>CM035227.1:72131813-73331813 GCA_020226215.1 Sindora glabra
TCGGGTTGGTCTCATTGGGTTGGTTGTACGCCTCTAATGTATTGCTAAATATCTCTCGCTATCTATGGTCCAATGATAAGTCATTATCAATGTAGTAGGAACCAATAGGGTCACACAAAAGGAGTAAGAATGACATAGTAATTAATTAGTTTTTAATTAGACTAAAAACTTATTGATTGGGCTTGTTATTATATATATATATATATATATGTTATATAGATTATCAAACTAATAATATATATATATTATCCATATAATATATATTTTGTTATATTATGTGATATTATCTGATATTAAAGTAATATTAGATTGTTACACAATTTAATATTAGATAATTATATTATGAGATAATATTATTATCTAATAATATTTAATTATTAATATTAAAATAATATTAAATAACTAATGGATAGGCCCTATCTTTCATTACTCTCACCATATTAGAGATAAGGTATTAGTGGTTAAGTAAGATTAAGTTTATTGTAGTTTTCCTAGTATGACTAGGAAAAATACATGCCTTTAGTTATATGTAAGAGGCATGAGAGCATCATTAAATACTGCCACTAGAAAAATTATACAAAACACCCTATAAAACCGTACAATATCCTTCCCTTTTTGTGAAAGAAAAGTATCCTAGCAGATTTGTGGAGGTTGAGAAGTCACCATTTGCTTTGTGTGGATATTATAGAGGCACCATCACCTGATTGTGCTCGTGATTAGGATTTGTACTCTAAAAGGTAATGTTTTAATTCTTAATTTATGTCCCTATGCTTAATCCGATAAAAGGTTTCACATTATATGAATTTTGAAAATCTACCTTCTGCTACACTACATGATATGTGTGAAACCTAACATTATCAAAGCATGATAATTGTGAAACTTCAAATTGACTAATTTTAGATCTTTCATTGAAAAAAGTCTTCTAATGCTAGAAAAATAACACTAAGGAACTTTAACCTCTTGTGAAACTTTGATTTCTCTTTCATAGATAACGTATGATAAGTCAAAGGCAAATTCATTTGTTAACCCTTTTTTTCAATATTAGTTCTTGCAAGTTCCATCATTTATCTTACCTACCATGTTGAAGAGTGTTCTAACCATACTATCACATACATCTTTCTATGCATACATGACATCAAGTTATGTTTGATAAATAAGTCTTTCCAATCTCAAAGATTAAAGAATATAGACCTTTTTTTTCCATAAAGTGTCAACATTTACAAGTGCATTTGATTCACTAAAAATGATGTTAATATTTTTCACCTTTTCATAAACCTCTTCCTTAGTTAAGGGCTTTAGAGACATTATTTCCTCTAGTAAACCATTGAAAGACTTTCTTATATTGCCATAATTGTGCAAATAAGGAAGAAATCTTTTAGAATTGAGATACATTATTTTCTTTCTATGGTTAAGTTGATAAAAGTATGTGTTATTTTTATAAATAGGACATGCTTTAAACCTTTTAATGCTATACCTTGATAAGTTTTCATAAGTTAGAAAGTCATTAATTATGTAAAAAAGCATGACATGCAACCTAAAAGATTCTTGATGGTATACATTGAATATTGATGCACTTTCATCCTACATGAGTTTTAAGTCTTTTATAAGCAGTGCTAAAATTATATCTATATCATTTTCTAGTACTTAGGCTATAAAGTCAACAACATTAACATTATCCACTTCTATTTCATGCATAAAGTAAGAAAGAGATTGTAAATTGCCAATATTACAAGCTATATGCTATGTTTACTACTTATGTTACCATAAGTGTTCATTCCATTTATATATAGTGTAATTCTAAGGTTTCTTAATTCACTACTAAGTTCAAGAAATAATAAGTCAATCTTTCTCTATCAAGAAAAATTCATTAGATAATGCAACTTACCATCATAAATCATTTATTTCACATGCCATACTATGTTTGCATTAGCAAACACATGTTTAAATTTGGTATTATAGTTTCAAAACCCAATTTTGGATTAAGATGACCAGCATAAAAATATCAACTAGACAACATTACATGCTTTTTCTAAATCCAAACTAATTTTTCAAACTAACTATTTATTAAAAGATTGCATTAGGTAGATGCTTAAGGTTGAAAATTCACTAAAGTTTTTTTTTACTAAGTTAGAAATCAATCATGCATAATAGATAAGGTTCAATATTTTACTTTATAAAAATACTAATTTTCTTTCTTTCTAAAGAAAATTTTGAAATCCAACTAATAGTCATTTCCTTAGGGTAAGATCTTTTAAATAAATTAAACGAGTTTATTTTTTTGGTCTAGGAAAAAGGTAAACTATAACATCTTTAAAAAGAGAGACTACCTTTGGTAGCGTCTTAAATAGACAAATTTTTCAAAATAATTTTAAAAGATAATTATTTGATTGATAGAACTTAAAAAATATCTCTCGATAGGAATAAACTTGAAATAGACTACTATGAATCTTGTTTAAATAATGTTTGAAAGTCCTTTAGGAAAGCAAACATGTTTCTAGTTACTCAGACTTCAGATAAAATAAAAACTTAGTAGAAATAGATAAGGACTATTTGAGATTTTTCAAAAATATTTAAATTCTAATATTAAAATAATTGCTCAAAGTAAACCCAACAAAAAAAATATTAGGTTGACAAAACTTAGAAAATTATAAGATTATATTCCACTTTTAAATATTTTAGAGATATTAACAAAATTAGAAATGCAATAATCCTTTTTGGGGTTAGAATTTAAATCAAATAAGAGTTTTTTTTTCTTTTTTATTTTGGAAATGACCTTAGAAGTGAAAACTTTTAATGAAATGTTCTTAAAATATATATTAATCAAAAGATCATTACTTTTTGTAGATTTTCCATTAGATAGTTTTTCAAAAATCTTTTTCAAAATAGATTATTTATCAAAAAAATAGATTTAAAATAGTTTTAAAAGACTCATTTAAGTATCATTTCTTTAAGAAATCAAAAAGATATTTAAATGAAGATTTTCTAAAACTAAGTAATAAAATTATTTCAAAAGTTTTAACCATGAAGTAAACATAATAAGATAAGATTTAGAAGGTCTTATGCATTAAGTATATTAGAAATCATATACCTTAAGATAGAAATTAAAAGAATATTTTTTTAAATACAATTATACTTTATACAACTTGACATAAATATTTGGAAAATATTTGTAGGAAAGTATTTGTTTACGTTTTTTAGAGGAAAACCCTTTTCTATCCTTGGTGATTAGGAAATCACTTATCTTGTTTTACTTCAATTTTTTGTAAATCAAATAGAGAATATAGACTAGATGTACTATAATATACATCATATACATTATTATGGCTAAATGTTTCATATAGATAATTTGATTAGTTTAAAAGACTATACTATAACTCGTAACCATGTTATATTACTGATCATGTCATATAACCTATATACAAGTGCTACAAAAAGAGTTTCAAGAAATGACTATATGGAAGCTAAAAATCCAAATAGTCATTATCTGAACTAATTATTCACTAGTGGCTTAGAGAAGCCTCTGATGTCCTTTAAGTCCTCAATAGGTATCCTTGTGTCCTTTAGATACATTGACAATGTGCTATAAGAAAGTGGATCCATTCCTATAGAGGGGACAAACTTTATGAATAGAGCATCTATTGGGGTTGCTAGCTAAATAGTAGGAGGGTCAATAGGTGGATTTGGAAATATTGCGAGTGGATCAATTGAAAGAGTAACTTGGAGATCAATAATCAGTGATAAAATATAGATTACCACTGATGAAGTTGGTAAGGCATTATGTAACTTGGGAGGTACCACAAGAATTAAATGCTACTACAAGCTTTAATGGAAGGAATAAATCAATAAACTTAATCAAAATCTTAACCTCATAACTTTAATGATAGGGTTATCATGTATTTAACCTTGCATAAAGTTATCACCTAAAGAAGGAATATCCTTAAACCTTCATTCAAGATTGAAGACCTAAAGGTATCATCATCACACATGGAATTAAGCTATTTGTAGTACACTAACCCTATCAACCTTCATGTAAAACTAAAACTTCATCTAAAACATGCTAACTCAAGTATGACATGCCTACAATGAATACAATACACATCGAGTACATAAAATAGTTCATTATCAATACAATATTCATATAAGATAATAATTATAACTATTTACAACTATTTTGGTTAGCAAAGAGGTATAAAGGGTTTCATCTTATTACTTTAAGCCAACCTTATCCCATATGTCTTTCTGGGTGACTCAAAAGTTTAGGCTAATCCTTAAAACTTTCCATAATGTCTCATAATCACATATTAATGTCACACATCACAAACAACATTCAAGCTTATAATGTCATATATTGCATTTAGTCCCTTCTTCACATAGCATGTTTGTGAATCATTTTAGGATAGTGGGGTTATTCCTTGCAATTATTAACTTACCAATAAACATGGATAACACACACGAACCTAAAGTAGGTCTTACAATCATTAACTTAATTAATCAATTAGAGATAATATCCAAGGATAATTCATTATATTATTATTGGATGTATAGTTAAGATAGCTTTATCAGCTTTTCGACACTATTTTTGAATACTAACTATGGTTTTCTAACATTTTTATTAGTGAAGACAAACTCACGTAACCTTTAGATAATTTTCATCATGTTCATAAATTATTAGGGTAACATCAAGATTTTAATCCTTACCAAAAACCTCACTCAATATAGCATAATTATAGTATATAAGTAACCTATCACTTTTCTAACAACCATGATAAGAGAAAAGATTCATAGTATCTCATTACTTCACAATTAACTATAGCAACTTTTTTGCTTCCATTTACTAGGTTACCATATCATAATTTCTAAGCAAGAGTTCATTATCATTTACATGCAACCTTGCATATAAAATTATTAGTGCATATACATATACATTTCATAAATCAATTCATAATATAAGTTATGCATTATTATCAAGTCAAACTCATGGTTTCGATATGAAACTCGTGAAGTGTTATACAACTTTTAGCAACATTATCAATAAAATTCTATACTAATAATTTCATATACTGATATGTTTATAAGTAAGATTATATGTCAAATACCACACAATTTTTAACAAATGATGGGGTATTTAAACTTGGATTCTTCCAAGCTTCACAACTCTTACACCTAGGCATATTTGGGCCTATATTTTATGTGTCATTTTAAAATTTTTAGTGCTATTTTTCCATAATCAAAATAAAGAATTCATACTCTAATCTAACAAAAAACATTTTAAGAAAGTTCTTTTCTCACATGCATTAAAATTTCAAACATTCTCACAAGCTTTTCAGCTAGGCTTTAGCATATAAATTTTGGAAAATATATTTAAAATATATCAAACTATGTCAAAAATTTATGAAAACTTGAAACATATAAATAAATTTTAAATTTCATTTATGAACCGTTTTCCTTGTTCGAAACAAGCTATATAAATTACTATTATACTTGATTATAAAAAAAATAGTTCAAAAGAGGCATGCTTTTCTTGGAAATTTTATTTTAAAAATCAAAATTTAATGAAAATTTTCCAAATTTTCAAAATAAATTTAGAGGTATAAAATATCATTGTTCTTTTACACCCAAAACAAGTTACATAAATTATTTACAATTTGAAATATCAAAACAATTTCCAAAAGGAGATATGTTGAACTTGAAAATACTTATTTTCTTTTTAAATTTTCTAGAATTTTCCATAAAAATTCCAGCATATTTTTAAAGGTTTTGAACATAATTTTTTATTTCTTTTAATATTAAAAGTAAGTTACAAAAATTACCTAGATGATTACTAATTAAAATAGTTTATAAGAGATAAAGTAGTGTTATCAAATATAATTTTTTTGCACTATTTATAATAAAAATCATGACCCTCCTCACTTTTTTTGAAGTAACTTTTACTTTAGAAAACTTGATATGAATGTATAATAATCTCTTCAAAATAGTTTAGAATATAGTGCAATAAGTTTTGTAGGAAACATAGAAAATTTCCCTTTTATTCCTTTGAAAACTCAAGATTCCCTTGGAAGAATTCCTAATGGAACTTTGTTTGAAAACCTTGATGTAACAATTGTGTAATACTTAAAATGGATTACGATAGTTTATACTGGGTTTTAGAATGAAAATTAAAAATTTACCTTAGTTTCTCATAGGAATTGTTTCAAATTTTCTTGAAAATGAGTTTCCAACTTAAACTATTTTGAGTAGTATATAGGTAGAGTTAATTTTCATACCTCTTTTCAATATTTTCAAATTCTCCTTTTTTTTAAAACATTCTTTATGCCTCCACTTTTAGAAAAAATTTCAAGCATTTACTTTTCAAAAAAATAAAAGCCAAGTAGCCATTTTCTAAATCATCTTTCCAAAACTAGGTTTTAAAACCTTTTATTTTTTGCAATTTAAGAAAAACTACTTTAACAAACATTTCACAATGGCTTCAATATATTATCATAATAGATATAACAAACTAATCAACTATGAATACTCATGGTTTCAACATAACAAATAATAGTCATCACAAATATAAACATACATCTTATATATAATAACTTTCTTAAAAGAAAACTAAAAAGGAAAAAAGTGAATCTCTATTCATCCTAGGAACTAGTAAAACATCTACTCCCTATCTAGCATACAAGATACATCATTCAACATAAAATAAATGTAGTAGAGAGCTTGTAGAAAGAATTGAGGAATATGAATAAAATTCACTAAGATTTATGGAGTCTTACCTCCTCTTGGACAATCTCGATAGCTAAAACTTAAGAAACACTTGTATTATCTTACAAGAAATGTAGAAAAAGATGAATTGTATATGAGATTGTAAATATTTTCCTCTTTCTTCTTCTATATCTCCCTATGATCATGGGCTTCTTATGGCTAGGATATGCAAATTTTGGTCATCATCTTCTTATATTTATAGTGATGAAAAGCATGACATCATGATAATGCCATGAAGCTTACATCACCTTAAATAACATCATTTAAGGAATATTCTATGACGTTTACTTGATCACTAAAATTAGTATAATCTTATCTCTAATTCCTTTGTTAATTACCCTATTAGCCTCATTTCTTTCCTATTTAATCCTTCAACTTAATCATCCATCTCAATTAAACTGATTACCATTATGCCATTAATAAGCTCATCTTTCCCATTTTTTATTCCATAAAATTATGGCCTTCTTGTATGCTTGTGGCCATAATTTCCATTTTTAAAAATTTTTCCCCTTATTGCATTTTCAAGCTATTTTTTAGCAGTAACCTTAATTTAATTTAAAATTCTATCAACCTTGGATCTCGAATAACTTATAAAATTACTTTAATTATTTATGAAAAATTTTATAAATTTTTTATTACCAAAGTTTATTTCACTTCTTTTGGAATTATTTAATACTTCTCACTAATTATTCATAAACTCTTTGAATTCTCTCAAATTGTATCCAAATAATTCGAAAATAAAAATTTCACCCATTATCATTAATAATATTTTTATCAATATAAATGACTAATTTTACTAATTGCCCATTCTCAAATACCTTTTAATTTTATTCTATCAATCTTTGTTTATTAGGTTTTTAACAAGTATCACATATAGAAAGATATTATAACACCTTAGCCAAAACCCTTCCTTGATGTTGCTACCATACTTCTTCAATTTATAATAAGATCTCTTGTATTTTGGACACTCATGCAATGTTTTATATTCCTTTTAATACAATATGTGGTCATAAAGGCATGCATGAATATTCTTATACTATATAAGCATCGGGCACATGATTTTCTTTGTGCATAAGCACGAGCTAGTAGTATATTACCTTCGGGAAGCATATATTTTAACAATTATAATAATGCTATGAAGATCTTGGCACTCCACCCATTTGTAGCTTTCAAGTTGAACAATCTCAAAGCAAAAGATAAGCATATGAATTTAATGTAACCTACATCTAATGAATATAACTCAAAAAGCTATTGAGGATTTACAGATGCTTAGTAAAATTATCTATAATATCATGAACTATATCTTCTAAACGAGCATCAAAACTCTCATCTTTAAGATCATTAAACATGCCGTACAAGTTACTTTGACTATGCCATATCTATCGTATATACCTAATGTCAATGCTATGGATAAATAAATTATTGTAGTTATACAATTGTTACCGTTTTAACATAACATTTAATATAGGGGCACTTTATGATGTCATCACTAACTTCCCTTTCTTGAGTAACTATAAATTTGATGAATTCATCAACTCCATTCTCATATTCAATGCTAAGTTGATCAGCATGTATCGACCTTTAATCCATGACAAGTCAATCTAATAAAAATCATGAACACAAAAACATTAAGTAAACTCTATATCATCACAAATTGTACACCTTCTTATCTATGTACATACACAACACCTAAATACATTTATACATTTATATGCATCAAAATGCAACCTAAATTACGCAAACTTAAACATTTTCCAAATACATATGAAAAACCAGGATAAATCCATATATTTATATGCAAGCTTCAATGTGTAATCTATTTTGTACATAAGATTATGCTAATATTCATGAGACAGTAAAGCATAAAAAATATTTTAATGATATATCCTAACTCTAACCTTAATCTTCCTAAGAAGAAGATATTAAGAAAAAGCCTAAATAAACAAAACTGAAACATCTATGCTAAAATTATGAGAAAAAAATCTACACAAAATGAAAATCTTATGATATTTAGTAAGTATACTTTATGTGTACAAAAAAGTAGAAAAACAAATTATGCTTCATGATTTTGTTGGAGTTCTTGTACTTCGTAAGCTAGAGATTCATTTTGAAGGAATCCTGATTCTGTAAATATCACTACAACATTTTAGTCTTGTATTTTGTTCTCTTGCCAGTCTTTTGTATATTTTGTAGAGTGACATTATTTGACTTTTCACATCAGGTTAGTAATAAATACCAATGTGTAAAATGACATCGACTAAACTAAGTTAATTATTAGACATCAGTAAGAGTGGGCAAAATGTCACAAACTAATTTAAATTGACCAAACCATTTTACATTCAGTCGATTTAAATTAGGTTAATTATAATAAATAATTAGATTTGAATAATTATTATTGCTTTTGATTTTTTTTAGTCGGTTGTGGGTTTGAAAATTTTCACCCATATTAAACTATAATTGATCAAATTGTTATAAAGTTTAAGAATCTACTTTATATGGTGCATTTTAATATCGTCTATTATTTATCCCTTTAGTCCCTCAACCTTCACAAGCTATTTTTCAATCTTAAAATCTTACTCTTCAAATATCTCCCTCTTAAAAAAAATTAACTCAATACTTAACCGAATCTAAATTTGTCTCATCAAATTTCAAATAAAGTATAGGCGTTGAGGTATACAAATTAGACAAAATTCATTCTAAGTTATCTATTTTCCTATATTTTATTTGAAATGTGAAGGTATAGAAGACCTATAAACTTTCTTATATACTAAAAAAAATTAAAATGATTAACTATTTTAAATCATTTTTAATCAATTAATTCAAGTTAATAATGATTTGAGTAATGGTTTCGGTTAGTTATGGCATATTTAAAGCGATAATCGGTTCAAAATGATTAATTGATTTACAAACCTGAAACTAAAATTTACCCACCCCTAGATATCAGTTTCTTTATGATATCCATTGCCTATATCAATATAATGTCATTTTACCAAATAAAATTTAACATCAGTTATTTATTATAGACTAGTGTTATAAACATTTAGATGCAATTATAAGTAAACAACTAACATTCTTTATTTGGTGAATAGCTTTAATAAAATGTTTTGTTATGATTTAAAATTATGTCAACTATTATTTTTTAGTAAACACACTAAGGTCTTTAATTGGATACATTATATCTCTAAATATACTTTAAGGCTACAATTTAACAAATTAATTTCAAAATTTTCAATCACTTATATCATTTTTTGAACTAATAATTCTTTATTCATATTTAAATTATATTTGAATTACGACATCAAGGTTATTTGTAATGACCTTGATATTATCTCTTTGTCCATATTTTTCTTATCATACAAATAGATACAAACAATAAAAGATTGAATGTAAACTTACAAAAATATAAGGAACGAGATATCCAATTATGAAAATATATTCTACAATATTATTTATTTCTATATATCATTACCTCAATAAATATAATAAAAAAACTAACTTGTTATTTATAATAAAACAACCTATATACTAATATGACATAATCAAAAAAGAAAGGAGACTATTCCATTCCATCCATTGCTCCAATTATTATTTATTTTTCATTTAAGCAATATATTTATCTATATTACCAATGTTAAAGTCTTGGTAGAATATCAAGATAACTCTCTTACTATTTATCTAAAACTTGGTAAGTCTAACATTGAAAAGGATTCTTATTAAAGGACTTGCCAACGTGTGAAAGTAAAACAAATCATAGTAGAAAAGTCCTTCAAATGATTCTTTATTGACTCCAATGTTAAATGAAATGGAAAGGGAATAATCTGGATATTAAACCCAAAATCTAGAGGCATAACCAAAATATTTGAAAAAGAGAGTGAACATAAAAGTTATAGCCATTATTAAAAAAATATAGACATAAGTTATTAACTAAAAATCAACATCTTAGGTATGATGGTTTTCCAATGGAATTGGTAATTGTTATACCTTTAAATGTTAGTTAAGTAAAAAATTGACTTGTAAACATTTTAAATTTCTTAGAAAGATGATTGAAATTCCTTTTGGATGATGAACATGTAAATAATTGACATCATAAATTTTTGCATTCCCCTTGTAACATCATAAATGCCATAAGTTCATGACCTTAGACATAGATTAAGTCCTATACTAAAGTATTAAACTTTGTACCTTCTCATAATGGTGTTTGAACTATCTTTAGATGTTAGTTTTGTTAACAACCAACATCTTATAAATTTAAAGTTTTTTATATTAGTTACACTATCTGTAATCAAATTTTGAATTTATATAAAATGTTATTTGTGTTCTTATTCCTTCTATTTGATATACTTTGTAAACAAATTTATGGAAAAATTTAATTATCAATGAACAATTTATTACAAGTACAATAAAATGAGAAAAAAGATAAAAAAAATTCTATGAATTCATTTTAATATGTCATTTCTTTTCAAATCATTACATACATATGAATTCCATTAGACAACTTATGCAAAAACTATAATAAATCATCGACCAATATTTACAATAGCATCATTATGCAACTAAATTTACATCCTAATGGTATCAAAATCTTTATCCTTGTTGCAAATTCTTATGCATTGAAGAAAACTCTATTTCTCTTAATTGGAACAGTAGTCTCTTAATCATGTTGAAGTAGAGAATGATTGGAAGTGCTCCATAAAATTTTATAAATATTAGCCTCCATTATCAACTTTAAAGTACCACCTTCAAATTTAGAAATTCTTTGAATCATATGGAAGTATCCCATCTAGGAGTCTAATACGTTCTACTATTTGAGAGCAAAAGGTTTTAAAGTTTGAAATGAGATGTTTCTATAAGATTCAAAGCAATTTTATGAATGGGCTGAGATGTGCTTAAATTCCACCTCAATATAAATAATTAAAATTAGTTTACTTAATTTTCATCCTATAAATTATAGCCAATTGGCAAAAGACTACTTATTAAAGCTTAAAATCTCATATAAAAAATAGGTGGACTTGCAAAATATCTTGGGTTATAAGTTAAATTATGCCATGTATGCATGATGACATAGATCAATCAAATAAAATAAGCCTATGTATTAATGACATTAGTTAACAAATAAGAAGTTACCACATGTCACGACGCATCATCCTAACTAATAAGAAAATTAACTTTTTAATAAATTAAAGGTGGTAAATATTAAAAAAATGATATGCTTACCTTTAAACATCCTTGGTAGCTCTATAAATGGAGGGCTTATTTGTTCCATTTAAAATAACAAGTCATTAGAAGAAGAGACATAAAACTCTCCCTAAAGCTTTGCTAGCAAAGATTAAAGCATTTAAAGTCTCCAACTTCCATTAAGAACATTCATTCTGAGTTGAAAATTTCAATCACAACATTCGAGTTCATGAATTTTCTCAAGCTCAAAGCCTCCATGAAGATTAAACTTTCAATTAGAGATCAAGCTTCCTTATAACCCTCATTCGAAGTCAAATTCAATTGTTTGATTTTAGATTAACCTTCCTTAAAGCCCTCAATCAGAATGAAGCATCCATCATTTGATCTGAGATCAAGCTTCTTAAAACCTTCAATCAAAGTCAACTTAAAAAGAAGAATTAGAAGATTTATTTTATTCTTTTTCAAGAATATAGTTTTTAGATTGCACTTCACATCTTCAATCAAGATCAATAAAATTATTTGTTTTGCATAAATTTCTTCATTGAGAAATTTTATGTGTCATGATGTTCTATGTATTATGCTTCAAAGTAAGCAAGCAGTTATCATACTTTTAGATGTCAGTTAAGTCTAAAATCGATGTATGGACTTTTTATGTTTCTTAATAGGATGCTTCAAATGCTTTTTGGATGATGGTTATGCAAAAAATTGATATCCTAAGTTTTCACACTTAACCATGTAAAAGCCAAACCTTAGATATTGATTAATTTTAAAATCAATGTCATAAGTTTTTTACTAATTTCAAAAATTTTATCGTATTAGCATAGACTGTCCATCATAATTAATATCCATTGTCATAAGTTTTTATATAACTTCAAAAATATTACTACATTAAAATAGACATAAGTGATAATGGTAACCATATGTGTTCACCAATTTCATAGTAGTGTGTGTGTTTCAAAAAATAAGAGTGATGAGAAGTAGAAGACAAAATGAAAGTTATGCAACCAAAAACTTTACACATTAATTTTCTAATAAATAGCTGATGTCTTATATGAATGGTATCAAATTGATACAAAACAAGTCTATAAAATTAGAATAATACTTAGAAAAAAAACACTATTCCATCATTTTCAATGTTGGTTATGTAAAATCAATATTTTAAATTTTGCTAAGTGCTTTACAAAGTTATAATTCACAATACTTTCAACATTTATTAAATGGATGATTAGTGTTTTAAATTTCTCATAATTTCAAACATAAAATCATATTCAAATAGGCATTAATTATAAGTTTTAATTGTCATTTTAAATTTTTTAATAATTTCAAAAATGATATTGTATTTAAATAATCATCGATTATATTTATAAACTATTATCTTAATTTTTTCAATAATTTTAAAAATACTACCATATTAATATAAATATCAATGTTTATTTTCATCTTATTTACAATTCTACAGTTGTGTCACACCAACACAATTATTCCCTTCAATGATGTATGGACAATCTGCACCATCCTTCGTCTCTTAAACATCCCACAAATCATGTCCATGAGTTGAGCATCAGCATGAGGTTCATGCTTGTCATTAGTCGCGCCCTAAACCGAAGATAGAGAATCGTTCTCTAATATAACATGTTGATAATTTAAACTCCACAGCAAGTTAAGGCCTTCCCGTACTCCCCATAATTCTACTTTTGCAGCTGAGCAAAAACCAAGGTTTTCAATGGATCCACTCTACCTATTCACTGAATCATCCTCGGACAACCAGCAGGACCACCATTCCCTTCGAAACAGCATCCGAATGAATTTTTATCTTGGAGGGTTTCACACTACAATGCTACAAATGTTAAAATTGTCCTTGTGCTTAAAGGACTCGAGGCTGCGAACAAACTCTTCTGCATAATTCACAATGCGACGCAGAGACCGAAGGGTCTATTAAATCCATGTTGGAAGAAGCGACTCATTTCGCAATTCCCGAAGGAGCCAGGTGGCAAGCCCCACACTATATACCATGGAACCTCATCATATTTACCCATATTTGAGGTGAGTTTTGAGTAAATCATTCTTTTAAATTCCACTGATAAGACTCTAATAAATGGATCGAGTCAAGCAAATATTTTTAAATTATGGAAAATTTTAAAGTGTCCTCATAATTTTTAAACTTTGGATGGTGTGATACAATCTTATTTATTGGATAAGATTACCTAAATATTTGGTAATCTCATCCAATGGATAAGATTGTACCATATACCCAGAATTTAGAAATCCCTATGAGCACTGTAGTCTTCCTCCCAAATGACTTGTGTGAAACAGTAATTATGAACTAACTAAATATATAAATTGTGTCTTAAGTCAACAAAATACTATCAATAATAAATTTTAAGGTATCCCTGGGATTATGAATGTTATAGCACTCCAGATTTCAAACCCTTGGGATAACATAGCATGCCCCTTCAAAAAAATTAATTGAGGAATTAATTTTTTATCATTTAATAAAATGACAATGTTTCAATAATTCTAGATACACAAATTATATACCCATTAAACAAATAAGAATTTCTTTGATAAAAAAAATGGATTATTAGTTCACACACTTTGTTATAAATTTGTAAGGAATTTTTTATAACACGTTTAAGTGCTTCAATGTTAATTTCTAAATAAATTTTTTAATTTTAATGATTCAATTTCAACCTTCAAAATTATAAGCGCTCAAAATGTTAATTTCTAAATGGATTTCCTAATGATTCAATTTCAACATTTAAAATTATAAGCACTCAAAATGCCAAACATATGGCATATAGAGAGATCCCAAATAAGACAATCATTTCAAGCTCAGGCGCAGAAGTTTAAATCGAACAAAGAATATCACAAATTTGTTAATGGATGATATAATTTGAATGGGACCAATCCCATCAAATGAATTCTTTTATTTGATTTCATAAAACACTTTACGATTTGCGATATCATTTCTATGGGTATCTTACCTGCAAGTAATTTAGAGTAAATTATGATTATGACTATAATTATGATATTTTATTTTTATTGTAAAAACATATGAACTGCATACCTACTTCATAAATTATTAAAAAATTATTATCCACACACACACACACACACACATCAATTATTAACAAAACTCAAGGAAGTGAAAATAATTATCTAATTATCTAATTAGAAATAAAAGATAAACTATAAAATTATAAAAATTTAATTGAAAATTACGTAAAATTATATGTAGTACTAAAATAATTCAACGTATAATTAATTATGAGGTTACAATGGGGGCTTCTGGGACCCACTTTTGAATCGGTGAACAGTCCCATCCACCTTCTTTACTATGAGACACCGAGAAATGCTTCGGAATCCAAGTTTCCCCTCTTGACTCTCTTTCATTCAAAATCGCCCTTTGTCTTTCTTCCACAGCTCTCTTTGCTTCTCTTGCTCTCTCCCAGTCCTGGCTCAATATGGCAGAGCTCAACTCCCCCCAGACTAGAGCTGATTCTGTTGGCAATACGCTCTGGTAAAATATAAAGAGAAATCATTATTATTATATGCTGGATTTCATGATACTTGTATAATTTGAAGTGACGTGATTAATTTAGAATCGTTAGATTAAATTTATTTAATTATAATAATTAAAAAATAAATAATTATAATTAAATAATTTCAAATTTTATTATATCACATTAGATTTTGAAACCTTATAAATAACATAACAAATATCCTATTATATTTCATAAAAAGAAGGTCGGAAAGAAACATTCTTATTTGAATCTAAATTTGGTTTATAGAGGAGTTTTACGATAATATTTATTTATATATTATTACTTTGTTATAAGAATTAATAAAATTCTTTAATAGTTATAAATATAAAATTTTTAATTACTTTTTTCTTAATGATATGTTATATTTTTATAGTATAAAATATTAGCATTAATAATAAATTAAGTTCAGGTTCCATTTATTTTCTGGAATATATTTTTTATTGGAAAAGTTTATCTTCTTATATATAAATGAAAGAATATCATATATTTATATATCTTATGATTGAAAAATACTTATTAAAATATGATAGAAAAAGAAAATAACTTTCACTTTAAAAAATTATTTTTTAATAAATTTAATGCGTTTAATATTATGGAAGATATTCTTTATTAAAATAGACGTGGGCTTAAACTCTATGTATTTACCTGTGCATCTTTGACTACAGGAGCTTGGAGCCCTGAAATTACTTCTTTTGCATCATACAAGATTCTAACTTTGCCATTATTTGCATCCTTAAGTGTCACCTTTCTGCATTACAAAACCAGGTTCGACAGACAACACAATTAAGAACTCTGCGACGTGAATAATTCCTGGTTATCATCTTATAACCGAGTCTATGGCCAAAAAAAAAAAAAATTCTTATAACCGAATCACAATTAAAGTATTACTGAGTCACCGACTCGTTTCATAGTTCAAAACTATCGGGTTGAATTAGAATTGTCCATCCAACCTTTTTTTCACAATTAGCACTTCGTATTTTTCTTTTTGAAATTGTTTTCCTAGATTTCTTATGTTTTTGACGCTGAAAAAAAGGGTAAATCAAGGAAAAACAGATTTTTAGTTAAAAAAAATTAATAATACACCTTCGAGAAAGGATTTTCTCTCTCAATTAAAAGCAATTGCCTTTCTAAAACAAAATCATAATTCTTCCATATTTTCTCTGTCCCCTTCCATTCATCCATCTTGCACCACCTTCTATCCCTGTATTCAAGTTGATTCACTCTCACTCACTTTCTCACTTTTTATCCATCCATCCTTACATATGTTAATATCCAACTATCTCCATTAAAAATTATATTAAAGAAAGTATTTGAACAACTGCAAAAAATAAGAAAGGTGGCTAACACTTTTAATCAACGTTAATTAAATATGGATTATAAATTCCACAAAGAAGTGATGCAGATGAAAAATAAAAGATAAAAGGAAAGATTCCAACATTGTTATTGGGGGAAAAATTTTCGGTCCTACAGGAGGACAAAAATCTCAATCCTATCTCTAATAAGTTTTTGCTATTTGTATTAATTCTCCACATCAGCATTCCCATCTGGCCACTATTCTCTCCCTTAACGCCGTTATCCTCACGTCATGAAACTTCCGCCATCATGGCCATTGAAGCTGCAATTGTTATCGGAACACCACCTTCGACCACTCTTTAAGCTTCCACTGGCCAGAGTCATGGAAATATTCCATCCATCGGAATCCCAAGCTCATTATTAGATTTTGAATTCAGAAAAGTACTTCATTCTTTTTCTCTAATTTCGGAATACATGGTACATGTTTATATACAGAGAAAGTTTCCTTCCTTCGAACTAACTGATTCTATTGTGTTAACTAACTAACTAACTGTTATTCTTATTATTACAAGATATAATTTGTGTTACCCCCTGCAAGCTGGAGCATAAATGTTAATGATGCCTAGCTTGGATAATGAAAAAGAAAAGTGGGAAACGAGAAGAGGCTTAGTCAAAAAATCTGCTAGCTGATGATTGGAGGGGACTGGTAGAAGATGAATAAGCCCAGATTGTAACTTTTCCCGAACCAGATGACAGTCAAGTTCAATATGTTTCGTTCGTTCATAATAAATCGGATTCTCAGCAATTTGAATGGCTGATTTGTTGTCACAGAATAAGGAAGCTAGTTGAGAAACAGAGAGACTAAGATCCTGAAAGAGGTAAGTCAACCATTGAAGTTCACAGGTGACAGAGGCGAGAGCTCTATATTCTGCTTCAGAAGAAGATCGAGAAATAGTCAGCTATTTCTTAGATTTCCAGGAGACCAAGGAGGAGCTGAGTAGGACACAAAACCCAGTGACAAATCGTCGCATGTCTGGACAAGCAGCCCAATCCGAGTCACTGAAGACGTGTAATTTGAGATCATTATTGGCAAGAAAGAATAGTCCCTGACCTGGGCTGCCCTTGATATAACGAAGCATGCAATGGGCTGCAGTTAAGTGTGTAGTGTGGGACAGTAAAAAAACTAAGATAATTGCTGGATGTCAAAACTAATATCAGGTCTTGTGTGTGTGAAATAAAGCAATTTGCCAATCAGTCTTCTATAAGATGTAACATCAGGGAGAAGAGCACTATCGTTTTTATTGAGTTTAGGAGAGGAAACCATTGGAGAAGAAGCTGGCCGACACTCAAGAAACCCAGTATCGGTTAAGATGTCCAATGCATATTTTCTTTGACAAAGAACTATGCCTTTAGAGGATCGTGCGACTTCAAGACCAAGAAAATACCTTAAGGCACCAAGGTCTTTGATCTGGAATTTATCATGAAGAAAAGCTTTGATCTTTGAGAATTGATCCAAGGAAGTACCAGCCAATATGATATCATCAACATAAACCAATAATGCAGTGAAAGAGTTAGTAGTATGCTGAAGAAACAAAGAAGGATCAATAAGGGATTGAATGAAACCAAATTGAAGTAGGGAATGAGTGAGAGCGGCATTTCATTTTCTATTGGCTTGCTTTAAACCATATAAGCTTTTGAGAAGTTTACAAACAGGATTAGGAACTGATGTAGTGATACGAGGAGGAAGCTGCATGTAAACTTCTTCATGAAGGTCACCATGAAGAAAAGCATTATTGATGTCAAGTTGATGAAGTGACCAATTTTGAGCAGCAGCCACTGATAGGAGAGTTTGGATTGTAGTTATTTTGGCCACTAGAGAAAAGGTTTCTAGATAGTCTATGCCTGATTGTTGTGTATAACCTTTGGCCACAAGTTTGGCTTTGCATCTTTCCAAAGAACCATCTAGATTGAACTTCTGTTTATATACCCACTTGCAACCAATGGGTTGTTTGCCAGTAGGTAGGGAGACAATTTGCCATGTATTATTGTGTTAAAGTGCTTGAATTTCTTAACACGTGGCTTCCTGTCCAGCAGGTGTGCTGAATAGCTTCAAAGTAGCTTCGAGGTTCTGTGAAATATGCAATGTTAAATGCAAAGTGTTGATAGGTAGGAGAAATGTTAGAGTAGGTCAAAGCAGAAGATATAGGATGTGGGAATGTGTGGGGTTTAGGCTGATAAGTATCATAGATGTAATCTATTAGTTTAGCAGGGACATGCCGGGGTCTTAGTGATCTTCTTGGTAATGGAGAATTAGCTGGAATGGGGAAAGAGGATGAGGATGAGTGGAAGTTGACTGAGAATAATTGTCAGGGGAGTTTGAAGAAGTGTGAGAAGGGAGCATGGGACTGAGAGTAGTAAAGTCAAGAGAAATGGAAGGATTATTAATGGATGAAACAGCATGATCAGTCGATGAATGAGAGTTAGTGGAAAAAGGAAAGGTGGTTTCTGAAAAAATGACATTTCGTGAGACTGAGATGTTGTGAGTTGAAAGGTTGTATATTTTGTACACCTTTGTTCCAAAAGAGAAACCAATAAAGACACATTTGGCAGCTCTAACATCAAACTTGCGTCTGTCATGATCCAAGGTTGAGACATAACAAAAACATCCAAAAACCTTGAGATGTGAGTAAGAAGGAACTTTGTTGAAGAGTTTTTCAAAGGGAGTTTGATTTTGTAAAATAGGAGTGGGGAGTCTGTTAATAAGATAAGTAGCATGACTAATGCAATCTGCCCAGAATTGGATGGGCAAATGAGCTTGGAACCTTATAGCCCATGCCACATTGAGAATATGTTGATGTTTCCTTTCAACTACACTGTTCTGTTGGGGTGTATAGGTGCATGAAGTTTGATGACGAATGCCTTTTGATGCATAAAGGGAAGGTATGTTGAATTCAGCAGCGTTATCAGTTCTTACTGATTTGAGCTTGGTGGAAAATTGAGTTTTATTGGTGGAAGTCTTGGAGGATGGCTGTAGTTTCTAATTTTTTATTTCATCAAGAAAACCCATATGTATCTGTTGAAATCATCCATAATTGTTAAGAAATAAAGATGACCATACATTGATGGTGATGAGAAAGGACCCCAAACATCAACATGTATGATATCAAAACACTTATTAGTAGTAGAAGTGCTTATAGGAAATGGTAATTTTCTTTGTTTGGCAAGCTAACAAACATCAAAGAAATCCTTAAAATTGAACTAGATGGTGGGATCTATATTATGTAACAACTTTATTCTGGAAATGGAAGCATGTCCTAATCTATAATGCCAAAGATTACTAGAATCACATGTAGTTACAGCAGAACTAGAGCATGAATTAAGAAATGTATTGCAGCTTGGAAGCTGGTATAGTCCATTGTGCTGTTCAGCTGACCCAATCATCTTCAAAGTCTTAGTGTCTTGAATAAAACAGAGATTGGAATGGAACACAAATGAAGAAGATGTTTGTTTGGTAAGTTTGCTAATAGAAAGAAGATTGAATGAAAAGGTAGGAACACATAGGACATCTGTTAGAACCAGTGTTGGACTCAATTTCACGGTACCAATATGAGAAACATAAATCTGATCACCATTTGGTAGTTTGACATGAGAATTTCGTGCAAGCATATATAAATCAAAGACATTTAGAGAGCAAGCAATATGATCAGTAGCACCGGAGTCTAAGATCCATGTGGTGTCATTCTTTGGCGTCTGAGAACCAGCGTGGAAGCAGAAATGCATACCTTGGTTTGGCTGCATACCATATTGGGTAGTAAGAGTTGTTTGGTTGTATTAGAGCTAGGAGCTTGATGTATTGATCCTGGGTAAAGTTAAATTGTTGTTGCTGAACTTGTGAAGAATTGTTCATGTCTGTGACTTCATCATGCTGTAAATCAATTGACTGACTTGATCTCAGTTCTAAAGGGAGAACATTGGCGTGTTCAGGACTCTGCAATTCAACATTATTAGCAAAACTTGTTGCTTGTTTTCTTCTAGGTTTGTAACCAGGTGGAAACCCATGCTTTCTGTAACATTTGTCAATGGTATGACCTTCAAGTCCACAATGCGTGCAAGTTAGTCTTTTACTAGAAAAAGATGAACGTCTTAGATAGCTGACATTTGGAGTAAAATTTGAAGTTATTCTAGCATTGTTGTAAAGAATGATTGGTTCAGAAGGTGGAGGATTGGTTAATCCGGTCTATCTTTCTTGTTGGATTATCAAGGCAAAGGCTTTGTTGACTAATGGTAGAGGATCCATCATGAGGATTTGGGTTTTAATGTGAGTGAAAGTGTCATTCAGCCCTGTCAAAAATTTGATGAGATGATCATTTTCTTGGCATGTTCTTACTATGGTGAGGGCTCCACAATTACACTTCACATTACAGCAACAAGCTGGAATTGGTCTTAAGTTAACGAGTTCATCCCACAAGGTCTTTAGTCGAGTGAAATATGCAGTAACACTGAGAGAACCTTGCCTGAGGGAAAAAATTTCTTGCTGAAGATCTAAGACTCGTACTGCATCACCAGGGGAGAATCTATCCTTCAAGTCATTCCATATGTCAGCAGCAATATCAAAGGAGATAACAGATTGAGCAATTATTGGAGATAGAGATCGGATTAGCCAGGTTACAACTATTGTATTACATCTCTCCCATGCTGAAAACAGGGCATCCTCTTTATCTGGAACTAGCATAGTTCCATTGACAAATTGGAATTTGTTTTTCGAGATGAGAGCCGTCTTCATGGCCCGTGACCAGGAATAGTAATTAGTTTCATCTAACGCTGGAGACACTAATATCAATGATGGATTTTCACTGGGATGTAAGAAAAAAGGACTTGAAGGAAGGTCCTCTGGTCTCAGACAATTCGCCATTAATAGGACCAGAATCGTACAAAATCTTGTTTCTGATTGCTAGAAAAGAAGAAGACGAGTCGGAGAAATGTATTTTCTTACCGAGAAAATAACTCAGAAAATTGCTGAGAAGGAAGAAGGACGAGAAGATTCATCGAGTTCGTAGTTCTGAGATTTGCAGTGCTGAGATGCTGGACGGCCGAAAAGAGAACCAAAAGCAAAGATCTTGTCAAGAGAAGACGATGACTTTGGTTGAAGGCCACTTGGAATCAATCAGAATGACATACCTCTGATACCATATTAGATTTTGAATTCAGAAAAGTACTTCATTCTTTTTCTCTGATTTCGGAATACATGGTTCATGTTTATATACAGAGAAAGTTTCCTTCCTTCGAACTAACTGACTCTATTGTGTTAACTAACTGCTTAACTAACTAACTAATTAACTAACTGCTATTCTTATTATTACAAGATATAATTTGTGTTACTCATCACTGCAAAAGTGCCGCAAAAGTACCACAGGTATGTCTTTTGTTAATTTTTTCTTTATTTTTTATCCGATTTAATGATGATCCTATTTCCACCATAAAATCTCCATTGCTCTGACGATTTACTTTGAAATTATAGGAGTAAGCTTATTGCTCTGAAATTTCTTCCGTCTTGATTTACATTTTTCCAATTTGTCGTTAGAGAACATCTTCCAATTATTCACCTAAGAAATTAGAGGAAACAAAGATAGTACTATACTGCTGTCCAACTTGACAAATTTGCAATTGGAATTGCTGGTTCTTCTGACATGGCTCATACACAGTCTTAGATAGCCTTTGTAGGTTTATCTGGGAAGTACTGGTGCACTAGATATGGAAGGCAAGGAGCTTCCAAAGCTTGTGTATATTTCACGCGAAAAGCTGGTGCCATGAATGCCATTGTGAGCAGTTCAATTTTTAAATTATGTTGGTTAATTTTGAGTAAAACCAAGACAATTGGGGGACTGTCTTAAACTCTAAAAATGTCCTACTTCATCCGAAGGTTTGGGTTTCAGCTGTGCTTACCAATGCACCTTACATTTTGAATATGGATTGTGACCAATACATCAACAATAGCAAGGCTATAAGGGAGGCTATGTGCTTTTTGATGGACCCTCAACATGGAAAGAAGATCTGTTATGTCCAATTTTCCCAAAGATATGACGGTATCGATCACCATGATAGATATGCCAACCATAATGTTGTCTGCTTTGATGTAAGGGTCTAAACTTCAATTTATTACACATTTATGAATAGCATAACTAACTTCTAATATGTGTCATTGTTTCTATCTTATAGATCTTCATGAAAGGCTTTGATGGAATACAAGGTCCGGTATATGTTGGTACTGGATGCTTGTTCAATAGACAGGCATTATAACTGTTGGCCTTCATGGTGTTGTTGTTGTTGTGGTGGTTCAAGAAAGTTTACGTTTGATCTTGAGGAGATCGAAGATGGAAGTTGGTCTGGTTCTGAATCTGACTCTGGATCTGAATCTGGGTCTGGGTCTATGTTTGATCTCGACGATATTGAAGAAGGGCTTGAAGGCTATAATGAGTCAGAGAAATCAACCCTTGTCCTAGGAAAGTATGGAGAAACAATTTGGGCAGTCACCAATTTTCATTGTTCCCATTTTGAAAGAAGATGGTGGACTTCCAGAGGGCACCAATACCCGAGCAATAAATTATCTAGGCATTTAGCCGAAAAAATTTTGGCAGTAAAATTTGCTGCTGGGAGTTGATTTTATGGTGAAATTAAAACTGAAAATAAAAGTGAAGGAAGTTAACGGCGTTAGGGGAGAGAAAAGTGGCCAAATGGGAATGCTGACATAGAAAATTAATACAAATGGCAAAAATTTAATGGAAATAGGACTGAGATTTCTGTCCTTCCGCAGGACCGGAAAATTTTCCGTTATTGGGTTGCTGCTTCTAATACGAAATCTAATTTAACTTTTTGACTTTGGTTAATAAATTATTATCGAATCCTACCATCAAAGCCTAATGGTAAGAGAAGAAAATGGTTATTGTGGGCTTAAAGGATAATTTTTTTTCCATTTAGGCAGCAAACAAAACAAAACATTTCTCTAGTGCAATCCAAACAAAAAAAAAAAAACGAATTAAATTTTTAAAAAAGCGATTTCTTTATAAAAATATATCTTTCATAAGGTTTATCTGCTCGAACAAACGCACCCGTAATAGCTAGTAATATTTATAAGATGGATTAAAATGCATGTAAAAATTAACAGAATACCTGTCCCAATGGCCATTAACTTCATAGAGAACCTTCAACGAAGATGAATCAAAGATCTTCCCTTTGATCATCCTATAATTTCCCCGAAGTCCCAAGAAAGAATGAGGTTTGTAACATAACTCTGCCACAAGACCTGTCTCTGGGCACCGGATACAAACATTTCCGACCCAATCAATCCCTGGAGTTGGAAGAAATCTGATGAAGAGGCTTGGAGAGTTTATTTCATATGTCTCTTCATGATTCAACAGCCTAAGCTGCCGTTTTCCATGTACTTCAACTTCCACTGATGTGCCTATATATTTATTGGTCATTCAAATGGTAAGTAAAAGATCAAATCTTGAAGGCCAAGGGTCATAATTCAAATATTGAGGGCAAAATTTTAATCTGTAATAGGTGCAAATAAATTAGGGGTAAATTACTTTCATCCCTTTTATAAGATTTGGATGAATTATACTCATATTTCTATTTTTATAATTGTTTACCAATTCATTTTTTTTAGATACACTTATTTTCATTCCAAACATGCATTCACTTGCCCTACTCTAAAAATATAGAAGAGATGAAATATATTTTTAAGGAGAGGAAATGTGTAAAATCTAGTTAAGTTCAATTTTCAGAAGATGTGAACTTAATTGATTCAAAAATTAAATATTCATTCCTTACTATGTAAGATCTAAACAGTGATAGATCTAGAATTTAACTGATGCGATCAAATTTTAATTTGTAGGTGATGAAAAATAAACTGTTAAAAATACTGTCATATATAGTGGGGCCAAAATTCAGTCTATTTTGTATTAGTTATTTATATGGGTTAGTGTGTACCATTAAACTTTGGGAGAGGATAATGGCACCATATCATTGCAATGTTTTCCTTCTCATTTGTTGCATGTAAAGCAGACACCGGAGGATGGTGTGAAACCTGCGATTATGGAACCCCATAAATGAAAATTTTTCTTGTTGGAAGAAAACAAATGAAGCCCAAGGATGCTATTATTTAAAAAATATATTGAATATAAATAATGAAATATTTGGATTGTAAAATATATTTTATTTATTTAATGTTATACATGAAGTATATGATAGAAAATAATATTTTCTATTTTAAAGAAAAAATATTTTTTTACTATCCTAATTTCAAGTATTATTATTTTTTAATTAAAATATATAAATAAATATTCTTTTATTCATGTATAAACTATAATTACTAAATTATTAAATTTTTTATGAAAAATATTTTTTGATAAATTAAACAAATGCTTTATGACTTCTTTTCATTATATATATAATTATAAATTAATAAAATTCTCTAAAAAATATTTTTCGATAAAATAGCAGGCCGATGTAGGGCGCCAATTTTTAAACAAAACCAATTTTCAGTACGCTAAGGCCAAAGAGTACTTACCTGCTCAATGAGAACGTTGAGGTTGCCTTTGGACACATGATGCGTCTCGCCAAGTATGGGATTATAAGGAGCAAGCCCAAAAATTGCAGGGCGCGTGGTTGCTACGCTCCAAGCCACCGCAGACGTAAACCTGTCTATTGGGCTTTCTACACCGTTGCACTGACTCAGCATGTCCGAAGCTGTGCTGTAAACAGACTCGCCGTAGCACTGAAGCTGGGACTTTGGGAGGTTGAACAGCGGAGGCAGCTGCACAAACAAAAAGAGAAAACAAAAAAATATTCACAAAAGAAAACCCCAAAGATAAATTACCTAAAATTATATTTGGACCACCGAGCACTTATCAAAAATGGAAGGAGATTGATTTATCAATGTGTGTAAAATATAATAAATTAAATAATATAAATATTAAAACAATAATTAAGTAGCTAATTTTTAAAAAACCTCCTGATTAAAAGAACATAGAAAATTGAAAGTCCAAAGATTTTTTTTAAGGAATATCACATCGTCCTATTTCCTTTTCCTTCCTGTTTAAAACTTACAAATAAAGGAAAAGTCAAATTATAATTTTTTTTTCCTTTCTTTTTCTTCTATTATCTCTTGTTGAGTCAGTCCATATAAATAAAAAATTATAAATTTCAACTCAAAATAAATTTGGATCACTTCAAATTTTCCTTCTATAAATTATACTCATAATTTCATATAATTTTAGAAATATATAATCATCTCCCCATATTAGAAGGGTTTTATTCTCAGCAAATTTATACTAACTTCAATTTAATAGCTTGAAAGGGCACCATCCAACCAAAAACTTTGAGTTGAAGCTGCCTTAAATTATTATTCAATGCTTCTTTTGGTGATATTTAAAGTATGGTTTTTGAAATTACAGTCTAATTAACCTACATTTCTCAAAAAATGTATAATAATAAAAAATAATAAATGCTAATTAACTAAGATGCAAATAGCAACTTGCCTGAAAGCGCGTGAGATCAGATCCTCGTCTCATATTCCTAAGGAGACTCAATGCACGTTGAAGAAGATTAGGCGCCTTATAAACTCCATCCGATTCCCCATCTATGCAAAATGGCTTTGTTAGAACTATCTTTCCATCTTTCTCGCCTTCCTTCACCTACTCCACAAAGTATCACTTTCAAAATTTTAATTCCAAATAATCAAGATATTATTTAGGCGTAATTTCAGAGAAAATTGTGTAATTTTATTAAAAAAAATGACATACTTTTCATGAAATTTATAAATTTTTGTCCTAATCTTGCCGTTAGTAGCAAGTATATAAAGCTACAATTTTTTTTATAAAACCATATAATTTTTTATATAAAATTGTAATATAAATAATATATTTTCAATATAAAAATATTTAGAAGTTGTATAAAAAATTACTGAATTTGTATTGAAAATAATAAAAACTCATTAAAAAACTTGTAAAATATCATATCAACAGCATTGGCAGAAACGAAACAACCCCTAATAAATAAATACTTCCACCTTTTTTGCCACACATAAGCACATACATATAGATGTATATTAATTATTGAACTTCCCATAAAATAATGACACTATGCAGCTCTCACGCGGATGATTACTAAAACAAGTCCAACACTACTGTATTATTCTATGCTCCAATTGGCCTTGTGAATCAATAGAACACAATTCTGATGATGTCCAAGAGAGAAGTTCTGAATCTATCATCATCCATTTATTTCTTAAATGCAATTTTCTTTTGTTAATATATAGAATGAATGATTTTGATTTACCTAATTTAAAACACTTGATCTTGACTGTCCAGTATTTCAACTATTCACAGGATAGTTAACATAAAGTTATTTTAAGTAATTTTATTAAATGTGACACTCTTGGTTACTAATGAAATATTGGCTTTTTATGTACACAAATGGAAGATAAATTTGAAGAATGACGAAATAACAGTCCAATGTGCATACCTAGATTAATGTATAAAAGTGTACTATGTTGGATAAAGCACTTGACTCCATGTCAGCTTTTCCATTAGTAATTAATAGAAGTTTAATAACATAACCAAAAATAAATTAGGTGAAATATTCGGAGATTAAAATCAAATATTTTAAAATTGGAGGATGGAAATCGCTCGTATTATATTTTAAGGGATTAAAATTGTATTTAATTCTATTTTTTAATAAATATAGTAAAGTACCTTTAAAATAAAAGAAACTAATCGATGGGAAATTTTATGTTACCCTCATGAGTTCTAAATTTATGGAAATATGGTTAAATCTAAATCATTAAATGAGTTGATCAAGTCAATAGCTTCATTCATCTAATAGTTTGTATTTTATCACATACCCATAAATTTGGAATCCATGAGGGTAACATAGAAGGCACCACTAATTGAGACAAGCAAAGGAAAAAGAATAAAGGCTTAAGCAATAATTCTGACATTATAAAGCATATCAACCTAAAGCGAGCATTGTAGCGGAAAATTAAATGCATTTTTGTTAGAGCCGACGAAAAAGGCGTGTGAAACAACCCTTGGGATGTCCAAAAGGAACAACGCAACAAATGCAAATTCCGAACACTTTCTGTTTGATTAAATAATAGGTTGGTGCTTTGGCAGGATACTTTATGCGATATCAGTGATAGTAATAAGCGAGATTTTTTACGCCAAGAATGTTATGTGTTAAAAATGATATTCAAAATTAAGTATCAAATATTTTATATTTATTAAATTAAATTTTACAAAATTATTCTATCATCATATATTTATAACAGTCCTTTATTTATAATTAAAATTTAATTTCTAATTTTATTTTCGATACATAGATTATTGTTATTTTTATTTTTATGAATTTCACTGCTATAATGGTTGAATCCACGAAAATTAAGAGTTAATATGAATTGTTTTTGATAATATCTATAAAAGTTTCATCCTTGATAATAATGAAGACAATAATAAATATATCATAAAATCATACTGCTGAGATCTGATGTAATTATAATTATATATCTTCTATTTTTATAAATATACATCTTCAATTTTTATACATATGTTTTCCATCGTTATAAATATACACTTACCTTTTTTTACTTTGAATGATAAAAGAGATAAGTGTATAATTTTGAAAATAAAAAAGATGTAAACATAATTAAATTAAATATCAAATAGTATAAATATAACTTCTCTCAATTATAACAATATATTATTTTTATACTATGTTGGCCAGCATTGCCAACAAAATAGATTCCCCAAGACCCACGCAAGAAGATGACGATCACAAGGTGGAAATAAATCCATAAACAGGGTCAAACAAAAAACACATTTTTTTGACAACTAATAAAAAGGAACATTAATTTTAAAAAATGTTTTATTTTTGCCACAGTGAATTTTAGGGAAAGGGGTGTTTGGGAAATTCCAGACACTGAACACTGCTTATTGGTACAATGGCACTAACCTGCATCTAATTATCGTGCAATCCACTGCCTTAGCGTTAAAGAAACGAAAAGAGAAATGGGAGGAATCAAAGCCAATCAAGTTAATTATCCACTGCCTAATTGCCTTCCATCGTTTTCGGCTTACCTTCTAGGAATAACCTAACGGGGCTATATTCACATTTTTCTATTTTCAAAAATATATGGTAAGCTGATTACCAATATATATATAAACTTTTATTTTACATAAACTCATTTTCCTTTTCTCTGATTTAAAATATTAAAAATACTTATATATTTTACTTTTGGTAGTGAATACACACAACCTATGAGGGAAAAAATATAGAAAATATTTAATATATTTGTTTTTGTAATATATCATAGAATCCTTCTGATTATAGATATTGAAATTCGCAAAATAAAATTGTGTGCTACACAATCTGTAAAAGAAGAGTAAATTTAAGGATGAAAGCAATATTATTCTTTGAACATATACTACCATCAAAAAATAAAAAAATACTGTATAATTTTAGAAATAAAAAGGTTAGAAGTATAATTAGATTAAATTTCATGTCAGATATTGCAATTTGCCTTATACGAATGTCACCAGAATACAGCTTTTTGGGCCGTCTAAACGCTAAACCACCAATATGTCACTCGGAATACTGCTTTTTCGGCCGTCCCAAGGCTAAAACCATCTTCTTGGGTGCCGGAAAATCATCAGACAATTATATAGAATTCAGGTAGTTAAACAAAATCTCTATGAACCCAAGAAATAAAGATCAGATATATATGTATCAGGTACAAGAATTAACGTATGCTCATAATACTGAGGAAAATTTTGAGAAACAGAACACATACCATTTGAAGATTGTGGAAGAAGAAACAACGGGAGCTGTTTGATCAGAAGTTGGAGAAACAGTGAGCTCTGTGCGACATACGAGGAGAATAAGATGAAAAATATTTATGTGTATTGGATTCTGGCCTCCGAGAAGAGCAACAGGCTTTAGGACATACAGTCGATGCCGGGGGAGTTTATATATACGCTTCATTTTAACATTTGGTCGGTTAATATGCAAATTAGTCCAGTTTAGTACTCTTCAAAATAATATGTAATATAAAAAATGAATCACGATAATAATTTCAGCCGAATAAAAAGACTGGAAATTTTACTTGATATACGGATTTTCAATTACTACAAATTTAATAATTACTGAAAGAAAAATTAGTCACATCATATAATATAAATTATTAAGTTAAAATTTCCTTTTTGTCAAATGTGCGAATTGTACATTTTCTTAGATGATAATAATAATTAATTTTATTGATTTTTCTTCTAATAATTGTTAATTTAAAGTTTTGCTATATGTGTAAGCTAAGATTTATCTTAAATTTAATACAAGTTATCAATTTAGATTTAATTTATTTAATTTATATATTAAAAAGAATAAATTAAATATTTTATTTGAAAGTGATCAAATAAAATCAATTTACACATTCAGAGATTAAGTTTATGATTATGCCAGGCAGATATGATGGCTTTCTATATTGGCTTGTGGTTGCTTGCGGGCTTTAATTATTTTTTTATTGTTATTTGGCATTTTAAGGAAATAACAATAAGAAAGTGATCAAAATATTATTGTAGTGGTTATTGATAAGAACAAATTGCATTTTGTATTTGATCAATTCTTTTTTGGTTTTCCAAATTTGGACGTGTAGAATTTGAACTTTTTTATGATTACTTCTAAGGGAAAAACTTTGGTGTATCAATTACATCAGTATATTACTAAATTTAATTATTAGATTTCATTCTTTCTGTATAATATTACAGTAAATAAATGAAGTCTAATGATTGAATCTATTAGTGTATTGGTGTAATCATTGCATCGAAATTCATTGTCTACTTTTAAACCTTATTTAACACACTAAAATATTTGTCATTACATTGCGATAGATGCTACAAAAATGAGGTTTGACATCAAAGAAATAAAAAGAAATTGACATATATACAAATGACATTGTATATTTGATTATTTGATATCGATTTCTTCACCATCATAAACAATAATAATAGCATTGATTTTTTTACGAGAAAATTGATGTGCTAAGTACCTAAATAATGCTTGAATCATTCATAATAGACATCAATGTTATAACTGATGTGAAAAACAATTAGTACTAGTGTGAAAATTGAGTTATATTGTCAATTTTTAATTTAATAACTAACATGATTATTTACATAAGATGTTGGTTTGTAGATCATCATTGATAATCAACATCTTTCCCATATCATACATTGCATATAGTATATTAGTCTATGTTAAATAATCAACATGTAATGTTTAATATATAATGTTGAGTTTTTAAAATAACCAACATATATATTATTTCCCCCTAAAACTCCACTACACCCAAAACAAAATTCACTAATTATTATATACCTAATAAAATGTTCAAATCATATCTTAATTTTCTATAGTAAAAAAATGATATCTTAATACAAAAAAATCTAAATGGAAAAATTCAAGAACTTAAAGTAATGAATAATATGTACATGTTACAAAAACTGGCAATAATACCTTAGAAAGTAAAAGAAAGAAGTTACATTGTCTTCCTATAACATAACCATTGACAAAACCCTTTGTGAAATTCACTACAACAAAAGACAAGAACAAGCAAGTCATAATTGATGTTGTAAATATAAAATCAATACTATATACTTCTATTGAAGAAAAATTTATTACTTGACTTATACTATTAAACTTTGGTAGTATTATATATTTTTGTTGAGTGAGGCTAGGGACTACCATTCTCATTACCAAACTAGGGATGATTATGGTTAATAAAAAAGTTTTAACATAGCATTGCAACATGCTTCATATTAAATGATTAAAAAACACAAACAAGGAATAGAAACTAATAATCCATAAGCTAACACTAATTATACATGGAATATAAGCATGAGAAATATGAATTCAACTATCTTTAACTTTTTTTTCTAATATCACTAGGAGGATTTTTATCTCATATCCTTTCAGTATGATCATTTTGTATGTAAAACTCTTCCACATCACCTTTATCATACACTAAAGGTATTCTTATAGAGAAAGAAGCAATCTTCTCAATATCACTCTCTATGTTTTCTTTGTCCTCATTAATGACAATCTATCATCTTCACTTGTAGAGTTATAGACCACTTTTTATTAAATGAGTTTATGACATAAAAAACTAGTTTATCCTGGGATGTTATTATGAATGGCTCTCCCTTATAACCTTTCTTATTATGATCCACCAATGTGAATCCTAACTTCCTGACTTAGATGTCATTTTTATTTTTAACCCATTTACATTGAAACATAGGCATCCTAAATATAACATAGTCAAGCTCCTAAATGTTTTTAATAATCCCATAATATAACTTATTAGTATAGATAGGGTTCTTTTTTTTTTAACTACTCACATGTATCATCTAAGTTACCAAAGTAGCTCTACTATTTTGCATAATGCTCTATCATCTTGACCTTTTATATTGAAAGAATACCCATTGATATCAAATTTACAATAAGATATAATCTTTATTAGTATATGCTCCAGCCATCATAGGGTCTTCAAAACAACATCAAGCGTTTATGTCATCCAAAAACAAACTTGGTTTTGAAACAAAGTGAGGAATGACTAATTGTGTTTAACTTGTACCCATTAATCATTCCTTCCACAATTCAGCTCCCTTACAAGGTTTATATGCTCATTTATGTCAGGATGAACATCTTCACTACTATATAAGATGTAAAAGTGGGTCTACATAAACATTTGATAACTTAAGCTCTCCATCTAGGTCCTTAATATGTCATTATCTGCAATTCTTCCTCATGATGAGACTTTAATGGGCTCTGTATTTGATAAGTAATCATTATAGAATTTGGTCACATCTTCAGCAATATAACCTTTGATGATGCATCCTTCTACTAATGTTAATTCCTTACATACCTTAATAGGATTTCCATATATCCCTCAAAGGGGAACATCCACCTCAAGTAGATTACCCAGCATAATTTTACCTTTCTCACTAAATGAATAACCAAATGTACCATGATGTCAAAGAAGGAAGGTAGGAAGTACATCTTAAGCTAACATAGTATAACTATAACTTCTCTTTACAAGTTGTCTAATTTCTTAGGTTAATGACCTTATTACATATTGCATTAAAGAAGAAACAAAGTCTAGTAATAGTATGTCTAACAAGTTTTGGTAATATTAATCAAATAATCATTGGTAGTAGTTATTGTATTGGAGCATGATAATTATAAGACTTTAAACTACTAGTTTTAGGTCTTTTATTAAAACAATGTTCCTAATGTTTAAAGAATATTCCTATGGAGCCTTAACACCAAATAGAAACTTGTAAAAACTTGTCATCTTCATTTTACAAAAGTATAGCAAACTAGTAGAAAATATATGCATTCACCCCTTCTTTCTAGTGCTAATTCTCTCTAAATGAATATTTTAACTAAGTCTAACCTAGCTTTCACTCCATCCTTACTTTTCCCCAATATGTTCAACAATATTCCAATAAGACTATTATAGATATTTTTCTCCACATGCATGATATTAGTGTTATGTCTTATAAGAAAGTTTTTCTAATAGGGAAGATCATATAATATAGAGCTTTTTCTTCACTTCCAAACTTATAGGGTTTGTCCAATATGACATGACATTTTTAACTCGTTCATTAACCTTGTCGCTAATTAAGAGCATTGGAGCTTATGTTTCTTCCAATGACCTATTGAAAGCCTTTTTGAGCTTATGATATCAATAGGAATGGGGCAAAAACCTCTAGTGATTAAGATAAACTATCTTTTTCTTATGCCTTTGTTAAGGGAAAACAAGTACCATGTTCATAAATAAGGCATATTTTATACCTTTTGACATTGTACCAAGACAAATTGCTATACGCTAAGAAGTTATTGATTGTGTAAAAAAGTATGCTATGCAAAATGAAAGACTTTTAATAATCTGTAATAAAGACTAAGACACCTTAATCTCACATCATCTTTTAATCTTCGATAAATAGTGCCAAGAAGACATCTATGTCATTTTCCCATTGTTTAGGGGCTAAAATTAATAAGGACAATGTAATGTACTTGCACTTTATGCATAACTAAAGAGGTAGATTATAGATCACGAACATAATAGGCCATGAGCCATGTTTGCTACTCATGTTACTATAAAGGTTCGTTTCATTAGTGCAAAGTGCAATCTTAACATTTCTTAGTTCACGACCAAATATAGGGAATAATGTATCGATGGTGCACCAATAAGGAGAATCAACTAAATTTTGAAGCTTACTATCGAATGGTGTTCAGTCCATTTTCCATGATATGTTAGCAAACATTTATTTAAACATTGGTATTATTAGAAAATAACAACATCTTAGTTAAAGCCCTTTTATTGTTGATGTCATCATTCTTTCTTAGTTTGTAACATGATGCCCTACATTTTAGACACTCATGTGAAATTTTATGCTCCTTTTAGTATAGTATATAATCATTAAGGCAAGTATATATCTTTTTGTACTCTATATCCATTGGGCACATTACTTTATTAGCCATATGAGTATGATCCAATAGCTCATTCTCTTTAAAAAGCATTTCTCTCAATAATTGCAATAATGCCATAAAGTTTTTTATCACTCTAACCATTTCTGACCTTTATATTAAGCAATCTTAGTATAACAGATAATAGTACAAATTTGGTGTAAACCTAATGCAAAGATTTTTTCATATCATTCAACAAGCTATTAAGGACATGTAAATACTAAGTGAAATTATCTTTAATATTACTATATTATTTAATTGATTATCCAATTGCATGTTAATGTCATTGTCTTTGTGGACTCCTTTGCCTTCATGAGTATGAAATGAGTTAAGTAACTTATTTCTCCCATATTATATTCATCAATATATATATACACACCCTTGGTTAACATCATGGAAAAATATATGATCTTTTATGCCTATTGGTTTAAGCATCCTAACACAATAACATTTGACACAACGACACCTAATGAGCTCATTAGTAATTTCCTTTTATTGACCTATAGCAAAACTAATAAACTCCTCAACCCCCTTAGCATATTCAAGGTTCATCCAATTAGCACATATTCATCCATGGTCTATAACTATACCATTTGAATCTTAATATATACATAAGAAGTATGCACATATAAAAAAAATACACTAACATAAGAACAATAAGAATGTATGTAATGAAGTTTATTGATTTTAATACTAACACTAAACTTAAATATTAAGCGTTTCAAATTGTAATTTTAAGTAAATAACCTCAATGTCATATAAATTAACTTAAGGCAAATTTGTCAAGCATTTTTCTTAAGAAACATAGCACACAACTTGCTAAGCATGTACAATATTTTTATTTTATAGGGAATGTATGCATATATCAATACTTACACTACCCAAAACCTTTAAAAATGAAATAAGAAAAAAATCCAAACAAATACATATGTACACAATCACAACATCAAGGTGTTTTTTTCTTTGATTCATAGGAAAAATAAGGCACTCAAACTCACCTTAATAGTAAGAAGAAGGCTTTAATAGGTAAAAGTTAGAGTAAAGTTTGAATACAAGCTTTGGTAATCTTTTGTTGGAATTTCTCCCTAGGGCATAATAATTTTGTGAAGAAAACACTATCATTCTACAATTTGCACTTTGACATTGAAATAGAGCTTGCCATAATTTCAACTTTTGCCTTTATTTTAATAAGTTTAGTGAGAATCAAAATGGCATTATTTCATTTTTTACATCAAGTATATATTAAAATTGATATCTAATATCTAAAATATTATGTTTAAAATGTTGGTGATTGAATATAACATGATAGTTTTATAACAACCACCATTTGAGTAACTTTTTATGTTGATTCAATATAACAAATTATTGTGTAAACTTTGACAAAAAAAAAATATTAGTTGACAATTTCAACACTAATTTCTTGACAAACTAAGATCATTTCTCATAAAAAATTAATATGTCAAGTTGTATAACATTATATATATAACATTAGTTTCATAATAACAGATGTATAAATACGAAATAGTTAGTTTTCACATTGATTTTATATAAAAACCAACATCTCAAAGTAAACACAAAAAAAGGGCTTAGTTTCTCTTAGTTAGTCTCTTTTACTTATAGAACAATTATTATATTGAAATTTTTGAAACTTCAAATAAAAAATGATAACTAAAAAAATATTAAATAAAAAATTTACTTTAAAAATTAAAAAAAAGAGTTATTTTATTTTGTTATACATTGAAATCATTATTTATTTGGTTTAAAGTAGGAAACTTTTTATTTTAAATAAAAATTTATCCATATGTAAAAATTGAATGTAAGTAAATAAAAGAGAAAGTAAATTTAGAAATATATAAAAAAGGAGACAATAAACAAATATGAAAATATATTTTATAATTTTACTTATTTTCATATACATTAATAATTACATTAACAAATATAGTAAACAAATAACTTTTCATTACATATTTATTATTACATCATTACATCAACAAACACACTAATATTACATAAATAAATGAAAAATAAGACTATGTCCTATCCTCATTACCAATTCTCTTATGTTGAATATTGTATCATTGGCTTCATTACTATAGAATTGTCTTTTAACGTCTTAATGTCGGTTATGAATTGACATATATCTATATATATATAGGCATCATTATATGACAAACCATTTAACATTGGTTAACAATTGATGTGAAAAAATATACAATAATATTGATTTTATATAAATAATAATCATTGTCATTTTTTTACAAATATGGTGATAAAAATAATAATATTCAAATATGGTTATTTTAAATAACTAACATGGTATGGCTTTGAAACCCTCACCTTCTGCCCTGCCTAGCCCCTTTTTTCTTCTTCCCTTCCTAGCCCTCACTTGTAGATCTTTTCTCTTAACATTCCTCTTTCGTGACCCAACTTAATTGTGATCAACGTGGACCCCGATATTTAGTTTCCACAAGCTTTAATAATTTTTTACTCTTTCTATCTAATGGGATTTTTTAAATTTCTAAGGGAACTCAAATTTTTCTTAAAAATTTTATGGAAAAATGGATAGAATCTTCCATATTTTTGGACACTTCCGAAAGGTCACATGCCTTATAATTTATAATACAGACTTATATTATTCTTAGATACGACAACATTCATCATACACAGTACAATACAATTTCAATATATATATACTAATAAATGATTTAACACATTAAGTGTTGAACTCATTACATTCCTATCTCAAATTTTGATCTTAATTTCAAAGAGAAATTCCCACTGTCAAATCCTTTATATCTAAGTGGTCTTTGAATCTCCATGTGTGTGACGTAGCTTAAATAAGATACCTTAACTCGAAAATATCGAAAATAAATGAAGTGAGTTATAAGAAATTCAATGAGCATATATCTACCACTATCTTGTAGAATATTAAAATAACAATTTCAAGCTAATCATGTATTTAATTAAAAGATATTAGCAAACCCATTTTCTAGATTCTAATCATATATGCAACTCAGCCTTAGATTGGAAATTCACCTGCACACAATTTAGGTTCCATGTCTTGCATGACAAAATATAATAATCTCAACCGATATCATTCACCACCCATTTCGATGATCTTCACATTCACAAATAGCTCTTAAAGCCCAATCTTAATCAAATCATCACATAATTATTTCAAGTTCTTGTAATCATATCAAACAATAATGATCAATCACAAACAAATTCCAATATTACAACATATCATACATCCATTCATAGTAATCATTCGTATAATCACTTCTTGACTTTCAAGTCAATATTATATCTTTCTTAATTGTTCACTAGGAATTTTCCATCTAGTACTCAGATCATTTTCATATTTTTCACAACTTCTTGTTGAGTATTTCCCATCCAACTTTCAAAGCATAGCTCCATTATAGTTCACAAGTTCCAATATCATTGCTCTAGCACAATTTTAAAAGTTTCTAATACCATTCATAACAGAATTCATAGATAGTATAAAGACACCACTCATATGTCACTATTATTTAATAAGTTTCAACACAAAATCATTAATTCATCACTAGACAAGTCCAAACACATAACAATATATATATATATATATATATATATATATATATATATATATATATATATATATATATATATATGAACATGTAACAATACTATCATGTTTCTCTTAGATAGTCATAACATATAAATAACACTGAAACTCAAGAAGAGTTTGTCATTAAATGGGAATGTTACTAATTTGTTTCTGTTGCGCACTTTGATTAATTAATATTCATTCAAGTTGCTAATTATATCTATACACCATAGAATTAAGTGCACATATAAATATGAATTTATGTTATCAATAAGAAGAATCTAATTCATAATAATTAAACTTTTATTATTAAAATATAAAATTAAGGTGAATGTATTGGGATGCATCCTTATAGAAGCTTAAAGTGATTCATATTATTCTCCTCTTATTCTTTCACCTTTTTCTGCTTGAAAATGCTCATACTTTCTAGAAAACCCTAGAATACCGACAATTATCTTTTCTTTTATCCCTATTTAGCAATTTACAATATTGATTATGTAAATAAGAATGTCCACGTATATTTCTTCCTAAGATTTATTTATCTCCTTTTGCAACTTTTCACCCTTGTTCTTTAATATTTTTAATTTTAGCTTAAGATGATTAAAAGCCATGTTTTGAGGTTTCCTTGGTCCTAGTTCACTTTTTCAAACTTATTATTATTTAATACCTTGAGGGACTTTAATCATTTTCCTTAAGTTTGTCACATGCTTATTTCCAATATTTCAAAAGCTTATACTTAATAGTCAAAATATGCATGGAATAGGCTTTATAATTCAAGTATAACACAACTTAAAGATAATAGAGCTTTTTGCTTTAGGAAGACTTTAATCATCGATATTATATACTTAGTTCTTAATGTTTTAACTCTACTCTAAGCAATTTTTCCTTAAATCACATTTTCACATCTTTGGTGATTTTGTTCTTGATTTAAATCTTATTTAGTTAAAGTATTAAAATATAATTTTCCAAGAAGATTCCATTCATGAACTTAAATCCCACTCATATATATACATACTTAAATTGTGCTATAACTTATCATGTACAACTTAACAAAGCCTTTATGCTATAACCTTCTAGAATATTATTGAGTGTTACATAATCATAAATCTCCAATTACAAGTATAAATTCTAAAGTAATATATATATATATATATATATATATATATATATATATATATATATATATAAGTAATCAATTTGTACTATAATTTCACAACACTACCCAAATTATGCCTTTACGATACTTCTCAAGAAATTAAGTAGTTAACAACCCATAAATATATTTATAAAGAAGCTTATCTATAGTCTTAGGATAGTATATAAATTAAACATCCAAGTAGTTTGAAACTATAAATAGTTATATTAAAAAATGGGTTAGATTTTAACAATTTTGTGAATAATCCTAAGTCAGATCATAATAAAACCTATTAATCTAAAATAGCCCACTGTCTCTCTAGCAAGCAATTGGTAACACTACACCACTGGCAAAGGCAACAAATGCCACCAAGGAGGAAGGAATAGCAGCTTTCCTGCTTCTGCTTTACTGTGCACAATACAATCTGGGTCCAGCTCTACTGAACAGGAGCATGCACCCAGCAAATGGGGAAGAAAAGTGCACATTCAACGCCCTTGAAAGTTTGATAACAACTCACTAAGATAGTTTATAAAGCTTCATGCACGCTGCTACTTTCTGCTTCGTACTATCGTGCCTTGCGAACAATGAACAGTAGCTTGTGCGTGGACAGTAGTGCATGATGATGGTCCTCCCATACCAGTCGGAGCTCTGCTCAAGGTGGCTGCCACACTGATGCTTGTAGAAAGAGAGACAAGAGAAGAGGGGAAAAAAGAGAGGGAAAGAGGTGGTGTAAACTCTCAGGGAGAGAAATAGCAAAGTTGGTAGAAAAAGAATTGTACTCGGGCAAGAAAAGTGAGGACTGGGAAATAAAATAAAATAAAATAAAATAATATCTGAAGCTATGAGTTTTTATTATGGGTTGCTGAAGTGCACACTTATTTTGTACCTAAGATCTGAGCCACTCATCTTAATTATCCAACTCTCCTTTAATAAATCGCAACCGTTCCTTTTATAAAGCTTGTTTTATTTAAAATACTATTTCATGTATTTTCAATTTGTAAAAAAAATTCTTGTAGAAAATATTTAAATAAGCCTTGAATTAATCATAGCCATTTAAAAACAATTCTAAAAAAATAGTTTATTAAATACAATAATTTATTTCATAAATTCTTGTACTTGTAATTAATAAAGCATTTTCAACTTATAAGAAATTTCTTTATAAAAATTAAAACTAATCTTAAATTACTATAGCCATATATAAAACAAATAATTTTTCAATATTATCATAGGTATTATTTTAAATATTTGAGAACTATTAATATGAAAAATAGTTTAAAACAAAATATTAACTAAATAAACAAATATTTATCCATTTGCTCAGAATTTATAAAACTTTAAATTCTAACTTGGGATATTGCATCCCTCTCTTGCAATTTCTTTCTATTTGGTCCTTTCTAATCCCAACATCTCCAATAACACTTCAAAATTATATGAAAATAATAAAACAGTGAAAATTTATGTCCAATACCCATTAATAAATATGTAAAGTTAACACTCCTTAATAAAGTTATCTTGAGTTAATATCTACAAATGCAATATAATATTACAATTTTCATATAAATAAATAGTAAATAATACCACTAAACATCAAAAAGAAAAGAATGAAATCAAGTTTTCTACCTATATAACTTGTATCAAAATGAAAGATAATAAAACATGATTGATTTTGAAACTAGAAATTAAGTTGCAAAAATAAATCATAAAAGTTAAGAAAATCCTTACATTTATATTCTTTGAACATATCTTGATAAGGAGAGAATCATTGTAAGATTGGAAGAATTTTACAATGAAATTTACAAATAGTGCCATGACTTTATCCTTTTTAATTTTCATCTCATGCCCTATGTTTTGAACTATTTTAATATTAAATGTCAGTTCCTAATAAAAAATAATATGTATAGTAAAGTGATGTCATTCAACTATAAAGGTTTAAATGTTAATTATTAAATAAAAAATCGATGTCATAAACTAAAATCTTAATTTATAAATATGTTTCAAGCAAAAAATTTATAATATTACAAGTTGATACCATTAAATATTTTCTTTTTTGCATTGAATAATCATGTTTTTCTTATACAATTATACAAACATAAACAATAATGGTAGCAAATGAAAAAAACTTCATAAACTAAAACATTTTTTTCATATGATTATATATATATATACCAATAATAACATACTTCAAATGAAAAGAAAAAGTAGGATACCTTTTCTCATAATTCCTTTATATTATTTGAGGGTTTTTTACTTGGATGATGTAGATGGTTGCAAATTGATGATAAATTATTATTAGAAAAAGCAGCATCATGAATCTTGTGTTGCACTCAAGCCTATTGATTTGCACATCATGACACACCAAAATTAAATAAATGCTAGTTTGCTAAAAATAATATAGTATAATAAGATAAATCAAGTCGTGCCTTTATGATCTCTTGAGTTATCTTTTCTAAATTAACTCACTAACAATATTTATACAATTTTTTCATTTATTATGTACTAGAAATAGAAGAAATAAATGCAAAACAAAACCAAAAATTAAAATCACGTAGAATGCAATATGCAATAATAAAATGCAATATACAATAATATGTAATGCAAACTAATATGCAATTAAAGTTAGGGGATTTATGAATTTAAATTGAACTAAACATATTAAGCAAAACAACACATAGTAAATAGCAAGGAAGAAAACCAATGTAATAAAATAGTCAATTCATGGAATTAAGAGCTCTAGTTTGAATTAATCATGGATTAATTGAGATTTGACTTTTCTAATTTATTCTTCAACTTTGAATTACTTGAAATCCCTACAATAATTCATGAACTCTATGTTAAATAACCATCTAGGATCTGATCAATTAAGATTAGCTAAATTTAGTAACTGTTACAATCCTTAAGCTAGATCGAAATTGATTTAAAGATAGAATTCAGTTGATTTAAGAAATTAAATTAGAAACCTTCAAATTAATCCCTCAACCATCTACCTTTATGTATAAAATTATGATTTACTAACCATAATTATACTAAATCAACATCCAACATAAGTAATTTCAAGAAATTAACACAAGTGATTAGGGGAAAAGAAAAATTAATTAAAGAAAGTTAACATTACAATAATAATCTCATAATCTAGTACAAAAGAGTCTCAAACTTCTTGAATTAACTTTGAAATTAGTCTTCCATGATTAGAAAGCACAAGAACTAAAAGAAAAAAGAGAAAAACTATCTATTGAATATGTAAAAGTCTCTTGTATCTAATGAGTTCTTTCCTTTCACCTAACCTAATTAATCTGAAACCTTACTAGACTTAGATTATATGTCCCTTACAATTACAAGAAAATGGTCTTTTTAATTTTTAGAAGTCTAGAACCTATTTTTACAAATTAATTAACTCTAGGAGTTACTATAGCAAATTCTTGCATGTCTAACTTCCAACTAGTATAAGACCACTAAAATAATGTAATTTGGACAATATATGAAAAAAAAGTTATAGATCTGAGTATTGTGAAGATTCAGGTGTTGGTTTTATGTTAATTAAACTTCTATAACTCCAAATATAGCCTAAAAACTAAAGCTAATTTAGTTATGATAGAGATAGGGCTTCAATTTCTCAACTAAATAAGGGGTTGAAGAAGTTCAAATTGAGATTTGGCTAAAATACCAAAGTTGTAGATCTTTCTTTAAATTTTCAATGGTATATATATTACTCTGATCCGACATCCAAAGCCTAATATATAGTTAAAAATAGAAATAATATTAAAATCTTGCATTAACTAAATAAATTTAAAATATTGTAAAAATAACCCCACATAATAAAATAAGGCCAATTCTGTGAAATTAAGCATGTACAACTCACTAAGAGATATAAAATAGGAAGAAATAATATAGTAAATATTTCTCTCATCACTTATCAATGCAAGACTAAAGATGCTACTTCTTTTCACAATAATTTATTATCAGTTTACAACTTATTAAAGTTTGACATAATAATTTTGTATCTATTGACCTTGAAATGCTTGATTGATTATTTTCTTTAAGCATTTGAGTATTCCTATTTTTCAATGTGAAAATGGTGTAGGTTGCTCTATGTGTATCAAAGTTTAACATAGCATATATAACAATCAACATGTCAATTCTTACATTAAAACATAGGAATAATCAAACATTTATAGCAAATGAAGTAATTAAGCACTTTAAAGAGAGCGATTTTGATAGATCATTAATTTGTTTCAAAAAGGCAAGGAGAGCCTTATTTATAGGCTAAGAGCAAATTAATGATGAGAAGTCATAATGTGTAAATCATTGATGAACTATCACATAAATTATATGGATTGCTAATGTTTAAACATTGATTTTTAATTAACAATAAATTTATAATTACATGTTATAGATAAAAATGATGCTTTATATGTTAGTCATTAAAAAAATGATATTGTATACTAATGCCTTGTATGCATTATTGTTAGTGTATATATCCTAAATCCAATCATATTGATGATTAAAAATTTGAATTGTGTTATTTTAATGACAATTCTAATTATCATATTTATACATATATTATCTGTGTAATATATTTAATTATGATAATAGCCTTAGAATAATTGTATTCTTAAATGTCTCTAGTCATATATCATTATGGATTGAGTTACTTTGATATATTAAGACTAACATGTGTGGTGACTTATATAAGATATTAAATATGCATATGAGTACAAGTTAGAGAACTTGTATACTGGACCGACCCACCCCAAGAACACTACATGAATCGTTGTATAAGTTTCATAAGTAATTCTTAGTAATCATTATTAATATGGTCTTTGACCTGAGATCACCAAGGTTCCCTACATGTGAGTTTCATATTTTAATACTCCTCTATGTCACTCATAGTTAAGTGAATGCAAGGGTAGTTATTGGATATATCACATATCATGTAGAGGGATTTGTGTGATCAAGATGGAATTTATCCCTCTTTATAATATGAGTGACATCTGTGGGCCCCTTGATTAAGTAAAATTGAGAAAATGCATAGCCATGCTCAGATGAATTAACATGGGATGTTAATTATATTTGCTTCAGTTAGTTTGCTTAGGTATCAAAAAACCTTTGGATTGGGCTATACGGGAATGACACGATCCATGTTTTGTGCTCAATCTAGATGTCTAGGACAAAAGAACATAAATGATGATTACATGTAAAGGTTCAATCAAATCATGGACTTTCTCATTACTTAGGTAACGATGATTTGTTGTTAGACACCGCTCATTATTTATGATCATTAATATGATTTATGATCATTAATATGATTTATGATCATTACTAATATAACGAAGCCTGCAAGGTTGCACACTTAGAACCTAATGGATTTGGAATTGATGGACTAAATTGTTTGAGCCTAATATTTGAAAATTCCATGTTATAATTATAAGGCCCAATAATAAGCCTATAATTATACATGGAATAAAGTCCAATTAGTTAGGATTTTCTGTACACCTATTTAAATAGGCTTGTTAGGTAATAATATTATTATTCAAGCATCCCAAAAACATAAAAAACCTAGCAACTCCCTTCGAACTCTTAAAAGGTGTAGCTAGCACTATGAAACAAAAGGAGATTTCCAATCAATGGACATGAGACATTTATTGGTGATTCATAGGCTCATGTGAATACTTCAAAATTTTCAACCAGAAGCAAGTCGAAAAAGATGATCAGCAATCGGACCTCGAAAGCATTTGAAAAAGGTAATCTAATCTTTATCCTGATCTAATATTTCACATGGATCCTTGACTGGAATTCGGTTAATTTCGCTATGTTTGTTTAGCTCCCGATCTCAACAACTATTACTAGTAAATGCTTACTGCCACCATTTATTAAGGTTGTAGGTGTTATATTTTTATACATCAATTTGATTAAATAAATGACATGGTATCATCCCTAATTATAACCACATCAGTTCTATAATAAACAACCAACATAGTTTGATTCTTTTTTTTTTATTTTTACAACTTCTCCATTCGAACATTTTTCTAAAAATAAATATAATTACAAATTACTGCTTAACAACATTGTCAACATTAAATAATAAATATTGTATAGTAATATTACAATTAATCATTTGATCATATAGCTTTAAGAAAAGTGATAGTGAATGTCTACATGGTATCTATGAAGTAGTCTCTTCCTCTTACTTTCATATCTAAGATAAATTTTAATAAAATATGCCTTTATATAGATGATGCAAGACTTGCAAATAAAATTTCCTTATCATTAAACCGTTATATACCTATTTTTTCTTACTACAACTACTCTTATATGAATGATGTAAGACTTGCAAATAATTATGTCTAAGAACAGTGACTTGTATCTCAGTAGTTGATGATCAACCATCATCAATCTTGTATTACCCTCTTATGCCACCTAAATAAAATAGAGTGAAAGAGAAAACTATAGAATGAAAACCTAAATAAAAAAATGGTGGAAGAGAAATGAAACTTTTAATGCAATTTATAGGTAGTAAGGGATATTCTACATCAATTATTAATTAAAAAATTGATGTTGTGAATGTCCAAATAACCTTTAAACATTGGTTTATTGTACAATCATCATCTTAAGTTCACTTATACTTGACCTTTTATCTTTTTTTAAAAATTAGGTTTAATAATATCAAGCTTTTTGTTTGAACCAATGTTATAAGTTACACTTATTTAGAAAAAAAAATGTCATTGTGCCATTATATATGTCATTTTTCTCATCAACTAATATAAATATGGTAATGTTAGCAAGCAATTCTGTAATAGTGCTTAGGTAATGCATTTGTTTCTATTATCAATGCTAGAGTTTGGATTGAATTCAAGGATAGATACCCTTCTATCTCATCTGACATATTTAGAGACTGCTGTGATTTTTGTCAAAGTATTTACTTCCTTTGATATCTTAGGTTTCACATATTGGTAAGTGATCCTTCAACAAAGATCACTTATCACATTATAAAATATAAGATATTAAAGGAGCTAACTCCTTTAACAAGACTGGTGACATCTTTAGATGTGCAAGATGAGATGAAAAGAAAAGCTATGTTTGAATTAGAACCAAACTCTAAAACTAAACAATGGAGGCTAGGGCATCACCGAAACATTTCAAATGGAGAATGAAAGAGAAATTTATTAGCAATATGCTAGACATTCAAAATTACTTAGTAACACAACCAACATCTTAAAAATGATTTATTTCATGTTAGTTATCCATTGATATGACTTTAGACATTGGTTAAGTTAGAAATTGACATTGTAAGTTCTTTATGGATTCTCATAACTTTGTAAATGTTGTAGCATTAGTATTAGTTTAATTAGAAAGACATTAATATACCATTAGATGTTGATTGTATACACAACTAAAGTTGTAAGTGTTTTATAATTTTCCATAACCTTGTAAATGTTATCATTAGTTATATGTTGATATACCTTTTGGCATTGGTTCTACATAGGAACCAATGTCTATGGTTCAACCTTATATTCAAATCTAATGATTTGTCTTCCTTTTGACATTAAGTATTTAATAACTAATGTAATAAGTTGAAATCTTATATCCACATCAGTTTCTTATTAAGTAACTTATATGGTTTCCATTTTTTTTAAATCAACATATTGTAGCCTAATAAGAATTATTAAAAATAATAGATATCATTTTATGCACTGAATAATAAATTATTTTACAATGATATCTTTAAAACCTTGGATCAATGATATCATTTATAGTAAAGATTAAATATGATAACAAGAAAAGATCAAACATATTTAAAAATTTACAAATAATAACAAAGATAAAATGAAGATTAAAATTAGAATTTATAATTATATAAAGAAATTACAAATGAAAATATAATAATGATCATATATCACAATAAATCATGATTATTGTAAAGCCCATTGAAATATCCCATTCATTTTATGATATCACTAGAGATGCTAAAAAATGGATGGGATGTTTCAAAAAGATTCCCATCAAGAGATTTCATTGGAAACATTCTATAAAAATCTTCAAAACATAAATCTAGTTTATAATCTTATGGAAACACCTATATCCATTATGTAAGATTAACAAAGACTTTAGAGAATGCATGGAACATTCCTATAAGGTTGTAAACTAGAGATATCACTAGAATTTCATTAAGTGTTATTGTGAATCTTTGTCAAAGCATCCCATCCATTCTATGAAAGGTTAAAAGCATTCAAAAAACGGATGGATCGCTTCAATATGATTCTCCCTAATAAGAGATGCTAGAAACTTCAAGGTTTGATAAAATAAAATAGAAGTTAAAACATAGGGCATAAAATTCAAAGGCCTTTTATGTTGGGATCGAGAGCCAAATAGTTATAGTGAAAATTAACCGATTCCATCCAAAGGATCCTATGCAAAATATTAGATTAGAATAAGGATTCAGTCGATACCTTTTCAGATAATTCTAAGGCTTGTTCATTAATCACTTTTTTTACTTACTTTCGATCGAAAACCCTGAGGTGTCTACACAAACTAGCAGATCATCAGTGAACATCTACGATCACTGATTGGAATTCTTCTCTTTTTTCTTATAGTGCTAGCTATGCCTCTTCAAGGGTTATGGTCAAGGAGGGCTACTAGGGTTTTCTATATTTTGAGATGCATGAATAATAAAAAAATTATTATTCCAACTAAGCCTATTTAAATAGATGCATTAAAAATCACTAACTAATTAGGCTTTATTCCATGTATAATTATGAGCTTATAATTATAACATGGAATTCTTATATATTAGGTCCAAACAATTTAGTTTATTAATTTTAAATCCATTAGGTTCTAAGTGTGTAACCCTACAGACTCTCAATACATTGACAATAATCATAAATTATATTAATGATCATAAATAATGAGCGGTATCTAATAACATATTATTGTTACCCAAGTAATGAGAAAGTTAGTAATTTGACTGAACCTATATATGTGATTATTATCTATGACCTTTTGTCCTAAACATCTAGACTAAGCACGAGACATGGACCATGCCATTCCCATATAATCCAATTCAAAGGTTTCTTAATTCTTAAGTAAGCTAACTAAAGCAAATGTAATTGACATCTCATGTCAATCCATCTAAATATGGTCATGCATTTTTCTCAGCTTTACTTAATTAAAGGGCCTACAAATGTCACTCCTATTAAATTTCTCTTACATGATATGTGACATATCCAATAAGTACTCTTGCATTCACTCAACCATGAGTAACATAGAATAGTATTAAAATATGAAACTCGCATGTAGGGAACCTTGGCGATCTCAGGTCAATGGACTATATTAATGATGATTACTAACAATCACTAATGACACTCATATAATGATCTATGTAGTGTTTTTAGGGTGGGTCGGTCCAGTATACAAGTTTTTAACTTATACTCATGTATAGACTTAATATCTCATATAAGTCACTATACATGCTAGTCCTTAATATATCAATGCAACCTAATCAATAATGATATATGACTAAGGGTATTTAAGAATATAATTATTTTAAGGTTATTATCATAATTAAATATATTATGCATATAATATATGTATAAATATGATAATTAGAAATTATCTTTAAAATAACATGATACAAATTTACAATCATCCATATGATTGAATTTTAGGGAATATACACTAACATTTTGCTAGATAAACTACATCAATTATTACTATAAAACCATTATGTTAAGATATATATCAATTTCCAAGGCATCACTTTATATTTTGGTTATATAAAAAAAAACCTAACTTTATCCTAATTTTTTAAACTAATTTGCCATTTCCCTTTAGATATTCATTCTTTAATAGCTGAGATAAAAAGATATTATGATTTTATAATATCCATTTTTAATTAAAGCCAATGTGTTAATTTGTATGTATTTTCAAAAATGTCATCATGCCATAATATATGTCAGTTTTTACTTTAGTCGATGTTAATTGGCTAATGTGGTATTGCATTTCTGTAATAATGTCTATACAAAAGTCATGGATAATATAATATAGAATATATTGATTATAAGCTTTTATTATACAATATGTGATGCATCAAAGTATAACACATATAGTATTTTATTTATAGTAAAAATGACAAGTCATTATAGTATGTCCGAGATATAAAGAGGGACAAGCTCCAAAGGCAACATTAAGTGATGGTCATGAAGGAAAATTTCTTGATGGAAAATGATAACAATGAATGAGATTATAGTGGTGAAGATTGGAGATAGTGGTTGTATATAAGTGGAGATGGTGATATTTAATGAATTGGATAATAATACTATGGTAGTTAAATGTTATTTTGTATATTTGATAATGTTTAGTTGATATTGAACTCATTTGTTAATTGATTTTACTTATTTATATTCTTTTATACATAAAAAATGAGTGTAATTAAGTACACATACTTAAACATGTATAATCATTATGTAAATATTTATTAAACATTTTTTCCTACAAAAGAGGAGGAAAAACATAGGCCTACAACTTACAAAACAAAGTAAAAAAAACAATATGTTAAAGAGGCAAATTCAAACTAACAAAAGGAAGATCCAAAACATAAGAGAATCTATTATTCCTAAAGTTGTCCTTAGCAAGGAAATCTATACAGAATTTACTTTTCCGAAAAATATGAATGAGAGAAACTTGTTAATTTCTATTAAGCAAGTGCTCAATGTCAAAAATAATAGTCTTATGCTCATAACAACTCATATATCAAGACAATTAATCATTCTAATAGCTCCCAAAGAAGTGTGATTTATACTCAAGTTTATGAATATCACACTTTTAAGCCATCCATTTTGATAGCAAGAAATTCAACTTGAATGTTTGTTGCATGAACAATAATTAAAAGAAAAAAAATTAACCCCCTAACTCTTATTAGAATCCTTAATTAATCCTTGATTCTAGGATGATTGGGATTATTAAGAGAGCTCATATTTACATCATGCTATAAGATCTCAAATCTAAAAAGATTCTAACCAACTAGATAATTTTCCTTACTTACACAAAACTCAAAAACTTTAGGCATAACAATACTATTTTGAATCATAGTACAAATATATTTCATAAGACTATTTACCTAAGGAGTATCACCCTTAAAGAGTCTTGTATTTCTTCTTTTGCAAAGTCACTAGCAAGTAGATACAAAAGAAATGTATCTAATAGATTTTAAGGACTTGATAAGCTTAATAATCATTCCTTTTAAGGAAGAGAAAAGAAACCATATGCTTTATTCATAACCCATCATTTTCCTAACATTAATTGCAATTTTACACTCTTTAAGATAATGAAAAAGAATTTCCTCAAAAGTATTGCATTGAGGACACTAAATGAGAATGAATTCTATTTGATGATTTAGAAAAGCTTGAACCATGGTAAAGCCATAAAGAATAAGCTAGAGAAATATATGTACCTTCTTAGGAACATTAAGTTTCCAAATCCAAATCTAATTATCAATCTTTATGACAAAACAATAAGCCAATCATAACTAGATTTAGCATAATAAACTTCTAAATTATTACTTATCAAAACTACACTATCATTATAGCTTGCTTAAATTGAAATAAGAATCTTTTAAGTGCCTTTAATTCTATTAATTGATGAAAAAGTTCCAAGATAAGATGAATCAAAAGACCTATTGGAAATAATTTGTTTTGGCCAAAAGCCTTATCTTAAGGACTGAATATTAGTGAAGCTACAAATAGATTATCCCAATATCTAGAAGTTAACTTAAAGTTGCACTAAGCCATTTGTTTCAATTCTTCACCCGAAACCTATTTTTAAGTAGGTGAACTATCTTACACATAGATCCTAACTATATGACCAGCTAGGGACATAAAAGGCCTTCAACAAAGGATTAACCTAGAGATACAAAAAGCCTTCAATATATTTCTTTAAAAGTAAATTGATCTAAAGCTTCTCATCATGATTAACAAGCTACCAAACTAGCTTATCAAATAGTAAAATGCTAGCCCAATGAGCATGTCTAATCCTAAAGCCACCTATTCTTTTAGGTACATATATTGTGTCCTAATCAATTTATTATACCTAATAATATTAAGATTAGTAAGATTATTAATTTAAATTATATTTAAGGATATTAGAATTGAGATAAATCAAATTATGATGATAAGAACACTTGAAATAGTTGATATGAAGAGGAATTTTAATTATGATTATAAAGTGACTTGTGAATATATTAATCCTTTTTTCAATAATTATAAGTTGTATAAACATTTTAGGAGAAAGTATAATGATGAAAGTGATTCATTATAATTAGATGTTAAATTAGGATATGTGTGGTTTTAATCAAACAAAATAAGATGAATTAATTGGGGAATTTTGGAGGAGGTATACTACATTTCCTATTTTGCTCCTAAATGGGCTGCCCATACTGCATAAAAAAACCTCATATCCTTCATTTACTTTTCATCTTCCTTCTTAAGAGTCATCCTAAAAGAGTGCTAGAGTTCAATCTTTCCTTTATTGTATTCTTCATAATCATTAAACCATCAAGAAAAGGAATCCCTAGCTTTTTTAATCCCTAAAGACTTCTTGTTGAATTCCCCTTATTGTCATAGGAAAATTATTAAGATTTAGTTAAGGAAAACCTAGGAAATCTCATGCCCTAACCTAAGATTTATTCTTCTCAATGTGTATATGCTTAGCTTATTTACCATTCCCATTATAAATTTTTATCCTCTAACTTATAAGTAACATTTTATTTAATTAATGTCTTGATTTATTTGCTTCCATGTATTTTAACTATTATAAGGTTCTAAAAGAATTTAAATGATTTTTATGTTTTTAGCTTGAAAATTATGATTTTAATGATGAATCTAATTTTTTTACATCAGTTTTTTTATGAATTTTGATGAAACATTTGTATAAGGGATTTAAGGTTACGAAGTGAGATTAAAAGGAAAATGTATTGGATCAATAGTAAATTTCGAGCAAAATCCACAAGATTTTATAGGTGAATTTATTCACTAATGATGCATTAAGCCTAGGATTATTTCTATATGGCTTGAATTGGGTTCATCTTGAAACCACTGAATGGATTGATTCATCAATTAATTCATCAAGCCTAAATTGCTCTTTGTATAGCCTGAATTCATTCCCTAGTCAATTCAGCCATAATATATGCTTTTTGTATGGCTTGAATTGATTCCTTAATCAATTTAGCTAATATAAGATGCTTTTGTATGACCTGAATCAATTCCCCACTCACTTCACCTTATTCCTTTTTGAAATTTCACATGTTTTAAGGATTTTACATGCATTGCACTTCTATATATGAGAACATATGATCTTGATGCAAGTTGAAAGACTATGAACTTAATGCCTTTTAAATTAGAAATTTGTCAAGTTTTGCTTATACATGTACCATAATTGTGAAATGGTGATGATATATACTTATAATGAGGCTTATGCATCAGATTTATGTTTTAATTTATGAGAGATAATGTTATAAAGGGACAAGGATGAAGTTTGTAAGGGAATAAGGATGATTGAGAAACATAAGGAGGGCTTTTTGTCTTTTATTTTTATTGATGTTGTTATTGTGAAATTTAACCTTGAAATCTTCTACACAAGTTTAACAACCATCCTTTTTGAATAATCTCCTTATGGAAGCTTAGTGTTGATTTCTTTTAGTAGGACTAATATTATGATGTGAAATTCTATTATGTTTCACTAGGTAACTAAATGAGTAGTATTGTTGGATTACCTTTAAGTAAGCTTTCTTGAGAGCTTGTTATCTCCATGTTTAGATTGATAATTGATGAACATTTGAATATAGTTTTATTGATTTGTTTGTTTTAAGTTGAATGTTATCTTGTTAAGCTCATGGACTTACTTTTCCATAGGTTTACATTTTTAGATATTCAGACTAAAGTTCCACCACCACTATTTCCACTAGTAAGCGGGATTGTTATAGTGTGGATCCTCCATTCTTTCATAGACCAAGTAGTAGTTTTCATTATGATGTAATTAGTTATAGTGTACATTATCCAAACTTTCAAATATAAGGCCATGATCATAAATAGGTAGAATGTAGAATTCTTTATATAGGATTATAGTCAAGCTAGTTTATTTCTCCATAAACCCTAGGTTTATGAGTGGATATAATTTTTCTTTTGGAGTTATAAACCCTAAACCCTAAACATATTTTTATTTAATTTTAATGTATTAAAAATGTCTTCTCTAAATCAATCTTGCATGTCATGACTCTTAATTTACTTATCTTTTTATGATAATGAAATAATTCTTGGATTGGGCCACTATAATATAATTAGTAGTCCCTTTTCCAAGGAATGAAACTACTTTATAAAGGACTAATAAAATCCTTAAGAAAGGGTTTAAGATGGTTAACTAACACTTTAGTAATTAACTTGTAAATAACATTACATATGTTTATATGTTGGTATTATTTGACTATAGCAATTAAGATTGTTCTCTTTTAAGGTTAAAATAATGAGAAGCCTTAACTAGGAATGACAATGAGCAAGGTGTAGGTAGGAGACTAAAATTCCTATCCTTATCTTTATTCAAAAACATTCTACTTTTTCTTATCTCTACACTATAAGTAGACTTTCTAATAATAATCCCTATCCCCATCCCCATCAAATCTTCATATGTCCATACCCATCACTATTTGCACCATTTTATTTAAGTGATACATATATATTTATATGTATATTATTATAATATTTTAATAAAAATTAAGGTTTACATACAACATTAAAATAAAGGGAAATTATGTTTTACCTACATGTGGTTTTGTTAATTTTCATTTAACCTATTTGTGTTTTCAAGCATCACAACTTGCCTACTTGTACTTTCCTACTATTAACACTTTATACCCTTAAACTTTTTTCCATCCAAGTTTTTTAATGAAAAACTCCATAATAGATGAGTTAAGTGAAGTTGGATAAAATCATATGTGGGTAAAGTATAATTTTTTTAATATTTACATGAATTAATGTCAAGAATTTTCAATAAGGACCAAAATATATTAATATTGTCTCCTTGTTTGAATAACACACCTTAAATGAGGAAAAAAATCCATTATAATTACATGGCACAGGGTGAAAAAAAAGATAACTAAGACTTTCTATGTCTATAGATAATAAAATTCACGTATTTTATTACTGATAATTTTGCAAACCATATGATGATGAAGTCTCTAAGATCCAAATATTGGGATAAAAACCTATAAAATAGATAAAAGGCACTTCAATTCTTAAGTTAATAAGATATGGGAGAAAATGAGAAAATGTAAAAACTATGAGAGAAATAATAGAATAATCATAATCTTAGTACTATGATAAAGGATACTTTTTAAAGAATGTGAGTATAGTGCCAAATGGTAGCTTTGTAATTGTTGTTTTCACTTACTTCCTTCCATCATGACATTTTGAAAAGGTTTTAATACACGTAGAGTAAGAGACAAAAAAACATATACTTATTTTCTATGCCTATTTATTTTCTATCAATATCTATAAATTGATCATGAGCTAAAATATGATAAAAGTCCTTATATATTTTGAACTTATATTGAATGTGGTTAATATAAACTAATATGTAATAACCTAAGCTTTTAATGTTCACGACTAACTATTTTATTAATTTTGAATTTTATTCATTGAAATTAGAATCCTATTTAGTTTATCAAAGTTAGTTCATGACTTGCTTAATTATTTTTTATAAAGATTTCCTTACAAGTCGGGAAACATTTTAGCCATTAAAGGTATAAAAATTATTTGTTGACATTGGTTAAATTATTTTGAAAATTATGGAAATCTTCACAAGTTGAGAAATAAATTACTTTTGAATTGAAGTTTGAAAATAGTAATTTTCGGATAGCATTTTTTTTTTTCGATTTCCGTGTCGGCTGTCCCTTTTTTTTTTAATTTTCTGGACATTCTTTTCTCCCTCTTCTCTTTTGCCTCATGTGAACTAGTATAGTAGCTGTCTTTTTTCTTCAAAAATTAAGAATGCTGCCGCTGCTGCTTTTTTTTAACACCACCGCCCTCTCTCTACTAATTCGGCCTTCTCTTTTTGTCCAACCTTCCATCGCCTTTGTTCTTTTTTTTCTCTTTTATTTTATTTTTATTTTTATTTTGTTTCTTTTCCCGGCTTAAAAGGTTGCAACACACAGCGTAGCTTTTTGGTACATCTCTTGACTTATCCTCTCTTATTTTCGCACATGCTCCCTCTCTCTTTCTCGGGTTCAATCTTTTCTCTCTTCCTGGTTCTGTTTCTTCTTCTTCTTCCTTTGCACCGCCTCACGTTTCTCTTCGGCTGGCCGTGCTCTGCCGTCCATTTTCCTTTCTTCACGTGTCGAAGCCGCTGCTGGTGATGGGTGGAAGTCGCACCGAACAACCATATGCTGAGTTCTTCCACACGGTACCTCGGGTTGATAGCTTCCTTCGCGTGCTACGACAGTCCAGTGACCGTAGCTTCCAACAACGAACGGGAAGCAGAGAAGCAGAGCATAGGTGCCGCTCTTCATCACATTCCCCTGTCTTGCCACCATTGAAGAAGAAGCTTCCACCCGGAAATTGCCATGCTGGTGTTTTATGAATTTTCTGTAAACTGCCGTGAAGTGCTGCCAAATCTCAAAGCACCAACATAGAATCACCAAAAATAATATTTCACATAAGTCAGCATGCTTTCTTCAATTTCTGAGGTAACGGTATCTATTCCCATATAGTACTGCCGTTGAAACCTCTTAAATTTTTACTTTGCTATTAGAAGTTTGTAGATTGATTCTGTGTTGATGGCAGTAGGGTTATACTGGATATAAAATAAAATATTCCAATATTTATGATAATTAAGGTTGATTCGAGAAACCCTTATTCTTATAGACTTTGAAGTAATGATGTGGATTTTGAAAATTATGGATTTATTGGTAATATTTCTGAAATTACAATGTATGAATTCTATTAAATAGATAAGATGTGGTTAGATGATTTTATTAAAATAGAATTGAGAAGGATGAAAAGAAAGTGCATGGGTTTACAAGATAAATTAATTAGAGTAATATTGATATATAAAGTTTTAATACTTTTAAGGGTTTTATGTTTGATATGGAAGAACCTCTCCCTATAAAAAACTTCTAAACTCTTATGATAATTTTATGTATATGAAAATTAATAGTATCTGAATAATAGTGTAAGGCAAATGGACACGTCAGATAATAATAAATCCTCTGATTTCTATTTGAATGGATCTAACTTAAGAATCTTCCCTATTATAATATATCTTTGGATTCTTATGACCAATATACAAGAAAATAACACTATAGTTGTTATTAATTATATATTATGGTAGACCTTTGGTTCATGTATCAATTATAGTAAAAGAGTAAAGTATGATTTGAAATGTTAAGATATGAATACATTATGGTTAGGATTCAAAGCATTAAGCTTGGAAAAAAAGATAAATAATATATAAATAATTGTAATTGATCTTGTAAATGATGATTTTAGGGAGGAGAAATGATGAGCATAGATGATGCAAACTTCCTAGGAGAGAAAAAGGACTTTCAAATGAATATATATCTCATCACATATAATTACATAAAATTTGACCTATGAAATAGGATCCTCCTTTTTTAATATTTACATGTCACAATTAGGTTGTTTTGATCCAATAATTACACCCAGTTGCATAATACTATCCAAGTAAATTTTTGAAGGACTCAAAATTAACTAAGAAAATAAACCAAGAACTAAGCCAACTTATAATAAAAGCCCTTCCAATAGAATTTTTTTCTCAAAACATGTCAAATCTTAACTAGAAACTAAAAACTAAGAGTTAGGCCAACTTATAACAAAGGCTCTTCCTATAGGATAACTCAAATAGATGATTTCAGATAGGCAAAGATTGAAGGAGAAGTAACACTAAATTAAGTAGAAACTAAAAAGAGATGTAAAACAATTGATGATTTTAGTATAGCAAGTCTATGAATTATTCCTATACATAGTTCAACAGACATTTAACACTGCTCTAGTTTTTATACATTACAATGCAATAATAATACTCGGCATTCATCATATCATTTAAAAAAAGGAAAAAGACAAATTTAAACTTGATGGCAAATTATAACATGATGGTATCCCTACTATGTTCTGTTTAAATTGCTTTGTTATTGTTTTCTTCTTCTTAATTCAATTAGAAAGTCAATCCTTTCTAAGGAGCATCTAAAACAATAGCAACTTTGAAGGGAAAAATTACAATGTTTCATTACTGACATTTTGTCAAACGTGGTGCTCAAATAAATTACAATAATCCATTACTATATAAACACATGATCAAAAAGCAAAAGTAGTAGAACCCATAGAATTAAACTTCTCAAAATTATATTAAAAGTAATAATTAATAAAATAAAATCATAAACCATTTCAAGGATTTACAAATGGAAAAAGAAAGAAAAAAATGAAAAAGGGAGGAAAATACTTACCATCAATTACAGTTATAAAAAATTCATGCTAAGTATAGATCAAAAGCAAATTATCAATAGTAATTTGGCCTCTAAATCATACATATATGATAAAACTAGACATACAAAAAGTTAGATTTTACTTACTTATGAGTGGGGTGGGGATATAAGGATTTTGGTTGTGTCTTATGTAACAAATTAAAGTAAAATAGGATGTCCAAGCCTCACCCAAATCCAAGTGTTCTTAAATTTTTAGAATTCAAGTTCAACCATTTTTAAAATAAGGTATCCAGCCTAATTGGCTCTCTTTTCTTTTCTTTTCTTTTCTTTTCTTTTCTTTTTTCCTTTTTCCCCCTTTTTGTTTATATCTACATACTTTAAGGATGAACAACTCAAACAATAAAGCTGTTTATATCTACATACTTTAAGGATGAACAACTCAAACAATAAAGCAGTACAACACAATAAGCAAAGAAATTTGGGCCCAAATAAAAATAATAATAAGTAGTTCAAGATGCTTCAAACTATAATAAATAAACGGTGTTAAATAGTGTATGTAATATATAATATTTTTTAAAAATACATAAAATGGGTTAGATTTGAATGGATTTTTTAATGGAGTATTCATGCCTAGTTCGATAATAAATTGGACTTAATATTTTACCAAAATCCGACCCAAGAAACTAATTACTATATTCAAATCCTAATATATTAAAATTTAGCACGAATTAAAAACCAAATTTAGCCTCATTTGCTTGCCCAGCCTATGAGATGCAATGAATGAAAGTCACATTGTTGAATCCTATAAATTTAACCTAGATTAGTATCTGTCGTGAAGGCTTTCTCTCCCAATTATAAATTTATCGTAAGCGATTTATGCTCGTCTATCTTTACTCTTGTCCTTAAATACATCCTATTATCACAAAAGTAGTCAAAAAGTTCGAGAACTACACGATTTTATTTTGGCCATGAACAAAATCCTTTCATTTATTGTCTCAATCACACAAGTCAGGGTCTGAATCTAGTTCATTATCTTTTGCCTTTTTTAGTTATTTTATTTGGAAAAAAAATGTAAAACACTTCCTTCAACCTTGAAGTAATTACATTTTACCCCTATTAATTTTGAGAACTTGCAAATTAAATCCTGAAAGTATTAAAAAAAAACTTACAAATAATGCTTATCATTTACTTAATTAACCATTTTATTTAACTAAGTAATTTTTTATCGACTTTTTAGACAAGAATTAGAATATTATTATGTGTTGATTTATTATTTTTTTTACACATAATTTGGCACTCATTTTTTAAGTGTTTAATTAAAATTCTATATATCTCATTGAATTTCTATGAATTATGTAACAAAAATTGTGCAAGGAAATGATATAAGAAACCAACATACAATGATATTATAATTTCTATTTAAAAATTCCTTGAAAAAATACATAATAAAATGGTTAAGCAAGTAATGGATGTTAATATCAAATTTTATATAATCAAAAGATTTAGTTTACAAATTTTCAAAGTTTATAAAGGAAAAATGTAGCCACTTTGAAAAAAGAAGATTCACAATATTTTTATGTAAGATTAGGATAAAAAAACTATTCTCATATTTTTGTGTTTGCCTTCTTCAACATGAAACTAATATAACTGAAGTTAGAGAAATATCCATACCCCAATGTAGTAGCTAATGTCATGCAAAACACTAACCCCATAGAACCAAAATAAAATAAAATAAAAATCGATACTTGTATAACATTATTCATAAATTTAATTATAAATAAATTAAATTACTTTCCCCCCTATTCGAGAGGTAAAGCTGTCCAACTTTTGGCATAAACGGCTAGACTAATTTAACAGTGGCCTTGTTTTTCTTTCTTTGTTTTTTTTTTTTTTTTTTTGGGTGGGGTGGGGCAAGGGGTGTACGCTTTGAGAAAGTGAGTTGTGTAAGACGCAATTTTTCCCTTTTCCTGTGACTTCTATGCAATGAGTTTAAATTTAATTTATTATCTATACAAAATATTTTATATTATTGGTAAAAAAATACATCACTAAAAAATAACAGTAATTAAAAATTTTTAATATTATAATAATTTTAATAATTTTTTACTAACATGACAATATAAGAATGGGTGAGAGTGAAAAATTGATTTAGGATTAATCGTAAGCATGAATTTCAAAAAGAAGGATCAGATTTAAAAAGCTTCCCCGGACTCGATACATTTTAACAAATCAGTAAACATATGAGGAAAACTTTATACGAGGAAGAGAAACTTGAGCCCTTGCACCAGTTTACACCTTTACAACTATTCAACATCATATATTTTTAGACTAAAATCTAGCCTCGTACCTTATTTCCCACAAGTTACAAAGAATATTACAAACATAACTTTGTTCTTCCCCGACCAAAAACCATCCTATCGTCGGTATCCATTAGCCAGAACTGGAATCCTCACCTTATGTCCTCTGCTGCCTTTCATTAAAACCTCTCCAAAACTATAGGTTCCCGTCACTGAGCGGACCGTAAGGGTCACGGAAAATTTGTGTGATGCACCTGGTTTAATGGTGAGTGCTGGAGGATTGACTTCAATGGCAATAGCCGGTTGCATCCTAGCCGTGATTGTGTAGGTTTCTTCCTCGGCAACATTTGTGACAGTACGGGTGGCAATTTGAGTTCTCACAAGATGGGATATTGTGATAGATGGAGCGTTAAGATTTGACGGGTGGCCCATGGTAAAGTTACATGGGAAGTTTGTGTAGTTCTTTATCTCATGTACATCAACGCCAGGTGTTGTGCACATGAACCCCAGGTAATCCTCGTATCCTGCAATATGATTAGAAAAGAATGTGAAGAATTTGCTCTGTTATTCATTCCACTGATGTTTCCATGCTATCATTTGTAACAGCACTACTATCTCCAGCAAATTGAAAGGAAACGGGAAAAAAGGGCTCTATTGTTACAAATATTTACATCAGATGTTCTACTATTTCAAAAAAATTCATGGTAATGCCATATTTCCATCTTACAATTTTGAGAAAATACTTTGACATTTCCTCAGTTTTAATGAAATTACATAAACCTCCCCTTGGTTTCAAAGCCTACTCAGACTTCCCATGAAACATGAAAAAATGCTATATTTAAACTCAAATTTGAATTTTTCATTGAGAAATTGAGAGAAAGTTGACTAAATATAGTTCAAGTCTACTAATATGAAATATTTTAAGTATTTTATTACTAAGGATATGCTTTGATGAAGCTCAAACGTTAAAATATGACTGATGTGACAGTCAAATTTTGATATAGATGTAATGCATTTTTAGTCATTTAAACTTAATCAAAGCATATCTTGATCATAAAATACTTTGAAAATCTTGTACTGTTTGATTTGAATCTTTAATCATCTTTTTCTTATCACATCATTAATGAAAAATTCAAAATTCGGCTTAAGTGTAACATTTTTCTTTTATATATTTCAAGGGAGGTATGAAGGGGTTTTTAGCCTTAAAACTAAAGGAGAGGTCCGCCTAAAATTTCATTAAGCCCCAAAGGAGGCCAACATATTTTTCTCTGTAGTTTTTTACATTTCTAATCTTGATTCATGAAAGTTTGCAACGCTTGCATAAGATCCCAACCAGGCGCTACATGGAAGCCTCGGATCTATAGCAATTTTTTCATGGCTATTTCTACTCAGCCTATAGCTCTTACCTTCAAACGCATTTCTAAAAAAGAAAAATCTCAAAATGTTCTATTTGGGTGTGGGCAATAGAGGCGAAGGAGAAGGGAGAGCTATTCTCCAAAAAATAAGGTAAAAATGAAATAATAGCTCTCTATTTCCTTTCTTTCCCCTTCATTACCCTCACTCCCAAACAAACCATAAGTCCTTATTTTATACAATGCTACTAAACCAACAAAATAGTCCCATGAGAGAGGGAGAAAATAAACCTGCATCAAAAATAAGCCCAGGGTCCAAGGCAGCTCTTGGATCAACATGTCCACTCCCATAATCAAAAGGCGTAGCTGTCACAAATTTCATGGCTTCTGTTTCTGAATATTGCTGCGCTAGAAGAGGCCTTCCTGCTCTGTCTAGAGTTGTGGATGTTGTCATTAAGGCTGACTTAATGGCCGCAGGACTCCAATGTGGATGTTTCTGCTTTATGAGAGCAGCTATCCCAGCTATATGAGGTGCTGCCATGCTAGTTCCAGATATCATAGCAAAACCTTCACCTGCTCAAGACAATAATTCCTCAACATAAGCCATTTCAAGAATATACTAGGTTTTTTTATATTTTTTGTGTATTCCAACTACTTTCCCTCTCCAATCATGCAATAATTTTTCCAACATTATCAGCTAAGAAGAATGAGGAAAGACAACTAATATTAGGAATATCAAACATATTTTCTCTCACCTGTATTAGAGATAGCTAAGGTAGCTGAATTTCTATCATTATGGTCCAAAGATGTAATTTTGTGAATGAAAAATGAGGGATAGTAGTATTGTTATCATCACATTAGGTACATATATCTCAAAGAAATATATTAACAATAACAATTGTTTATATGCCTTATTTCATGTTTTAGATTTAGTCAAGCCCTCCCCCCCCCCCCCATTTGTTGATAGAATATTATTAAGAATATATTATAATTTAACAATCTTACACAATGATATCGTACAAGTTTTTCATTTATTACTTAGAACAATGTATACACAGATATTGTAGTATTTTATTATATTTATATATTATTTCAAGTATCTATCCAGCTGGCCTTGGAAAGTGTACTAATAGTTCGAGCATATTAATGGCTCTTTTTAAGCTTCTGTTCTTTCTGCCAAGAGGATGTACATAGTTTGCTAGTGATTTTCTCTTTACTCTGTTAATGGATTTCCTGTAGGTTAACTGTTAACATTAAAAAAGAAACAAGGAAATGAGAAGAAATCAATGCTTGAAAGAGTATTATATCCAATCAATCCATTGTCCCTATGAACAAATTTGGAAGATCAAAGCTGCAGATGTGAACTAAAATTTTCATAATAACTAAGAAAACTGGACTTAAACAATTACTTACCAACATAATTAGGTTCATCAGTTCCATTTGGAGACCAGGCAGCCCAAATCAATGAACCAGGAGCTAGTATATCTGGTTTGAGAAGATCTGCCTCTTGGAAGCTGAAGTCTTTTATATTTGGCCCTCTTGCAGAGAATAGAGCCACCTGTGGTGCAGATTTATGGAGATTAGGCATCAAGCCATCCCCAATTTTTCCTTTACCTTCAAAACCTTTTACCCGTCCCGTCCAGTCTCTTGGTGTGGAGACATTGTAATAATCTACAAGTTCCTGAATAGTGATTTGCAACCATCAAAGCATGCTATTTAGAAGCACTCATGTGATCACAAACCAAAAATAATAATAAAGTAATTCGTGTGCTTGGATATATCATAGTAGTAAAATAATGCATATGTTTAGATATTATCATAATCCATAGTTTGAAACAACTAGCAGGATGAGTCCAGAATAGATGCAGACACAGTTGGTGCATGGCTGTCATCAGCTCATGCCATAAGATGTTGGGTTAAGCCCCAAAACCAGTGCAACCCTTGTGTTTAGTCAAATACCTGTGAGTTTTTGACATCTGTGATAACAATCCCAGGAACGCCAACAGGAACTGGATCAAATTTTGTTCCAGGTGAAACACTTTCCACACAAAGAACAAATCCAACTGCGCCAAGGGCCTTTGCTGTTTCTGAAACTTTTTTGATTGATGCAGTGCCAACAACAAAGTTGAAGGAATAGCCACAGAGAAGAATGTTCCCCTCGATCAATTTCTTGTTTAGAACTTCTGGCCTCTGGCAATCAGTCGGGCTATACTTCATAACTGAAGAATCTAGCAGCACATCATTTGCAGCAACCAATGTGTATGTTTGGTTTGCTAGAGTAGAGGCTGCCAAAGTCATCAAGCATTCTTTAGTACCATACAGTCTGAGTATACAAGCCAAACTAGAAGTAGCAAGAAGAATACATAGAATGCTGATTATAACCAGAATAATGGTTTGGAATGTAAGCATGAAATTTATAGAACACTATACTAATCTTAATTCTCTAGAAAGAAAAGCTATAAAATCAATTTAACACACACATAGATTTCATAGTTAAATCTTAATTCAACAAAACAAAATATGGAGAGGAATGGATATTTTCTCATGAATATATTAGTTAAGATATTTTCTAACATATTGATTTTCAGATACCACTGATATTGTTTATTGTAACGAAAAAGAAAGAGATTAAAAAGGACAAGAAAAAATTGATCTCAGGAGCTTTCCTCACTAATATGTTTTCCATTTCAATAACGAGAGAACTATACTCAAGCAAAAGCCATTGAGGGGTGGAGGACTTACGTGACAAGCCAATTCCAGCTAGGACTTTTCCATTCCCAAGAGTCAAATGGTTTTTATACCTACGATCATCAATGGCAGCTGCTACTGATGCTATCCATGGACTATATGAAACCAAAGTCTTGGGAAAAGGGCCACCATTTCCAGCTGCTTGAGCAACAAATACACCTGCTTTCACAGCTCCTAGAAGCGTAGCATCAAAAGGGTTCAAATAGGTGGTTTTGGTGGTTGCTGGAGGACTGTTTGGTCCAACTGAAAGGCTGAGTATATCCACCCCATCATGCACCGCCTGTTGATTCTCAAAATTAATAACTAGACATTTGGAGATAAACCAACCAACAGTTATAAACATAAGATACAAAAAATGAAAAATCATAATAACAAATTGTGATGTAGCTGCTATTCACTTAAAGCCACATGACATAATAGGTTAGAAAATTAGTAATTTTAGTATAAATATTGCAATAAAAAAAGCAAGAGGGAGGAAAAGTTGCAATGCAGAGTGTTGACAGACTATTACTTATTATATAAGTCAAGAAAATTTATTTACCTGATCAATTGCAGCTACTACATCTGCAACAAATCCTCCAAATAGTCTATATAGAGCCTTGTACACAGCAATCCTGAACACAGATATGCCAAATGTCTAATGCAACAGAAAGGACTGTGGTTCCTAGATTAATTCGAGCATTCACCAACTAGGAGCTTTATTCCTCACCTGGCACGAGGAGCCATTCCACTTGCTTTGCCAAATTCGTGGCCATACATCCTCACAGGAATTCCATTATTACCAGCTGCAATAGCAGCTGTGTGACTGGCAGATGATGATACACAGAAAAGAGGCAAATGTTAATAAACAGAAAATTTATCAAACTAGAAAATATGGCTTTAAGCACAAGTACTAATATAATCCACTACAGATGCTACAAGAACCTAGAGTGAAGAACTACTGTGCATACAGGTTGCTCCGTTTGGGAATTCCCAGCACGTTCTCATGATCCAAACATAAGCATCAATTGATACATAAGATGCTCTTGTTCTTGTGAGCAATTAAATAAAGTAGAAAATGAAGTAATTAACAAGAGACAACTCGTGGCATCTTTAGTAGGAAGGGAAAAACTGAATATTTTTTATCTAGAAGATGAATGTGTACTTGAACAAGCTTCTTGTCCACTAACAAGAACAGTAAAGGAGCGGTGCAGGGTGATTTCTGCCAAAAAGTGTTTTAACACAGAAGACTTCTACCTCGGACACAACTTACAAGGAAATTAAACTTCCTTCTCACATTATAAATGAGGTCAGCTGTTTAAATGACGTGTTTTTCCATAATTTGTACACACAAGTTCAACTTTGCCTAAGCAAGAAATTCATTTAAGGTTTCAGGGCCAATTATTAAAGTCTTCATTATAAATTTTATTTGAAACTTCATACAGAAAAATACAAGGTTCATATGGCTATCATATAACTAAAGCAGACATCTGAAGGATTCCAATAAAAGAATTGAATGATTAAGGAAATAGGGCCTCACCTTCCATGGCCATCCCCATCTAATGGAGAAGCATAATCAATTGAAGGATTAAATGCCCCAGCAGCTATTGCAGCTTGAGCAAAATGTTGTGCTCCGATAATCTTCCCATTACAGAAGTCCTTTTTGTTGTCTGGATCAACTTCACATTTTCCTCGATATTTTGGAACTGGCCCATACGGGTCAGTACTATGACTTGCAAAACTTGGGTGATGTGGAAAGACCCCTGAATCCACAAATCCAATCACAATATCTTCTCCGGCCCGATCAAAGCCACCTCCTGTTGGCCATACCCCAGTTGGAAGTCCCAAAAACTGTGGTGTATGTGTTGTAAGTCTCCTCACTTTCCAGTCCCTCTCAACAGATTTGACTCCAGGAGCACGTCTTAGGGTCTCTGCCTACTAATTTAAAAGGATAGCATGAGAACATTATAGTGCAGAAAGGAATATAAATTATCCATAACAAAATTGTTAAAACTAAGACTTCACCTGTTCTGGGGAAAGATGAACAGCAAAACCATTTATAAGATGTTTGTAGCTGTAGAGTTTCTTGTAACTCCCACGTTCAAATAGCATCCCAAGAAGCATATCATGCTTATTCTCTAGGTGACGAGCATAAGAAGTAACGGTTTCACTGGAACAATTATAAAATTGAGCAGCGACAATTATCAATACTCAGTTCTTGGTTCAGATTTTTCTAACAGCAAAGTACAGTTAAAAAATCATAAATTGTATGAGAGTGAGAAAATTGAATGCATTAGTTCTATAAATTCATGGGAAGCTGTTAAGTTGCTGTCATCAAAAATAAAAAAGCAGCAGTTCTGACTGAAATTCTTGAGAAGTGATTCTACTATATATTGAGAGTAATAGCTTTATTTGAGCAATAGTTGACCATAATTCATGGTGATAACCAACTATATCACTGCCATCGCACTTGAGAGTGTATTTATTGACGAAACTTTGATGGCTCCTGTCCAAATATTCCCTATGAATACAATGGAGTTTACAAGTAGATGAAACTGAAAATTGAAGGAAATTTATTGTGTGAAGCCTGCAGAAGGGATTAAGTCATGAACAACTAAATTTTGAAGTATAAAATTTTTAAAGGAAAATTTAAAAATACCTTGTGGAATCAAATTCCTCATCAGATTCCACAGCAGTGGCTTCAAACCCATCAATACCTCCAGTGTAACTTATAATAGGTTCACCTTCAATAGTCGCAATGTAAATCTCCGCCTTCGCAGCAACCAGAACAGCCAATAAAATTAAAGATACACACCCATAGTCCAAGAACCTCATTCTCACTAATCAGGTGCCAATTTCTACAGTTTATGAGATCTGTTTCATCATCCAATCACTGAGTAAATGGTAATTCAGTGGCTCAATTGCATACTTCAGACAGCAATAGTGACCAAAATAACCAAACCTATAATTAAGGATAAAAAAGGCACAAGAAAAAAATGCAAGCTCTTCCGAGAGTGAGTTCTACAGTTTATGAGATCTGTTTCATCATCCAATCACTGAGTAAATGGTAATTCAGTGGCTCAATTGCATACTTCAGACAGCAATAGTGACCAAAATAGCCAAATCTATAATTAAGGATAAAAAAGGCACAAGAAAAAAATGCAAGCTCTTCCGAGAGTGAGTAGCAGAGCAGTAACAATCAATTCCTACTTGATATGTACATGAAACTACGCAAGAAGTAGAACAAACTAAACTAGGAGCTTCTATTAGAGATCTGACTTATACAACGCCGGCTCGTAGATAATACCAGTAATTTCAATTTTTGGAACTGAAATAAAAAAATAACAAAAAGAAAAAATCATATCCAAAGTTGAGATGGACTCATTTATACTCATAATATTAGTAAAACAAAATGGTGTACAACAGCTTCCAAAAGGATCGAATTAGTGAAGGACGTCAAACACAGCTCAAGAAAATAGTTCCAAGGTGAAATCAGAGAGAGAACGCAGCTGTGATTAAAAAACTGAATAAGTCAACCCAGAAGCAAAAACAGAAGGATTTCTGAAAAAACCAGCAGCTCAGTGTTGACAATTGAAAGACCTTTGTATTAATCAACATTTTTGACACAGGAAATTACTCAACAAAAGCTGGCCCCCTCTCTGAAACGGAATCACCCAGATGCAGAATGAAGCTAAAGCAGCGAAGTTTACCAATGTCACTCTGATCCGTGAAGCTCTAGCTCACATCAACTCCAAAACAACTCCAGAAGCTGCAAACAAACCCAATAACATCAAAAGAAACGAGCCACGGAAGCAAAAGGCCAGCAGAAGAAGAAGAAAGTACTTTTACTAACGACTAAGCAAAGAATAAAATAAAGCAGGAGAAGAAGAACAACACTGTATCAAAAAGAAAAGCCAAATCAAAACCAAGTGCGCAAACTCACAGCAGCAAATGAATCGAATCGGAGATGTTGACCAAGCTTGATTCACATTCACGCCAATAAGTACAGCACAGTCAAAATGGTGGTGGTAGGATTGGGATCAGATGCAGAGAGTGCATTCACATTGCCGTGATCGGAGATCTAATGGCCACCGTCGAATGCCAGAAAGCACGAGATCCTGTTGAGAGAGTAAGAGTGAGAGTGAGACTGTGGTTGTTAGGGCTCACAGGATGCAGAACAGACAAGAAGCCGAAGATGATGGAGGGAGTGATATAGAGAAATCATTAGTATAATAATAATTAATTATAGTTATTAATTAATCAGTTTTCCTCTTAAATTTCCCGCAGAGTTTAATTTTATTTTTGAGGTTTTTGATTCTGCGACGAGGAAAAGATAAAGGGGACATTCGCGCCAAGCTGTCGGACAGTTGATTCGAAAAGACGAAAATACTTGAGGATGGAAGCGGAATTGAAGGCGGAATAGATTAATTATGAAAATTGACAGGTGGGTCGTAGTATGGGGCACCGATTAATTATTTGTTTCCGCGTTCATGCACTTAAATTAATAATGGGAGTTGATGTGTAAAGCTTAAGGGCACATTAGGGCAGTAATTATTATTTCCATTAATTAAGAACATATTTTACTTTCTAAAAGACTTTTTTTTTCCGACTTCAATGCTTTTTTTCACAAAAAATTCCGTAATTTTACAAAAAAGTTACATTTACTATTTCACAAAAAATATGTTTAAAATATGATATTATAATTTTGCAAGCAATTTATAAAATCTTATAAAATATAAAAATTGTAACATAAGCATCTAACAGTCGCCAGGGTCGGATCAAAATCTTATTTATTATCTAAACTGACATACAAATAAAAAGAAATATCAAAATAATTAATTTTTTGAATATATATTGTCCCTGCAAATTAAAATTTTTCCCATCATACTTATATACAAAAATATTTGGTGCCCTAAAAAATTTACAAATTTTATAAAAGAAGAATTTAAATTTAATTCATTATTAGAGTAAAATTTTATATTATCAATAAATTGAAAAAAAAATATATTATTAAAAAGATTATAATAATAAAAAAATTTTAACAACAGAGAATGAGTTTTACCAATTTTTTATTTTATTAATATAAGGATATATGAATTAGTGATAATACAAAACTAATTTACATTTAATCAAATTCAATACAAATTCTTATAAAATGGTAATAAATTTTATTAAAAAAAAAAAACTTGCACAAAGCTGACGTCCCCTTTTTCAAACGAACACCGAAGGAAACCCTTTTTTTTGTTTAATATTTGGATTTTTTTAGGTGCTTTGAAAAAATTATCACTATAATGTGATTTTGATTGGATTCTGTGGAATTGGAAATTAAACAATGAGGTTAGTAATGATTATGGCGAATATGGATCTTACAATATTTTAATTTGGCTTTCGGGAAAAAATATAGTAGGTCTTGGTAAACCCCACGTTCAATTAATGAACCGTTATTTTTTTTAATTTTGAGTCAAAGGAGAGTTTAAAAGAATATATGAAGGTTTTCTTTATTCAAATAAGTTGGTGAATAATTTCGAAGGTTGATGATTGCTTGTTTGAACACAATTCAGAGGCCCTATCATCTCATACCTACGAATCTCTGTGATAAGAAAACAAACCAAAATATATTACGTTGGGATGAAAAAAATATCAGCAATGCTTATTTAATAAAAATGAGATTTAAAGATTGAATTTCAAATATAAATTAAAATTTATTAATAAATATAAGATAATAAAACAAATTTATAAAGATTAATCTAATAGATATAAATTATTTGAAACTCAATTTCGATTCCATTTTCATTAAATGTCATATTTTTGAAAAAATAAACTTTAATTTTCTCTCATTTGAATTGAGAGAAAAAAAAAAAGAAAAAAATTAGTACATTCAAATTATTTTTTTCCTTCTCATTTTTTTCTCTCTTTTCTTATTTTCTTCCCCTATTTGTCCAAACTAAATACAATATTTAGTCCTTAGTTGTAAAGGTAGTGCCTACTATATTTCTTAAATCTTAGAACTAATATTATTAGTTCCTTATTTTTATATTTTTTATAATTATTTATCCATTTCTTAACTTAAAATACTAAAATAAATGGTGAAAAAAATATATCTGAAAAATAAATATATATATTTAACATTGTTAAAATTGATTTTAATAATTAACTTTAATATTTTTCATTTATTTTGACATTACAAATAAGAGTAACAAATAATTATAACAAAAATACAAAAAAGGACTAATAGTAATATTTTTTAAAATTTAAAGAATATAATAATCATCACATTTATAAAGAAAAGATTAAATGTTATGTCTAGTTAGAAGGAAAAAAAGTACATAGACCATAATTACAAACACATCATAGGTTTTAAAATGTTTCATGTTTTATTTAGTGCAAGTAACTCATAAGTTTGAGAAAACAAATGAGAAACTAAAATTTTGAGTTTAATTGTTTTTAAATGGTTTTATATGAGATAATAAATTGGCCAATTGTTTTAATGGATTTACCTTTGTATAGTCCAATTTTTATAGGCTTATTTGATCAAAAAGTGACAAGGCCATATATTTATTAGGCGACTACACTTTTATGATCTAAAGCTTAATTCTATTTTAATTTTTATTTTTCTATATGATCATATAATTTTCTTCCATTTGTTTGGATTTTGAATCACTACTATGAATTTATCTTTTAACATCACTTAATTTATGTTGATTAAAGTGAAAATTAACATATCAAATGGCGCGGTGGCATTTTTGAACATAAGTGTAATTTACTACATCAATTAGAATAATAAATTGACAAGGCCACAAATTTATTGGGTCACTATTCTTTTATCATCCAAAGTTCAATTCTATTTAATTTGTATCTTCCTATATAATCATATAATTTCCATCCATTTGTTTGAATTTTGAATCACTACAACAAATTTGTCCTTTAACATCGTCTAATTTTTATTGATTAAAATGAAAATTAACATATAAAATGGTATGGTGATATTTTTGAAAATAAATGTAACTTTCTATGTCAATTAGAATAATAAGTTGATGTTATAAAATCTTATTTTCTAATAGAAGATGAAGGATCTAATATAATTATACTTAGAAAAATGAATATACATTAATAGGTCAATTTTTAAATAACTACCGTCTAAATGAATACCAAGTGAAATATTAAACATCAATTATGCATTAAACTAACATTTAAAAAAATATCAATAGTAAATTAATATTTGTATTTACAATGTTATTGAAAAATATAAAAAAATTATATTTTAGACGTTGATTTAGGAATGTCAAGACTCCACTACTGATAATATTTACGATTTTATTGAAAACTGTAAAGAACATTAGTATTTCAGACATTAATCATACTTGAAAACCAATATCTAAAAGTTATCTACAATTAATTAATATTTGTTTTTTATAGTGCTAGTAAAAATTATAAAGATTATTTATATTTCAATAGTTTCCTTATTTAAAATGCATTATGACATTCACTTATAACTTATGTTGTTACAATAACTGACATCTAAAAGATATATCAATGGATTCAATATGAAAAAAATTCATTTTTAATATGTCAATTACTTGTTCATAATCGACTATAACCAACATATAATGTATTATGTTACTTATAAATTGCACTTCACTTTCCATATGAAACATCCCTACAATGTCTTAACCTTCATTATCTAATTCTATATCCATAAATAATATAAGAAATAGAACTTATATAAGGGGAAGTAGGTAAGTTATTTTTCATATTTTGTGAGAAGTAGAACTTCTTAAGAAGTATTATTTCTTCCATTTTCTTAGATAATGGCTAACCAAATAACTTAACTTTATTCTATTTCTTAAGAAATAGAATTTCTCATACTATTAAGGTGAACCAAACGACTTCTGATAGTCTTGAACTTGCATATCATATCAGCAAAACTCTTGTGCTTCATCTTTTTCTAATCTTTCTCTAGAAAATATTATGCCTAAATTTACAAATCTACACTTGAAAAATGTTGAGTGAGGTATTGTAAAATTTTTGAGGAGATTGTGAGGAAACCTTTCTTGAACTTGTTAAAATCCTAAGGAAGGTTAGTGTGAATCTTTTGAAAGTTAGACAGTAAATAAAAACCTAATTAAGATTAGTGTGAGTTTTGTAAAGTAAGGTAGTAAATGAAGTCCTAATGAAAATTGGTGAGAATTTTGTAAAGTTAGATAACGATTGAAATCCTAGTTAAGAATGGAAAGATCTCATAAAGTTAGGTGTTATAATTCAATCAAAATTAGTGAATACCCCAAGTAATATTTGATAACTTTAAAAGATAAGAACAGGCCCAAAACACATTTCTTATGGATCATTCAACCTTTGTTAAAATCTTTGGTGTTCTCTCTCTTTTTCTACTCTTTTATGTTTTCAAGCACTTCACATATTATTTCTTAATGTATATTTTTTTTCAATCCCATGATAATTTGGTGCTTTAATTGTGCAAGCTTTTCAAACTTAATATTATTGTTTGATATTGCTCATTTTGACATCACATTTTTCACTTGGATTTGATTTGAATCTCCCAATTATTATTTTAATGTTGAAAATATATTTTATATATGAAACAACATATTCATCACTTTTTGAAAGAAATTTTCAAGAAAAATTGATTTCTTCATTTTGGTAAAAAATATTTTAAAAATCAGTTTATCCTTTCTTGGCATATTAACTCTATCAAAGTTATCTAATAATGATTTGTTAGCTAGCAATCGTTAACTAAAACTAATTATATTATAACCATACAGTAAAAATTAATTATTAAATTAGTTAAAAAAATATAAAACAACATAAAATAATATGTTAATATAAATTATTATATGAAATAAATTAATTCAATTATATTATGAGATTAAATTTATTGGTACAATTAAAATTTAATTAATTATAATTTATGATATTAAATATTTATTTATTTATTAATTTATTTTCTACTTATTCATATTTAATTAATGAGTCTTTACTAAATATTTATTCACATGATCAGGCAAAAGCCACCCATTAACTTAATAAAGAGTTATAAATTTAAAAAAATTAATAGATTATAATTATAAAATGCTCTATAAGAATGACCAAAACAGAAATTTTCCAATTAATTAATATTCCAAAAAAAATTTAAAAATTAACTTTCAACTTGTTAATTATATTAATAAAACATAAATTAACTTATTGATTCTAAACGACACTTTATTATGCGTAATATTTTGGGGCAAGATATTCTCCATGAAGTTATTGAAATGTACAAAAGCAGTTGTTATTTGTCAGTACGTCAACTGCCCAAAAGTGTCTCAACCACCGGCAGGCACCGGTATTTATTACTTCAAACAATTTTAGTTCAGAAGTATCCAAGCCGCTCCTTTTTTATTATTTTTAAATAAAATATTCATTTTTATTTCTTTTAATGTATAAATTAAATTAAATCAAATTTAGATACGTAATTTTCACAAAAGTTAAGATAAAAATTTTTTAATCAACATAAAATTCTAAGAAAATTAATAAGATTCAATTTAGAAAGACATAACATATAATCTATCCTTTAAAAAAATAACAATTATTATATTTTTAAATTTTATAATTAATATTATTAATTTTTTGTTTTATTATAATAATTTATTTATTATATTAAAATAAATAAAAATATTAAAATTAATTATTAGATTATACTTTAATAATATTAAATACACACTTATTCTTTAATTATTAACTTTTTATCACTTATTATAATGTTTGAGGGAAGAAAAATCAATAATTTTAATAAAATTAAAAAATAATGATAATATTAATTATAATCACCATTTTTATAAATATAATATTAATTATTATATTTACTTTTCGTTTTATTATGGAAAAAAATGCAAATTACATTACTATGACAAGCACGAAAAACACTACTATTAGATTAGGACTTGTCGCCTTCACGTGATCCGCTGAATTTTTCTTTCCATGGTAATTCCAACTAGGAAGCTCATTGGATATTTTGGTGCTTGATATAATTTTCCATCTTCAATTTTATTAAAGTTGCTAGTATATATTCAATTTAATCTAATTTTAATAAAATATAGTGTTATATTTTAAAAAAATTTAAATCAATTAATTTGTATTTCAGAAAAATCAAAAATTATAATTAAGCCTTATATTAAATCCGTTGCAAAAGCAATTTAATGGTTGAGCGAGAAAAAGGGGATGCATCAATGGAACTCTTAACATTAGGATTAGATATGGCTGGTTTAGCTAAAATTTACTTGTGAACTGTTTGCCTTTTCATAAAAAAATTAGTTAAATTGTTAATTTGAAATAAAGGTCTTTAAACTTTGTGGGATTGAGTATCTTTAAAATTTAGTGCATAATCAATTTACTTTTGATGTAATATTTTATTTTGAAAGGACTAATTATAAATAAAATATATTTTATGTTTAAAAATATATTGATAATTTGTTTTAATAAAAAACAAGTTGAGATAAAAGATATAATAATTGAGTGTTTGAATAAGTATTATTAGAGTGAGTAAAACTAAATAGTTGGAGGAGGAGGTAAATCAGAATTTATCCCTACTTATAAGTTAAGGTCTGCATGTTCAAATATATAAGCATGAGTCCTAATCATAGATCTCAAGATTTGGTACTTTAATATGACCTTTTGCCGATACTGAAACATGTCTTGTAAGTTATATAGAACTTGTTAAGAGCAAACTTTTTGCGGTATGTTCTGAAAACTTTATACAAGTGGACTAACTCTAAATTATCTAATGACTCGATATTAAATCAATTTGAATTAAGTGGAATCTAATATTTTTTTTAAATTTTTTATATCTTTTTTTAGTTCAAAATTAATCTTTAATTCTTATATATAGTGTGGTTTAACCAGTTATGCTATTAAAAAAAAAAAAGGCAAAAACTTAATTAACGGTGATTTCGATTAGTAATTAATTTTAAAATATCTATAAATACTTAACTAAAATACTAAAACAAAAACAAAAATCAATAAACATCCTACCATTGGTTTGAACTCTCACAAAAAGCAAGCCAGACAAGCACCGAAATACATTACTCTTTTTTTTTCATTTTTGATAAAGAGGAAATCGAAAGGCACATGCAGAACTAGATTTTTGACACAGTTCAATGTTGCCTATCAAAATGATGAAAGTCAAAAGGGAAAAAAATAAAAATTCAAGCTTTGCATGCTGGGATTTCCTTTGGTGTTCTGTTGACAAAGGAGTATGATAGGACTTTTTTTGAAATTTTTTATAAATTTTATAATTTATTTTAGGCTTCTATTTAATTTTAATAATTTAAAATATAAATTTTGTAATTTTAATAATCTTAATTTAAAATATTCTATTTTATTTCCTTAAAAATTTAATTATACAATTTTAATCCTTCTATTCAATTTATATAATTTTCTATCATTTTTATATGTTAATCTATTTAATCTCCAAATACTCACTTCATTATTTTTCAAATAAATTAATTTTTAAACTTTAAAAGATAATAAAAACTCAAAATTATTTAAATTTTCATAAGCAATCTTTTGATTTTGTTTAGAATTTTTAATATCTAAGTAAAAATTTTCCTTTATATTTACATAAATTTTATTTTAAATTAATATATAAATTTCATGAGATTAGAAATTTAATAGAAATCAAACATGATAATTAAAATTATACCAATTGAATATTTATGGAGATAAAAATTGATTATTTTAAATTGAATGGATTAAAATTCCATAATTTGTTTAGAAGAATCAATCAAAATTGCATTAATTTTTTTAATAAAAGTTTATAATTTTCCTAGGGTTATAAATAATTTTGTATCGTAAGTAAAACAAACTATCATGCTGCAATTTTTTTAACTTTTTATGAAAGATTGCAATATGAGAAAATTATAAGCCTATATTCTAAATACTTATGTTTTTTTATAAAAAATTTATAACAAATTGTTTTAGAAAAAATTGTAATACACTTGCTTGAGAAAGCACGAAAATAAAACCCTCCGTTTAAATTCACACATTGGTCAATTGATATTGATATTATCTTATTGTAGGAGCCTTTGTCGGCTTTTTGACTATTAGCCTTGGTATTAGAAAACTATTTACTGAAACCCTGTGTCGGAAAAATCATTTACCATAATACTTAAAAAAAATTTCAAAAAAAAAAAAATCCTTCAGTCACAGACTGTAGCTTGGCATGACCAGTTAAATTGATCACGTTGGGTTAGCTCATGTGATCAGCCTGCTGACTAGTCACGGTAGGCTGCACCTCGTGACCCGTACCCTATTCACCCGTGACCCAACCCTTGTTCACATGCACTATAAAATCCCCTCCCAACAGTAACCCTTCATTAAGACACCCCCTCCCTAGCAACAACCCTTTCTCATTAGCAACCCAAAATCTCCCGTCCTCAGCAGTGACCATATTATTTAGGAACCTCATTATACGAGGAAGATATTTATTTAGGAAAATAGAATCTGCTAGTTCAAGTAAGATATTTATTTAGGGAAAAATATTTTTAGATCATATGGAAATATAATATGTGTTCAATGTAATTTTTTTTACAAGTATTTCCTAATTTTATTTTGCATTGTTACTAGGCATTATAACTAGATTGTTATTATTCTATTTGATTATATATTTTATTATTATATTTGTATTAATTAATCTGAACTATTTATTATGGTATTTATATTATTTTATTTTACCTATGTTATTATGCTTGTGAATATTATTATAATTTTCTTATATTATTTTAATTTATTTTTATTATTATGATATCTGAGTATATTATTATACTCGTAGTTTGACTAGATTATACATGTTATGTATATTGTTATGATTTGAATTATTATGCTTGTGGGTTAAGCATTATAAAAAAAAGAAAATTAAAAATTTAAATACTTGCAAATCTTAAAAAAATAGTAAAATTTGTTAATAATAAATTATTATCAAGAAACATTAGTTAAAGGTAGAATGTAATACTCTAAGATTTTTAAAATATTTTTTCAAATCATAAATCTTGATTTAATTAAGAATAGATATTAAAATACATGTAATTTTGATTTGATTAAGAATAAATAATTGTATAATTAAGATAAATATTAAACAAGTAAGTTTAGGTATTTTACAAATAATTGAAATAATGTAGGTGCTTACCTAAAAGTAAGAAAAAAATATTAAAATTATACAATATTATCCTTAACTTATTGACATTTAAAATAATATTATAATACATAAAATAATAATTAATTAATATTCTACACATCGGGGTTGTTTTGGTTCAAATTGAAAAAAAGAATAAAATCAGCAAAAGGAATCAGGTGAAAAGGAAAAGAACGACTTCTAATTACCCAATTTGTTTGATCTAAGTGTTTTTAATTTACTCTATAAATAACTATTACTATAAAAAATAATTTACTTATAATTATTATTGAAATAGTTATTATATTGTGTATCTTATTATTTTTATTTTATTTAATAATATCATAATTTTTACAATTGTTTAATATTAATCACTATTATATTATTGATACTATTTTTATCATTAGTCTTGTTATTTCAACCACTATTAAAAAATTAATAATAATTAATATTATCATAGTGATATTAATTATTAATTTTAATTTAATCACAAATCGTAATATTTATAATTAATTTATTAATATTACTCAATATTAACCACTTAAAAATAATATAATATTAAAAATAATAAATATTAAAATAAATATAAAGTTATTAATATAATAAAATAATTTTTTAATATTTAATATATATTAAATATTAAATAATATTTAGTAATATTATTTATCTATTAGGTAAATGTTAATAGTTTTATTAATGTATAATTATTATTCTTTTAGTATTTAAATATTAATTAATTATATTAGAATTATCATTAAAAATGAAATAACTTTTGATCTAATTATTATTAATTGTAATTATTATTTTATTGATTTTATCATAATTAATATTTATGATAATTATTTTATTAATATAATTGACTATTTTTTGTTATTGAATATTGTATATTTACTAACACTATTAATTTCATAATCAAATTTAATTGCTAATAATTTTGTATTATTATTATTCTAATTATTATTAAATTATCTATTTATTATTTTTTGTAACAATGATAGTTATAATTCTATTATGAATATTTATTATTTTATTATTATGGTCAAATCTTTATTTTTTAATGAAATTATCAAATTAATATGTTATTAATTAATTTATTATATTAATTGCAATACTTATTATTTGATTATTTATTTTGATGTAATAATTTTTATTGTAAACTATTATTTTTGGGTGTGTTCATTTTTACTTATATAAATATTTTATAATAATAAATTATTATTATTATCATTATTACCATTATATTGAAGACAACAAACTAAAGATCCATAACTTGTTTATTACCCTTCTTTATAAACTTGTCTTAGTATATTTACTAGCACAAAATTTAAATTTCAAACTTGAACTTAAATTATACTTGTAAGTAGATATTAATAAATAAGTTAAATAAGACATTTAAAATAGTTATAAAAAATAATTATTTATAATGAGGCATATTTAAAATTATTTCTTGCTAAAACTTAAAAATAATCAAGCTTTCTACTACACAAAAAATTTAAGAAAGTGGAGAAATTTAAAGATCATTTAGATAAAAAATTCTACACATATGTCTGAATGTAGCATTGTAAGAAGTTAAATAAATGGTGAACTACAAAATTTAAGTACATAGAAATAATATATGTGTAGGTAAATATCTAAAATTGGCATGTGAAATAATTAATTTATTAATTAACAAGAATGAAATAATTATGAGTAATTACATAGTAATAATTAATTGTAATTATTTTTACAATTATGATACATCTTTCAATATTGATTAAATTTACTTCTGGAGATGACTCATGAACTTGACTATAGTAGGAATCAGAATAAGTTCCAGAGAAGAAAATATTTATATTTATGCAAATAGAGAAATTTATGAGATGGATCAGGGCAATACGTTTGAGTATCATAGGGTCAAAGTAATAAGAATTAAATCAGACATAACCTTGAATGCACTGAAAAATATAGTTGAGCGAAAGCTATGACTTAATGAAAATCAAGTCGTAACTAAGTTGATATACAAGCATCCACTGTAGCTAAATCCAATGTGGTATAAGGCGTGTGAGTTAGAAGATGATGATGACATTCAACGAATATGGAAAGCAAATGTGAGATTTCCTACTCAATTATCCTGCCTAGAAGTGTATACACATATCTTAACTATGGAATTATATTTAACCATAGAAAGTCAACCAGTTGATACATGTGATCCATACACACTACTGTCCACCAGTCAACTTCATGACACCAATAATGATCCATCATATTACAACTCATACCTCACTAGTATTGAACCAATAAATAGGCGAATTGAATATGGCCAGCAATTTCACACTGCTATTATCGATGATGCTCCAGAGTCATGTTTTTCTCCACTTAACTATGGCTTATTTCAATCCCCCTCTTCCCTGAAAAAAACAGAGCACATCATGGATGAATTTGAAGAGGAAGATGCAAATGTCACGAATACACTCTTAACAACACCTGTAAGCCGATACATGTAATCAGTTGTTAGCTTTTTTTCATAACTAAATATAAAAACTGTCGTGAGTCATGATTATCCTGAAGTGAGAGACAACATAAATATAAATGACAACTAGGAGCCATATATAGGTTTGCAATATATGGACTAAAAATTATTTTACCATGCAATGAAAATATACTTAGTTCGAACTCACCATACATTTTATGTGCACTACTTTTTGGCTAAATATGAAGAATATCGGTACTCTCACTCACCCGGCTCGAAAAAATATGATATTTAGGCTCATTTTTTTAGCCCGATAAGCCCGACAAGACTTTTTCTTATAACTCGATTAATAATTAGGCCGAGCTTGGGCTAAGATAAAAAAACTCGATAAGCTCGGCTCGACCCAATTATATTAATTTATTTTTAATAATATAATTATATATTAACAAATATAATTATATTAAATTATTTTTAATATAAAAATATTAATTTAACATAATTAAATATTTTATATATTTAAATATCATATTTTTCTTTAAATATATATTTTTTATTTTAAAAAATTCATTTTTAATTAAAAAATAAAAAATTATTTTTTTAGGCTTTTGGGCCGGGTTGTTGGCCTTTTCAATTAAAAATTCGGGCTGAGTTGGGCCACATTTTTTAAAAACATAAATGGACCAGGCAGGTTTAGGCCTTGGATTTTATATAATTCGGTCCAGATGGCTCGACCCAAAACCCGCTTGGCCCGACCCATATACACCTTTAGTCACTGTGGTGTGCAATACAATTGAAGGTAGGGGTGGCAATTCATATCATTCAAATCGACCCATTTATTAATCGTATTATTCATGTCAACCCATGAGTCATCCATTTAACTTATTTAATAATTTTAAATAATAAAATATATATTATAAAATTATTTATTAAATTTCATTATTTATTATTTATTATAAAAATATTTTTAATTATTAATAAAATATTATTTTAATTTTTTATTATTATTTTATTAAATAAATAATTTTATATCTTTATTATATATATCTATTTATGATTAAAATATTATTTATTTCTTAAATAAAATTATTAAAAATTTAATAAAAATTCTTAAATGGATTGACGTGTTAACCCGAACCCAAATAAATGGGTCGGGTTCGTGTTGGGTTATCATATTGTGTCAGAAATTGTTACCCCTAATTAGAGGGTTTGAGCATTTCATAAGCTGAAAGAGAATTACTGGCAGGTATCTAAATACAATTAGCCTTATACATGTGTATCTGCCTTTCTTTCCCGAGATCATCTAAAATTAGATACAAATGTCATTTCCTCCTACATTGTGGTCATGGTGACCGAAAACCTAAGTGTGTCCATTTGAGAAATCATTGAGCGAATTCACGATATTTTTGGATATTCAGTATCTTATAAGAAGGTATGAAAAGGCAAACATCGAGCTATCGCTCTTACATTTGGAAATTAGGAGAAGTCATATTCTATACTACCGAGGTGGTTAGCAGTAGTGTGACATTTTAATCTTGGTTCTTGCTTTGAGATTGTTAGTAAAGAATGCCTACTAAACAGTTTTGAAGATGGGCCAGTTATATTGTTCCATTGAGTGTTTTGGACTTTCAAGCCATGCATTGAGGTGATTACGCATTTGAAATTGATAGTCCAAGTAAATGACACCTTTTTGTATGGAAAGTATAAAGGGGTCTTGCTTATGGCAACATCACAGGATGACGATAGAAAAATTATGCCTCTTGCATTTGTCGTGATAGAGGGGAAAACATATAAGACATGGACTTGGTTCCTATCAAATGTTTGATGACATGTCATTAAGGACAAACAAGATATTTGCTTGATATCAAATAGACATCTTGGAATACTAGCTGCCATTGCAAACACACGTGTAGGGTGGCAACCCCCTTATGGTTATCATGTGTTCTGCCTTTGACACAATGCCAGTAATCTGAACTTAATTTTTAAGACAACGTAATGCCAGTAATATGAACTTAATTTTTAGGATAGCGTGGCTGAAGAAGATGTTTACTAGTATTGATACGTATTTCTTACACTAACATCATTAATTGTCATTGCTTATCATAATTATTGTTTATTCAATGACATCGATGTGTGGTAAAGGTTACCAATATGAGTGATATGTTCTAGATTGCAAGTTGGATGAACTGCACTAATTGTACCTAAGAGCTGCTAATTGGATCGATAATATCCCAAAAAGTCAATGAAGTTGTGCTTATGATAAGAAAGACTGATAATGGGGGCATATGACAACTAACTTGGCTGAGTGTATTAATAGTATATTCAAAGAGGTTAGATTTTTATCAATTATCGAGTTAGTCAAAGCTACGTTGCTATATGAAATAAATGCATACTTTGTTAATCAAGCAGAGACTATTGCAGCACAGATACAAGCAAGAGAGGTGTTCAACAAAGACATTCAAAAAAAGATTCAAGAATGCATTCGAAAAACATCTGCCTGTCACATCCATTGCTTTGATCACCTAGGGTCGACTTTCGAGATGGATGAGCCGTATGACCCGATTTGAAAATAGGTTAGTTGAACTTGCTAAGTTAGCCTGTGCAATTGAATATGTGATTGTGGTGAATTCCAAGTAAAGCATTGGCCCCACCAACATGTATTTTCAGCATGTGCGAAGGTCTCGTTGGATCCATTACAGTTTATCAATCCTTTACTCTGATTAGAGACAATGCTAAAAGCTTATAACTATGAGTTTTGGCTAATTGGTGGTATAGAGCACTGGCCACCATTAAATGGACCAATACTTATACTAGATCCTATGCAGATGCATCCTAATGGTTGACACTATTCCACACAAATAAGAAATGAAATGGATTAGAGAGAGAGTTCGTCAAAACTTCAGAGGTATGGGTTATACCGGCAAACTGGGCACAATCATGCAACTTGTTAGTTCAGTCAACGGAACATGCTATGACACCCCTAACCCTAAAAAAATGAAAGGATAACCTTTCTTCAAGATTACTATTATACATAGCTCCGGACTATGCTTAGTTTGTTAACATATTGGTAAAAGTTAGATAACTTGTTGTATCTAAACAGTATACTACGCTTGTCTTATTATATTAAATTATTTATTTTCTTGCTACGTTTTGGAAGAATTACATGAATTTATGGTTGTGCAATTGACTAAATTGATCCAATTTGACATAATCCATATCACTTGACGTTAATGGTCAGTCAGTGTCGTGTTGTGACCCTTAAGCTCGATGATGAGTTACTATTATACTTGCAATCCAGACATGTTTCACAGGCTATGTGACTAAGCCAAGTAAGTTTATTCCTTTAATAAAAATTACTTAATTTTATATGTGCTAACTATATTTTCAATTGATGTGAGAAGGAGGATTGAATCCTAAAGTTACAATGCGTCGCCTATGGGAATCGTCTCTTTGATCTATCACTTGCAATTGTACCTTATCTTCAGCAAGCAGGCTTCTATGGCACCAACCGACTTGGTCACTTTGATTTCAATGTTGCTCTCATGTCCACACTCGTTGAACGATAGCATCCTGAGACATATACTTTCCATACCACTTCAAGAGAGTGCACATTATCCTACAAGATGTCTCCATCTAGTTAAGTTTATTGTGTGAGGACATCCCTATCTTTGGATACACTGGATATGATTGGCCAGGGATCTATGAAGATTTACTAGGGGTCAAATTACATGAAGAATGTTTACAAAGCCAATACCTAAGCATCACTTAGTTAACAGAAAACTTTAGACACTTATTGAATGATGCAGATAATGAATAAACATAGTGCTTTGTGCGTGCCTACATCTTGAGGCTCATAGGTGGTTACCTTATTCCTGACACTTCGGGCTATAATATTACCAATGTATCTATTGTTGCTCAAAAATTTTATAGATGTTAGTCGGTTTAGTTGGGGGTCGGCGATTCTAGCTTGCTTGTATAGAGAATTGTGTACCACTACTAAATATAATAAGATTAACATTGGTAGATGTTTACACTTATTGCATTTATGGGTGTGGGATCGATTTTCCATTCTAGCACCAGCGAGACCCCTATATCCTGATCCTCGCTTGGACATCTACCCCATGCTTCTACCATTGAGCTTTAGGTATGGATCATACATAGTTTTCATATAGCGTTTCCAATAACACCTTAAAATATCCAAACAAATGATACATGTTTTATATTCTTCACAGGTGGAAGAATACTGGGCTGCTTCCTAGGTTGCCAACAATGAACTTACACCAATATAGAGTACTGCTTGATCAGATAAGGGCCGAAGAGGGTGGAAGCCCTACTTTATTGTATCTAACAAAGCCAGTCTCACATATGGTGATATGCTTATTTATATTATAATTGTGTAATGCAGATTATTTAGCGCTCTTATGACATTTTCAGTGTATAACAACTTATACTCTCGTATTGCTTAACCTCACATGACATATGGCTGGCATCAGTCCCTATCATATGCTTCCACATCGTGAGATAGCACCACACAAATTGTATGCTTTGCTAATTTGGTAGACGGCAGCCAATCCCATAAGATTCATTCAATATTAGTTCTTATTATACCTTACAACTTCGGGATAAAATGTTAAAAGACTGGTGGCAAGAGCATGTGATATTTATTAGTGCTTGAAATGTATGGCACAATACACTTTCGCTGACTGAGATAGAGACAAATGATTTTCACTGTGACTCGAGCTACATAACATGGTACTAGAGACATACCATATGATGGATTCATCTAACTAGTGGTGGTTCAGGATTTGTGATAAACAACGATGTTCACATATTTTTTTTATGATTTCTTCAAGATATAATATATATTAAATTATCAAATCGACTTCTTTGTAGGCTGATATAGTTAAGAGACTACACAAGTTTAGTGTCGAGAATTCCCCCTCTCAGCCGTATGGTCAATTTAGGGAGATAATGGATTAGGAGTGTCGCCTCATGCTACGTGTACTAGGAAGGCATCGAGACATGACTATTGCCTAGCCTGCTTATCTTACTAATGAATTACCGAAACCACCCATTCCCGAGCCTAGGCATGGTAGGAGAGGGCACGATTTCATGTCTTTTAGGGATCCCATTTTGAGGAAGGGGATGATGATGAAAGTATTTCTTATGGTCATCTATCGACGACACAAGCAAGCGTCCTCTCCTCCTACACCTCGCTATCAATGCAGGTTGATATAGGAGGTATGGGTCCATCAACTTATGCCCCCTCATAGCAATTCTTCATAGGTGGAGATGTTGGCCCATCATATAGCATGACATTACCCCCACAACACACTTATGATACTCCATAGTTATCATTCTTCACTCTATTGCCATCACAATCAACTCAGCAAGTCCTCGATTCTCTAATGGCGTTATTTGTTGATCCGTTTGCATTTACTACTGAGTACGTCAGTGGATCCATAGAACAGCAACAATAAGGGTTTTTCACCCTGGAAAACTTTATTCCATAATTTCAATCCTCTCTCTGGGACTTGAATTCTCCACCCTCTAGGGGTCAGACCTGCCTTACTTATGCAGATGATAAAAAGAATAATGATAAAGGTGAACAGCATCAACCCCTAGTTCAACGACTACAACGAGCAAGGCGACGTTCTCGATGTGAGATTGGAAGCTATTATTTTAGTGATTGATTATTTCATTATTATATTATAGTGTTTTATCCAATTTTTTATTTAATTAATTCATAACCTGTTTACTTCAAATTTAGTACTCTTGTACATTTCATTTATTATATTATCTAATTTTTTAGATAAATTATATAAATTGATAATCATATATTTCACTCTTCTTTATTAATTCAAATTATATTATTAAATTAATTTCATTCATTATATTGTTATTTAAAATTCATTAGAGCATTTTAAAATATCGTTCGTTATGTTATTATTTTAAAGTTATGCTTACACGTAATTATGGGAAATGGTATCAATTACTTATCCATAGGTAACTATGGGAAATCAAATTATTAAATTTTGCACCGTTTAATTTTAGGAATTTAAACTTTATAAATTAAATTTTACTAAACTTATACTTAATATTTCACTACCTTAATTAAGTATTTTATCAAATGATGTGATTTTTTTTATTTTTATATAACAATTACAACATTATAATTTATAAAGGTCGGCTTTTTTACTGTAGCACTTGCCTTAGGAAAATAAATTCCTCTTATATTACGCAGTAAATTTTTTTTCCCAAATTGTCTAAAAATTACTCTATAATATTTAATGAGATTTACTTTATTATGAAATTCACATTAATTAATTAAAATAATATTAAATTATATAGTAAAATATTAGTAGAATGATATGAGTTAATATTAAAAAATTTAACAAAAATATTTTACCACATGTTTTAATAAAAAATTATTCTTCGAATTCACTAGAATGATTAGAACTACTTAAAAATTTGCGTATATCCAATTAAAAAATAATGATGTATAATGACTAAATAGTCACTTGATCTGTATAAATATATATGAATGATTAAGCTTAACATTAAATTAAATTTAAATAAATAATAATTTTAGAAATATGGTCTAAATGTTGAAATATTTATCTACATCAAGAAAAATTTTGCATGGCCTCCAGGAATTTGAATTTAATACAAATTATTTTACAATGGAGCTATAACTTCTTTTCCTTTATTCACATATATAATCACGTGTTTTGTAGCATAATTTAGTTACTCTAAGTGTAAAATACAATTTAGGAGTTAAAGTAAATTATTATGAGATAAAAAAATTATAAGTTTTGGAGTTAATAAACAACAAGTCATTAAAAATGTAATTAATTTTTAAAGTAGTATTATTAATTCCTTTAATTTTTTAATTAATTTAATTTTAAAAATATATTTTACACTCTAAAGTTGAATATATAATTGATTGAAAAAAGGAAGCAAGGATTTATTAACCATATTTAATTTTAATATTAAACTACATTAATTACCCCAAAAGTTATTGAACAATTTTAAATATTTATGTTTTATGTGTTTATCCTTCAACTCCTTTTTCTTCCAAGGCTCTATTTGTTTCAACATAAAATGTTTTTTATAGAACAAAGTTATAAAATAAAAGTATAAGAGAAAATATTTTATTCATTTAATATTAAATATAAATAATCCAATAAAATAACTTCTTATTTTTTTTCATTAAGGAACTTGCTTTTTTTATTATTATAACCTTATGTACTATTTTTAATAATCACGGATAGAAATATCATGTTAGTCCTTTATTAATATACATCTATGATTTTTTTTCTATGGAAAATATTATTTAATAAAACAAGTGAAGCCTCAGTTATTAACCTAAAATTATTTTAATTATTATTTTTTGGATGTTAAAGTTAAATACCACCTTCAACTTACCATAAAATAATTAAATTCTGCTCTGTTAAATTTTAAAAAATTAAAAATTACCGATTGAATTTTAATAAACTTATACTTAATATTTCACTATCCTAATTAATTAAATATTTTATTTGATAATGTGATTTTTTTATTTTTAAATAAGAATTATAATATTATAATATATTAATTTTTAACAATTTTTTGGCACATAATTCAACACTTTATTTTCAAGTTTTCAATTAAAATTTTTAATGCACAATTTATTTTTATTATTTATATAATATGAATATTACATGTAATAGAATGAAAACTAAATAATGTATTATAATATTATGATTTTTCTTAAAAAATTTCTTAAAAATATATTATCTGTATGTAATTATTTTTTTAAATTAAATTGTATCATATTATGGATTAACATTATTCGCTAATAAAATATTTATTTTTTTGATACAGATTATTTTCTTATTTCATGTTTAGTTAAGAATTTTTATAGATATATACATTACAATAGGATAAAATATTATTTAAAAATATATTCTTATGACTTAAATTTTTCAACTAATAAGTTTACAAAAGAATATATAAAAATATATTTATTGAGTTAATAATTATTCTAACTATCTTACGATAGCTAGTAATTTTTTTATATTATATATATTGTATAATTTTATGAAAATTAATAATATTGTTTATTATTATTTAGAACATTGGTTAATTAGTATCAAATAAACATCTAAAATATAAAAAATTAAATCAAATACAATTTAAGTAAAAATTAAAAATAAAAAAAAGAAAGGATCACAATTAAAAATGATTGAAAATTTAAAAAATTTGGGTCCAAAACTAGATAAAAAATAGAAAAAAAGAAACAAATTGACGAACAAAAAAAATCAAAAATTGGGTCCAAAATCAAATAAAAAATAGAAAAAAATGAAATAAACTGATGAATCGAAAAAAAAAAAACACAGACTGATTACAAGTTCCCCCTTTCCGTTATCAATATATTTTAAAAAAAAAATGGTTTTAAGCATTTTGGACAATAATTTTTCATGTAAAGTATTTAAGGAAATGCTTTTCCTAAACGTAGTATTCCGATCAAAAAGCCAACCTTTGTCCCTTGTAGTTATAATCAAGCTGACTTGTTGTTAGCAAGCTAACTCCTGATGTTTCATTCATGTACGAACTTGGCTGCATTAATTGTGTTTTCCTCATAGTTCACGAAATTAATAACATAAATTAATTACTTCTCAAGCTTGCTACTGTTACTTAAAAAATATCTCATCGATATTCATATTTAAAAAAGGTTGTAAAAATTAATTATGGGATTTTAAGTCATCTTATAAAAGTGACAAATATAAACTCTCAACTTTTTTTCTATCACAAATAAATCTATCTTGTATAATGTGAATATTTATAATCCAAAATCTCCACTAACAGATAAGTCTAATTTGATTACAATATTAAATAATAAGATTTATCAAATTAGACTAAAATTTTTATCTAATTAAAATTCAAATTTAAATAAGATAAATATAAAATTAAAAGATTATTCTATCTAACAAAAAAAAAAGAATTTGTATCAAAATTTTAACAATCTTCACTTTGATACAAATTATATAATCAAAAGTCTTCGAACTCTAACTCAAATTAAGTAACTCTAGATCAAGTAGCTTCAACAAATTTTGAATCAAATCTTCTCCATGATGGAGAATATTTTCAAAACTCCACTTTCAATGGAGTACTAGCATTTCACATATGCGTCAAATTTGATTCATCTTCTTCATAAATAGTTCTTCAAAATAAAATCACTAGAAATACAAAACAAAGTTGTTGCCAAAATAAAATCTACGATTGATGAACTCCAAAACAATTTTATGTTGAAACTTCTTTAATGAAAATAAACACACTATTCAAATTAGCTAGGATTGGCAGAAGCAAAATCAAAATGAAGAAAAATTTGATTCAAGACCTAAAACTTGGGAAAATCAAGATCAAAGTTCCTAACTCAATAGAATTAGAATCAACATCTAACTAAAATTGAACTAAAACCAAAGCTACATTGAACTCGAACTAAAATCCATACCCAGTAGAATTGGGTTCTAATACCTCTTGTTAGCTATGATGCACATATAAAGTGTTAGTTCTCCATTGGAGATGAAGTTTTGCAAACAATCCTTGTTTGAGAAAAAAGATGACTCAAATTTGACGAACAACTTGATTTGAAATTACTGTTGGAAGTATGAATTAAAATAACAAAATATGAAATTAATCATAATAAAATTATGAGCGTACCTAGAGCATAATTTGATAAGGCCATGACTGATCTGAATGATGATGAGTAGAATTACAACCTACTTGACCCCTTAGGTTATCAAGATAGAAAGAAAAGGGAGAGAAAAAATTTAGAAAGTGGGAATCCTTATTTTTCTGTGTGTCCAAATAATAACCATGATCTCTCTATTTATGGTCAGACTTGTGATAGGAAACTACTGACCATTAAAGGGCTGTAAGTTAGGACCTCTACCCATATGGGCTTATGCATGATCCAACCTATCATGAATCATACACATTAAACTAGGGTCCAATCTGTTCTATGCTTAATGTTAAAATACAAAACTAATTACTTAAATAAATATTTCAATAATTGATTAATGCTAATCCATATAATATTTCTAATAAAATTAATTATTTTATTTTTAAATACAACAATTACTTGATTTAAAAAAAGTTTTCAATGATACAATTTGTTTCAAAGTGGAAAATATTAAGATTTTGATCCAAATTCTATTTTTATAAACTAAGATAATTACCTATTTATGTCTTTATCTTATTTAAGTTTGAATTTTAATTAGATTAGGAGTTTAATCAAGTTAGATTTATTTTGTTATTTAATATTGCAATCAAGCTATACTTATCTTATAATTAGGATTTGAAATTACAAATACTTATATTATATAAGGGTTTATTTGTGAGGAGAGGAAAGGAGAAAGGTGAGAGAGTTTTTATTTGTAATCCTTATAGGGTTAAGTTGAGATCTCACAATTTGCTCTTACTCTTTTTGATGATTGTTGAGAGTAAGGAGTATATATATCATTCATGAGAACATGTACCACCAATTAAAGAAAGACTTCAAGGTGTTTTAGGTATATTTGCATGTAGATTGGTTTGAGAGTTATTATGTTATTTTTATTCTTTTTATAATTCCTCTAAATTAGTAATTTGTTTTGCATCTTCGCCCATGAAATAAGTTAAAAGTCAAATCACATTAATTATTTATATGTGCTAATTTTATTATTTCTTTGATCTTAATTTATGGCAACTCATTTCCTCATCATTCACAGCTATCATCATTAGAGAAATTTCCAAACAAATAATCTAAAATCCTTTGTTTTGAACACATTCCACGCCATGGAGAAAATGTGATTCAAATTTTGATAGAGCTAAGTTTTAAGACTTTTGATGATATAATTTATGTTAAGATGGAGATTATTAAAATTTTGATACAAGTCTTTTTTTTTCCCTAGATAGGATAATCTCCTAATTTTGTCTTCATTTTATTTAAATTTGAATTTTGATTAGATAAGAATTCTAACTAAGTTTGATAAATCTTATTATTTAATATTATAATCAAGTTAGAGTTATCCTTTAGTGAAAAAAAATGATTTATGCCAAAATCCTAACATTTCTCTATCGGCCACTTTTTTTTAATCTTTTAAGCTTTGTTCGGATAAAGAAAAAAAACTATAAAGAAAGGAATTTTTAAAATTTACTCTCTTTTTTATTTGGATGAAGAGAAAAGATTAAGGTCAAAATATTGATTTAATTAAGGTCTTTCTCCAAATATTATTCATTAGGATGAAATATAAAAAATCCTTTTCACTTATTTTGTCAAAAATACCTTGCATTGTATAAATAATTTCATTTATTGGATTATAGAAAAATTTCTATTTCTATTAGTTTAAATTGCTCCATTTGTTTTGATAAAATGTGTATTTTGTAAAATATAATTATAAGATATTACAATTAAGAAAAAATATTTTATTTATTTAATATTAAATATAAAAAATTTAGAGAAAGGAGAACTTATTTTTTTATTATTATGGCTCTAGGTATTATTTTTTCTAGTCGCAAATAAAAGTGAGATATTATTCCTTTATCAATATGTATGCAAATGATATTTTGCTATAACAATACTTTCTTATGAAACAAATGGAACCTATATGTTGAATGTATGGAAAAAACATTACTATAGAATTGTCATACAACCTTAACATATTGATATCAATTAAAGTGAACATTAATGTGTATAATAGCATAGTGGCATTTTTAAAAATAAATATAACTTACCACATCAATTTAAATAAAAAGTCAACATTGTAAAACTAAATTATCTAATGGGAAATGAAGAGTTCAAAAATGGGTTAAAAAAACTTTTCATGTTGGTTGTTTAAAAATCAGAGTAGAAAATTAAGGAAAATTATTGGAATTGAAGGAAAGCTAAATATTAGACATTGATTTCTATATAGAACAGAAATTGAAAGTTTACTTAGTGTGGTATTTTTGTAATTTTATAGAGAACTTTAGATGTCAATTTTAGAAACAACCAATCTGAAAATATATAGACATCAAATTTTTATTGATAACTAACATTAAAAATCTTACCACTCGTTTGTCTCTATTTCTTATAACCATAAATAGACTTATTTTTTACAGTGATTTGCTCTCCATTTTTTTATTTTCCCTTTTGATTTTCTCTAACATTAGTTTAGTGACTACTTCTACCATCTTTGAGCATCTACTCCTATTTATTTAAGGTATTTTTCCTAATTCTCTTATACTTTGCTAGTATTCTATGTTTTGATTATGGTCTTTAGGGTTAGATAGGCAATGTTGACATTTATTATTAAAAGGTTTTCATTTTTGTGTTTTAAAATTATTCTTCAATCATTGTTTACATGGTTTAGAAGTATTATTTAATATCAAAAGTTAATACACCTAAACACATGTCCCATTATATGCTCATATTTTTTATAATGTTATTTTTATTTAGATGTTATATTTTTGGAGTAACTTCCTACATTGGTGTAACTCTATTGCTTGGATTCTATTTTTAAAAATGTCAATATATTATAAGTAAAATTTTGTTCTAGGATCAAAGCAAATGTGATAAAATGATATACAATCTTTCCTTGTTATTTAAGTTATCACGTGTATATGCTTGATTGTTTATCAGATGTTGCTCAGTATAAAAATAAATTTTTTTGTTGATTTTGTTAGAACTTTTTTAATAGAAGCAATATGGATTCATCTAATTTCAGTAAATATGGTAAGAAAGAAAAGCAATTAGGTGTTTTACAATTATGAGTGACACTATCCTCAAGCACACAAAAAAAAAGAATAAAAAAGTAGGTTTCAATGACAAGGGAGTTGCATCTGGGTCTAGTGGAACTGAATTCAATAGCTTCCTCTATTGCTTGATACATACTAAGGTGGCCATTGATGTTAAGAAATGGCACCAAGTGTAATAAGACATCAAAAAGGCAATCTAGGAAGATGTATTACTAAGAAACCTTAATATTTATCTCATTTTCAATTTTAATGTGTGCATAACAATAAGTCTTGAATTGCTAATCATGTTTGTCGTTTATTTATGAGTTGCTTTACAAGTTACCTTCAACATTCACAGGGATTACAAAGGACTCATCTTTATATTGGTGAACAGGAGGTGGAAGGATTTCAAACATAAGTTGAAAAAAGAGCACATCGGCCTTTTAAAGACAAAAAGAGGATCTCCCATTGACAAATATCATTAGATTGACACCTAGATGTAGGAGAAGTTTATAAAAATATGCCATTCAAAGAAGTTTTAAGTAAATGTGACCATCTTAGTAATGTTGTCTTTCTTCCATTATTGATAGTGAAGAATGTTTTCTCATTATTTGTAAATGCATAGAATATGATAAATTAAGCCAAAAACAGATATAAGCATAGGTTATTTTGGAAAAGGTATAGAAAGCTTGAGGAGGACCTTATCAAGGAAAGGACTAAAGCTACTAAGGAGACTTTTAATTAGCTTGGTGATAAATATCTACCTTTGTCACCTTCATATAATAACATAAGTTATAGGTAAGATCCAGAGTTAACAAGAAAGGTGAATTCAAAATAAAGGAGAGTTAGTAAGTTGCCCAACAAATAATAAGTATTATTATTATTTTATTTATCAAATATGATGTATGCTATTTATTTACCAACACATAATAACTATTTTTTATTACACTATGTCAGGATGAACTCACATAGCAAGCTATAGAGTGACACTTTCAATCGGGAGGGATAATGAACATCTTGACTACTAATCTAAAAACTTATGAGCATCCTAAATATTTGAAGGGTATTGGAGGATCAATAGGCCTTAAACAATACTTTAAGGGAGCTTTGATAAATCCTCATAGTGAAGGATTATCCAATAGAGATAAGGTAGAGCTCATGGCTAAGATAAAAGAGAATTTAAGGAGAGAACTTCCACAAGATGTGATAGCCATCCGTTTGCAAGAAGGTAGGACACCACTTGCCTTAGGGGAGGTTAAAGAGGTATGAATGGTAATGCTTATACCATTGCAAGGTAATTATTGCCTTACTAACCCTAACATTTTTACATAATTACCATAGGTAAATTCTTATCACCTTATTACTTGTTGCTAAATACTTGTCAATAATGTTATACTTTTACATTAATGTTGATCAACTAGTTTATCTATCATTTTAGGGTGGATGTAAATATGTACTTATGATTAAAGAACCCCTATTAGGCAAATGTGAAGAGCATGATTTTCCTAAATTGCATGCTCCATATTATTACATTGCTAGAGGATTAATGTAAGATCATGATAGACATTATCAAGGATACCGTGGCTAAAAGTGTTATTACTGATAAAGAAAGTAGCCATAATGGCCCAAGTAGTTAGCACTTACCTTACTTGGCTAAAAGCTTTAATTTCATTTTTCATAGAGGAAAGGTTTTCTATCTTTTTAAGTTTATTATTTATGATCAAATAAAATGTTCTAAACATGTTTAATTGTTATTTTTTCAATGCATTTTAGGTGTCTTCACAAAAAGAAAAAGGAAAAAGGTTATTAAAGGAGGATAAGGATGAAGATAGCAAGTCTAAAGACTTAAAGGCTTTGGTAGCTCATCCTCAGCCAAAAAATAAAAAATAAAAGTTGGCACATTTTAAGAGGAGCTCCTATCTACTAAACAAAAGATGTTAAATGTTAACCTTATTTTATTATCTATGAGTCTGGATGTCATAGGACAAGAATATGGTTCTCTTATCAAACAATCTCATCTTATATTTTCTAAGCATACAAGAGATAGATGTTACTAGCTAAAGACTTGGATCATATGTGTTCATCTTTATCTCTCAAGTATTCCCTAATTTTGTGTAAATACTAGACATTATAAATTCTATTGCTTATGCATTTTAAAAATAATAGCCACTTGTACCATGTTATTGAAGAAAGGAAATTAATTTCCTACTTCAAGTTTTTATATTCAAATAGAACTTAAAAGGTAGGGACAATGTTGTAGTTTCGGTACAAGCATATACATATGGCCATGTTAGTGAACATGAAACAATAATGTTGTATAGTTTGAAACTGCAAATGGAATGTGGATGCAAAGATGGGGCTTATTCATCTTTAGTTATATTTTCACCTCAGTTATCTTACTTTCATATTAATAATATTATAAGTACTACTGGATATTGAGCATCACCTATTTAAAGGAAAGGATGATCTATTGACTTGACTTATTAAGGCACAAACTGCATTTAGGTTGAAAGGTGGTACTTAAAAGGGAAACGAATATACATTATAGGATGGCTAGCTCTAGCAAGATAGGCACCATCAAATAGGTGCAAGTGAAAGTAATGTCCTTGTGCATGTTTGACACCTGATATAGTGATCAATTATCATTATATAAAATTAACACTATTTTGAGTTAGTTGTTATAATACATCACACAAACAGACAATGTTAAGTATGGCTATTTTGTGATAAAATATGTGTAAGACATGATCTTGCACATGAAGTGGAATAAAAAGCTTGATACAATAATTCATTTGAATTTCGATTAGGTTAACACTTATGAAAAATATGTAATTTTATCTTTTTATAAAGTTTTATATATAAATAAGCAATTTTTCTAAGGAAACACAACACCTTACAAAGTATAAGATATAGTAGTCTTGCAGGAGGAATATGTTGCACATGTATTGAGAGAGAAGCAAGCTTTGGCATGAAGAGGCTACCAAATGTATAACTTATTGGGTTCAATTGTAAATGAAAACACATATATGTTTATGTTTTTAAGATAATGCAATTACTTATATATATATATATATATATATATATATATATATATATATATATATATATATATATATATTATTTTGTATACATTATTAAAGTTGCATATAAGTGTTTTTATATGATTTAATATTATTTACAAAGTGGTGCTTTTTTGTATTAGTAAGTGTGTATACCTTGTTGTTTATTTAATAGGTTTAGTTTCCATTTTTTAAGCAATAACAAAAGTATTCTTTTAAAAAAAAACTAAGAAACCACATCGGTTGTTTATTACTATCTGATAAGGATAATATATGATGTCAATTTTATACAAACAATTGATATGGAAAAATAAAATTATGTCTTTCTTAAAATAAGGCAGTAAAAAGTAATGATTTGGTAATAAAAGGACCTTAATATTATACTTTTAGTCTATAATTGATATGGAATACTTAAATAACATCATTTTTTCCCTCAAAACATATGAAAAAGAACATGGGAGTTGAAATAAAATGAAACATGTCTCAATGCCAAATTGCAAGTTATAGAGCAATTTCTTCCTAATGAAACTTATAGTACCCTATAAAGAGATCAATTATTTGTTCGCTCTCACTAGCACTCAATACTAAAGTTATTTGAATCCTTTATTTTTTTTCTATACCTAATAAAGAATGATTTGTTAGATATATTTAGATATTATTTTTTTATTTCATTATTTATAGTTTTGAGTAGTGTGAATGTTGATATATTCACCACAAAGTGCTCCATTTGTACAAACATGAACCCATTTGAATTATTTTGTTGACATTTTTTATAGTTAAAAGGAAGGTTGTAAACCTTTGTAAATGGTTCAGATCGGATTCCTATTTGAATTTGTGGAAAAGGCAATAGCCTTTCTACTTAAAAAAGAAAATTAATAAGTATTTCCATACAAAGGGTTAGGATAATAAAAGTACCATACAAATAATACACAATAACACCAAAGTTTAATCAAATAAGCCAAGTGATAAATTTTCTTCAACAAAAATATATTATATTAATTTTGCACCTATAATATCAATTTCGACATGCTTGCACCCTTTTTCTTTTGCCATAGTGAGATTCATAAGGATTTCCATGAATAGCCATATTATTAGAAGATAATGTAACTTTTCTTTTTGCATTTAGAGGTATTATTTTCAATTTTTGTAGTATATACATATTATATGTCTTTTACTATAGGGACACAATTAAATATGTGAAATTTTTATCATTAGGTATTTATTGTATTTGAGATATTATTTTTATCATAAAGACATTAAGATAGGGCTTAAATATTGATATCTTATTGCTTGTATAATAATATGAGTTGTTATATTATATAATTAGGTTTGAATACTACTTTAGGGGTAATGTAATTTAGAAGAATTTTAATGGATAAAAAAATAGTAAATAATATCAGTTATTTTATAAAACTATTGTCCTCTTATCCAACATTAAATGTTAATTATTTAATAAAAATTAATGTATTATGTGAAAATTAAGATACAAAGAAAGTTATTTTTCAATGATAGTTTATGGGCTAGCATCTTATATAAATAATAACATTGGTTATTAAACCAAAAAGTTAACATCTTATTCTAATTATAAAATAATATACAAGAACTAAATACATTAGTTTTCATGTAAAAAAAATCAACATTGTTACTTGTATTTAATGTCAGTCTAAAAATTGACTTTGAATATATTGGATATACAATGACACCTTTGTATACATTGGTGAATAATCGGTATGGATTAGGTTACACAATTGACATTAGAAAATATTTTCGTAGTAGTGAAAAAAATCTATTATTTCAAAGAATTTATTTTTCTTCACTGTTAGATATGCCATGCATAATTTTGTTAAGCATAAAGAATATAGAGGACATGAAAGTCCTCACCTATATATAAAAAAAAGAGATTTTTTATAAAAAGAATATTTTCCAAAAAAAAAATAGTATACATAAGACTGATCAAATAAAACAATGCATGTAAGATTCATAAAACTTTGGATCTAATGTACTATTTAACTAAGGATTTAATTTTTTTTATAATAATAAGAGTAACTAATTTAGCAAATTCATACGCATAAGAATACAGGATTGAATTCAAAATGTAGAAGAAAGGTAAAGCCTTTAATATCGGGTGTTGACAGATATGCTAATTACAATTAATGATTTAAATTTCATCCAAAGTCAATGTGATTGGTTATACTACTAATTGTTCATATGATGTTACGTTATTGACAAGTTATTAAAAACTTTATTATTATTAGTAAAATCTCCTAGTTACTCTTTTTTTTAAAAAAATGCAACATTTTTCTATTCATTAATAATGTAAAAAGTATTTTATTGACAATAAATCAAATTTAAACTTATTAATTAAAATATAAAAATTAAGTGAGATTTGAAAAACTGTTTTTCAACTATCTACAACTATTTTATTGATATTCCTCTTCTATCTAAGTTCCAATTATATAAAGAAAAATTAAAAGCAACCCACTTATTTCTTTTGAGTTTTGTTCTAATTCAAAACACATGAATAAGGCAAATAAGAAAATGAATATATATTTTTTTAAAAATAAAAGTATGTATTTTTTTTAAATAAAAGTTTGTTAGTATAATTAGAATAATTTTTTTACATCCATAGTATTCCTATATTTCTTTTACCAAGTATGAGACTAATCCATGTTCCAGATAATATCAATAAATAAGAAATTCTTTCCAATAAAAGCATCTCTATGGATCAAATTTAAGATCCTTTATTGTCTAAGACATCTCAGGACTTAACTTGCTTTCATTTAGCTAACCATAATAGTTTTAAAAAATTGTAATTTATCCTCGAAGAAATTATTATTATTTTTCATTTATCTTTTTGTGGGCAAAGGCATTTACTATTGCTTTCTTACATTATGTTTGAATGTAGTAAGAAAATATATGAAGAGAAAATATGTAGAAGAAAAAAAGGGTGGAAAGAAAATATATGAAAAAAATACTCTTTCAATTGTTATTTAGATGTATAGAAAATAAATAGAAAGAAAATCATAAAAATGTTACTTTTTATTTGATTTATTGGAAAGTAAAAAAGAATAAAAGAAGTAATTTATTAAATGATAAAATATCCCTTGTAAGTTAATAAAGTTATTTATTAAGCTCCACAAAAAGATAATTTTGTAATTACAAATTTCTCTATCCCTTTTGTGCACCTACTAGCTTATAACTCATTTGATGCATAAGATTAATTAATTTTAATTAATATTAATTTATAGTATAAATTTAAGTTTCTAAATTTTAAATTATAAGGTATTCAAATGACTAATGTAAAATAAGTTGTCATGTTTATATCAATTAAATAACTATAAAATTGATATAATTATATTCAAATTAAATAAGAGGATATATTATAATTTTTTATAACTCATTATTAATTGATAAAATTATCATATTATTGTAATATTACATTAATAGTAATTATTATAATATATATTGATAGTTATCATTTTCATAATCAGAAGGATGTATACAAATTTAAATATTAAAATAAATAAAATTTAAAAAAATAATATAAAATTATATATAAAAAAGAAGTTATCTATCCTTAATTCTATATAAATGTAAATTATGATAGATAATAAAAAATAAATATTATCTAATTTATTGAATAATCTTTTCAAATACTTCTCAAATAAAGAATATCTATTTTATCAAATATATTAGTCTTTCTAAAAGTTACATGTTATAATGCAAATGTATATGCTAAATACAACTAAGGATTAAAATTCAACCTACAATGAAAAGATAAATATACATCAACCATTGATAGAAATTTAAACACACACACACACTAGACATGTAAAACGGGGCCTGTGATTGCAGGCAATGCGGGCAACCTGTGGTCACGGGTTAATGTGAGCAACTTTGCATGAAGCCCACATTAGGCAAGCTCGTGCAGACAAATGCTCGCACGATCAAACCCGCGACTATGGGTAAAAAAATATTATTATTTGATTATTTTTTTTATATTTAAGCTTAATATATATTTTAAAAAAATTAAATCAATTACTTTCTAACAAATTCAATCCAATTTCTATACTCTAATTCAATTTTTTTATCCAAATAATTTAATAAAAATTAAAATATTAAAATATAATTTATAAATTATAAAATAAAATAATTAATAAAAATATAAAAAAAATACGGGTTACCCGCGGGTAAACCCGCACCGCACACGATGTGGTGTGGGCACCATAGGAGGAAGCCCACATTTAATATGGGCGTATGTGGGCAAGCCCGAGTGAGTAAAGCCCGTATAAGCCCGCCCTGCCCGTTTTACATGCCTAACACACACACACACACACACACACACACACACACACACACACACATAAAGTCTTTTCATTTTGTTAACCTATAATGAAAAGATAAATGTACATTAGCCTTATGTCATATTTAGAATTATAGAAAAAAATAATTTACTTTATTTGATAAAATAAGTCACATAATAAATTTACTTTATGTACAAAAATGGGCACAAACTATAAAACTTACTAGAAGAAGTGACTTATGAGTTCAAAAAGGTTATTTGTTATAATGGAATTCTCCTTTGCTCTTTTTTTTGGTTAGAAAATATTATTATCTAAACTCATTGCCTAAATTCATTCTCACTTATATAACTACTCTAAGGAAAACATTGTAGATGTGATGTTTTTAAACAGAATAATACCTAATTTTATTATAGTATTAAAATTTTAATATTATTGTATATTGTATTTTGACATAGTAGAATAAATGAATGTTAAAAAATTAAAAATTAAATCTTTTGTGTATTATTAAAAAGATTTCCTAATACTGACATGCCATATATAACTATAAAAGAAGGAATCAAAGAAGACAAATGACATTCGTAGAAGAAAATTAAAGAAATAGAGAACTATTTCCAAAGCAATCAATACTCATTGATCAACAATCATAATGAAGTGATGTGTCTGAGGAATCACTAAAAATAATAGCCAAAACTTGTTGAGATGGGACATAATGATTTAATGGGCAGATACTGTCAATAGCAAAATAATGTCGATTAGAAATTGAGTGGCTTGCATGATTGGAGTTAGGATTGCTCCTAGGTTTTAGGATTTGGGATTAAGAGACATAAGGAGAGAGATAAGATAAAAGAAGGTCAGCCAATAAAAAAAGATAAAGCCAAAAGATTGTTACCATTCATTTGAAAAGAAAAATCAATGACAACATATATAAGCACTAAAAGTTTAAATATTTTTTGATGATGTAAATGGAGACAAAAAATGAAAATAGAAATTAATCAAAGACAAAGGTGTGATTTTTATTGGAATAAATAAATTAATTGCTTATGGTCAATTTGTGCTTATGGAAATCAACTAATGTTATATAAGGGAAATAAATTAAGGAGATTATTTTAAAGAGGAAGAAAATGCATGAAAATTAGAAAATATAACAAATCAATAAAAGAAATAATAGAGATTATAAAAATATAATAAATGAGAGAAATAAATAAGTGAATTTTTTTATTTAATGTAAATAAGAGATTTAGTCATAAAAAATAGCAAATTAGGAAAGGAAATAAGAGAAATTATGAAAATATGATAAATAAGGGAAATAAATCAAACAAATTATTTTAGAGAGGAAGAAAACTTATAAAAATTAGAAAACTTAATAAATAAGAGAGATTATGAAAATGTAATAAATGAAAAAAAGAAATCAGGAGATTTTTCTCAATTTAATATAAATTATTAAATATAAATTAGAAATCCAATCCTCCACATTAATTGTTTGAGTATAACTTATTATAGCATAATATTTATTGAGAGAGAGTAACAAATTAACAAGTAGCAAAATTAAAGAAATAGCACTTAGCATAAAAGGAAGTAGAAAACATCATAACTAACATACATATATATATGATGGATTTTTTTTTATTTTCAAGATAATTTTTTAACTTTTTGGGTTTTTTCTTTCGACAATAAATCTTTTATAGCTTTTAAATACTAAAAAAATTATTTTTAATTTTTTAACATCTTTTCTTTCCTTTTTTTTTTCATTGATTCAAACGAAGAGTTGGAGTGGAAAAAAAGGAGGAAATTGGATCATCATATCATTAATTTTCTTTTTAGCTCATGAAGGATTCCTTTGCAGATAATGAGATGACATCAATGGTCAATTTCATGCAAATTAATCGACAAGTGTGGCTCTGTTCTGCTGTCAACTTCTGCTTTGGTTTTATTTGGAATAGGCAAATATGTACTTCACACTCTGGTCCATATCATGCTGTTTCGCAATCACAGCAGTGTTGCTGTATTGCAATTCATAATCACTGATCTTTATAACTATATAATAATTACATTTCTTTTGTATTTCTCTATTATAATTATTAATAGAGAGGTGAAATTAATTTAATTCAAATGTCGACAAAAAATTTTACATATATCATTCTAAATTTCATACAAAATAAATTTTTAATGAAATTTAATGTTAGATTCAATTTATTTAGTATTTATTATATTGATTATAATACTTATAGAATCTTATGATGTTCCGAAATGAATTACTATCCCATTGATAAGTTTTAAAATTGAAGTAAAATTTGCCATTCAATTATAAGTAAACTTCAATTAGTTGACAGCATACTTATTGTGATTCAAATTTTCTCAAATTTTCTCAAATTTTATATTTAATATGCATATTATAATACTTGTAAATGAACAGTTAGACCAAGAAAATCATTTCTTATATAACAATAGATATTTGTATAATATATATAATAGATAGATTGAATTCAACGGTGAATTTTGAAAAAAAATTACTCTGTAAAAGGTTAGCAATTGTGTAAGTGTACCTCTTTGTTGGCACCTTCAATTGATTCCACCGTATATAAACATACAGTAGGAACATATTAAGTGACGACATTACTGAAAAATGAAAAGAGTAAATTATATTTATTAGATAGTATATTGGCAATTAAAATTAAATATTGTCACATAATCACTTAAAAGAATTTACACAATTTTATATTTTAATTTTAGTTATCAATATTTGAAAGTCATAATTTATTAACCCTGCTCTTATATGAAATTAGTGCTACATATATATGATATAATTAATAATTTTCTGGCCATCAATATTTGATAGTTTCAATTTATTAGTCCCACTTTTATATAATATTAGTGCTCTTATATATAAATATATATATATATATATATATATATATATATATATATATATATATATATATATATATATATATATATATATATATATATATGACACCATTAATAATTTTGTTTCTAAAATTTAAAGTTATGATAAAATGATTCTTAAATTATAAAAATGGCTTAAATAATTCCTAAATAATATTTTCATTTTATAATTCATCCTTCTATCATATTAATCAACGATGAAATTGTATATATGAAGCTGCGAATTTGTATAAATGGAATACACACACACACACACACACATATATATATATATATATATATACACACATATATATATAATTAATAATTTTATTTCTAAAATTTAAGATTTTGATAAAATAATTTTTAAATTATAAAAAAGGTCAAAATAATTTCTAAATAATACCCCGATTTTATAATTTCATCCCTTTATTAGATTAATTAAGAATGAAATTATATAAATAAAGTGATGAAATTGTATGAAGAGAATATTATTTAAAGGTTACAATGAACATTTTTTATCTTTTTTAATAATTCAAGATCGATTTATCAATATATTTCAGCTTCAAGGATAAATTATATATATATATATATATATAATTTCTAGATATTCTGATGGAAACAGAGTTTTCTTATGGTTGCTCTCTGTACATTGCCCATGTGGAAGAGGCCCGCCAACTTTGTCCTGATGCAGATACACAGCATGTGACATTAGACGCTCCAATGGGTGGCCGAAATGGAAACTCTAAAAAATTCCAAGTACTTCACTAAACTATTGCAAGTTTATTTTCCCTTTCTTTTCGTCTCTTTCCTTTCCATCATTTTAAGAGGTAAACCTAGAATATGTATCTACTTTTTTTCTACCTTAATCACCTTATTTTCTCTTACATTTCATTTATTTCGTCGAAAAGTATTTTTCATAAAAAAGTATCATTTAAATATATATATATTAATAAATAAATGATATGTCATTTATATTAGTAATTAAAAAAATGATACTTAAAAATATAGAAATAGAAGAAAGTAAATTCACTTTTAAAATAGAAAAAATTACTTTTCTCAAATTATTTATATTTAACATTAAACAAATAAAATATTTTCACCTATTTTAACATTTTATAACTATATTTTATAAAAAATACTTTTTAATAAAACAAACAAAAACTTAATATAATCTTGGAATTATTGTTCATAGGAAATTATTTTCCCTGACTGAGGCCAATGGGTTCATTGTGTCTATCTTATTCCAAATGCTAAAGACTTGCTATAGTAGACTTATTAAAAATTCAATAAATCTCATGTCGAAGATTTGAACTCAAAATATTTTAGATTCATTTTATATAGAAACTATAATTGTTGAAATTTCTATTAAAAATATATAAAATTATATTTTTATTGATAATGATTGATTATTCATAGTGTATGTTATCCAAGTGAGTTTAACATACATTAAGGTTCCATTTGTTTTTGTCAAAAATATTTTTCCATAAAAATATAGTTATAATTTGTTAAAATAGTGAAAATTATTTTATATATTCCATATTAAATGTGGGAAGTTTAGGGAAGGATAACTTTATTTTTTAAAAAAAGAAAGTTATTTTCTTCTATTATCATATTTTTTGGTATTATTTTTTTAGTAATAATATATAAAGATAATATGTTAGAATATATGAGATTTTTCTTAAAAAAATACCTTTTGGACAACAAACGGATCCTAAATATTTAAAAGAGATCCAAAATACCAATAATTAATTAATTTAGTGATTGATAATAGGTTGAATTTTAAAGTGTTTTAGGCCCCATAAAAGATAAAAGATCTTAAATTTGATCTTTGGAAGTGAGCTTTAATTGCAAAAGTTTATCATTTGTTTCTCCTATTTCAAACAAAAATTAATCTCATACTAACAATAAATACTTCTTACTAATTGCTTTTCTAATTGAGACATCATAATAATTTTAAGGTTCATAGTTCTATGACTCGTAATTTCTATATTATATATAAACTATAATATTTTCTATTTTCTATGATAAGTATCATTTTCATAATTTATTACGTATTAATTTGTTATTTCTTCTTCATTTATCTTTTAATATTAAATCAATTTCTAACAAAAATTTAGATTTTGATTACTTTTTATTTATCATTAGAATTCACAAATACTAAATTATTCCAATTTTATAACAAGCTTCTCAAAAAGCTTTTTAAATTATATTTATCTTTTCTCTTTACACCTTACTATTATCTTCTTTAATATGAGAATGATGTGATTTTAGAGGGGAAAACCACAAAAAAATAATTAAAAGAATAAAAAAATAGTTTCAATGATTAATTCAAAGAGCTTATATACTTGAAAAAAGAGCTTAAAACTTGGAAAAGGCATTACACTCAACCCATGGTAATGTGATTCTTAGGAGGTCAATCATAAGTGAGCTTAGAAGAGATTGTTCGAACATATTTGAATTTTTTCACATCATCACCAAGTTGGCACTATATCACCACTATGTCATCAAGGAGTTTTCACCACATTAACTATAATCCACATTAGTGCCACATTAGTCGTAATCTATATCACTACCACATTATCAAGGAGATGGCATCGCATCAGTGCCATATCAACCATAATTCTACTTAGCGCTACTTTAGCCCATTTTACTATTATTTGTTGTTTTAAACTTTAATATAATATTTAGGCCTTTAATTTGTGTTTATTTTATGTTAGATAATTTTAGAGCATTTTTAGGCTTATTTGCTATCATTTAAACCCATTTTTTAATCAAAATTTTAGAGAGTTATATAAGAAGACTTGTTCTTTATACTAAATTAGATTGGACTTTTGATATTATTGCAATCTAATTGTTTATGAGGGTTTCCTCTCCAAGTTCTTGTAAGAACTTGAAGACTTATTAAATGAGATCTAACCTTGGTAATGCCAATTTCATCTCTTATTACTTCCAATCTCTTTCTCCTTTTTGAAGCATGGCGATAATATCCTCCTTTTTTTTATTGTATCTAAATTGGGATAAATTCAAAAGAATTTCACATTTTTGGTATCAGAGCAAGCTTCCCAAATTCAAGTTTAATTTCTCTTCAATTTTTTGGTTATTGTTCACATGTTGTTCATCATACTATTCACACTATTGTTTACAAATTCATACCATAATTCTTTATTTCTACCTTATTTTAATTTTATTTTTGTATCTATTTCATTTCTATTTTGGTTTGTGCTAAATTTATGTTTTGATTCATTCTTGTATCAAATTTGAATTATTCTTTAGTTCTGCTTTATATATATTTATAAGTTGTCTAAGTTAGTTGTAAGTTTGAATTTATTTTGATACTTAGTTACCTTTTTTATTTTGTGTTGTTTCTTATTATTTAAGTTAAAATTTAGTCCAAATATTAGTGTTGATATAGTGAATGGAAGGTACATTAAACATGTTTATTAAAAGTTTAAAGTGAAGAAGTTTAGCTTGCAATAACAAATTATTCTAATAGCACAATATTAAAGTGCTATAATTGAATATGGTTATTGATTAAAACAAAGTAAAGAGCACCAAGTTTTAATTATATAAAATACTCTTATAAATAGTACAATAAGTGCTAAACTATTATTGAAATTTAATTCAAAGTAAGTGCTAAATTATTGTGTGAATTAATGTTTGAAATGAAAAAGAAAAGTGCATGAATAAAATGAAGATTGGTGTTAAGTAGTTGTGAGTTAGAAAGAAAAAACAAGTGAAAAATAAGAAAAACAAGAAGAAAAGCCAAGTAAGTGAATCAAAAGACAATTTATCAAGAAGGGGTTAGAAAAATAAAGTGTAGTTGAAAACAAGCAAAAGTGGAAAAAAATCAGAATCAAGAAAGAATAAAAGAAGGCCAAAAGGCCAAAAGGCCAAAGGAACTAGAAGTGTTAAATTGTTGGAACCAAAGTGAATAAAATCAAAAGAAAAGAATTTGTTTGCTTTTAATTATTATTAGTTCTTGATATGCTCTAATCATCCTTTAACTTCTCATTTTGAGATTAATTATTTACTGTCTCTTTCAATTATTTAAAATTTTAAATTAACACCTTTTGTTACTTTGTGTTATTCATTTCCATTATTTTGTGTCCTTAAGTTTTTATTTTTTTTCTTTCTTGGAGTCCAATTAAATTAATTCCTAGCTACCACAATGTTATTATGCTATCACTTTGTGTTGTCATTCAGTTAGAGATAGTGATAGCAATAATTTTTGAATTTTTGTTGATTATGTCATTTAGTTCCAAAAGAACTATAAGAGAAGAGAAGAAAAGAGTGGGAAAAGAAAAAAGTGTATGAGCCCATTCGAGAGTAAAAACTTAAATTAGAGTGTAAACACAAGTGTGAGTGACACTAAATTAAGTAAGAAGTATGCTCTTGTGAGGACTTTTCTTGCTATCTAACCTTTCTTATAGGTTTAAATATTAGGGATATTGAGAGAAAATGATAACTATACTTACTAGCTTCAGAATTTAGATTTCATTATGAGAGCTATGTTTCAATGCTTTAAAAGATTGAATATACAAATTGATGGCATGGATGAAAGGACTAGAGAAATGAAAAGAGAAATAAGACAAAATGATAAGTGTGTGGAAGATGAAAGAGGTGAAAATATTAATAGGGCAAGTGAAAGATCAGATGGCTTAAATGAGAGGAAGAGAAGAAGAGGTGAAAGGAGATATGCTAAAAGAGAAGGAAATAAGTAAAGAGTAAAAGTAGATTCCAATTTTGACAACATTAAGATGAAAATCCCATCATTCCAAGAAAGAAATGATTTGGAAGCTTACTTTGAGTGGGAAAAAGATGGAATTAATTTTTTATTGCCATAACTATTCAAAAGAAAAAAGATGAAGCTTGTTAACATGGAATTCTCCAGTTATGTCATTGCTTGGTGGGATAAATTGATGATAGATGTAAGAAAAGAGTGTGAAAAACCCATTAGAACTTGGAAAATTTTGAAGTTTGTCATAAAAAAAGATTTGTCCTTAGCTATTATCAAAAGCATTTGCACTAAAAATTGCAAAGTCTCATCCCAGGGGCCAGGAGTGTTCAAGATTATTACAAGGAAATGGATATCACTATAACTAGAGCCAATGTGGAGGAAAGTTAAGAAACAACTATGGCTAAATTTTTTCATGGATTGAATAAAAATATTTCTAATGTAATGGAGTTACAATATTATGTAACATTAGAAAATATGGTAAACTTGACTATGAAAATGGAAAGGCAACTCAAAAGGAGGAGCTCATTTAAATATAATTCATAATCAAGCTCTCTATTGAAGTTTTGGGATAAGAAGAGTGACAAAAGTAAAGAAAGAGAGAGCAAGTTCAAGTTTAATTCCTCTTCAAAATTAAGAGATGAGTCTTCTAAGGGTAAAAACAAAGTTGAGAAGATTCAAAAATATTCCAATGCCAAGTGTTTCAAATACTTAGAAAGAAAACATATTGTTGGTAGTTATCCAAGCAAAAGGCTTATGGCGATCAAAGATAATAGGGAATGAGATTTTGTACGTGAAAAAGTACAAATTACTTCATATTATGAAGATAATATGAATAGAAAGGATTCTTTTGATAGAAGTGCATTAGTGAGTAGGAAGGCCTTAAATGTGTAAATGAAAAAGGAGATTGAGAATTAAGGAGAAAATCTTTTTCATACAAGGTATAATATCTAAAGGAGGCTTGCCAAGTTATCATTAATAGCGGGAGTTATGCTAATGTGGCTAGCACTACCTTGGAAGAAAAGTAGAATTTGCCTACTCTATAACATCGTACCTTTTACAAGCTACAATAGTTACATGAAATTAGGGAGTTGAAAGTGAACAAGCAAGTACTAGTTTCTTTCTTTATTAAGAGGTACCATGATGAGATTCTTTGTGATGTGGTTCCTATACATGCTTGCCATCTTTAGCTTAAGACACCATGGTAATTTGATAGATAAATTGCTCATAATGGTGTTCTTAACAAATACAAGCTTTTCAAGGATGAAAAAAAATTCTTTCTTAGGCCTTTAACTCTGAAACAAGTTTATGAAGATCAAACGATGATACAAAAGAAGAGAAAAGAGGACCAAAAAGAAAGTAGAGCAAAATGAGAAAGATAAAAAGAATAAGAGTATGAGTGAAAAGAAAAAGAATACTTGTGAAAAAGAAAAGAAAAAATTATTGTTGAGTGAAAAGAATGAAAACCATAACAAAATAAAGAGTGATTACAAGGAAAGAGAGAAAAAAAAAGAGTTTAGTGAAGAGCCAAGGAAAGGAATAAAAAAATTGAGTGTATTTGCAAAAACAAGTGTTGTAATGAATGCTTTATTTGTTTCTAGGCCAATTATCTTGTTTAAATAAACTTATGAAGAAACTAACCATGTTGAATTTGTTTTTCTAAATGCTTTTCATTTTCTTTTACAAAAAATTAAGAAGTACCTTAAAAAAAATCTCAAAAGAAGTAATACTTTTAAAGGGCATAGAACATAAAGCAAACTCCATCCTTGAAAGTTCAACTCAAACTTATGAAAATGGTGTGATTGGAAAATATACCAAGAAGAAAGAATTCCTTAAAACATATACATGTGTCATCCAACAATGTAAGCAAGGTAGAGGTAGTGTGGTGATAATGCTTTGGCTCAAAGGTATACTCTTATCCCTACTTTCCATGATAAATCATTGAATTTTGAATATAAAGATTCTTTTGTATACAAAATTGTTAAGTTTTAAGTGCCTTGCGAATTTGTATGTAAATGATTTTAATAGTACTACCTTTTCACATGATTTTGTTATTCCTTTATAACTTAAGTCTATTTCCAATGTTGATGTTTATAAAGAAATGGTCTTTGGAGAAATGTTTAGATATGATAAAATTTTGTGTGAAAGAAATGAATTGTTTATGTTTAAAAGTTCTCTAAATGATTTGTTTGTTGGAGAAATTTATGATTGTGATTTGATAATACATTTTGAGGATAAGAAAACTTTAAGAGATTTGCATAATAAGTTGCCTAGTTCTTTTATGTTTTCTAGAAGTTTTTCATCAAAAAAGTTAATTTTATAAAACATTTTGAATTTAAAAAGACTTTAGATAATATGCTTGATGTGTTGCATGGTCTTTATGCATTTTCTAAGTATGGTTTGATGGGTGCATTTCTTCCACTTCGTTTAGGAATAAGCAATGCATGGAAAAATATTTTCAAAACAAAGTATAGTTTATATGAATGGTTGGCTTTGATTCTTGGTTTGTCTATTGCATAAGTACTTATATGAACTTATTGAATTATGTTTTGCATATTTCCTTTAATAAATGTATTTTGATTCATTTAGATGAGATTCTTGTGATAAGTTTGTATGTTTTTAGTTGTGAGTTTTTTATGAGTTTCTATTGCTTTCATGTTTTGAGTATTTCCAAAAATAAATTTGTTATTACTCATTTAATATGTTTTCATGAATTAAAAGGATGGATTTTATTATTAATTAAAAATATAAAGAGATAGAAAGATTACTTGCCATATCTTGTTGACATTCTTATGTTTAATAAAAGCACAAATAAGCGTATTAAGCAAATGAAGTGTGTCCTACAAATTTTAAGAAATGAAAAGTTGTAAGCTAATTTTGAGAAATGCTTATTTTGTATGAAAGGAATTGTAATTTTGGATGATATTGTATATGGTAAAGAAAGAAAAGTGGATGAAGAAAAGGCAGATGAAAAATGTTCCACGCCTTAATTTGTTATTGAAATTGAGAGGTTTCATGGTTTGATTGACTTTTGTGGGAAGCTTATAAAGAATCATATTCTATATGCTTTCATTGACAAACTTGTTATTATTGATAATTTTATATATTTGCATGAAATTATTAACTCTTATTTTGTATTTAATCCACATGGTTGTTTGTTGATAATGTGAATGGAAAAGGAAGTTTTCTAGATCTAAAGAAATCTAAGTTACATCTAAGTAGAGATGACTCATTGCAAGTTCTTAAAGAGACAACATATATGTTTCTAATTTGAATTATCATGATAAGTTTAACATGAGTGCTTCTTTTAATGTTTCTAATTTTATCCCTCTTGATGTAGGTTTTGAAGATTTGAGGATGAATTATTTCAAAAAAATGGGGATAATGTGATCTTAGAAAGGGCAACCATAAAGAACTAATTAAGAGAATAAAAAAAAAATTTAATGGTTAATTCAAAGAGCTTGTATGCTTGAAAAGAGAGTTTGGAACTTAGGAAAGGCTTTACTATTAGCTTATAAGGGAGGTCAATCACAAGTGAGCTTGGAGATTGCTTAAGTGTATTTGAATTTTAACACATCATCACCAAGTTGGCACTACATCACTAAGTTAGAAAGTTATATAAGTAGGTCTATTTCTTGTGGTAATTAGATTTGGACTTTTGACATTATTGCAATTTGTTTGCTTATGAGGATTTCCTCTCTAACTTCTTGTAAAAACTTGCAAACTTATCAAAGGAGATCTAACCTTTGTGGAATATATTTTATCTCTTATTGCTTCTAATCTTTTCCTCTTTTCTAATGTATGGTCAGAATATTCTTCCTTTTTCTTTGATTATATCTAAATTTGGAGAGATCCAAAACAATTTCATATAAAAGAACTTTTATCTTTTTACCACTTTTAACCTTTTATGACTACTTGGTAATACTCCTGCCATGTAAATTTCTTTTTATGGTTTGGTTTGTTTCTTTTTTTTTATACTATTATTGTTCCTACTTGATTGTTCATTTTTTATTATGATGCTTTATTTCATTGACTCTCTATTTTTTTTAAAATATTTATAAATTAATTTGTTCTCATTAGCTTACTAAATTTGTTTATGTATGAAAATTGTCAAATCATATATTTTTTATATGATTTATTTTATTAGATAAAATTTTTGATTATTTCACTCACTCCTTAACAGGAAAAGATGGTTATGCTTTTTAGAGGAAATTATGGGAGGAACAGAATTGTCATGTTGTAAACTATTATTTTTGAAAATTTTTACAAATTAACAATTGAACTCAATAAATTTACAAATGAACTAAACAACATTTCCTATTTTAAAAATGAAAAGTCATTTTATCTCTATCTTCATTTGATTTCATTTAAACATTTTCTACCTTTTTATCTTCATTTAATTTAAATAAATTTTTTATCCTTATCTTTATCGCATTTTAAATTCAATTTAAAATTTAAAAACTTTCATTTACAATGCATTTTCTCTTTATATATTTTTGATAAAATCCTTTTTTACTTGCATATACAAGTGGATAACTCTACTTGTAACTATAAAAAAAAGTTTGAATATTATATCAAGTCTATTCTTGCCAACACGATCTTTTCTCTAAGAAAGCTTGAGTTCGATAACATTTTCCATAAAATAATATAATAGTTTATCTTTATTTAATAGATTCTCACTATGATAATTGTAGATTTATTTTTCCATTTCATAATCTAATTAATTACTTTTTTATAATATTTTTTAAAAATATTTATGTTATTTTTTCAAAATTTTTCTCTTTCTTGTTCTTAACATATTTTTTCAAACTTCAATCAAACTATTTTATGTTTATGATTATATCAAAATTTTTAATATCATTACCATTTTTTTAATAAATTTATGACTTCATAAATATAATTGATCATGATTTTTAAGAAAATAATGATCCCTGGTATTATTATATATCTACATAGGGTTGTATTTTTTTAAAAAAAATTTGGAAGGACCTTTTTCTTGTTAATTTCTATTATAATTCAAAATTTAAAAAATATTTAAATATGAGTCCCTTATTAATATTTTCCTGTCAAAAGCTATTCTTCTCTTTCATGTAAATTAAATATTAAAAAGTTTAATATTCAAATATTGAATTTTAGTTAACAAGTAGTAATTTGTAGATTATATTTAACAAGTTATTTACAATATAAAATTATTATTTTAAAAGTTTGTTTTACAATGCATTAATATAGTGAACCAAAAATTTATTGCTATTACAAAGAAAATTTATTCCTATCGTAAATTATGTTATTAAATATTAATATTAATGATAAAAATTATCTTAAAAATTAATGACTATTTAATGTAATTTTTAAATTTAAAATTAATTTTTGGTAAAATAAATTTAAAATTAATTATCTATTTAAATATTAAGCTAAATGAGGGAGAGAAGAGCTTTTTCTTTTTCTTTAAATTTCTCCTAATTTTTATTTTATCAAATACTTCTTTTTTAGCTATTTTCTTCCATAAATATTTTATTTTTCAAACTATTTTTCTAAAGTTTTTATTTTCTAACATTGCTAATTTTCTTCTCTCATTTTACTTTGGATTTTTTCCTTTTTCTCTTTCATAAATTTTTTTTGGAGGTTTTGTAATTATTATTATTTACTGAATACTTGTACTTTAGAAATTTATTTTATTAGATGAGATTATTATTCACTTATTAGCCTATAATTTAAAAGTGTAGAAGTATGAATGAATTTTTATTTTTTAAAGATTGCAACACTTATTTGGAATAATTTGGAGTAATTTAGCTTTGTTTAACTTATGAGTATTTAAAAGTAAAAAAATTTTAGATTTATTTTATATGATTTAATGTATATGAAAGAATTTGTAAATTCAATTTTTTATTATATCATAATGTCAAGTTTAATTATCTAATAATATACATGTAATAAAATTATAATATTTTATTTTATAAGATATTTTTTAGAATTGTTAGTTGTATGTTAATTTTTTTATCTAATCCTTTTTATAAATAATTAACATATGATTATAATATTATATTATTAAAATAAATATTTATCTATGCAGCATACGAGATACTAACTAGTTGTACAATATATTGTTTGTAAAGTGCATTCGAGAAAGTGGATAATACGTCAAGAATTTGTTGACACAAAGTATTTAGTAATTACTAAGAGCTTGTTTGGAATTGTTGGATCATGGATTCGAGTCGCCCAAAATGGGTCCATAACTCGATCCATACCTTGACCCAATAAACGCCTATAAATAGGCAGATGAAGGAAGTAAATGAGTTGGTCAGAAATCATTTTCTCATAACTTTTTAGAAATTTTCTCCGCACACAAAAGGAAGATTTAGCCCGTGAACAAGTTGTTTTTCTGAAGTGATTGACAATTCAAAACAAATACAAGATCCTGAATATTTTCACTGCGTACTTTCAGATATTTGGTATGTATGAATCCGAATTTCATATTTTATATATTCCTACATTGGTATCAGAGTCATGATTGTTTATTTTTCTGGTTTCTATTGAATCTGTTCATATATATATATATATATGTATATATGCATGTCCTTAATGTTTAATGAAATGATGATTTTTTTTGAAATTCTATTCTTACTACCATTGCCCATTTTGTTATGGTACTTGTCTGATGTAATATGGTGTGGATTTCCTATTATGATATTTTGAGACTAAATAGAATTTTAGACTACAATTGTGTGCCATATTTTTTTTTTGGAAGATCAACAATTTTCCAAACTTGATTTGATCTCATAGACTCCATCTCTTTTTCCATTGCATTTATCCAATCTTCCTTATTAGGGCTAGAGAGAGCCTCTGTGATATTTCTTGGCTCATTTTCATCTTGTGTAATGGCTACAAAGGCTTCACCACCTTCAATGTCAAAACGACGATGAGGAATACCTTTTTTGCCACTACATCGCAATTGAGGTTCTGGAGAAACATATTTCTCAAAGATTCTCAAATTGCTCCCACTTGAACTAGGATCATTAATTGTTTGAGTATTCTTATTTGGATTACTCCTATTTTGATCAAGATCACTATCATTCGCACTCGGGATTGGAAACATATTTCCTAAAATTTTTTGTTTATAATTTTTTTTGGAAGATTATTTATTTCTGGAATATTATATGATTATATGTCCAAGATAGTAATAAACTGATAAAATGGAGTTGTCTCCATTTTTTACATTCTTTTTTACTTTCTATGTTTATGACTCTGCGTCTCTATTTTGGGGTCATTTTTTTATTTTATGATATTCGGTATTTGCACGACGAGAAAGAACCCCACTTGTATGTTTTCGGCGTATGCAATCATGACTTGAATTTGGATTGTTACTGTTAATTTACTTAATCGGCTTCTTTGTTTGAATGCATGTATGGATTCTAGACTAGAATAGGATATTGTTTTCGGACTTAATATGGAATTGGCAAAACAAGAAACTTGAATCGCTTTTTAAGTTTATGACTCTGTGATGTCTAGATTTAATGGAGTTTTTATTTTGGGGTCATTTTTTATTATTATTATTTTATGATATTTGGTTTAACATGATGAGAAAGAACCCCTGGTTTGGCGACATATATTTGGTTACCACGTTCTATAAGATGTAATGGTGAACTTAGTGTCCTATCCTTTTTACAAAAGTCAACTTGTCATAGTCAATATGGACAAACCTGACAACATTATTATGGAACCAATTATCAAGCAATCCGCTAAACAAAGCCATATTGTTCTTCATGATTTTTAATCATGTAAAAATCTGATTTACTGAACCACTTTCAAAAACAAGATTTCAATGATTTTCGTTTATATCAAATTCATTTTTTCAACTCTCAGAAATCACATAACGTGATTTCATTTAAGAAATGGAAATGATTTTTTTTTTTATAAAACATGAAAATAATTTTTGTTGTTTCTTTAAAAAATACTATGAAAAGGGCAGTTGAAATTTTTTTGAAAAGATAGTTAAAAAAAATATCAGTAAATAATTTCATATATAAATTTTTTTGAAAAGGCAGTTAGTTAAAAAAAACTGTATGGTAGTTTCAATTTTTTTTTGAAAGGAAAGTTATTTAAAAAAAATTGTAAACAAAAACAGTTAAAAAAAGGGAACTGTCAAACGTGGGAATTGAACCCCTACCAGACAAATTAGTGACACTAGCGCCTTAAACCATTTGGCTAGGCTTTCTTTTTTTTTTGTAGTATTGTGCCTAACAAACTTTCATATGCTATATTAGGATAATAAAAATGAAAATTTTTTTCCCAATAACATTACTATACCGTTCTGGCCCATAGCAGAATTTTTTTTTATCTCTCACAATCCATTTTTTTTAATTATTGTGAGAATTTTTTTTATACATTATTTGCATGATGTACATAATTAATTTTTTTATTATGGATTTTTTTAAAAAAAGGCATAATTTTTTTTATACAAATTATTACTTGAAAGATCCAATTGAGTTCTTTATTTTTGTATATGTTACAGAAAAATGGTGAGACTTATACATACACCAAGAGTTATACGAACTCCAGCACAAAGAGAAGAAGTTAATAAGTTGACTGACGAACTCAATAATCTCCAAGCTGATCCAGAAGTTTATAAAGATAATTTTGTACATCTTGTAAATTATATTATCAAGTTTCATGAAAAAATTCAAAACTTGATATGGGTTGGCGCTTTAAAGATTAATCGAAATTCGAAGAAATTAAAGGCTTTACAAAAAGCCTTACCCATTGATTTCCAACAGAAAATATTAGATTTCCTTTTAGAAAGAACAAAGGGATACAAACAATATAACAATATTTTCCATAAATTTGTATTGGACTATTTAAAGTGCAAAAATCATAGATATAACTTGAACTTTTACAAGGCCTGTCAGGTAGATAGGAAATCTAATATTGAAGTTAAGTTTCCCCAAGAGCTATATGACAGGTTTATTAGCTCTTTTCCACAAAGAATCGAACATTTGAAAACATAGTATGATTTAGGTAAATGTTTGATATATGATATTTTATGTAATTTCTTTTATGTATTGTATTGTTGAAATACGTTTCAATTTATGTAATTTTCATCATTATTATTATTATTGAAATTGCATATCTATCAGTTCTTTTATTTAATGTAATTTTCTTAATTAATTATTTTAACATCAGCCTCACATTAGGAATTTAGATGATGATTGGAAACGTAGCGACCTTTTGACTCTAAACCTTACATGTGAACTAATTCTAACATAATTAATTAGAGCCAAAGTAGATATATATGTATGGCTAGACATTAATTACGTGCAATTTTATCCACATATAGAACTTAGTGTTTCTACAAACACAATAGCTACTGCTTCCAAAAACATTGTCGCTGAACTTAATAAGGGTGAGAAATTGAATGGTGACAATTACGAAATTTGGAGTATGAAAATTTAATATGTGCTAGAAGAGCAAGAGGGTCTAGAAACACTCAATATTGTTATAGATGAGCCTGAGGCAGGAAATATGGCCTAGCATAGGCGGGATCGAGAGGCTTATGAAGCCTGGAAAAGGAAGAATTCTCTCGCTCGCATTACGTTGTTGAGTAGCATGGATAATGACATCATGCGAGAATTTAGGAATTATAACTTGGCTAAGGACATGTGGTCTTCTTTGAAAAACAAGTTTGGTGGAACATCTGTGACCAAACTAAGATCCCTCACAATCAAATTTAACACTTACAAAAAGAAACCTGAACATTCAATGAAAAAATATTTACGAGAAATGTCAAATATGATTTATGAATTAAAGTATGCGGGTCATGTGTTGATCAATGAGCAACAAGTCCAAGCTATAATTCGTTCCTTACCTCATTCTTAGGAGTATATGAAGATGCACTTAACCCACAATGAAAACATCTAACCAATGGATGATGTTGTGCGCCACCTTAAGCTAAAAGAAGAAAGGCTTGAAGTTACTAAGCTTAATACAAATGTGTATATGGCTTCATCAAGCTTAGGAAAAGTTCCTGGGCGAAAATGTAAATATAAAGGTGGGTCCCAGGAGAAAAGAAAAAAATGACTCATTTCAACAAGAAATCAACAAATAACCAATATGGGAAACGAAAACGTCCTTTCAAGAAGAACATGGTCAAAGTCAAATGCTTTAATTGCAATAAGAAAGGGCATTTTGGCCATGACTGCCCTGAACCTAAAAAGGTATTAAGCTATACTCAAGTTAGTGAACTTTGTGTAGCTAGTTCTGTTTTTCTAACAGATTCTCATTTTTTGTGGATTGTAGACTCAGGGGCAACAGACCATGTAACGAAGGATCGAGACACCTTCGTGGAATTTCGGCGAATACCATATGGAGCAAAATGGATTTATGTGGGAAACAATGCACAAGTTACAGTTCAAGGAATTGGCACATGCAAGTTAGTCTTACGAGGTAGCCGAACTCTACTCTTGCATGATGTTTTATATGCACCTCAAATTTGCCAAAATTTAATCTCTGTGTTAGTTTTGTTAAAACTTGGTTTTAATTTGTATCTTGCTGATGACAATATTGAATTATCTTTAGAGACAACTCATTATGGATCTGGTTTTATTAGAAATGGTTTTATTGTCATGGATACTGATTATTATGCATGTAATTTTAGTTATTCCTTGTTTACATTGTCGCATAATTCTGAAATTGATGTTAATGTTTGGCATGCTCGACTTGGCCATATTAGTCAACATCGTATGGATAGGCTAGCTAAAGAAGGATTATTGTCTAATTACGATAAAGTAGATCTATCTACTTGCGAGCATTGCTTAGCTGGCAAAAGTACCAGAAAACCATTTGGAAAAGGAACCAGAGCTGACTTTCCTTTGCAATTAATCCATTCTGACACATGTGGTCCAATGAATGTAAGAGCTAGGCATGGAGCTTTCTATTTCATCACATTTATAAATGATTTTACACAATTTGGTACTGTCTATTTGATAACACACAAATTTGAAGCATTGAGTTACTTCCAAAGCTATCTGAGCTTAGTTGAAAATTAATTAGATAGAAAAATAAAAGCATTACGAACTGATCGTGGTCGTGAATATTTCTCTGATCAATTTAGACAATTATGTGATGAAAAAGGGATTCAACATCAGTTGACGAATCCACGTACTCCTCAACAAAATGGTGTTGCAGAGAGACGAAATCGAATGCTTCTAGAAATGGTTAGATCTATGATGGCACAAGCAAATTTGCCTATCACCTATTGGGATGATGCACTTTTAACTGCCACATTTATCCTTAATCGTGTGCCTAGCAAATCAGTTCCCACTACACCATATGAATTATGGTCGAAACGAAAACCTGACCTAAGTATTTTATGACCTTGGGGGATGTGCAGCCTATGTTTTGGATACCTCGAACCCATATGGCAAATTAAGTCCTCGAGGAAAGAAATGTATCTTTATTAGATGCTCCGAACATTCAAAAGGCTATGTGTTCATTGGTGAACATGACAGTGGGAGTTTCACAGAATTTGAATCACGAGATGTCACATTCTTAGAGAATGATTTTCCTAAATAGAGTGACATAAATAAGGACTTCTCCTTATACGAGACTATGGATACAAGTGCTCAAGACTCACTTCCTTCGAGTAGGAGAATTTTAGGAAATATGTTTCCAATCCCGAGTGCGAATGATAGTGATCTTGATCAAAATAGGAGTAATCCAAATGGGAATACTCAAACAATTAATGATTCTAGTTCGAGTGGGAGCAATTTGAGAATCCTTGAGAAATATGTTTCTCTAGAACCTCAATTGCGATGTAGTGGCAGAAAAGGTATTCCTCGTCGTCATTTTGACATTGAAGGTGGTGAAGCCTTTGTAGCCATTACACAAGATGAAGATGAGCCAAGAAATATCACAGAAGCTCTCTCTAGCCCTAATAAGGAAGATTGGACAAAAGCAATGGAAGAAGAGATGGAGTCTATGAGATCAAATCAAGTTTGGGAACTTGTTAATCTTCCAAAAACATGTAAGGCCATTGGGAACAAATGGATTTTTAAAATCAAGCGTAAAGCTAATGGCACTGTTGAAAAATCTAAGGCTAGACTAGTAGCAAAAGGCTACACACAATAGGAAGGAATAGATTATGAAGAAACTTTTTCACCTGTTGTTAGATTCACCTCAATCCATTTGTTACTGGCTATAGTTGCTAGTATGGACCTTGAATTACATCAAATGGATATAAAGATTGCATTTCTCAATGGAGATTTGGAAGAAGAAATCTATATGCAACAGCTTGTAGGTTTTATCAAAGAAGGCCAAGAAAATAAAGTTTGTAGACTTTTGAAGTCTATATATATGGCTTGAAGCAGTCTTCAAGACAATGGTGTATTCACTTTCACAACGTGATTATGTCAAATGATTTTGTCATGATTGACGAAGACCATTGTGTATATATAAAAAGGTCCAAGGATAAGTTTATAATTTTATCATTATATGTTGATGATATACTTATAGCTGAAAATAACAAGGAGTATATCAATGAAATTAAAGGATGGTTGTCATCTAATTTTGAAATGAAAGATATGGGTGAAGCTGCATATATTCTTGGAGTTAAGATTTCAAGAAATCATTCAAAGAAATTATTATCTCTGTCACAAGAGCATTATATCAATAAAATTCTTGAACGATTCCAAATGCAGCATTGTAAACCCATAGACACTCCTATTGCTAAAGGTGAAAGTCTAAGCCAAAGGATGTATCCTAAGACTCCAGAAGAAGAAACATATATGAGAAAAGTTCCTTATGCAAGTGCAGTTGGATGTTTGATGTACGCAATGATGTGTACAAGACCAGATATTTATTTTGCTTTTGGTATGGTAAGCCGATATCAATCTAACCCAGGCCTAGCACATTGGAAAGCAGTTAAAACGATACTAAGGTATCTAAAAGGTACTGCCGACTACTCATTATGTTACAAAGGAAATAATCTGCAATTCAAAGGCTACAGTGATGCTGATTTGGGAGGAGACTTAGATGAAAAGAAGTCTACCTCTGGGTACATCTTCTTACTAAGTAATGGTGCCATATCTTAGAGTAGTAAGAAACAATCATGCATAGTCTTATCCACAATGGAAACTGAATTTGTAGCATTTTCAGTAGCAGTACAAGAAACGGTGTGGCTCAAAAGATTCTTAGATCATTTAGGTGTAAATGCTAACATTACTGATCCAGTTTTAGTAAACTGTGATAACCAAGCAGCAATAGCATACACAAAGGACCTCAAATATCATTGCAAGACTAAGCACATAGACACAAAGTACAACTTTGTAAGAGATATGATTGCACGTAAAGAAGTGAATGTGAAATACATTTCTATGCATGAGATGGTAGCAGATCCTATGACTAAGCCTATTCCTCGGGATGTATTTATAAAACATGTGAAATCCTAAGGATTGCGTAGATATTGATACAATTATTGTAATTTCTTTTAACAATGTTCATAGAATATTCATGTCTGAATAATAATTGTGTTTATTATAAGCCTACATATATTGATATAAGAATGTTTCTTAGAATATTCTTTAGTTATTGAAAAGTATGTTTGACAGATAGAAGATTACCCTCTCACATGGGTAATCGCCTCTAATCAATTTTTGTAATTGATAAGAGATGAGATAATTTTTTAAGCTTCTTATCTAAGTGATAATTGAGAGCCAAGCTTAAAATATGAATGTTGCCTTGTCAACAAATAAGATGAGGTTATATATATAAAACCGTTAGTGAATTAATGAATTCACTTCATCTATTTAAATTGCCAGATATGAGTTCTGATAGAAATAAAAAAAAGTAGATTGATGAACTCAAGTTAGACATTAAGTATGTTTGAATCATTATCTGTATGGTATTAATATATTATGTAAAGACATATGCTCCATCAGAAAAAGGAGAGAATATTATAACACATGTTTCATACCACTTGTGCAAATTATGACCAATAAAGGTGATTAAAGTCTAGATCTCAGCTTTGATGTGTGAGACCTTTGAGGGAATAAAGTCGTCATACTTGTACCCTTATGACTTTATTCTATTTCTTGAGATTTAAATTTAATGATTGCTATTTTAGAATGTTACCAAAGGACTATGAGAGATTCAGTCTAGCGGGACATTACTGGAAAAGCAAATTAAATTAAAATCAAGAGATTTGAGAAAAAAATAAGATCATTAAACGTATCACATTATGTTTGTATTCACCGATATACCAATTATAGAGTGTCTATAATTGTGAATATAATATTTATGACATATGATGTATATGAATGAGATCATTTGAGAAATTCAAATGTGATTAAATGATCTAGGGTATTGCATACTTAAACTCTACTCAAGATTTATTGTTTATCGAGAAGCTATATATTCCTAACAGATGTATAGCAAAGAGCTCTCGAAGTATGCTGGTCACACAGCCTATTTTCTTGTATAATTTATTACAGAAAATAAGAGATAATGTTCTCTTGTGAAATGCTAAAAGAGTAATGGATCCCATTATGTGCGAGTGGGAGATGTTGGATCATGGATTCGGGTCGCCCAAAATGGGTCCATAACCTGATCCATACCCGACCCAATAAACGCCTATAAATAGGCAGATGAAGAAAGTAAATGAGTTAGTTAGAAATCATTTCCTCATAACTTCTTAGAAATTCTCTCTGCACACAAAAGGAAGATTTAACCCATGAACAAGTTATTTTTCGAAGTGATTAATAATTCGACCAGTAAAAACAAATACAAGATCCTGAATATTTTCACTGCGTACTTTCAGATATTTGGTATGTATGAATCTGAATTTCATATTTTATATATTCCTACAGGAACAATAGTGAGAGAACTGATTTTCAGCATGACTGATTATAAATAATTTAATTTGAAAAGAATTGAATTCAAGTAAACATATTTTATGTTTCTTGATAGTATTTGAGAATTGATTTTTCATAACCTATTTTTATTTGAGTGATATTGTTACAAAATTATTTCTTACTGCTAAATTACTAAATGAATATGATAATAAATGGTAGATGAGGAAAGTTCTAATTCAAAGGAAAATATAATGAGGATAATTTAGGTAAAGAATTTAACCATCTTTACTATATTGGACATACAATTTGACTTGGAATGATTTTTATAAATTTATCCAAATTCTTAAAAGAGAGTATAACGATTTAAATCCAGCAAGATTCTTTAGGGTGCAAATGAGTCAAACTAATTTAAATATTTGATTGTTCAAGTTTGAACTCATTAGAAATAAATGAGCTCAAACTTAAGTTTAAACTCTTAATATTTAAATAATTTGACTTTGAGCTTGAACCTACTCAAACACGAGTTTAAATTAATTTATATGAATTTATTTAAATAGTATGTTATTTATCCAATATTTTTCATAGAACCTAAAGTATTCAAATTCAAACTTAAGTTTACAATAATATGAACATAGATGATTGAACTCACACAATCTTACCTAAATAATTTATTATTTTTCTCAAATTTCAACATAAAAAATTTATCTTCACAAATAAATTAAATAGCAATTTATCTTATTTTATTAAAATAAAATCTTCTACAATCATCAAAATTTATCAATAACATTTACATAACCATTATATAATATCAATAATTACACCTAGTAAAAAATAATAAATACTAAAATGCTAATTATTTTAACTAAAGCATTATATTTGATCATGCAACTTTAACCATTAGTAAAGTGATTGAATTATTTTATGTATTATATTATTTATATATAATATAAAAATAAAAATATATTTTCTATTATTAAATTCATTCAGACTCGTATATAATTTGAGTGGAGCAATATAAAATTTAAGCTTGATTTGTATATTAAATAAATTGAACTTGTTTAGTCTTAACTAGACTTAAACTTAAACCAAATTTTTCATGAATTGATTTCGAACTATTTACGAATAGTTTGACTCATTTGTACTCCTAACAATTTCTAGTATATATTAAGGAATGGCTGCTATATTTTTAAATTTTTTAATATTAATATACTTTTATTAAAAATTAAATTTTTTATCAACTAGCCACTCTAAAGTATTTTATAATTTATAATACTAAATAAAGAAAACCTCTTGCCTGGATTTTAATATAGCAGTCATTTGTCTTTTCTTTAGTATATTAAAAAAAATATCTTATACATCCTTTTTCTTCTCTTTGTAAAAAGGAGAATGATGTACTTTCTGAAAGGGATTATAATTATGATTTATATTAAATATTTTTTTTTATAAATAAATGAAGCCAAAGCCTAAAAAAAATTATTCGATAGGTAGAAATCCCAATTACGTCATAAAGGAGCAAAGAACTCAAAATTCCGGGAGGTCTAGAACAAGAAAATCCAATTGTTGATCCAAACTATAGGAAGCAAGTCAATGAATACAATCATTCCCTTCTTTATATGGATGAGAGAGTCGATTTCCATTTTCCAATAATTTCTTCTCGCAGAGAATTTATCAGAAGGCTGGAGTCTGATAATAAAAAATGTGCTTTATATATAATTTTAAGATACCCTAATAATCAAAATAATCTACTATAAAAAAATAATGTTAACTTCAATACAATAGACACCGTATCTAAAACTGCATTAATACTTTTGTGAACCAGAGTTATTTTTAAGTAGTATTTGGTTGGTGAAATCTTTCTTATATATTTTTGAAATATTTTAAGAGAATATGAAATTTTTATATTTAATTAAAATTTTAGAAACATATTTTTGGAAATGTGAACATTTTCGAAAATGTTTTTAACTTAATGTTATATTCTCATGAAAAAATAGGTATTATGCATTTTTATGATATAAAAATATTTAATTAATATAAAAAATTATTTAATTCATCTCACGATTTATTGCGATTAACCACCATTTGTCCTCATGATCGTTATTTATTATTACTTATCATTAGTAATTATGATTAATTACTCCTTATTTTTTATGACCATTCTCAACCATTAATCACCATTGATGAATATCATTCACCCACTGTTAGTAACCATTTCTTAAGAGGTTAAGTCTTTTATATTTGAGTTTCTTTTTCTTGAATTATAAAATAAGTGAATTAAAATTAAAAATACAAATTTTAGTATATTAAATGTAATTCAATAGTAGAAATAATTAACCTTTTAGGATGTGGAGCTTCTCATAATGCATTACCTTTATTTTCATAGTAGAAGGAGTAAGGTTTTTTAGATAATTGGCATAAGATTTATATATATATATATATGTGTGTGTGTGTGTTAATTATTCTATTTTTTAAAAAAATATCACTTTAATAGTTATTATAATTATTATAATTTAATTATTAAAAGCAATTAAATAGAGTAGTTATCACACATATTGTAATCTAATTAGAAAATCTTATACAAAATATTTAAAAAAATTTACCTAAATTTTATCTTTTAATAACCAGTCAAACTGGTTTAGCCGCGCGTGAGATGCATTGCTTTGTACAATTTATGTCATTAATTTTTCTTTCTTTTTTAAATTTATGTCATTAATTTGAATGTTGCTTGTTGCTACATAACTTATTTAGGATTATCTAATTAAATTTTTAATTTTAATGTATTTAGTATAATATTTATTCATAATCTACTATTTTTAATAAATTATTTGTCGTTTGTTTTTTAGAAAGCTTCTGCAAGTTAATGATTACTTCACTATATTTTTTTTTAAATTGGCCTCTTATCCAAAACTTCATCCTCCGCCAACTTCAAACATTACACTTTTTTTTTAATCATAGGAAAACTTGTTATTTCGGGTAAAAAAATTCATCAAAAATTAATGAAAGCGATCATTAATTAGTTAAATTTTTTGACAGATTTTACTCGTCATAATATACCTCGACAGAAATTGTTTTTTGATGGGATATTTTGTCAAAATATAATTCCTATGGACATCAGGCATTTCCGAACAAATAAAAAAATACTTTTATAAATTTGCGTAAAATTTTGTCATAAATTATTCTCAATTTGGCTGAAAATTCTTCGAATGATATTTCACTTTGAATTAATTTTTTGAAAATATCAAGTTTTTTTATATTTTTTTTAAATTCAATTAATAGAATACTTACTCCAATAAATGAATTTAAAAGTTGTAAATAAAGAAATAGTGACAAAGATATAAAATGAAATAAATAATCAAATGAAGTACAACATAATATTTAAATAAAACACAAAATAATATATCATTCCAACTCATAATTGTCGATGAAATTATCATTCACCGAATCCTGGATGTATCTCATTCACGCCGTCATACTACTGAACCAGGATTGTCTGAAGGCGGAAGGGCTGACCAGGTCATCAACCACGCATTGGTATATATGGTGTCTGCCATCTATTGGGTAGCACGTATAACGATTGCCATATGTTAGGCTATTGTTGCGATGACGGTGCGCTAGCTGGTGGGTGCATGGTGGTAATACCAGTTGGAAACCATGGTGAGGTGGCTCATAATACTTATAAAGGGTAGAAATGGCATCTTCTGTTGTTGCGTCTGAAGATGTGATTGTCTAAGCTTCACCGCCTCTTAGCTGAGATCTTGGATAATCTACAAAAGCTCTTAAACCATCAAAGCTAGCACAATGCTCAAGTGGGCTGTGGCCACTCATGCAATTGTCCTCACGGCGGCCTTAGATCCCCATCCCGTAAATCTTCCCCAGTTTTATGTCCACGATTATGCCAATGCATAGGTCGAGGTCAGAAGGTTAAGGCACCTTCTAACGGATGCAGTCCCTTCATCCACTCCCTGCTATGCCCTATCTTTGGTCATTCCTCATTTCTTTTGGTGAAGGTTTCCTATAGATTTGTGTAATAAATTATGTGAATGTTAAAAATAAACTCAAAATATAATAAAATTATTGGGAGACTCTTACATAGGACTGCAGAATTTTAGGTGAGACCCATTAGCCATTCCTATTCAAGATATAGATTCGTCGAAATAACTTATCCATAAGAGCTTAACCCCATCACAATTATTTGCACAACATGAAAATTTCTAGTTACAATATGAACTATAACTAACAAGAATATGAAATAAAGTTAGAATGAACATACCATGCGAAGCTAGTGCTCAGACATAGACCCACCAATGTGTAGGGAGGACCTTTGCCTTGTTACGTCAAAACTTGGTTCCTTTTCATTTGCTAGAACTTCAAGATGAATTTGGAGTCTTTCCAATGCTCCCCTCCTATATGTCCTTCCCCCATTAGGTTGAGTGGGTACTTTTTCATCACCTCATCCGTGGTATCATTCTACAAAGAGTCCCTTATAATTGAAGATGCTTGCTTTGTGGTCCTAACCAACAATGACCATGTAGGCTCTTGAGTAGATGATGAAGGTCCCAACGTGAGGATGAAAGTGTTAGGAGATATTAAAAAAATAGATATTATAAATAGATAAGAAAATTTGGAGGAAATAAAATGTTAGAGAAGACATTTCCGAAACACTATTTTTACAATAGTAATTTTCCCACTTAATTGTAAATGACTTTACGAAAATTTTATCCTAAAAATACAATGCCTAACTAAGAATAAAAGATTGCAATTCTCCTATTTTTATAACTAAAATCAACCCAATAGCAATTTAGAAGGAAGACTCATACTTTAGTAAAAGAAGAGAAAGTAATAACTCCTATTTATAAAGTTATAAAAAAACTTTTTACAAAAGTCTTTTAAATAGATAACTATTAAATTTTGAAAGGACACAAATTTCATTTCAAAAGTTATGACTTTTTGTTTCAAAAATCATAACTTCACATATCAAAATGCAAGGCTTTTTAGATAATACAAAAAAATTATAACAATTCATCACTTCTTATCTAATAATAATAACATAAATACTATGGCACAGTAATTTACTGGGCTTTTACATAATGCATGCCCAAGAGCTAGAGTTTGAACCTTTGGATTGAATATGAATCATAAAGATGACATATTCACATTATGCAATAATTCATAACTTTCCAATGACAACATATTTTTTGCATAGGGCTTGCATTCATCTTGGTTTAGCAAGTACTTTTTCAATCTTACCAAATAATTCTTTAGAACCAACCTCTTACTTCTATACTTGCAAAGATAGATTTACTAGGGGTGTTCATAACTACTTCAACACCCCACATAACCTATAAATCCATTAAGAATAAAAGTTCAATATTTCTCATTATGAAAATAACAATACATTAACTAGAAATAGGACTTGAAATATATTTACCCTTTTACTCCTTAGATATTTGATGCATTGGAAATATAACCTCTTTGTTAGCATTTCTTAGACAAGTATAATTGAAACTACCTTTGAACTTTCATGTACAATAATTTTGATTATTAAAGTGAAGCTTTATAATTGACATCAATGTGATAAAGTGAAGTTTGACTAAAATAATCTCTTTTAGTTGGTGCTAGTCCTATATTTCCTGCGGTTTGATTCAGCTAATTTAGGTTTAATAAATGATGTACTAACATTTGATCCAAAGATAGGTACTGCATTTTATCTTATCTTAATTTTCAATAGATATGTATTTATATATTTAGAAAATAGATACTACAAGTTACCTTATTTCAGCTTAAGATAAATAGGTATTTATATATTTAGAGATAGATATTACAATTTACCTTATCACAAAAAAATAGTCTATATTTATATATTTATAAATAGTACTACAATTTTCCTTATCTAAACTTAAGATAAATAGGTATTTATATATACCTTTCATCTTACTAGATAGTACTAAAACCTTACCTTATCTTCTTTGAAGATAGTTACTCAACGCTTACCTTATCTTGATGTTAAAGAGTACTTACCTTCATTTATCTATCTCATTTTTCATCAATATTGGTTATAATTTACAATTATTGCATACTTTCTCAAAAGAATTGTTATACTCTTTATTTACATGTTCACAATGTGTAAGGTTTTAGAATATAAGTGAATTTCAATTTCACTCAAAATTATTAATTCACCTTTTTTTTAACAAATGAACTCATTGCATTTAAAGGTCATTTTGGAAGGAGAGCCAAATCACTTCTTTCATATAATTGTATGAACATATGCATAATGCAAAACACATCATAAAATCTATGGTACTTAAATATTGATTTATGCTAATCATACAATTAAATTGTCAATTCTTTAAATTATAAAAATAGTGCCTAAAAACTTTCATGTCTTCTTTGCTTTCTCATTGATCTAGTAGTGAACTAGAAAAATAATCTAAATTAGACTTCATATAAATTGTATAGCATATTAGCCAATCACATAATTCAATATAAAATCCATCTAATATATTGTCATTATAAATAAGATGATGAAATGAACTTACTATAACCATGTCATAATTATTAATATGCTATGCTTTAACAGTTAAAAAGATAATGGAAGTGTATGCCTTTGACACAAATAATGGAATCCTTCCTCTTTTTCAAGATTTTAACTTTACACAAAGACTTGTAGTAGGTCCACTTTAAAATTTTCCCTTAAGTAGCAAAGTCTTTTAAGGAATCTCATTTGTAATTTGTCATAATGGAAGACTTTAAATTTCACCCTATAAATTATAGTTCACAAATCATATAAAAAGTACTATACATTTGGTGATGGCATTATAACTTTGGAACTTATTTAATAAGATAGAATGTGGTCATTTAATTTAGACATTTATCATGCAAATCCTTCATATATAATTCAAGGAAAGAATTGTATTAATATTAAAATAAATCATTAAAAAATTGAATAGGATGAAACATATAAGTTTCCTATCCTTTGATGATCTAATTGGTAATAATAAATGGCATTGTCCTAAGAAACAATAACAAAGCAATATAAATTTCAAAAGATAGAAACATCGATAAGTTTAAAATTTCAAACTTGAATCTTGATAATTTAATTCTCCATATGAATTCTGCCTTGGATAGAAAGATTCATAACATTTCCATTTGTTTAAAATTCTTTCCTTACCTCATCAACAAACGTAATACCATTGAATTCTTTTTCTTTGAAATTACTTTAACAAAATCTATTAAAACTTCTACCATTATCAAAATTTAATCTAGATAATAATTACTATACTAAAACTATTAGGGAATATTAAAAAAAATAGGAAAAATAAATAGATAAGAAAAATTGAAAGAAGAAATATGTTAGGCGAGATGCTCCTAGGAAATTATTTTTAGGATAGTAATTTCCTTACTTAGTTGTGATGAATTTATGAAAATTTTACACTTAAGATACAATGCCTAACCAAGAATAAAAGATTGTGATTCTCCAATTCTTATAACCAAAATCAACCTAGTAAAAGAAGAGAAACTAATAACTTTCATTTATAAAGTTACCAATACCTTTTCACAAAAAGTCATGTAAATAAACATAACTATTGATTTTTGAAAGGACACAATTTTTATTTCAAAATTCATATTTTTTATTTCAAAAACCATAACTTTACATTTTAAAGGCAATTGCTAACAATCACCACTAAGGTGATGGATAAGCTATAATTAATAGTTTCCAACTAGTTATATTTAATAATGATAGCATAATCTTATTTAATGTTTTGTTCTTACTTTTAACGGAACAATTAATAATTAGGTTACAATTAATATTTTATTCTTATTTTTAATAAATCACATTTTTATCTACTGTATTAACTACTATTATACTTACTACATCTAATTATCCAAATGTTTGGGACCTTCAATATTTTTTTATGAGTTTCACACTAATTAATGACTAGCTATTGCATTTGGCCATTCAAATGCATAAGACCCCTTACTTTTTGCATGGGATCTATGTTATTAATGGTTAGATGTTAGATTTGCCCATCCAAATGTACAGGACCTCGTTCATTTTCATGCGATCCATCTAATTAATAGCTAGTGTAGCAACTGCAACTACACATATTGCATTAAATCCGAATCCAATTTAATTATATTGAGCTTTTTTTAATCTTTTTCTTAATTACTAACATTTTCTTTTTCTCTCTTTTTATTTAATATATATATAGGGCATATCAAGCAAGATGAGCACTTTTATGTGAGATATGAAAGAAGAAATCATATCCATCATATCACACATTGAAGGGTCAAGGCTAAAACATAATTGAAATTCACATGATCCTTTAAAAATGTCATTTGAAAACTTAAAATAGTCATATGACTATGTGTTTTATTCATATCCCTTCAATATGTGATTTAATTACCATAATTTACTTTTTTTTACTCACATATAAAAATATTCTTCTCACTTAATATTTCTCATTTATTGTGAAGATGAAAGAGAATGAGTAAAGTTAACTTAAATATTTTAATTTAATATTCCTTTATTAAAATTTCTTAAATGTGTATTAATTAAAGAAATTGTTAGTGGTGGCAAATTGATTTTAATACTTTTTATTATTTTATTATCATTAAATTAATAGTTTTATTTTTTGTCCAAATGAAAGAGTGAAAGTTGCTAATCTTCACCTAAGGATGTGAAGGTTAGCAACCCCTCGCGTGCATGCATACACACACACACACACACATATAATTGACTAACTAATTCAATGACTATAAATAATAACTTTGTAATTATAACTAAACTAATAAACTATTAGTTCTAATTAATTCAAAATTAATTACCTAAATACTAATAACTGCTCCATTTGTCTCCTAATATCTATCCTTTAAGGTTGTTACATAAGAATTACATAAAAAATTATCAATGCTTTCTAAAATTACCCTTTATCTTTCTTCATTAATATTTTTGCTTTAATTATCTCTTCACTATTCTCTCCCTTACTATTTAGTTGGTATCTTTCTCTCTTTTACTCCAAATAAGGATTGAATTAGAAAAAAATAATTAATGCTTTATTGGTCATTTTGTTTCCAAAGTGATAGATAAAAATATTTTTTTAAAATTGCAATTAAAAAGAAATAAAGAAAGTGTTAACTAATACTTATTCAATAACTATTATTATAAATCAATAATTGATAGTTAGCTATTCTAATTTAACAACCATATAAGTTTATACTAAAATAATTTCTATCTTAAAACCCTAATTCAATATCTAATGTCTAACTAACTAAAGTTAACCATTCTAATTCTAATTCATTAATCATAATTGAATAATTAAGTACAAAATAAGTAGAAATTGGTACTAACCTCTATGTCCAAGCAAGAACAAATGCAAGAAAGGCTCCACAATAATTGTAATATGAAATTGCACCAAACTTTAAAAAAATTGTCTAAATCAATACATAGAACTACTAAATAAAGTATTAGAAACAATTTAATTGATTTAAAGTCATAAAAAATTACCTTCAAGAATAAAACTCACTCAGGTGCTAGGAAGAAACTTTTATATAGTGAAATGAGGATGGAGAATGAGGAAATAGGGGAAAGATGAGGTTGCCAACCTATTGTGAGTTAAAGGATTTTTGAATATTTGATAGTTTTTTCCATAAAAAATCTATCATACATAGAAAATAGCAAGTTTTTTCATAAGAACCTTTGTAATTTTTTTGGAGGATTTAATTTACATTGAAAAATCATGTCATTTGAATTTTAGTCAATTATTTTATAATGAAATACTAAATTTTTACAAACAGGTGAAAATCCATTCAAAATTCCAATTAAGAATAATTCTTATTTTGCTAGTATTTTTACATGAAAGCTTAGAAGTAGGATAAGTTAATTCATATCAAGGTTTGGGCATGCTATCATCCTTATTAAGGCCTTGCAATGGTATTGATAGATCACTTAATCCCTTAAGATTATTAGGAGTGAAATTCAAATATAAAACATAAGTGGTTAAAGATAATGAATCTTACCATCCAAGTGAACCAAGGGATTAGCATTATACCAAACGTGCCATAAATGATTGATAACATAGGATACAAGAGATATAGTTTCCAAATAGACATCGTTCCTTTTAGAACCTAAAGGTTCATGTGTTTAAGAAGAAAATGTTTTTCTAGGATCTATTTTTCTAGCTTTTGTGTTTGGAACAAATAGGAAAGTGTTAGAGAATGTGGGTCAAAGTATGGCATAGTGAAAACTATTAAATCACCTATATTAACTTTTCCTAAACCTTGCAATTAAGTAAATTAATAGAAAATTGATTAAGAGACTGATAATTTTTCATGTAGAAAATCCTTTAATGAAAGAGAAAAAACTACAAGACCTAGTTTAGAAAAAAAAACCTCCACTAATATAATCAATGGTAAAGTAATGTCTTCTTAGAAGGAATAACTAGTATAAAACTTTTCACTAGAATAGGTGGAATCTCAACAAAATTAACACAATAGTTCTAATTAATTACTATATAAAATTAACTAGTAGAGGAAAAAAATCAATAAAAAATATGAACTATACTACAAAAAATATCAAGAACAATATAATTAAATTTCATATGAATCTCTATAAGTTTAATGATTAATCTATTGACAACATGAGCAAATCATGAAAAATGTTTCTCTTTTGCATGTTAACCTAAGGAAGCATACTCATAGTTTTTGCATTTTTCAATTCTTCATGCTTCTTAAGCATGAAAACATAAAAAGTTTTTTATTTAAACTAGCCATTTAAGGCATTTTTAACTAAACACTCATACCACAGTAATTTAGCTTTCCAATAGCCCACAAATTAGGTTTTTTTATTTTATATTTTTATTTATCTTTGTGCCAAATAACAAATATGAAAAAACATGTGGTCTCAACTATGAAGAATCCACTAATAAATCTCCCTCTTTTAACTTAGTAAGGCATACCACTAAGCTTATTTTCTCCTTACAAGTGATTAACTTTTTTGTGGTTAAAGACTTTGTCATCATATTTAAGCCATTGCTATTAATATGGATTTTCTTAAGTGTTAATATTTCATCTCAAATGCTTTCTATACCTAATGATATCGTACTTTAATATTTTTTTACCTTGAATGAAAGTTCAAATTTTACTCAAAAAATTATATTTTGGTTGTCATAGTGCAACACGTACTTCTTGTATTCCAAGCTTAACTCTTGTAGGAATTTTTGCATTTACAAGAATTTCGATGATTTTATGAATGCAATGTATTGAACTTCAATAAAGAATAGTGTAATGCATTTTTGCAACTTTGATTATCAAGACATAGCTCCCTCTCAAAAGTCACCATATATTTAGATGTTGATTTTCTAGAGTTAACATCACCAACCATGTTTACATATGCATAAGCATCCAATATTGGTTCATTAGTATTAAAAAAATAAATAAACCCTAAACTTACTTATAAGATGCTATGGTCTCCAATTGATTTCTTGTTAGTGTTCTTTTGGCAAGGTTAAAAAGAAATCCACTAATAACACTAATTGCATGATCAATATCTAGCCTTGTACATACCAAGGCATACTTCAAATTGCCAACTGTAGATGCATAAATAACCATACTCATCTCTTGTTTTCTTTCTCACTTAAAGGATATCACAAAAAATTTAGTATGAAATGGCCTATAAGTGGAGTGCTAATAAGTTTAGACTTGCTAATATTAAACCTCTCTAATACCTTCTCAATATATCTTTATTAAAATAACTAGAGTATACATTCTTCTTTTCACATGAAATTCTCATGCCAAGGATTAGTTTTGCTTGTCTAAGTCTTTTATAGCAAAATACTTTCTTGAATCTTTTATTTAGGCCATTAATTTTATTGATATAATAGTTAATAATCAATATATCATCCACATATAGTAAAAGAATAATAAAATTATTATCAAAGAATTTCTTAACAAACACTTATTTCTCAAGAGTAATTTCACCATAATTGTGATCCATCATGAATGAATCAAGTTTCTTGCACCACTGCCTTGGTGCTTGCTTAAGTTCAAACAAGTTTTTTCTTAGTTTCCATACAAGATGTTTTTTACTCTTAAATTCGAAACCTTTTAAATGCTTCATGTAAATTTCCTCACCAAGTCACTAGAAAAGAGAGGAATGAGTTTCTTTGAAACTAAATAAATAAATATTTAAGAATTAGTAAATATAATTAATTTAAGTTATACTATAACAAACCTAAATTCACCCATTCTAATACATATTATTTAAAATAACCAAGTTTCACTTTAATTAACATCTATACTTTCATGCCTTTACTAGATAAGAAGAGATGGTTTCCTTAATGAATAACCTATGTAATAAGAAAATATAAATGGATCCATACTACATTGGCTTATAGTCATGAGCATATTAGTTACTTATTTATTTCTTTTTCTTCACCTAGTATTAATAAAATTTGTAAAGGAGAATTCCTTTTTACAAAGCAATTATATACATGTATGCAATTTCACATAGTCAATCATCACACAATAATAATATATGTCAAAAAGGACAAAAAGAAGGTGTATAAATCTCCTTATGACTCCTTTTATCCTTATCCTTCACAAACTCTAACCTTGTCCCTCCAAAGCTACCTTGTAACCTTATCATAACAAGCTAGCACATGAATCTAGTGCATGATATCACATTATAGTGTTGTTGATCCTTAATTCATCACTCATACCTTGCCACAATTTATAACATAATAGCCAATTCACAATTAATTTCAATATTATTATAACAAATCAATCACAACACATAATTTTATACATCATAATAATATCATGCCTTTATTGCTTAGACTCAAACAATGTCATGTTTCAATTATTTCATTCACATTTAGATCTAGGTATTTCAAGACACATTAGTCAAACACATGTTAGAAGGAACAAAATATCTTTTATAATGTTTACATATCAATTCCATTGGTAAACATCATTAAATGAGCAATTTTAGTTAATTCTATTATTAAATTATGAAGCTAAGACAAGCAGTTCATGAATTGCTTTAGACCTTCTAATAACATTTGGAAAGAATAAAATGTTTCCCGAATTGCTTCCATATCCAGTTAATTATGGGTTCAAAGAGTGCTTCATGTATGAATACTTTGCAATTTTTCAAAAATTTTATTGTTCCTTACTTATAAATGTCACCTTATAACTTTTAATTCATTACCCAACCATACTTATCATAAATGTACATTAATGATGCAAAATTTATGCCTTTTTAATCATTATTACTAAGTTAAATGGATAAATAATAACTTTTCCTTATACAATCAAACAAAACCCCGATTTAAACCTAAATTAAATAAAATCATCTTAATATTCAAAATAAGGCTAGAATATTCATTCATCTAGTGTGAAGGAATATTTAAAAAGGTTTAATTTATTATCTCTTGACCCTAATAAACCAAAATTTCAAGGATTCTTCATTAGGGTTGAATTTCCCCCTTTTGAGTTTAATACTTAAATTCATTTAAATCTAAAGAAAAATTTAAAGAATTTAGTTATTATAAAAGTCTTACCTTATTTGTGAGAAGAATTCGATAAAGATTTACCCCCTAATTGTTTGATTAAAGAGGAATTGTAGAAGAAAGATGGAAAAAGAAAAGTGTAGAGAGGATAAGGGCTAGTGTTTGGATAATGGAGTTGAAATGAGGATTAGAGATTGACTTTGGCTTTAAAAAGGTTAGGGTAATTTCATTATTTTTTCCTTAATCTTTTTCACACTTACATTCTTATTTCTAATCACTTATAACCTTTAATTCCATAATTCAAAACACTTTTACTTCATATTTTCCCTTTCAAGCCCAACTCTAATAGTTTATTTTTATTTACTTTAAAGTTTTATCCATAATTTATTTAATTAATTAATTCTCTTTCCTACATGTGTTATTCATATTTTTTCCTTGTCAGAATTTATTTATTCCATATAAAATTTTTATTTTGGATTTTCACTATAATAATTAACCAATTAATCTCTTCTCTCACAATATAAAATTTTAAAATTCCAAGAAAAATATAACAAATAAATAAATTTAAGATTTTAAACTTGATGGGTGTAATAGAAATCTTTGAAAAAAACTATTCATAGCTTTACAAAAAAGAAAATAATATTTCTACTTTAGTGACAAAAATATAGAAAAACTATAAATAAACTCTTTACCAATCCAAGCCACCAACCTTAAACATGTTATACACTGAAAATTATAATAATTTTTCTAGATTTTATCATTAAGGTTTGGCAAATTCCAACTAGAGTTTTTCTAGTTAAGAATGGTGGTTGATTTCTCTATTAGAGTTTGAAACTCAAGAGGAAAAGAAAATGAGTTTGAATTAGAGTGAAGATTATTAAATGGCGCTAAGGTAATCACAAGCTAAGCTAATAGCTTAAATCAGCTAGTGTCATTTTTACCCTTTGTTCAGTCAAATCTCCATTGTTTCGATTAGAGATATAATGGTCTATTTTTAGAGGTGGAAATAGGTCAAGTTAGACCAAGCTTTAACTTAAACAAGCTAAGCTTGTTTAGCAAAACAATGGCTCAAGCTTAGCTTATTAACCTACATAAAGCTTTAATATAAGCTCAACCTGGCCTTTTTAAAAAGCCTAGCTTAGCCTATTATTTAGAGGCCTACATTCATAAATAGACCTCTAAATAGGCTAGTAACCTAAGCCTTAAAAGGCCTTACATTGGTTGAAGGCCTATTTAAATCTATATATCCATAACCATATATATATATATATGCCTTTCTTAAAAGGCAACTTGATATTATATAATCATGAATCACTATTTCTTGAAAATATCATTCAAAAGTTAAATTAGGAAACCAAAATTCAAATAATATGAAGTTAAAGCATAGTTATTCTTTTCATCAACATTAATAAATACAAATAATTCACCATAAACAATTAACATAGCATGAATCACTAGTATTACTAGCATAAAGAGATGATAATTTAATATATTGATACATTATAGTCAATTGTCCTAAAAAACTAATATTTTTAAAGTATGACATTAACCCTTGAATCTTGACAAAGGCTAATTTTCCTTTATAAGTATTGTTCAATGGAAAAGAGACAGAAACATGCAACACTTTAAGAGAAAGTCCAAGGGACATCTTATTCTTTTTCTTACCAATCATTCTTAATTTAGCTAAATTGTGTCTTAAATCATCATTTAGTTAGCCATGATATTGGTAATAATTCCAAATGTCATTCTTTTAAATAATTCAAATGCATCATGGCCAAGCCATAGAAAATACCATTAGGACCTAAAATTTAGAAAGTATAAACCAATAATGAGATCATATTCTCCTTAAAAACACAATCACTTATATTAAACAGGTGAACTAATTATGGATGGGGACTACAAATCAAACCTGTTAGATTTTCAAAGGCAATATGCAATATTGATATAAAAAATTAGATCAAATGAGCCTATTAAAAAAATAAAAAAGCAATATATAAAGGAATAGTCATTTAGAAGTTGAATATTAAAAATTATGAGCATTGTATTTGGACTGATTCAATGGTTAGTGGCCAAGAAAAGTATAGAAGGAATGAAACTACCATAAGTGGGTGATCAAGTGAATGCCTTAAAATAAAGGGTCTATTTTGATTTCTACAAAGGTGTCAGTCTATAACACATGTGAGAAACTTAAGCGAAAGTCAAAGTATAATCACAAGGACATATAGAAAGAGAGTACCTTTTTAAGAGAAAGAAAACTATTTTTTTGTTGTTGATTAGAGGCTACTAGCTTGACACATGCATTGCTACACAATCAAAATTAAATATTATTGGTTAATAAAAAATTTGCAATATAGGATAACAATTAGGTTAAACCCTTAGTGATCCACTTAATATTATCCTTTCACAATGATTTACTAATAAATAGAATGCAAATAAAATGCGAATAGAATGCAAAAACAAAACAAAACAGAATATAAATAGTAGTGAAACAAGATTAGATGCAAGAATGCAAACAAGATGCAATTGATAGAAATGGAATGCAATTAAGGGGTTTGATTCAAAATTTAAACAAAATGCACTAGCAAAAAACAAAATATAAAAATAGCACAAAGAGATAAAAATTTGATATAGCAAAGCAATTGATCTAAGGATTTGAGAGCTCTTATATGCATTAATCATAAATCAAATATGTTTGATCATTTTAATTAATTTTTTGACCTAGAATTATCTAGAATCATTGCAATAATTCATGAATTATATGCTAATAACTATCTAGAATTTGATTAATTAAGATTAACAAAATTAAGTAATTGTTATAACCTCTAAAGCTAGATTAAAATTAATTTTAAAATAGAATTTTGTTAAATTGAAAGATTAAATTAGAAACCTCTGATTTAATCTTTCAACCCTTTATTCCTACATGAAAAATAGTAATTAACTAATTATAATTCAAGAGAAAAATAGCAAAACATTATAAGTGACAAGATTAAACACAAAATATACCAAATCACCATTCAATTTATATAATTTCAAGCAATCAACACAAGGAATTAACAAAATAGAAAAATTAATTAGAAAAGGTCAACATTATAGCTTAGGATCAACAAAAAAATTAGCCTCCTATGGCTGAAGAAGAGAAAACATGGAAAAAAGAGAAAAGCTATCTAGTGTTTTTATGTAGAATTATGTAAAAGTCTTCTTGCCTTTAGATGCACAATCTTATATCTGATTTACCATCCTTTAAAACCTAATAGACTTGAATCATATGTCTCATAGGGTTATAAAGAATAAGGCCTTACTAATTTTAGAAACCTGAAACCTAATTTACAAAATAATGCACTACAAGAGTTATTGCAATAAAATCTTGTAGGTATGACTTCTACCTAATATAAGACTACTTAAACTACATAGTTTTACTAAACTCAAAACATGAAAGTTATAGGGTCAGGTCTTAGAAAGTTTTAAGTACTAGTTTCACCTTGATTAGCCCTTTAGAGCTTTACATATGACTTAAGAACTAAAATGGGCTCGATTTTGACAGGAATAGAGTTTCAAATTATTCGCTAAATTAGACTTTCCAAATGTTCAAACAAGGCTTTCTTCAAAATATAAAAGTTATAGAACTTTTTTTTAAAGGTTTTTAACAATATAAAGATCATCCAAACCTAATATTTGAAACTAAGATATAGGTAAAAATCTAAAATATTATAAAAATCTAGTATTAATCGAATAATTTCAATTCATTGAAAAATTAACCTCTAATTACATAACAAAGCCAATTTTATAAAATTAACCATATATGATATACTAAAAAGCATAAAATAAAAGGAAATAATATAGGTAAAATCTTATACGTTATAACTTCCTTCTACTTACTAACAAGCAATAATTGTAATTATAGATGAAAAGACTAATGCTCACTAGCAAGCAACGGCCCCAATCAAAGAGAAAAACTTAAAGAGTGTTGAATAGATTGTAACATTGGTAAGTTAGGGTTAGTTTGGATTCATTTTTTCTTTTTCTTTTTTTAATAATAAGAATAACAATAAAATTTAAACAATCCGGCTTATCAAGCTAACATGCCAAGATTCAAAAATTTTAGCTTGACTTATTTAACTAAACAAACTTATTGATTAGCTTTAACTTGACTTATTTAATTAAATAGATTAGGCCATGCTAGGCCTAAATTAGATTAGGTCAAAGGCCCTTGATAGGTGAACTGACCTATTTCCACCTTTGTTTGTTTCCATCTAACAATTAAACTTCTTCTTTTTATTACACTTATCCTTGCATGATTAAGCAACTATAACCAATTATGACCATAATTTCTTAGGTTTATTTAGGTAGTTTGCCATGGGTGTCTTTAAAATGCTATCTTAAAAAATAATGATATTCAATAATTAAATTAAGTTTATGATGAGAAAATATTTAGATAATTAATATAGTTGACAAATGTGGTTATCATATGAATATGAAAGAAATGTTAAGATAGGTAAAAAGAAAGATTTGAATATTCTTCAAATTTTTTTATATAAAATACACTTAAATTTTGAGTTTTGTTTATTAAAATTTGTTATTTGATATATGGAAAAAATTTTAATAATAAAAGGATTATTGCATGATTTAATCTTAAAGATGAAATTTATATTTATATTTATGATAATTTCCATTAAAAAAAAGTTTACCTTTATATACAAAGAAGAGAAAAATTTTCTCTTGTATAGCTTAAGAAACAAAAAATTAATTTATTTTTTAGAAATATATTTTCTTAAAAATTTTTTTTTATAAAAATTCATTTTCCTTTAAAATAATTCAAGTCATGCAGTTTTAATAATATATATATATATCAAATGAAAGGAGTCTTTTAATGTTAAAAAAGAGACAAATGAATCATAACCATCAAATTTTGAATAATCATCCCATCTTTTTTGAAAGAATGATATTAAAAGAGATAAATACAAAAAAATATTGAAACAATGAATGTCAGTGAAAAAAAGTAGTGAGATTTAGAATAAACATTATATTTTTATTTCTTTAAAAAAATAAAAAGATTAATTTGATCCATTTACAATAGCATCACATGTAAAGGAAAAACTTTTTTGAGTAATCTTCAAAGCATTCATATTTAAGGGAAATCCTTCTTTTATTTAAAAAATTTCATTAAATGAAGAAATGTATAAACATTTATATTTTATACCATAACAAAGTAATTACATTTAGAGTTTAAATTTGATTTATTATCAGTATAAAATATTTTACATACTATCAATGAATAACAAAAATATATGTTATTAAAAAGGTAATGATAATTAATAATTTTTAATAGTAATGAAGAAGTTTTAATTGTTATTTATTAACATGATAACACATGAGTAATTGATAGTATAAAGTTAATTTATGATAAGTCAATTTCAAATTCTTATATTTATATAAATTTCATATTAAGTTATCACATATTTATATTCTTTTTAATTAATAGAGATAACATAGATATAAAAATCATGAAATATTTAACATTATTTCTTATGTCAAACTGTAACATTTATGCATAAAGTATAAATAAAAAAGAAAATACTTATGATTTATTTAGTTATTTTGAATATACATGTATAGTTTTTCTACATATATCTTTCATAAAATGACTGTCATTCACTAAATTATTTTTTGAATTCAGATCTAATAATGATACTATATTAAGGAAATTATGCTTAAATTAATTGTATAAAAAGCATTTCCCTTATAGAGATGTTAAATTAATAAACTTATGATGAAATAATAATTTATAAATGCAAAAGGTTTTACTTCTAATAATGATGTGTTAAGGATACATGGAAGATAGGTGTGATGGCAAAGAACAATACATGACCATTTGTGAGAAAGGAAAATGATTTACTACAAAGAAGTAACAAAAGAGCAGAAAGAATTGTGATTAAGGATGATCCAACGGATGAAGAGATGATTAAAAAGAAGTCTAAGGATTGAAAGGAAGGGAAATCGAACCAACTAAACACATGATTAAGATCAAGATAGCTGGAAAGTATTATCACATAAGGATTGCTTTTTGGGATTCAATGGAGTGGTTAGTATGGGGAAGAGTGATTTGGATGATAATAAGATGAATGCTCAAGATAAAGAAAAGTTCTTGAATGAAGCTTAGGATGTTCAAGATGACCATTTTTTTCCCAAGATTCCTTTAGAAAAACATGAGCATAAGGAACTATGTAAGCTATAAAGAATGACTTTAATAATTAAATTACTGAGGAAAAGAATAGGGATGCAATTTATGAAAGCTCGATTACAAAAACTATAGAATCTAGTTAGAGCTTTTGAATTCATTAGCTTAGATAAGGATTATTATGTGATACATTTTATAGAGGTGAAGGATTACAAGCATATCCTAGAAGATGGCCTTTAAATTATTGCATATCATTATATGGTGGTCCAAAGGTGAAGGCTTATGTTTAATCTATATAAGGATGATCTTTGCAAAATAGCCATTTGGATTTATATTCCTAGCTTAACATTGGAGTTTTATAATGAACTCCAATTGTGGAAGATAAGGAATTATTTTGCATAGATATTAAAAGTGGATGAGAACTCTTTTTAAAAACATGTTATGCATGATTATAAGATAAATGAGAGGATAAGGTTTACTAAGATTTCCATTGAGGTAGATTTACAAAAAGATTTTTTAAGTTTTACATTGCTAATTAGGTTTTCTCCATTGAGTACAAAGGGTTACATTTTATTTGCTTTAACTATGGCAAATATGGCCATAAATGTGAACTTTTTCCTTTCTTAGTGAAATAAGATGATGAGAATTCTAATGGACCTAATATAGAGCGAAGGTAGAAGGTGGCATAACAACTTTGGAAGTATCAAATGGAGGTTGGTGATAAGGCTTTTGGTTTATGGATATTAGTGTAAGGGAATTTTAAAAGGAAATACCTCTAGTTAAGTTGCAAATAAAAAATGAAGGAGTTAAAAGATTAGAGGCATTAAAGAGCAAAGGTGACAAAGGATTGAATGCTAATACATCCTATTTAAATGGTTTAAGATTATGGTAATAACTAATTTAGAGGAAGAATTAAATTAGGCTTTTGAAACTCTAAAGGTATTAATGATTGATGAGATAATTAGTCTAATAGTTAACAAAAAAATAATAATAGTAGTTTCCATAATAAGGATATCTACAATTTGGAAAATAATAATGATATGTTAATAGTTTTTAAGGCTGCTAAAAGCTTAATTAAGGAAGTCTCAAAAGGGGTTAGCAAACAAGTAAGTGATGCAATGAAATTGAAATAGGCTAAGGCCTTTAGTTCAAAGAGTAATGCAAAGCCAATTAGGTTTGGAACTAAACAAACTAGGCTTATTATTAATTCATCCAAAAAGACTTCATTGGTAAATAAAAGAAGTCTTACTCACTTATCATTACAAACACAAATAAATAGGCTACAAGAGGTTCATCCAATTCAACAATCCTAATAAAAACATACAACTCCTTTAAAGCCACTTGATGCTTATTAATTAATGAAGATTTATAGTCCAATGATTTGAATTAATGACAATATGATGCTATCTTACAAATTAGAGGTGTTAGAGTGCACTATAAGCAATTTTAAGGTGACCTTTAAACTTTGTAATATGCAATTTTATTATGAATTGTCTTTTATGGAATTTTAAAGGAACTAGGAATTTTGGTTTCTTAAAGTTAGTTAGTGACTTAATTATTAAATGTAAAATTCTTGTGGTTACTTTACTTGAGACCTGATAACATAGTAATCAAGCAAGGAAGATTGCAAAGCAAATTGAGTTTTTAGATTTCTTCTGTATGGAGCCTATTGGTTTTTATGGGGTATTTGGCTTTTATGGAATTCTTTAGACGCCATAATATAAATCATTAATACTTACCACCAGTTTATCCATGCAAGACTTTCTTAAATTAATGGTGATTTTGATACTTAGGCTACTTTTGTTTATACTAGTCCTTAAAAGCATGAAAGAATGGGTCTTTGAGAGGAATTATAAGGTATTGCTGGACACATAAGTAGCCTATGGATGCCAATAGAAGACTATATTGCATACTTAAAGATGTATAAGAAACTTGTTAATATTTTTATAGATACATAATTTATTAATAAAAAGATTATTGTTAATTAGCCTTATGTGTATGACAATTTTATATGTACATATGAGTACTTGGGCTAACATTGATAAATGAGTTTGGATCCTATGATGGATAGAATCTAGAATCCAAATTGATAAAATGGTCCCTATTTTACATCTCTTAAATCTTAGATTTTTTGCTCCATCAGTGAGACCTATTGCATAGAGACTAAGAGATTGTTGAAGGAGGGATTTCCCAATATATCAATATCAAAGTTTGTGCTTTGGATAGTCGATATGTAAAAGTTCTAAATATTATGAATAAATTTATAATTGTGTTCTTTTCTCTATATCATACTATAATAGAAAGTCAAGATCATAGTGAATAATCTTATTAAGTTTTCTTTCATTAGTATTAACTCAAGGTTTTGGCTTTCTGCTATAGTTAATTTTGAGGAAATTGAATGAAATTGTTGGCCTTCTTATAAAATCATGCCAATAATGATTCCAATATTTGGTTTTTCATATACCTATATCTCTATTATTGTTCTAGAATTATTATTTTATATGTATGCATTTGTGACTTTTCTACCATGAATATGTGTTTGTATGGTTCTCTCTCTCTCTCTCTCTCTCTCTCTCTCTCTCTCTCTCTCTCTCTATATATATATATATATATATATATATATATATATATATATATATATATATATATATATATATAAGGCTACAATAATTGTGAAAATTAGAACTTGATAGCAAACTAATATAAATCCATAGAATTTTGGTTGAAATTACATAAGACAGTTTAACAAATAAAAAAAAATTAGAACCCATTGTGAAAACCTCTATTGATGAACTTTTGTAAATTAAAGAAACTAAGAGGAATAATAAATAGATGAGAATTGAGTGTTTCAAAGGTGTATGGTATGTGAGAAACATTGTAAAATATGTCAAAAATCCCTTACTCATACAAACCACGATGGCCATGAAACTTAAAATTTTTAGGTTGAATTATGTAGAAAATCCCACTAAAAAATGGCCTTAAAACTATTAATTTTTCTATAGGTCAAAATCAAGTCCAAATTGGGTCTAGACTAAACTTGATCAGATCCAATTGGAGGTTAAGGATGCACTATAGTATGCAGGTGTAGGTCACTTAGCTATACAGCTAATGTGTAGGGGCTACATGCCACTCTACAGGTAGCAACTAGCAGTGGTGCATATAGCATTGTGCTCCACTCTTTGGGCACTTTTCGATGGGTATTTTTTCAAAATTTTTTAAAATAAAAATAATTTTAATTATTTTTTACCTATTTTATTTAAATATTTGAATTGGCTTATTTTAAGCTAACAATTTTACTTTGTGTTCTTTGACATATTGCCCACCTTTTAAAATTTTTAGATATCATTTGTATATTTAATAATTTTTTAGAGTTCTATTTATTAAAAGGAAAATTGCTATTAACTTGCATTATACTATAAAAAATTTGTGTAACTATGTACTTGCCTTTATAGGGCTAGTTGTTTAAATTTTTAGTTTAATTTTGATAAGGAAAATTATTTAAAAAAGAAAAGGTTACACTAATGACATAAATGCCATTCGACATTATGTTGTTGATGCAATTGATTGGTTATAGTATAGGTGTAGAGTTAAGTTTTGTGCATCTAAATTACTTAAATACTCTTTGTTGTTAGTATTTTGAGGGCATGACATTTGGCTCTTGTATATGTTGTAAAGTCAAAAATAACCTTCGGTGCCTAATTTTATAACATGATATTATATAAGGTTATATATTTAAATATTATAAGAAAAACATTAGCATGATTATGTTATACATGTATTAATGTTAGATGTATTATTCCTTAGTTGTTATATAGTAAAACTCCAAAAAGATGTTGAATAGGACAATGAGAAAGGACTGGGCCAATGCTTATTTTGAATCCAATTTAGTAAATGTGCCATCAAATATGTAGTGGCTTGATGCCGATTGCACAAACCATATCACCAATTCATCTTAATCATTAAGAAATTTTAGAAAATTAAATAATGGTGAACTAATTATCAGCGTAAGAAATGGTAAGAAAGTGGGAATGGAGCTCATAAAAGATGTGTTTCTATAGTTATCTACTAAACATGAGCTGGTATTGAAGGATTTTATCTTTATGCCTTCTATAAAAAAGAACTTGATATGGGTTATAGCATTGGATCTCTAAAGATATTCTTGTAATTTTGGAGGAAAGAAGGTAAATCTATTCCAAGGCTTGACTATTATTAGCATTGGTGAACTGGTAGATGCACTGTATAGGATAAATCTAGATTTGAATTTCCTCAACACTATTAATATAGTCACAGGGAAGAAAAAAAATAGAATTAAAGAGAACTCCTCAATACTATGACACAAGTATCTTGGTTATATTTCTAGAAACCAGATTCAGAGGTTAATTAAAGAGGGTGTACTATACAATTTAGACTTCTTTAATCTAACACTTGTGTAGACTATATTAAAGGGAAGCTCACTACTAAGACCAGAAAGGGAAAAAGAGTTAGAAGATAAGAGGCATTGGAACTTATTCACACTAATATCTGCGGTCCTATCACTCTTGTAACCATAGGAGGTTAGAGATACTTCATTATTTTTATTAATGGCTGTTTGCATTTTGGTTGGATAAAGTTACTTGTAAAAAAGTCAAAATCTTTAGATGTATTCAAGACATTCAAGGCAATAGTCAAACTTAAGTATAGTAAGAAAATCAAGTATGTGAATTCTAATTGAGGAGGAAAGTACTATGGTAGATATGATGAAACTGAGAGGAACCTAGGTTCATTTACTAGGTATTTGTAGGAATGTGGCATTGAAGCAAGTTATACTATGCTTGGGATACTAGAATAGAATAAGATAGCTGAAAGGAGAAATAAGATGCTTCTTTACATGATCAGGTGTATGCTTTCCCATTCTATACTTCTGAATTTCTTATAAGGAGAAGCATTAAAGGCTGTGGGCTATATACTGAATCATGTACTAAGTAAGTTTATATCTTTAACTCCATATTAACTACTGAATAGTAAGAAACTAACACTGAAACATCTTCATGTTTGGGGCTATAGAGTTAAGGTAAAGCCTTATATTCCTACTACTAGAAAACTTGATTTCAAAATTGTATCTAGATTCTTTATTAGTTACTGTATTAGTTCTAGAGGTAACAGGTTTTACTATCCAACTTATACTACTTAGATCATCAAATCTGATAGAGCTATTTATTTTGAAGATGACTTACATAGTGGGATTCAGAATTATAGATTACAAATTTTAGAAAAAAAAAAGTAGTCATTCTTTTAATTTCTCAATCTGCTGGTTCTTTATCTTTTGTTCTTCTATAACATGGTTTGATATAGCCTTTAGAGGAAAATGAGGATTCTAATATTAAAGTTTAGTTAAGGAGATCATTTAGACAGTTTAAACCAATGATATCAAATAATTATTTTATGTATTTATAGGAGCATGAGTATGATCTAAATGAAGATACTTATCATATTTCATTCTTTTAGGTAATATCTACCTCAGATTCTCCTCAAAGGATCATTATAATAGATGATGAATTAGTTTCAATGAATAAAAACTAAGTATGAGTTCTTATTAAATTTCCTGTAAATTGCAAGCCAGTTGATGTAAATAGATCTTCAAGACCAACTGTAATGTTGATGGGTAGATCAAGAGATATAAAGCCAAACTTATGGTAAAAGGCTACACTTAAAAGAAGGGTGTATATTACAAAAACTTTTTCATTGGTATTAATGAAGGACTCTTTCAGGATCGTTATAGCTTTTGTTGCTCATTTTGACCTGAAGCTGCATCAAATGGATGCAAAAAGAGCATTTTTGAATGGTGATCTATCTATATAGCAACCAAATGGTTTTCAAGAGAAGGGTAAAGAACACTTGTTATGTAAGTTAAAAAAATCCATATATTATTTGAAGTAAGCTTCTTAGTAATGGTATCTTATATTTTATGAAATAGTTACTTCTTTTAGATTTAAGGAGAATAGTATGAACTAGTCTATTTATATAATGAAAAATGCTAGTAAGTTTGTAATTCTAGTCCTGTACGTTGATGACATTCTCCTAGCAAGCAACAACTTGAGCTTATGGATTGAGATAAAGCAATTACTATCACAGCATTTTGATATGAAAGATTTAGGAAATGCTTCTTTTACTTTGGACATTGAGATACTTCGTGATAGGTCTTACAGTATTCTTAACTTGTCTTAGAAATCCTATATTGAGAAAATGTTATTTTTACATCCATTTTGTGTAGCCATCCTTAAGTTGTTTTGCTTATCTAAAAGGATGAAGTTTTCAAAAAGGTCTAATTTCTTTAAACTAATGGAAAGAGAAAATATGGAAAAGTTCCCATATGCATCTATTGTGGGTAGCCTGATGTATGCTTAGGTATACATATAACTTGATATTGTATTTGTTGTAGGTGTACTTGAAAGATACCTAAGTAATCTAGTTTAAAGACACTAGATTGTAGCGAAAAGAGTTCTGAGGTACATTCAGGGTAGGAAGGACTTCATGCTAACCTATAAGAGATTGAGAGATCTTAACATTACTAGCTACTTAGAATTGGACTATACTAGTTGTCCAAATAATTTAAAGTCTACATTTGTGTGTATTTTCATAATGGTTAGAAGTGTTGTCTTATGAAAAAGAGTTAAAGCATTCAATTGTTACAACTTCTCCCATGGAAGCAGAGTATATCGCTTATTCTAAAGCTTCTCATCAAATTATATGGTTAAGGAATTATCTCTTAGAGTTTCATATTATGGAGAGTAATGCTAGGCCCTTGAACATTTTCTACAACAACTTTGTTACTGTGAGTTTCTCTCTTAGTGACAAAAGTTTGACTTATTCAAAGTGTTTTGATATAAAATATCATTGTATGAGAGAGAAGGTGTAAGAATATGTTATCACTATTGAGCACATTTCCATAAATTATATGCTCATAAATCTACTGACTAAGGACTTAGTAGTATGAACTTTTATTGAACATGTAAACCATATGGGTTTGTGTAAAGCTTTTGAGTTTTAGGTCAGTGGGACTTAATGCGTACGATATTATTTATGATTTATGACTAAAATTTTGTGTTATGTTGCCATGTTTGTGCACTTTTTAGCTATGACATGTTTATAGAGACATTTAAACCTTGCCTAATATTTGCTAGGCATTTTAGGTGGATGTCAGGACTCATTGTGTGTAGATTTATACATAGTCACGTAAAGTTATGTAAATTTTATTCTACACGTATTGATGGTATTGGTTAATGAAGTGTAGATGTTTCGTATATTGTAATACTGATATCTTTTTACATATAGTATTTATATTATTAGATATCTATGATCTTACTAGACCAATGGGTATAAAAGTATTATTTTGTATTAAAATTAATCTTTTAGTAGCCACTATTAAATAAATTATATATGTCTAAGTAGGAGATTATTAATATTTTTATGAATTATATATAATTTATTAATAAAAAGATTATTAAGCCCTCTGTGTGACAATTTTATATAAGCATATGGGTTCTTGGCCCAACACTAACAAATGAGTTTGAATCTTGTGATGAATAGGATCTAGACTCCGAATTGAGTAATATATAAAAGGATGCCTATTTCACATCTCCTAAGCCTTAAGTTTTTTACTCCATCAGTGAGACCTATTGCATAGAGATTGGAAGATTACTAAAGGAGGAATTCCTTAATATATTAGTGTGAAAGCTTGTGCTTTGGATGACTGATATTTATAAATTTTAAATATTGTGAATAAATTTATAATTGTATTCTTTCTTCTTTATCATACTATAATAAAAAGCCAAGATCATAGTGAATAATAGTATGGAAAGTATGTTAGTAATTCCAATGTAATGGACCTTGGTTTTAAAGGGCTAGCTTATACATGAGAAAGTGTACATATCAAGGGGAGGCTTGATAGGGTTTTTTGTAATATTAAATAAAGTCTATTCTATCTGGACTTCTTAGTTTATCACTTACTACCATTCAAATAAGATCATTGGCCAATTATATGAAAATCATTTAGAGATCGAGATGGTTATAATAGTAATCATCCTTTCCAACTTTTGCCAGCTTGGTTAATACATGATTCTTTTCTAGAAATAGTTCATAAGTGTTAGGATTCAAATAAAAAATAGCATGAAACAATGTTGAACTTTAAATTGGAAGTAAAAGATTAGTATAAAGTAATGTTTGGGGATATAGTGAAGAGGAATAATTTTTTTGCTCATCTAAATGGTATTAACAAGAAATTATCTAAAAGACCTAATTTGTATTTAACAAATTTGCAGAAACAATTATGGAAAAAGTACGAATAACTTTTAATATAGTAAGAAATGATTTAGTTCTAGAGGTAAAAGCCAATGGTTGATATATAGGGATAAAAGTACAAAAGTTTCTCATTCATCAATGATTATATGAAGAAAGAAAATCATAATTAAGCATTTTAGGATGATCATGGGAATTAGTGACAAAATTGGATCATTTGGAAGATATTTCCTTTACATTCTTTGAGAATTTATACAAGGATGATAATTTATTAATGAACCATCTCCCATTTTAACATAGTTTACTATGTTCACATCAAAAATTGTGGAGGAAATTGGCATACTGATTTCTAATGAAGAAATTAGGAATGTAGTTTTTGATATAAAGGCTTTTAAGGCCCTAGGTGTGGATGGACTACACGTTGTTTTTTATCAAAGGAAATGGAAAAGAATAGGTCTTTTGGTATGTGCTTTCATTAAGAAAATTTTTAAAGATCTATATCTAATCAAAGCTATTAATTAGACTTTTCTTGTACTAATTTCAAAATTAGTGAGTGGCCAAAAACTTTCAAACAATTTAAGTCAATTAGTTTGTGTAATGTTATTTATAAAATTATTACAAAAATTATGACTAATCAGCTTAAAACTTAAATAGTTATTTGGTATTATGTGTGAAATAGTTTATCAATTAGTGCAAGTATAAACTATTGTAAACAAATAATAAAGTAATGAGTAGAGTATCATTCCCACGAGGATTGTTTCACTAAGTGCTAAAATTTATAATCTTAACACTATTTAGCAAATCGATTAGTTAAGAATTAGAGTAACTAAATAAAAATTTATGCAAAATATTTAAAATGAATATGAATGCAATTGGAGTAAAAACAAATATGAATAAAGCCTTAGGGATCAGACTTCATTTAATAAATTCAAATTGAATTATCTATCTACTCTAATTCAATTTTAATTTTTCTAATTGATAATTAAGTTTCCCTAAATTAATTATTAGCCTTTTCCAAGATCAAGTAATTCTATCACTAGTTACTAATTCACTATATTTTTATGTGAATTAAAATAACTAATAATGCATTATAGCTTATAGAACTTATTAAGATTACATAAACCATATGAATATATTCTTATTTCATATGCAATTTATGGTTTTAACTATAGAATCCACTCACATGCATCTCCTTCTAGTCTCAACATGTATATTGAAATTATTTAAAAAATGGTTAGATTCTAATAAACTAGTGTTTAATTCATTATTATTAAGCTACATCATTACCCTAAGAGAATGAAGATTTAGTTCATAATGGAATTATAAACAAACTTAAAATAAAATAAAAACATCATGAACACAACATGAAACTTATTCGTTCATGATCAAAACATAAAGATATAACTACAAATGCATGAGAATAGATAATCTAGCCATCCATATACATTCATATAAGTGGCGACCTAAGTCATCTATATAGAAGGACTACTTAGCCTTCTATTGAGGAGACATGCAAGAAGAACTAAACATGCATAAAACTAAACTTTACATGCTCTCTAGAATATTTTCTCATTTGTGCATTTTGCTCCTTTGTATTTATAGAGGAATGGGTGCAAAGATTTTAACTTGCTAAGCCACCAATCTTGACCTCACAGTAACCATGCTTCTGGATTGTTGCCATCTTTGGTTAATCAAAATGGTGGATTCTCATTTTTTAGTTAACATAAAATTGTAGAGTTGGATCTTAGCTTTAAAATGTGCTCAAGAAATATTGATTTTGACATCTATAGCTCCAGTTATGGCAAAATTAGTAAGCAAAGGTTAAATTTAGACAAACCATTGTTTCAACTTCTAAACAGAATTTAAAATCCTTAAAGACAAGTATGGGCTTTAGCTATAACATAAAAGTTTAAGGGCTTTCTCTTAGATTTTTAATCCATATAAAGAATGACCTAATTCAATATCTAAAGCTTCAAATATAGCCTAAAACCTAAAATAAGGTTGAAATTCAACATTATTCAAAAAATTTGATTTCATCTCAAAATCATAACCTATTATAATACAACCAAATTTATTAAATTAATCTTATATAACATCCTAAAATGCATCATATAAGGGAAAATAAATATGTAAATGTCTTATTTATTACTTAGTTTCATTGAATTAGTGCAATTTTATTCTAAGACATTGTAGCTCAAATAATATTATAATTATTAAAGAGATGATACATTTTATGTGGTGAAAAAAAAAAGGAACAAAGAGGATGGATAGTGATTAAGATTAATCTAGAGAAAGATTATGATTGATTGAATTAGAGCTTTACTTAAGACATATTAATGGATATAAGACTATTAAATAATATTATCCATTTAATCATGTGCTATGTGAGGAATGCAATATGCAAGTACTTTGGAATGATAGTGCATTGAGATTTTTTTAAACTTCTCAAGGCATATGACAAGGAGATCCTCTTTCCCTTTATCTCTTTGTTCAATGTGTTGAGAGGTTAGCACATTGTATTCAAGCTACTATGAAAGCTAAAAAATGGCAGCTGATGATTCTTAAGAAGGAAGGCATACCACTTACGCATTTGTTCTTTGTTGATGTCTTGGCCTTTTTTTTAAAAGCTTCTCTTAAGCATGCTCAAGTAATTAAAGAATCCTTATATTACTTTTATAATACATTTAGGATAAAAAATTAATCAAGAAAAAATGAAGATTTATTTTTCTTGTAATGTGAATCATAATTGATTGAGAGAGATTAGTGAAGAGCTTGGTTTTGGCATTGTTATTAATGTGGGAAAATATATTAGTATTCCTTTGCATCATAAAAAGGTATCTAAACTAAAATTTGCATATGTTTTAGATAAAAGTCAAACAAAGATTAATCTTTTAAAAGGGAATAACTCTATTCTTTACAGGTTATCTCACATTATCTAAATTTCTTGCTTTATCTTTACTAATGTTTTCAATGCAAACTTCACTTCTTCCAATGAGTCTTTGTGATAAAGATGAAAAGTTTGCCAAAAATTTCATATAGGGGTTAAATGATGGGAGTAAGAAGCCTCATCTAGTTTCCAAGGATTTAGTTTGTAACTAAGCTAAGTCCTAAGGTGGTTTGGGGTTTTGTGATCTAAGAGGTACTAATAAGGCATTTCTTATGAAGATTGGCTATGGCATTATGATTAATAAAGATGCATTATGGGCTAGTGTTATCTAGAAAAAATATGGATTTGAGAGTGATTTGATAATGCATGTCATCCTAAAATAAAATTTATCTAATCTTTGGAAAAAAATTAACAAGGCATTAAACTATGTGATGGACAGTACAAAACCAGTCATTAGAGATGGACACAATAATTGGTTTTGGCTAGATAAATGGATACTACTTTTGAATTTTTATTGACATTTACTACTCATATTATTTCAAATTATCTTGTAAATCTCTATATGAGTGGTTTTTTCTTAGCTTAGGAAGTTGATATTAGGCTTTGTTTAAACATTTCATCCCTATGCAAATTGCTTTTCAAATTGTAAATATACAACCTCTATCTTAGTTTACCAATTTTAGTAATTATTCTTGGACCAAGTCATTAGATGGTGGATTTATGTGAAATTTCCCTACCATGCTCTGTGCAATACCCCTATTAATTATAAAGATACAATTTGGGACCTTGTTTGGAAATGAGTGGGTCTAAAAAAGGTCTAAACTTTTCTTGGACTTTTATATGGACAAAATATATTAATAAATATTACAAGGTTTTAGCAACACATGGTAAGAGATGACAAATGCTTTTGATATGATGGGGCTAGTGAGGTTTGTTTACATGCAGTACATTATTATGTGTTAATGCAAAACAAATGACTATGCCTAGTTAAGTCGTGTTAGTAGGAAAAATCCTTTCAATTACCACTTCATGCTTAGCTTAAGTGGAATTTAAAGAGTAATTTAGGAAGAAAGATTGATATCTCTTAGCCATTTTTGTTTAGAATAGCAAGTTGATTAATTTAATAGGTAAGGAATAAAAGTATATCTAATGACAAATTTATAAAGGAAGAGGATGTTGTGTTTATCATTTATAAAAGGGCCAACAAGTTTCAAGATGTTGTCCAGTTTAGTGGCAACAATATTCTTTACTTGGTGAAATTAGAAATGTTAGTGAGGTTGACTTGCCTAGAAACTGGCTAGTGTAAACTAAATTTTGATAGATCTATTGTTAATGATGGTTTATAGGCTTGTTATGAAGGCATCGTTAGGGACAACATTAGGACATGGATATTGCACTTTTAAAAGAATTAAGGATGTGGCATTGTCTTGTTAGTTGAAATATAGGGAATAGTAATAGTATTACAATTAGCTTAGGATCAAAATATTAAGAAATTATGAATTGAAGGTGACTTAAAAGAATGCATTGGATTTTTTTTAAGAACGGCCGAAAACTCATCCTTACGCTTCTTTAATTAAGCATGGAAGAATGCTTGTTAATTGGGATTGGGACATTAGAATTTCTCATACCTATAGAGAGTGTAATGTGATCCATTGGTTGGTATCATATTCTTCATCTTTGCTCATTAGGCTTCATGTTTTTATGTCTCTACCTATTGGATATGGCTCTTTGGTTCTCCAAGATGTAATGGGTATTTCTTTTTTGAGGATGGCTTGATTGTAATTTTCACCCTTGAATATCAAAAAGGAAAAAGAAAAAAGAAGCATTTCCCTTGGAGCCTAGAATATCAACTCCTTGAATTAGTCATCCTTAACTTGCGGAATTTGTTTTGGCATTAATTTAAAAAATTTTAGTACTTATACAGTTCTGGATAACTTCTTTTTCATAAAATTTAATATATTTTTCTTAAAATCTCAGATATTTTTATACTGCAAATATGACTATTATAATTGTAATTTTTTTTTTATTAAAAGACTTGTAAATTTTATAAAAAAATTACGAACTTTCTTTGTAATCATATTTAAGTAAAACTCTTTAACCTAAAGGTAAATAAGCAATGCATGTGATCTTGATAATAATATCAGTTTGTGCTTCAACAAATTTAGAAATGTTTGGTCAACAATGTATTGATTTAGTAAAAAATATACTAATTTTAAACAAATTTTATTTATTAATAAATAAAATTTCAAATTCTAGAAATTATTTTATGTTTTGATTTTGAAGTAATTAACCATCTCCGCTGCCATTTTGATTAAAAAAAATTAGGTTGATTTTGAAAGCTTATAACAGTTTTTGGTTTGTTTGTTTTTTTTGACAATCTATTCAAGGTCAACAAAGATAGAAGGAAAAAAATACCAAGATTTTAAAGGAGGCTTTCTTTTCAACTTTGCCAGTTTGTTGATAGCTGTCTGATAAAGAAAGCAGAGGTAACATAATGAGGGATTAGAATTCAAAGTCGCATCATTAAAGAAATTTTAGTGCAAGATTGGAAACCGTAATGAGAATTAACTATTTGGGATCCCTTTGCTGACCCATGTGTAACAGTTGTTCGATTTGTTGAAAATGACAGGCACTCAATTTTCTGTTATAAATTGGCTCAAAAGGGGTTGCCATTGTTAAAAAAGTCACCACACTTTTGGTGCCACTCAAGGATCTGTCCTTGACAAATAATGCTATTTCTACTCTTTTATTCTTATTCTTTCAATCACATTTTCCCTTATTCTTTTAATCACAGTTTTTCATAAAAGGTATTTGACTTGTCCTCTAAGTTTCGCATTCTTTACTACAGTATGATAGAAACCCACTGCTAAAATTATAATAAAATTATTTCAGAACCTTTTCTTGATAGTTTAAATTTTTGAAAATAATTACACTTAATGTGATATTAAAATTGAAAGGACTATTGGAGGACATCTCAGAATTATAATAATAAAATTATTTCCAAACTTACTTTTTTCTTGTAATTTAAGTTTTTGGAACACTTGTCACTCACAAAATTTAAATATGGGCTAAACCTGCTTGTTCCCCGCACCTTCTCATAATGGGTACCGGGGAGGGAAGTTCAATTTCTTTTTTGAGAGAGTGGAAATAAAGGACATATTACGCACATATTTCTTAATGTTTAATTTAGTTATGATCATATTTTAATTTTCAGAAATATATATTTATTTTTCTTATTTTTTATAGTAGGTGAGTAAGTATATATTTAAAATTAAGAAAAATAATTATTAATATATATGTAAAAAAATTAATTTATATTTCTTAAAATAAGAAGAACGCGAGTGTGACTATATTAAATTTAAAAAGATGTAAGTAAAAGTTTTCTTGATATAAATCCCACTTTTATTCTCTTTTACCCGCACTTTCTTAAATGGAAGAAGAAATAGGTTTATTAGTTTATTGTTTCAAGCATAGGTTGACTGGTCAAAATGGTTTTAAATTAAAAAATCATATAAATTAATATTTAATAAGAGAAAAATAATACAAGTTTATAACATATGATAAATAAATTTGACAACCGGCTAAATGCAAATATTTATCCTGTTTGAAGGTGCTTTAGTTGATGAAAAGTCAAGCACCATGCTCCTCATTTTTAAGTTCTCTATGGTTTTGTGTTCTTCAAATTACGAACCACTAATTTAATCCACCAGCTCAAGCATCAATTCTGAATTTTTTTTATTTACATTTAGGGTAGATTTACACCATTTTCTAACAAACATAAGATTAATTCTTGTTTGAAATGGAAGTAGTAGATAATTAACTCTTTCAATAAAAATACTTTCAAGATCGAATTCAAAATATTAAATTTGAAATGTTTTATAATTCATCCTATTTCAACCAACTAATTACTAGTATAAATATTATTTGACGCATTAATTTTAAGGAAAATTCTACAATACACCATTCTATCAAAGGCATACTAGTATATTATCAAATCTATTTGTTGATATATTTTTAAGTTGCATGCAAGATTTAACTTTAGAACAAAAATAGACTTAATATACAATTAAATTAAATTGTACATTAATATGCCACTACATTAGTAATATATCAAAGTCTCTCCTAAACTCTAACCTCTTATTTGGTAGAACTAAAAATAAAATTTTATTTCATTTTTAGATAAATTCTTTTTAAAATATTATTTGGCTTTAAATAAAAATAATTTAATTTAATTTAATTTAATTTATAATTTTTATTTTAATTATATTTGTACTACTATAAAATCCATCCAATTTAATAAGAATTTTACTAGAATTTATTTTTATTTGGAATAAAAATATATTATACAGTAAATTTATACTATTTTTAATATTAGATTTATCATGAAATAATTAAAATATTTTTTAATTGAATTTCATGCATTTTAATACATTTTAGATAAAATAATTTATTTATAAATGAATTGAAATTATTATTTTAAATAAAAATTTTAAATAATAAAGTTTATTTATAAATAAATTAAAATAATATATATTAAAATAAAATGAAATCAATTCTAAAAAATTATATACCAGATCAACCGTAAATAATTCATATGTATTTTTTCTTTCCGATAGTTGACTCCAACGCATTTTACATCCAATGTTATCAACTCATGTTTTTAACTTGATTGATTTGTGGTTGTGAACCAGAGAACTATTTTAATTTAGTGCTCTTAGGCACAGTCCAGGGATTTCAGTAATCGGAAATACTTTGATACAATTTTTTTTATAGGTGTATTGTGCACTTTTTAATAAAGAGATTTTAACCTTCATATTCGTGCATACGTTGGAAATACTAATCTCTATTCTTTCGAATAAAAAATTATATTATTAATTTAATAATAATAAAATAATAAAAAATATTAAATATTTTTAATAAAAATATCAATTTAAAATATTTAAATTAATATTATATTTATTTTTATTTTATAATAAATATATTTAGTAATTAAAATAATTATTGATGATGATAAATTAATTTAATATTTTTATCATTTTATTATTATTAAATTAATAAAGTAATTTTTTATTTAAAATAAAAATGATTAACTTCTATATATAAATATCGAGATTAACCACCTTTCTAATAAATAAATAGTAAAATTTATAACATCGTGGATATCACAATATATCCACAGTTTGTATAAAGGGGGTAAGTAGAAAATAGACAGGAGGAAGCCAGCAGAAAAAGTAAAAGTAACATTACATTTTTAACTAAATGTAGCCTTCATCTCCCAGAATTTTGAAATCAGAGAAGCTTCTTTCTTTACCTCTTATATTAAATCATTAAATGTAAGAATTAAATTTTTGAAAATAAAATTATTGTGTAAATTTTTTTATAAATTTTATATTAAATAAATAAATTCTAATTTTTTTAATTCTAAAAGAAAGATTAAGAATATGAATATAATATAGTTTATTATGATTAACTCATGATTTCATTTTGCATAAATAACTAATAAATTGATTGATAATTGATAATTAATAAATTAATTGATTGTTTAAAAAATATTTTATAAAATTAATTATTAAATTAGTTAAAAATATAAAATAATATGAAAAGGCACGTTGATATGAATAAGTATATAAATTAAATTAATTCATTTTTATTTAAATATCAAATTATATTAAGAAAATTAAGATGTTTAAATTAAAAATATAATTACTTATATTTAATTAATTATATTTTATAATTTCATATAATTTTTATTTAATTATTATTTATAAAAATATAATTAATTATATTTTATGGTATCACATATTTATTATGAACCTCTTTTTACATATTTATAATGTAAAATAAAAATAATTAATTAAAATTAAATTAATTATAATTTATCACATTATATTTATTTATTTATTTATTTATTTACTTATTTGTATTTAAATAGCATTTAAAGTAAGAATATAATTAAAAATGTAATTAATTATAATTCATGACATCATATACTTATTTATTTACTTACTTGTTTTTCCTTTAATTTTTATATTAAATTTATGATATTATATATTTATTTACTCATTTAATTAATTTTTATTAATTTATTATTTAAAATTGGAATACAATATTTATTAAGGCATGAGTTATAAATTAATAAAAAGAAGAAAGATAAATTTGTAATAAATTTGAAAGATTTTTGACTTATAAGTTATACTCAAGATAGCTTTTTAAATTAAAATTTATTTTTCTCGATAAATTAGTGTTTGAAATATACCTATAAGTTAACTTATAATTTATTAATTAGATTAATAAATTATAAATTGACTTATTTTAATAAGAAATAGAACTAATTAAATTTTTAACTCGTGCAATGCACAACCATATATACTTTTCTAAATAAAATTTCTAATAGTTCTAAATGAAAAAAATTATTAAGTAATTAAATATTTTTTTAAAAAATTAATTGATAACATCTTCATAAATTAATATATATTGTATAACTATAATTAAATTCCAAAATTAAAATATAAATTATAAAAAACTTATTATATATGAAAAAAAATGTTAGAATGTGGGAATAAAATTTTCATTTTACAATCTTTTTTACATTTCTGTTGTGACAACAAAAAGTTAGAAATTTGTATTAGAAGAGAAATGAGAATTAAAAAAAATATAAAACTAAAGTGGAAGAGAAAATGCCATTAAAATTGTAAAGATTTTATGAGGAAGTTAAGGTAGATAAATACATAAATTCCAATGAACAATTTAAATATTTAAGAAGTAATAATTTGACTATAAATTTCAACTTAAGATTAATTTGAATTAATAATTTAGAAAAATAAATAAATTTTCCAAGTTATTTTATAGAATTACATTTAAGGTGGAAAATATTGGGAGAAAATTAAAAAATATTTATAATTTAATTAATATATTTCACATGTTTATGGAGAAAATATTGAATAAAATATTTAATATAATTAGAAAGAAAAATTTATTTAAATAAGATATTTAAATATAATTTGATTTTAAGTATAAATTACAAAATGAAGTACTCTTGATTTCCTAAACTGATATGAATTAAATTTTAAATTTGTAATTTATTTAATATTTTATTTCTAAAATTATTAATCATATTTGACTAACTATTTATTATTGAAACTCAAAATTTAAACCAAATTTGATGTAAATAAACATATAATTGATTATATTATTAATTCTAAAAATTTGAATTTAAATTCAACATCAATTTTTTAATTATTAATTACAATGTGTACATTGATTTAATTATATACTATTTTCAAATTTAGAACAAACAAAAAGAAATTTCAAGACATATTTGAAAAAATTAAAAAATGAGGGTTAATGAATAATTCAAAAAGTAATTATCTTCTCAACCATTTTTTTTTCCAATTGAGATACATCAATTATAGGTATAAGAGATGAACAAAATAAAAAATATTTAAACACATTATGAATAGAATAATTTGAGGAGTTACGGAAATTAAGATATAAAATTATAAACAAAATAAAAATATTTTTACAAATTTGTCTATGCATAAATATTTAAAAACATTTAAATAAATAGTTAGAGATTAAAAAAATTAAATAATAGTATGTTATACTTCGTTTTTAATGCTATAATTAATGTTATATTTTATATGAATGACCATTAATTATTTTGAATAACATTTTGAAATGAAAAATTTAGAGGGTGAGTGTGATGTACGGAGTTATTATAGTGAAGGGTAGAAGATTTAAATGGATGAGTGTCACACACAACATAATTATAATTTAAAAGATAATAATTAACTCCTCATCATACCACGATTAATATATTATATGAAGATATCATTGTGATTTTTCACCTACCTTCAATTTTGTATCATTATCTCTCATTTTGAAATTATAGTTTTCTTACTATAAAAGATAAATAAATAGTATTTCTCCGACTATTGGAGCCATTGATTTGCTACTTCGATTTATTCTTGTGACCGTCCGGCTAAAATGTATTATGTTGGTGCAAATAGAGTCCCTAGATTCACCCCATACAAAGTGGGAGATATTTAATTGCATCAAGTCAATTAGAAAATGTTAATTTTGCCTATTTCTTCTTAGTTTAATGTTGCACTTCTTTTCTATTTATTTTATAGTATACACAATTTAAATATGCTTACTATAATTAAAAATCTCTAATAAAAGTAGTCGATTATTACTTTTATTATCAACATATTGAGTTTGTGATATTTATATAAATTAAAACTTGTACTTTTAAAATTTTAAAGTATTGAGAATTATGATTATCTTCTTCTCAATCAATAACGAAATCAGAATTTTTAATTTGAGGGGATAAGTATTTGAAATTTTATAAAAATAATATCATCTGTAAATTTTTTAAAATTAATTTAAAATTACTATACATCAGAATTAGGACATTAAAATTTTTAGTTTTTAGTGGCATTATTATATCTTTTGTTTTGTGCTCAGCTTTGGAAGATGGGGAGAATCCACTCAGCATGTGAGGTGGGCTCTGAATTTCATTATTATAATCCGAGCAATCACGGGGAAAGTTGAAAACAGAATGGAAAAAATAAAGGGAAAAGGAATTGATTATATAATTCCTATCTTTTGGCGTCATTCTCCACTTGTGGAAATCTTGAGTGGTTTCAAATCATGATCAAAATTACCACCCATAATCAGCGAGGGGAAAAGGTAAAAAGATAAAGAAAGAGATATTCTCTAATCAGTACCTTCGACTATTGGACACTTATGAAAGCATGAAAATTTTGAACACAATATGTGGGTATCCGAAACCCACGAAAAACAAAAAAGAAAGATAAATATCGCACGCCTTGGGGTAATGCTATTAGTGTTCTTTTTTTCTTTTTTCTGATGATAAATGCTATTAGATATATTGGATCCAAGATATAGAAATCTTATGTAATGCAAAAATACAAAATATTTCCTTTAATTTTGAGATGATTGGAATGTAACTCCTTCAACTTAAAAAATTTGTTTTGAAAATTATCCGCTTAAATTATATAAAACTTGAATTTAATACTCACTATTAATTTAATTTATTATTTTATTAAATTACATAATTTTTATATTTTTAAAACAATAATACAATATTATAGTATTTTAATTTATTTTATTATTTTATGTAAATAGTTTCTATGTTATATCATGATTAAAAATTAAATTAAATATATAGGGTTTTAATTTAACAATAAAAATGAATTACAAAATTATATGTGAAAAATGTTGAAATAAATCAATATATTATAATATTATGATTTTTATTTAAAAAGTTCATGAAAATCATGTAATTTGATAAAATAGTTAATTAAATTAACAATAAGTATTAATTCTAAGTTTTATAAAATTTAATATGATAATTTTCAAGTTTTTACAAAAGAAATAGATAAAATCCAACCATTCAAAATTAAAAGGGATATTATACATTTTTCGATAAAATAGTATACTTATTTGCACCCATTTGAAAATAAATTTGGCATTTGAAATGGCCAAACCAAGTGGAAGGATGAAAGGCAACTTTTTTTGGCTGAAGACACTTGTAGACTAAACAATCCTACAAGCCAAAGTAAGCTTTAACATAGTTACTCTTTGAGTCATATTATGGTAGTTGACTAAATGTAGGAATATGACGCATGCTCACATGTGGCTGCTTGAGATGCACTTTAAGAAACTTGCAATTGCAATCCAAACTAGTAATTGCTATCTTTCAAAATGTGTAAATAGGAGAAGACAGGCAGAAGAAGGATCCCTTTTTGCTAAATTCTCACTAGACAAACACATTTGCACACTTTGTGTCTATTCTTTAGCACTTTGTTGCCAATTTTATTTACTTTTATCACAATACATGTAATTCTTCATTCCCTAAATCTTTAAGTGTAAGTGTATCAAGACATTATTTCCTAAATCTTTTTTTCTTGTTCATGTAGTTTATGATTGTGTTTGATGTATATGTCCTTTTAAGGACTCTGCAAAGGTTCTTTAATAAACTACGTTTAAACTGCCTTTTTAGGCATGTTTATGTACTTTCCTATTACTATTTACATAATTATGTGATTTACCATGATTTTATTGGTTATTGACCACTACTTTTACATTAACACCTTTTGTTCAAAACTATATTAGTAAACTGGACAAACTCCACTGCTTGCAAAATAAGTTGAATCCCATTGTGAATTTTTGATTGAAAACAAATTAGTACGCTTAGTGGGACCTAATTAAGGTAACAATTATGATATTTCTTATTTATGCAATTAAGAATTGGTACAATTTTACCACTTTTCAATATGAATTTCAATAGGATATCTTCTTCTAGCATTGTAAATAACAACCCTTTGTTTCAAGAAAGGCTATTAGAACATGTTAGTGAGCCATAATAAGATCTAGGAACCAAGACTTCAAAAATTATTGATAAGGCTTATTTATGAAAGCTTAGAATCTAAATGTTCAAAATAATCTAATGCCGAACACAACACCAAATGTGGGGAACCAAAATAATATTAGGAGGAATTATAACCACAGTCAAAATATCTACATATCCATAATGTTCAAAATGTAGCCAATCCAAACCAAAAATCAATAAAGGATTGACCATTGAAACAATAGACCACTTAATCAAAATAACAAAGCCTCAAGAAACAATAACAATAATCAGCTAAACAATGACTAATGGAACAATGTTGAAGGATTAATGGATTGCCTATAGGGATGCCTTATGGAATATCACAAACTAAAGAAAATAATAGAGTGGTTGCTTATAACAAGTAAAATGTTGTTTAACTTGAAAGGGTTAATGCTGAAACAATTAAAAATAATAGAATTAACGACCTCATTATTAATAATCTAGGCATATTGAGATAATAAATGGATGAGAGTAATCATGAAATAGTGCACATGTTGTCACAAAATATAATCACTATACTTAGATCAATGGAAAAATGCAAAATATTTCTTTTAATTTTGAGATGATTGGAATGTATCTCCTTTAACTTAAAAAATTTGTTTTGAAAATTATCTGCTCAAATTATATAAAACTTGAAATTAATACTCACTATTAATTTAATTTACTATTTTATTAAATTACATAATTTTTATATTTTTTAAACAATAATACAATATTATAGTATTTTAATTTATCTTGTTATTTTATGTAAATAGCTTCTATGTTATATAATAATAAAAAATTAAATTAAATATATAGAGTTTTAATTTAATAATAAAAAATGAATTACAAAATTATATGTGAAATTTTTTTGAAATAAATCAATATATTATAATATTATGATTTTTATTTAAAAAGTTCACGAAAATCATGTAATTTGATAAAATAGTTAATTAAATTAACAATGAGTGTTGATTCTAAGTTTTATAAAATTTAAGATGATAATTTTCAAGTTTTTACAAAAGAAATAGATAAAATCCAACCATCCAAAATTAAAAAGGGATATTATACATTTTTCCATAAAATAGTATACTTGTTTGCACCTATTTGAAAATAAATTTGGCATTTGAAATGGCCAAACCAAGTGGAAGGATGAAAGGTAACTTTTTTTGGTTAAAGAAACTTGTAGACCAAACAATCCTACAAGCCAAAGTAAGCTTTAACAAAGTTACTCATCGAGTCATATTATGGTAGTTGACTAAATGTAGGAATATGAAACATGTGAGCATGCTGATGCTTAAGATGCACTTTGAGAAGCCTGTAATTGCAATCCAAACCACTAATTACTACCTTTCCAAATGTGTAAATAGGAGAAGACAAGCAGAAGAAGGATCCCTTTTTGCCAAATTCTCACCAGATAAACACATTTGCACACTTTGTGTCTATTCTTTAGCACTTTGTTGCCAATTTTATTTACTTCAATCGCAATTCATGTAATTCTTCATCCCCTAAATCTTTAAGTGTGAGTGTATCAAGACATTATTTCCTAAATTCTTTTATCTTATTCATGTAGTTTATGATTATGTTTGATGTATATGTCATTTTAAGGACTCTGCAAAGGTTCTTTAATAAACTACATTTGAATTGCCTTTTTTGGGCATGTTTATGTACTTTCCTATCACTATTTACATAATTGTGCAATTTAACATGATTTTATTGGTTATTGATCACTACTTTTACATTAACACCTTTTGTTCAAAACTATATTAGTCAACTAGACAAACTCCACTACTAGCAAATAAGTTAAATCCCATTGTGAATTTTTGATTAAAAACAAATTAGTACACTTGGTGGAACCCTATTAAGGTAACAATTATGACATTTCTTATTTATGCAATTAAGAAGTAGTACAATTTTACAACCTTTTAATATGAATATCAATAGGATATCTTCTTCTAGCATTGCAAATAACAATCCTTTGTTTCAAGAAAGGCTATTAGAACATGTCAGTGAGCTACAATAAGATGTAGGAACTAAGACTTTAAAAATTATTGATGAAGCTCATTTATCAAAGCTTAGAATCTACATGTTCAAAATAATCCAATGTCGAACACAGCATCAAATGTGGGGAATCAAAATAATATTAGGTGGAATAACAACCACAATCAAAATATCTACATATCCATAATGTTCAAAATGTAGCCAATCCAAACCAAAAATCAACAAAGGACCGACCATCAAAATAATAGACCACATAATTAACATAACAAAGCCTCAAGAAACAATAACAATAATTAGCTAAACAATGACTAATGGAACAATGTTGAAGGACTAATGGATTGCCTATAGGGATGCCTTATGGCATATCACGAACTAACGAAAATAATAGAGTGGTTGCTTATAATAAGTAAAATGTTGTTCAACCTAAAAGGGTTAATGTTGAAAGAATTAAAAACAATAGAATTAATAACCTCATTATTAATAATCTAGGCATATTAAGATAATAGATAGATGAAAGTAATCATGAAATGGTGCACATGTTGTCATAAAATGTAATCACTATACTTGGATCAATAATTGAGAATGCAACCAATAGTAAAAAATAGATGAATCGAACTTTAAATTGAATGGCTCGACATTTTGATTCATAACATGACCAAAAACTAAAATTAGAGATGGAAGAGTCTAATATCGAATATACTGAAATTGAAATACTTTAAATAGAATATGACCATATAAGATTAACCAAAAGAGGATTACTTATAAGAAAGGCCTAATTAAATGGATCCTAAAATAGAGGCGCACAAGTCAATATTTAACAGTGAAATCAAGAGATATTAAACTATAAAAAATGTGAATCCAAATCAGAAAGGCTAAGATAAAAAAGAACAAAAGCAAACTATACAAGATTTGATTAAGAGGATTTTAGACTAATTTAGTGGATAGGTTACATACCTAAATTAACAAGGGATTTTTCCAAAATGGATACACTAAATTAAATTACCTAGAGGCTTTAAGATACTAAAGTTTACAACTTTTTTTGGTAAAGATGATCAATCCATAATTGAGCATATTACTTAATTCACCACTAAGTATAGAGAACTAGCTGGTAATAGATTTTTAAAACTTAAACATTTTTCCCTTTCCTTAACTTGTACTGTCTTTTTTTAGTACTCAAGATTACCACCAAGTTTTATACATTGATGGATATAGATGGAGAGTATGTTCCATAATTAATTTTATAAAAGAAAGATAAAGATAAATTTGGCTGACTTGATAAATATCCAAAAAAAATTCTATAGAGTCAATAAAAGATTGTTTATTTTATTTTTAGTAAGCTTATAGCAAATACTTCATCTAAGTTGTTAAAAGTGAAGTGGCTAAAATAATAGTGGCTAGTTTTTACTATGCTATTTGTAAAAAGTTAGTTAATTAAAATATCACTTGTAGTGGTGTCAAATAAGGTATGACCTATAGGTTGGTCCATATGCATTACGAGTTTTGGCAGGTTTAGACTTTTAAAATTAGTTCCATTTTTAGATGTGAATAATACGAGCTAGTCTATTGCGAGCCAAGTCTATCATAAGTTGATCCATAGCTATAAAGTTCATGGACTTACAATTAAAACTCATAGGTTGGTCCAATCTATCATAAGTTTTGACCAATTTGAACCCTTTAAAGTCAGACTCATTTTAGACACTAGTAATACAAATCGGTTCATTTGATAGGCTTAATCATTGATGTTGCTCAGTTAGTTAATAAGGTTCAACAAATAGAGTAACTACAATGAGAAAAAGATAGAAAACTAATTTCAAGAAGGATTATAGAAAAGAAAGAATGGCTTGTGTTAAGAAAATATGGTCGATGAAGATAGTGATAATAAGGTCCATGTGACTAGACTTAAACTTAACCCTCCTTCTATTTATACATTGTTGAAAAATGTTAAAAAAAATGGACCCTAATAATAAGAAAATTTATTTTTTTAATTTAAGTAAGATAGATTAAATATTTAACATGTTATTGAAAGATAAACAAGTAAAATTGTTTAAAGGACATAGAATTTTGTCTAAAAAAGAAATAAAATATTAAAGATATTATAAATATCATAACATGCTTCGTCATGGCACTAATAGTTATGTTCATTTCAAGAATATCATTGAAAAAGCCATAAAGCAAAGGATATTGAATTTTACTAACAAAGGTAAGAAAATGATAGTAAATAAATATTCTTTCCTAATAGGATATAATTATGTAGAGCTAGAAGTGAGTTTGACCTCTTTAATGTTAGGTAGTTATGTTCTTTATGAAGATAAAGCGATGAGCAGTTTTCAAGAGCTAGAATATAACATTAGTTTACTTGAACTTTAAACTAAAGTTATGTTATATGAAGCTGATGAAGTTGAAAGCTATACAAAGTCAAATGAAGGTTTTGATCTATTTCAAGAAGACATTAATGTTGTATGTTACTATAAGTATGATGATCCTCTTGATGCACCGTTTTTCTTGAAGCCTATCCTAATAAAGGTGAGTTAAACACTAATTTTATAAAAAGAATTCAATATGAAGGAAAAATGTTAAATATTGCCCTTGACATGAAAAAATATTGCAATGAATTGTGGGTGGTAATCAATGCTAAATGGTCAAAGGTTCATGTTAATCCTGAAGTACAAAAGTTAACCAATGAAAGAAAGAAAGCCATGAAGAAAGTCCAGGAATTTGAAAAGAATAAAGGTAGGTCAAAATTAGTATTTCAATGGTTAAACTATAACAAACCAAGAAGTGAGGTAATAATCCAAATCAGTAATAAAAATCCAAGAAGAGATCATGCCAAAGGACAATGGATAAAGAATGAGCCTTGATGCAATAAAGGAAAACAACCATGGAGATTGAAATTCACAAAAGAGAGGAATAAAGGATATAAGCATTACTATAAGCAATCTTTACCTACAAAGACATAAAAGAAGTATATGTGAAGATAAGCTACTTATAAAAGGAAACAAAGAGAAGGCATGGAACTAAAAGCATCTTCCAATTATAGAAAGTCAAGTGAGCATAAGAAAGATGACAAAAAAGAAAGTGTCTTCTTTAGGGCTTATAGTCAAAACATGGATGTTGATACTGACGTAATCACTATCTCACCATCTTCATTTGTTAATGCTAACACCTATAATGGTGCTAAAAACTTTGATGATGATGTAGCCACCACAGTGGTTAAACTTTAAAGCAACAAAGAAATTTTTAAGAAGAAAACCACAAAAAGGTTCAAAAGGCCAAATGAATCCATGGAAAATCATTTATGGCTTTTACACATCAAAGCCTACCTAAATGGCTAACCAATCAATAAAGTGTTAATAGATAATAAGGTGCCAGCCAATTTTATGTCGTTGTTTGCATTTGTTTGGCTAGGAATGCAATTGAAAGACATTATGCCATCCAATGTTATAGTTATTAACTTCAATAGGAGAATATTAGTTATGGAAAGGATATTATTAATAAATTTAAAGGTTTGTTCATTCATGAGGCCTGCATTATTTTTATAGCGCCATCAAAAGTTAACTACAATTTACTATTCATGAGATATAGGATTCATGCAATCAAAGCAGTTCCTTCTACTTTGCAAAAAAAAAATGATTACATGGAAAGAGGATGGAATAATTGAAATCATTGGCGAATGATAGTCCTTATTGTATGCAATAATGTCACATCGATTTCAAGGTGTACAATCCAAAAAGCAAACTCTTGTAGACTAATAATCATTTTAACCCAACCATAATCAAGATATGTTTTTTAGACACATCTAGTTTCAAAATACTCTCAAAGGTTAAAAAGATAGGATCTGCATATAATTTGAATGAATGATTATTAGCAATAAAACACTTAGCTTTCAACCTATATGGTTGATTAAGTCCAAAATATAGTCTTTGATTGCATTTATAATGATAATCCACTTAGGTTTCATGAAAATCCAATTAAAGAAAACACAAAGAAAATTGAAGTCTAAGATCCTTTGCAAGAGCTCAACTTAGAGGATAGAAGATCACAAAAGAATAACTTTTATTAGTATAACCTTACTAGAAAGCATTAAGCAACAAATAACCAATATCTTGAAGGAATACAAAGATTGCTTTGCATGAAACTATGACAAATTGCCAAGTCTAAATAGAGATATGATCGAATATAGATTACTTATCTAAGAAGGATTTTGACCACATAAATGGCCATATTGACAATTTTTCCCATAAGTCAATTTAAAGTAATATAAAGAGATAGAAATGTTATTGAAATCCAAATCATTCGAATAATTAGTTGAAAGCCAAATTCATCCAGACAATTAGGTATGCTGAGTAGCTTTCAAATATGGTGCTTGTGATGAAAAAAATGTAAAGTTATAAATGTGCATTGACTTCAAGATTAGAATAATGTGACACCTAAAGATAAGTATCTTACATTGGTAGCAAACATATTAATCAATGCAACATTAGGTCATATGGTAGTAAGTTTGATGGATGGAAATATTGGATATAACTAAGTTTATATAGTTGAAAAAGATATGTTGAAAATTGTATTTCAATGCCTAAAGTTTATTCATGCTTTTGAATGGGTAGTCATGCCATTTAGACTAAAAAATATTAAAGCCACCTACCAACAAGCAATGAATACTATTTTAACAATATGATTGTAAAGATATTAGAAGTTTATATTGATAATGTTATGGTTAATGGGGTTCTTATAAGGAGCATTTAGTCAATTTAAGACAAGCCTTTACTTAAATATAAAAGGACAATTTGAGAATGAATCCTCTTAAATATGCCTTTGGCATTTCAGTAGTGAATTTCCTAGGTTTCCTTATTCATAAAAAAGGAATTGAAATTGATAAAAATAAAACCAAAATCATCATGGAGACTTTAGCACTAACCAACAAGAAAGAGTTGTAATATTTTTTAAGAAAGGTCAGTTTCATAAGAAGATTTATATAAAACTTATATAGTCAAACAAAGGTTTCTTGTTATTGCTAAGATTAAGAATCAAGAGCAATTTGTATGACAAGTTAAACATCAAGCCATATTTGAAGACATAAAAAAATATATAAGCAATCCATTTGTAATATCTTCACTTATTCAAGGTCAACATTTGAAAATGTATATTTCATCCTCTGAAAATGCAATAGGTTATTTTGTAGTTTAGGAGAATAAAAAAGGAAACATTTTATTATTTATCTAAGTTATTAAATGTAATTGAATAAAAATATTCAGTAATTAAAAAGTTATATCTTATTTTATTTTTCTCATGCTTTAAGCTCTAATATTATTTGTTGCCAACTACAATATCAGTCATAGCTAAACTTGACATTTTAAAATATATATTGGTAGGACTTTTCATTCACCAAGTTAAAAAATAGGCTTTAAGCTTGATTGAATTTACCCTATAATATTACCTTATAAGAGCAATAAAAGGCCAAGTTATGGTTGACTTCATAGTCAAATATTATAAGCAACCTATCAACTTTGTTGGAGCCAACTATTGAAAGTTATACTTTGATGGATCATGTCATAAAAATGAGGTTAGATATGGTATATTGATTATAACACCAGAAGGTTAACCAGTTGAATTTATGTTCCTGTTAACCAAATCATACTCAAATAATAAGATCAAATATAAAGCATTAATAATCTTTTTAGAATTATTTCTAGAGCAAAAAGTGCACTGTGTGGAATTTTTAAGGATTCACAATTAGTTGTTGACAAATTATGCAAGAATATTAGTGTGTGAATCCATGTATGGCTAAGTATTAAGCTATTTTGGCTAAATTATTGTACAAATTCAACAATGTCATTATTAGTCACATACTTAGGGTTACAGATGAAAAGGCCAATGCTTTAACTTAAATAGCTTTAGGATACCCAATTAATAATTCAAAATTAATTGAACTACTCTCAAACATGTAAACTTAGAATCAAGATAAGAAAAAGAATTTTTATATGCATTTGTTGACTAATCTTTAAAAAAATTAGAAAACACCTCTAGTTAACTATTTAAATAACCTAAACCACATAACGAGTTAAGACATAAGAACAAAAGCCTTAGATTTGTAAAAGAAAACTTTCAAAGGCTAATTATTAAAATGCCTAGAAGGAGTTAAAGTAATTTTATCTATGAGGGAAGTGCATACATGAATATATTGTGTACACCAAGCTAGAGTAAAAATGAGATGAACTTTACTAAGATAGGCATTGTATTAGCCATAAATGATAAAAGATTATATACATTTTGCTAAAGGATATGAAAAGTGCCAAAAACATGGACTAATCTAAAACGTACTTGTTGTTAAATTGAAATATATAGTCAAGCCATGACTATTCAAAAGATAGGCATTAAACATTATTGGTTAAACGTATTTGCCATCAACCAAAAGTCATCATTTCATCTTAGTGGTGATAAACTATTGCACTAAGTGGGTGGAAGCAATGGTATACAAGAAATCAAGTAGTCAAACTTAATTGATTTTATAAAGAATAAGTTACTTTGTAGATTTAGCTACCTGAAATTTTAACAAAAAATAGAAGAACTGTATTCATAGGATAAATGATTTGAGACTATACCAAATCTAGAAGTATAAAGATGTTAACTTCTATACCTTATTATGCGTAAGCTAGCGAGCAATTGAAATTGCTAATAAGTTATAATTGTAATGTCCTAAATTTTTAATTCTATCATTTGAATTTCTAAATTCTAAGGTCGTAGAAACGAAGAGCACGTTTGAATTAGCTTGGTGGGTGAATCTTAAGTTGAAAGGAATTAAGTGTAAGTGTAATCGAAATTTTAAAGGAAAAAGGATAGTAGGAAAAGAATTAATTTCCTTAAATAGTATAGATGATTAGAGGAGATTAGAAAACCCTAAAAAGGGGAGTTGTGTAAGTCTGATAGTGTAAGGAATTTTAAATAGACAGAAACCTTATGGATCAAATTGCAAAAGTGCAAAATCGAATGTGGTTAAAGTGTGAATAACCAAGAATTTAGGGTGTAATATGTAATTTTATTTAGTGAGATCAATAGACACATGACAAGTGTCATTATTAGAAAAAATGGCAAGAATAGCCTTACTAATTAGTGAAAAAGGACTAAAATACCCTTGAAAATTTTAAAAATGACCAAAATACCCTTGAGGCTTCATGAAAGCTCTTCTTCCTTCTCCTTTCTTCTCCAAGCCGTAGAACACCTCCATGAAAGCACCAAAAACATGCAAGAGAGAGAAGGAAGAGAGAGAAAACTTCTTTTGACTTTTTCACCCAAATATAGTGAGAATTAGGCTTAGTTGTAGAAGGGAAAGTTGCTTTTCTCATCAAGCTCTATTTATTGGTGTGTTTAGATTGAAGAAAGCTCAAGTTTGATCAAGTTTGGTGAGCTCTAAGTGAGGATTTTCAAGTTGCACCAAGAGGTAAAAATGTTCTCCTCTAAAAGCTCTTTAATGTACTCTTTTTAGTTTCTTGAAATTTTGATGTTGGTGTGGTCAAAGGTGGTTGACCATGGAGTTTTGGATGATTTGAACATGTCTAATGGTGTTTTGGATGTTGTTATGTTGATCTATGGCTTTGGTTTGGTGTAAAAACAATAAGAAACCATGATGTACACACTAGGATTTTAGGGGCATAATGGTGCATGTGTGGATTTGGCATGATTTATTTGGAATTTAGCTAAATTGATGAAATTTTGAATTATGAAAGTATGTATGAAACTTCCCTTTTGAGAAGCCAAAACCATGAATGTGGAAAAGAAGGAGGGAAGGAGATTTAGCCATTTAAATTGTGTTTTTCGAAGATTGGTAATGTACACAGAGTATAACACGGCTCGTGTTTTACCCCGTGTTCTTCAACGAAGACTGATCAGTATGTTACACGGGGTGCGACACTCCCCGTGTTTACCTCAGAACTGAAGGGCAGTAAAATACACAGGGTATGACACGGTCCGTGTTTACCCCCGTGTTCTTCTCTGAGCAATCCAGTGAAGCCTCGAAGTGATCCAGAAAGAAACACGGCCCTAAACACGGGGTTCCCATACCCCGTGTTCTTTGTTAAGTGAACAATTTGGTTTCGATTCTTCACGATTTGCACGGTTTTGTCTCCGGATCCTTTTCTAATGCATATATGTGTCATTTCAAAGCTTGAAAATAAAATATAGAGCATCTAAGTATCCTTTTCAATCAATTTGTACCAAATACTAAGTAAATGAATGATGAAACGCATAGAACTTAAGTGCATTTGTGCATTCATCAATGTGGAGGAAGTGAAGAATACATGAGGTTTAAGGAAAATGATGATGTTCTAATAAGAACTATGATGTGCATTTATGTAGACTAAGGAGTGACAAGTTGGAAAGGCAAGAGGAATTGTAAAGAAGTTTTTAAGTGAGGGCAAAGGAAACATCACTATTGGAAGCTTTTAAAAGGTAGCTAGCTTTATCCTTAAACTCTGTTTTCTATTTACATGATTTTCTATATATTATGCCATTGTATGGAATGTGTATGAAGTAGCTGTGTGCGCATCCCGGGAAAACAGTAAAATGCTGTGTGTGAGGCCTATGGCCCGAGTTCCCCGAGATGATAATGAAATTGCTGTGTGCGGTACCTATGGCCCGAATACCTCGGGAAGACAGTGAAATGCTGTATGTGAGGCCTGCGGCCCGAATACCCCGGGAAGACAGTAAAATTACTGTATATGAGGCCTAGGTACGATTATCTGTGATGGCAATCTAGATATCTATATAAGTCCTTGAATGGGCTTGATGATTGCTATGTGTGATGCACATTTCTTACAATGGTATGAAATGAGATGATAAATGATTAATTGATTTTGAAATGTATGTTTTATTTGCTTAAGGATCTGGAATGGCTTGATATATTTTTTTTATAGTAATAGCTAGCTACTGGGAAACTCTGTTTTTTATGTTTCTATATTGTTACTAACCATTCCAGGTGATACTTCTAAAGGCCCTCTTGACAAAGGAGAATAAAGTTTTGAAGTTGTATTAAAAATGATTATATAGTTGGTGATATTGTAAGTGATGGATGTGTGTTTTGTAAGTTGAACTTTTGGCATAATTACATAACCCTTGCCTATATTGTATGAAATACAGAAATTTGAGGTATTGTGAGCTAGCTTAGAGTAGAAGGCAAATTAGGATGCATTAATTACCTATTTAATGAGGATTAAGGTGTTAATGAGTGAGGGAGTTTACAATAATTAACTTAATTAAAAAGCATATTGATTAATATCCAAGGAATTGACACCAAATTCTTAATAAGGAACTTTAAGCAATTAGAAATTAGCAATAAAATTTGACAAGAATCACCCCTTATAAATTAATTTATGGTCACCATGTTGTCTTACCAGTCAAAGTCACCATTAAAGCTTTAAGAGTACAGAAACAAAATGAAATGCTGTAAGGCGAATATTATAATTTGATCCTTGAAGAACTAGAAGAGTTAGATGAAGTGCATGGAATGCTTTACATGTAAAGATTGGTTGAATAATGTAATAAACATGTAAAAGTTAAGAAGTTTGTTTAAGGCCAGTTAGTTTGGAAAGTGATTTTATTAATGCAAGTTATGTCAAATTATAAGAAATGGTCACCTTATCAGAAATGGTTATTCATTATTCTTCAAGTTTTCAATAAGAATAATTATACAGTTAAAAACTTGGAAGATGATAAGGTTGAAATAATTAATAGAAAATACTTAAAATAATATAAACTAGACATCCATAAGATGAAATTCAAAAGTAATTATAGTTATACTCTTGATCAATAAAGCCAAAAACTTGACTACAAGGATTACAAAAGATTAACCAAGTTGTGGTCAAATTACTTTAGTCAGCTTATATAATTTAGAAAGAAAATCTACAAGTCTAGAAAGGGTGATTTAAAATTGCATTTGAAATTCTCCTACTTCATTGTAGTTGAAGCTTTCAACTCAAACATTGCTCGATATTCATTAGCTATTTGAGTTAATTGAGCATCAACTAATTTGTGCTTTTTTATTCCCTCTTTACTTTTTTTTTAAGCTTTTAGTTTTCAATTTTTATAATTTAAAGTTTCAAACTCTAAAGATAGTCTAGAGTCTTCCATTTGCTTGAGCTCTAATTACAATTAGGCTATTTTTGCTTTTAAATCCAAGATTTTGTTGTTTTAAGCTAAAATATTATCATTACACGTACAACATTTTGCAAGTAAGGCTTTAAGATGCTTTTCACCAACTTTTCCAAAGTTAAGCAATTCTTGTTTTCACTTAGATAAAGTTTGGTAGGCTTTTTCAGTAGTCAAGGCTTCGCTTAAATTAGTAACTATGGTTGGAAAATTTTCTGCTACATCCATAATGTACATCTTGAAGTCGACAGTTATGGAAGAGTTAGATTTAGTAATGTTTATCAAAACTTATAAACTTTATTTAAAGTTTTCATATCTTTTTGGAATTTTGACCATAGCTTGCAAATCTTAGTTCAAAATCTCTTTTATGAAGTCATTGCATTCTTTACTTTCTTAACATGTGCTTTATCAATAATAGGCTTTTTAGCCATTCAAAAGTTAAAGGAGTCAAAGTTGAATAATTGCCTTTAAATGCTACTTAAGTTAGGAAAACAAAATGATCTTCTTCATTATCATATTTATGCTTTTGGCCATCTTCTTGATCAAATGTATTTTAGTTAAAATAAGGGATGTGTTCGGTTGGTCAAGGATGAAAAATTTGTCGTAGTTACGTAAAAATACCTCAAAATGCTCAAGTTCTTTACCCTTGAGATAGTTATCCATATCCAATTGCTTTTTAAAGTCACTCTTAGCTAATTCTTCTTTATCTAATAAGGAGATGCTTAGGGGTTTTTGAATTATTCCTTTTAGTTAGAACCTTCAGGCAAGTTAAATTCCCTCAATATGAAATGGTACACCATTCTTTTTTATCTTTTTGCTTAATTCAAAATCATTGTAAAAAATAACAATTAGCTGCAATTGAAAAACCCAAAGTGGTCCACTTAAATTGGTAAAAGATTTATTTAAAGACTATGGCAATATTATGGAACATGTAAGCCAAGATCAAAGGAACCAAAGCTACTTATCAACCTTCATTCAAAATTATGGCTAATGAAATATACGTTAAAGAAATTTTCAAGGAAAGGATGCAATATAAATATTTACATATCTAATATTGAAAAAGATAATATGTTTGGCATTGCTTATTGCTGAATCCTTAACTCCTTGAGATGTATTAAAAAATGTGGTATAAGCTAAATTTTAAGGTATCACAACAACTAGATTTTAAAAAGGTGTAGATATAAGGTTGTAAGAAGAAGGATATTTTGTAATAACTAAAACATCGAAAGTGAAAGGGCTTACAGGGCCATATAGAACATGAAGTGAACTGGTTAAAGGTGACCAAAAGGATATATTCACACTCAACATTGGGCTATTGGCTCTAACTAGAAGTTAGGATAGCTTAATAGCTTTAAAAATGCTAATAAACGTCTATAGGTCAGCTTTTTATTTTTGCACATGATCTAGCCAAGAGATGTATTAAGTTAAGGAAAAATATGAAAGAAAAGGAAAGTTATGGAAGTTCATATTCTCTTTAACAATGCAAGGAATAGTAGGGATTAAGGTTTTAGTAAACAAATGTAGTGTTTTAAGCTTAGGCAAAAGGTGATCAAAAGAAGTAGCAAAAAGGCCAAGATGGTAAACTAATGATTTATCATCATTAATAGAAAATTTTAAAGATGAAAGCAATACCTAAAGCTTCAAATTTTTTATTTTTGCAAGTTAGGATCAATAACTTTAACCTAATAATGCTATAGATTAGGATTAAGAGGAAGAGCTTGATATGGCAACCATAGTGAGTAGTTCAAAAGGAAAGAGTAAAGAACAAATAGGAGCAAATGTGAAGGTTGAAAGTGAAAAAGAAAAGATAAAGATGAGTTTAATAATTTATTAGGGAATGATCATTAGGGTAATCAATACATTTAAAGACCTATAATGATGAAGATGGCTTGATACAGGGGATTAACATTAGAAAGCTATGAAATTTAAAAAGAAACATGCAATTACAGAAGATAAAAGACCTAGAAATGTGACATTTAATGGTAGAACGAATGTACCCCAGAGTGTCACATATGCAGGAGAAAGATTTGATAAAGATTTAATCATGAGTATTAATGAGAAAATTACTAATAATTGCAAGAGTCTAATAGTTAAACGACATCATTTGTATAACAATGTTTAGGATTCTAGAATAATGTTTTTGTACTTTATTTTTTAGTTAAAATATTAGTTGAAATTTTATAATGACAACTTTTATCAATCATCTTTTAACCTAAATATAGGCTGACTTATCATAATAAAATAGGGTTTTCTCTTTAATCACAATCAAGGTGACTTTTTAAATAAGATAAAGGCTAAGTAATCATGCTCAGAGGTTTAATGCTTGTGAAATCTTTGACCAAAAAATCCAAGTTAACAAGCATGATAGTGATTTTCTCTAGAAAGTTGTGAATTTTTTACTTAAGCATATGCCAAATGCTCATAACAAAATAATTTAACATTTCCTTAGTAATCCTAACCTAAATATAAGCTGAACTATCATAGTAGGATAGTGTTTTCTCTCGAAGCATGGCCATATGACAAGTAAGTCTTTGGTCAAGATATAATTCTAATGATTTGCTTAGAAGGTTAAAAATATGAGCTAGATACCCATAACAAGATGATAAAACTTTTCCCTATCAAGATAAGGTAAAATAGTTTAATTCCTTTTCAACAACTTAGAGCATCTAAACTAAGGAGCCTTTGTTTACACCTATTTGAAAGCAAATTTAGCATTTGAAATGCCAAACCAAGTGGAAGGATGAAAGGTAACTTTTTCTTGTTGAAAGTACTTGTAGTCTAAATAATCTTACAAGCTAAAGTAAGCTTTAATAGGGTCTCTCATTGAGTCACATTGTGGCAATTGACCAAACATAGGAATGTGACATGTCTTAACCATGTGAAAGCTTGAGATGCATTTTGAGAAACTTGCAATTGCCATCCAAACTAGCAATTGCTATCTTTACAAAAGTATAAATAGGAGAAGATAGATAGAAAAGGATCCTTTTTCGCCAAATTCTTACCACATAAACATATTTGTACACTTAATGTCTACTTTGCAACACCTTGTTGCTAATTTTATTTATTTCTATAGCAATTCATGTAATTCATCATTCCCTAAATATTTGAGTGTGAGCACACAAGGACATTATTTCCCAAATTCTTTTGTCTTGTTCATGTATTTTATGATTATATTTTATGTATATGTCTTTTGAAGGATTCTACAAAGGCTCTTTAATGAATTATATTTGAATTGCCTTTTTTGAGCATATTTATGTACCTTCCTATTATTATATAATTATGCAATTTATTATTACTTCATTGATTATTGTTCACCACTCTTGCATTAATATGTTTTATTCAAAACTCCACTAATAAATTGGATAAACTCTACTGCATATAAAATAAATTGAATATCATCATGAATTTTCGATTAAAAATAATACTATGTGAACATTGATTGAGAGATCTTATTTTCATTGTTATGTGCACAATAACATGACATTCATGACATAGATTGTTTTTATGTCTCGGGGATGCAAATCTTTTAGAGAAAAATACAAAATAGCCTCTTCAACTTTGGAATAGTTGGATTTTATCCTTTTTTACTTTAAAAACTTGGAAATTACTTCCTTAAATTTTATAAAACTTGGGTTTAACACCTATTGTTAACTTAATTAACTATTTAATCAAATTATATATTTTTTAATAAATTTTTTTAACAACAATCCCAATATTATAGTATTAGCTTATTTTACAATTTTTCACATATAATTTTGCAATCTATTTTTTATTATTTAATTAAAACTTTATATATCTAATTTAATTCCTATTAATTATATAACATAGAAATTATTTGTGAAAAAATAATATGATAAACTAAAATAGTATAATATTATAGTTGTTATTAGAAAGTATCACTAAAAATTATATAATTTGATAAAATGATAAAATAAGTTAATTGTAGATGTTAATTCCAATGATTATATAATTTAAGGAGGTGATTTTCAAGTTTTCAAAGTAGAATAATTCAACCATTTTTAAGTTGAAGAAGATATATTATATTTTCCTCAATCTTTTATATTAGACATAAAATGGTTGTTGCAGCTCATAAAAGAATGTGTGAAAATAAGGAGTGTGTGATATTCGAAGAGATGTATGCTATTAGTTAATCATATACTATCATATTAATAAAAAATTATTAATTATTTATTATAATTAAAAATTTTTAATAATATAACTTTCTTTTATTTATTAATAACATAAAATATTTATATTAATAATAAATTAAATTTAAACTAGTAAATTTTAAAATAAAAATATATCTTTACCACAATTAAAACGCTAGAAAAGAAAAGATAAAGGATGAAAGTGATAATCCAGATTCTTCCTTTAAAGTTTGTTATCCGAGTCCTCCGTATTTTCTATGAGCGGATCTTTTTGATGAGCGAAGAGATTATAATATTCTAAAGAGGTAATGTCACCTTACGTCTGTCTCTCTGCTCATACAGTAATTAAGAATTTCTGTATTATATCTGCTTATATTTTAATAAATAAATAAATAAATTATTTCTTAAATTTTAAGAATTAATCAATGATGATATCCAAGAGTTTTATTTCTCAAAATGCAAGTAAAAATAATATTAAAATTTTATTATTAGGTAGAACTGAAAATATTTTCTTAATTAATTTCGATATATTTTGACGGCAATAATTTATACTACATGAGGAAATGTTTCTGGATAATAGTTAATATTGACGGACGGACCTACAATGCGATTAATTTTGCATATTATGCGTAAATTTGACAGTTTATTTCCTATAAAATTATCGCAATTTTAAAGTTTACTAGGTGTCACCTTGTGTATTACATAGATAAATATTTATTTCAATAATATAATATTATAATTATATATTAATTATTTATAAAAAATAGATAAAAATTTGATTAATATAGAACTAACAGTTTCAAGAAAAGTAGTAATTTTATACTATGGGCAAATATTTATTTTAATAATATAATATTATAATTATATATTAATTATTTATAAAGAGGTTAGATAAAAAATTAATTAATATATAGCCAGCAACTCTAAGAAAAAAAGTAATCTCTTCACTCATTTTATTTAATATTTAAGTAAATAATTAATTTTAAATTTATTTTATCAAAAAAATTAAATTTTCAATTCAAACATCATATTAATTAGATACTATTTTTAAGATAATTATTATCATTAATATTAATATTTAATATTATGATTTATAATAAGAATAAGTTTTTTTGTAATGATAATATAATATATTTTTATATACCATGGTACCATATAAAATAGACTTGTGGAAACAAACTTTTGCAAGTAATAATTTTATACTGACAACAACTTATTAAAATCTATAAATTATAATATACATATTGACTAAAATTTAATACTTTGATATTAAATTTTTTATTTTTTAATTCATATAAAAGAGAGGAATAGATTTTGATTAAAAAATACTAATGACTAACTCATATTTAGTATCATTTAAAAGATACATTATAATAAAATTTCTTTCTCAAAATATAATAAAAAATATAAAATAGTAAATAAATAAAAAATGTGTAGTGGATATCAAATTTTTAGAAAGAGAGTTGATCTATTTTGTAATTGAAGTTTAAGAAAAATATGTTAATGATGTAGAGAAAAAAAGTTAGAGAAATGATATAATTATTTAGGAACATAATACAAAAAAATAATTAATTAGATTATGAAATGAAAAAAAATTTACAATTATCATAATGAGAATTTATTAAATAAGATGAACTATTAAAGTATTTAGTGATAAATATCATTAGATAGATAGGTGCTAGTTGAATTATTTATTTGTTTATGGAAGCAAAAGATAATTATATCAAATGAAGATAAAAAGAAAGTGTATTATAGATGAAATTTTATAAATTTTAAATTAGATACAAAATGAGATGTGGATAAAAAATAAAAAATTAAATAAAATATGATGAAGATAAAAATAAAATAATTTTTAAATTTTAAATTCAAATTTTTATTGAAAATTAATTTAATATTATAGGAATAAATATTTTTTATTTCATAATTTGTCTTTCAAGTGAAGAAAAAAAATGAAAAACTAAATTTTTATTAAAAAATAATAAGTTAATATATGATAAATTATAAAAAAATACTTGTCATAATAAAAGATAAAAAATATCACAACTAATATATAAAATATACATATATGATTTGGCGTGTCCCCTCTATGCTGTGAAGTTAATATGCTATTTTATTAGTCATATCCTGATTAATGCCCATTTTTTTTAAGATATATTATTTAATAATTTTAATATATTTTGACAACATTTATATTTTATTACAGTAACGTTGAAGTTTGACTTTTATATAAAAATTTAATATTCTAAATATTTTTATACAATTATAATCGATGGAGTTATAGCCTTTTTTGTAAATATTTTTCATACGTAAAATTTGTATAAAATTATTACTTTTGGTGGACAAAAGATAAAATTTTGGATATAATAACAACCTAAATATTAAATTTTCATAAAAATTTATGAAATTTTCAAATACGTATCGTTGTGCTACCATTATTTTAATTATATTATAAAATTGACTATTTAATTATATTAATAAGATATTTTTATTCTCGATGTTATACAACATAAACTTTGGCCCAATTACTCAACTCTTGAATCTGTCACTGATAACTAAGGATAATTTTTTGCGTAACAAACATCATGTCAAAATCATAAGAAAATATTATGAATTCTCTTGTGCTTTGCTCCACCATGTAACTTGGACCCATCAAACAATGGGGATTTTGAATCATATTTTATAATGCACAACACAAGTCGGTCAACACAACACAAACTTAGCATTTGACGGAATTTTTTATTCCTTTGCATCAAAATAAATATACCCGACTAAAATTTTATTTTAATCATTGTAAAATTGAATTTTTTAATAATTTTATCTCTAATCAAATATTTATATTAATTTAATTTTTATAAGATTAAAAATTTTTAGATTTTAATCTTCTTGTAAAGTAATTTAATATTCTATCTCATATATGTAAAGATTAAAATTAGAGAATTTTTATAATATAAAATTTTAATTGAATTTAAAATTGATAAAAATTTAAGTAAAATAAATTTTTAGTCAATATACCCACAAAAAGCTCGAACATATAAAATGTACTTGATGCTATATCATCATTTTTTTTTGGTGTAAATCACATGATGTTGCCTATTTTTTGGTGGCGCATGACATTTTCTTTTATTGATATCCATTCTATCAAATTTAGCTTCTGCTTATTACATTAGAATATATTTTACACAATATTATTTACATATATATTAATGAGAGAATGACATGCTATTTATATTTGTAATTAAAAAAATGATACTCAAAATTATGATAATAGAAGAAAGTAATTTTTTTAAAAGAGAAAAAATTATTTTTCTCAAATTTTGTATATTTAATATTAATTAAATAAAATATTTTATTTTACTTTATTATTTTATAACTATATTTTAAAAAATATTTTTTTATTTATAAAGGGAGCTTTTAACATTAAATTATTTTCCTTCACTTTTCATAATAATAATTTAGACAAGATTGTGAGACAAAGTTTAGATTCGCCCAATCCCTACAATTGGGCCAGGCACACATAAAATCTAGGGTCTATCCCTTTACATTTGTCTACATGCCTGTCATGTATTTGAGGTTTTGGGCCTTCATCATATGATCAATTTGAAGGAAGCCCAACTCCCAATTTTATTAAACAATCGTGTATCGGAATACCATAATTGTTAATGACAAAAAACAAATTGTGAATTCCATAATTGTCAGGAATCTCTTTGGGCTTGTTAAATCCATCGTTTTTGAAGCCAGTTCTAGAGAATGGCCGAGAAAAACGAAGTTGGCTCTATTAGGTTTTGTAAAACACAATTTCTCCGTGAGAAGATACGAAAATATAGGCAGAAGATGAGACGTTTGAATTTAGACCTCTTCACAGTTGCGGGTCGCACCCAATCCCTCAAGCGTAATGGGGTTTCATCATTTGTTTTTAGGATCCGAATCTTAATTGGAATTTTCAGTTACCCGAATGATATTTGAAATTAATATTTAGGTTAAGTTTAGACAATAACTACATAAATCAGATTAAGTTGCAATCCAAGCTTTGCTGAGTGTGCTGTGGTGATTAGAGATTGGAATGACAAACGGGTGGTTGGCTGCTTCTGGGGATTAAGAATCTGCTCTAATTTTGTAGCAAAAGTTACTGGTTTGTGAGATGGCCTGATGTTAGCGAGAGACAAAAGTCTGCTTTCCCTAATAATCAAATTTGATACTTTATTTGTTGTTCTTACTATCTCTAATCCTCTTAATAATATTTTTGTTTATGTTAGCAGCTTAATTGAAGAATGCAGGGACCTTTCCTAGCAATTGAGTAAGTCACTACGGCAGTATGCTTATTGAGAAACTAATGGAGTATAGAGATAACAATTCGTATAATTCGGATCGATCCATCTATTAATCGTGTCAAAATAAGTTATTCACATATCATCTATTTAACTTATTTAATAATTTTAATTAATAAAATATATATTATAAAATTATTTATTAAATTTAATTATTTATTATTTTTTATAAAATATTTTTAATTATTAATAAAATATTATTTTAAAATATTATTATTATTTTATTAAATTAATAATTTTATATCTTTATTATATATATATATATATATCTATTTATGATTAAAATATTATTTATTACTTAAATAAAATTATTAAAAATTTAATATAAATTTTTAAATAAATTAATATGTCAACTTGAACTCAAATAAATATGTTGGATTATCATATCGTATCAGAAATTACTACCTAGTGGGGTGGTAGATTTGGTTGCTAAGACTACAGTTTTCTTTAATAATAGAATTAATATTTTAATGTATCCACCAAACGGAGTGTTATTACTCCATAATTTTGATGCTAAGGGCAATAAGTTATCCAAGATTCTATGATCTTGCTTCTAGTTTAGTTTTTAATAAATTCCATTTACTACCAAAAAAAAATCAGATTAAGTTGAACCAATCTTATTAGATGAATTTATTTTCATAAATACAAATATATATTACAAAAGGAAAATGTTCAAGAAATACCACCAAAATATTAATGCCCCGTTGCATCATCACATTAACAATTAACTGAGGCTTACCTTTTATTGACAAAAATAACGAAAATTGCAGCATAACTTCAGAAAATTTGGCAATATTCAAGTGTAGTAGACAAGATCGTTCTCTTTCTAAAAACCCAAAATCAAAACCTCCCACCATCACCAATTGTTCAACAGATTATGCTCTTCTTCCTCTCTCATCCTCTGGCAAGTTTTTATCTCTCTCTCTCTAAAAAGTACAAGCAAATACACTTATATTTTGAATTTTGTAATTCGAGTTTCAGTAATCCGTTGTCTGTAGCATTTTGTCTTTGTTTCCTATTGCCGCTGTTGATTGTTGTTCAACAGCTCTTGGTGATGTTTGTTTCCTATTGCTGCTTTCTGTCTGTCTTGTGTTTCGTTGTGTTTTTTTGTGTCTTTGTTTGTTTTTGTTCGTTTTGTTCGTTGTGTCTTGCTGTTTTCTGGACTGTGAGTTGGTTCAGGCCAAAACACAAAAAAAAAAGGCTCTAGATTGTAGTGTGTACAATTACTTCTTCTCAAATGAGATAACTTCAGTTTTTTTATGTCTGCCTCTTTTTATTAAAATATTAACTATGTCGTGTGTATCTTCCTGTTAAGTTTTCAGAAGTACAAATAGGGATGGGTGTTTTCACAACTTACTCCTCGTTGAATTCGTATATTTTTCAAGAAAAAATAATTTGTTGCCCTTAATTTGTTTGTTCAATAATTCAGAATAGATCTAGAAAATTCGTTTTTTTTATGAAAATAATTAAACAAATATGTTTTTGATGTAGAACTAAACATGGAAGACAATTCTGACTTTAACAATTAGAGACATGGAGCCATGTATGGAAATTTAAGCACCTTTCCGTTGCAAGTCTACAGAAGCAATTTCGCTGAAGATATTGGACACGCAGAAGCAATTTCATTGAAGATTTAAGCACCAATGAGGAAATCTATGATGTTTTGTCCTTGATATTCTAGACAATTACATTGGTTCCTTCGATCAAGTCCGTGTTTATCATACCCAAAACCAATGCTGATGAAATTTCTACGGAGCATCTATTAAAATTTTCTTTGTCCTATTTGCCACGACCTTCTCAGGTGTTAGATGCAATTCTAACCACACATTTGATGATGCATGAATGCACCATCTTTTCCTTACAAAAAAATATCTATATATACAACTAATTATTTTATAAGGATTTTTTTTCTATTTCACATCAAAATAGATAGTTACATCGTAAAGAGGACCCCCCCCCCCTTTTATATGGGGCTAAACCAGCATTAAAGTTACAACGATATTGCAGAAAAAAATGAGAGAAGATTCTTTTCTACCACACTTGATTCCACCGTTGTTTGACTATAGCTCCTGATCAGCTGCCAAATATCCCTGCATACATTCTGGCTCTCCTGCTCCGCTCTAAAGTTCAGGACCTGGCAACATACTGAGGATGAGCTTGACATTAGTCACTCATGTGAAATTATGTTGGATCATCCTAAAATTTAATAAATTCAAAAACAAAAATAGAAGGTTATTTACGCTACAAAAGATGTAAGTTCTTTGATGAGTGAAGAAGAAAATATATCACAAGAATGAATTCTTGATTAGTGATAATCAACGCCATAAAGGGTGAATCCCCTTAATAAGTCACAAGTTTATTCAAGAATTCAAGAGAGGCACTCAATCAAAATTCTCTAAACTTTAAAACTCCCAAATCTTAAATCTCAAATATAAGTTATATAAGGAACAAGCGTCCTATATAGTTCTCAAAAACCCTAATTGAAAATGGGCTCAAATGACATCATATTAATCCAAAACTATTTCACTAACTTAAACCCAATAAAGGGCCTCTAAATGACTCTTAGTAACATGATAATATTTTAAAGTAGAATGGGTATAAACACATTCAGCTTAAATTAAAAGCTTAAAATATTTTAAAATGACATAACACAAAATAAATGCAAATTAAAAGTCCAAATGCTAAATTAAAGTCAAAAACATCAAATAATAGTAAAAATAGGCTGAAGTAGCGTCAATTAGGATAATGGCTGATGTAACGCTATCTCCTTGATGATGTGACAGTGATGTGGATTATGGCTAATGTGGTGATGATATGGCACAATTCTAATGCACTTAATTAAGTTTTCTTCCTATCTCACTTCCTTATGATTAGCTCCCTTAAGATTCATATCAATAACAATCAACACATTTCTATCCTTGCTTACTAAAGGAGGCTACAAAAGATCTCACGACACTAAGAAACTACAACAACCCTTAGATTGCCTATGTTTGATAGAATACATCCCGCCCTAAACTAGTTGGTGGTTCTAATAAATATGGCCAAAATAGCTTCCTACCAAATTGTATCTTTCAGATCTAAGCTTAAAAGACAAGCTTGATCTAGGTTCTTGTTTGCTTAGAGTGTGGAATTTGAAGCTCATTGTTGTTCTTTAACTTGATAGAAAATGGTGGTTTTCATTGCACCATTTATGAATCAGGGCTAGAGTAGCTTCAATATGCACCTTCGTAACTTGGAAATTCTTTAATCCCTCACATAATAAAGAATATAGATTGTAAGATATTTTAGTATTTAACAGGATCTTTATATTAGATCTATAATCATTAAAAAAATAAATGAAACTAAAAGAGAATTAGGATTACATACCTCTTAATTTACTTCAATAATCTTCTAAAGAAATTATTAATATACAAGTGCTTACTAAGAGATTTAGGTTTTTTTCTCCTTCACATTCTATGGCACATGACGACTTAGATGGAACAGGCTTGCAATAGTTTTATATGTGAAAATGGAATCTAGTCTTGTATTAATAAATCCTAACTAAGTCCCCCCATTACATTCTTAATAAAATAATATATCTAAGAGGAGAATTAAAATCCATTGGTGTCATGACCTAATTTTTGAATATTGTGAACTATTCTTACAAGCCTTCAGGACATTGCTAACTTATATACTTTCTTTCCTCTACTAAAGATGTAAATAAATATTTATAGAAAATAATTTTTGTTTATGCATGTATAAGGTAATTCAAAATATAATTTACATATACTATGCCAAATAATATTTATACAAAAGTATACAATTTTTGAAAATAAAATTTTATACATAAATACTATCAAAAGCTAAGATTTCTGTTTAGGACATCATAAGATATTATATGGAAGGTTTCCACAAACAAGAGGAAGGATGTTGCATAGGTATTAGTCATTTTTGTGGGATTTATGCTCTATGTTTGCAAATAAAAATACAATAGAAAGAGTATGAGTATTAAAATACTTAGTGAATGGTAACTCTTTTTCTTTTTCCACAGAATTTTCACCATAATAGATTATATATGAATAACAATGTAAAATAAAATTTAATTAAACTTCTTATGTATAATGTTTTTAAAGTTCATTAAAGAGAATGACAATAGTTGGAATGTAGGTTTCTTCTTATATCTTCGATCTAACGTTATCCTCCACCACTCTAAGCATAAAGTTAACAACTTTACCCCTCTAATCTTTACCACTCCTCTCTTTCTCTGCAAATGATGCATATCTTCCCCCTCATAAATCAGATTCAAGGTGATATTTCATTTATTTCATAGGATATGGTCAAAATATAAACTATGCAATAGAATTTTGCTATTCTCATACATATTTACATTTCATCCTCACATGACATTATATCCAAGGATAGCACACAATCTTTCCACTCAAGATAATGGCAATACTCAATTTTTTTGAATGCCTAGCAAATTTATAACACAAGCATTATTTATGTAACAAAAAATTTAATTACTTGCAACATTTTTTAGTATGAAGTAACAAACGCTAAACATGCTAGGAAATATAAATGCTCCCATAGTCTAGTACCATTTAAACTTCTAAGTTAATTCAAAATTTTATCTAATGCTTCTAATACATTAATAAGTATCAAATATCAATTTTCTTATAATTTTCTAACCCTTGGATACTGTTCACATAATACCAAAGTAGAGAATTTCAAAATAGAACAACATATGAGTAATTAAATTAAAGCCTTTTTTCAATGCTCAAATCACTTCCAATCATTATCAATTTTTGATACAACATCTCTAACATGTTAAACGATAAAAAACTTCAGTTATTTCATAAAATTTTTTATACGTACTATTCATATAGAATAAAAAATTCATAAATGCTAATTATAGGTAGTTTTGGATTTGTTGTAGAAAAAAGGCCTTTGTTGGCATCCAAATCAATTCTAATTGCCACCAAATTTCTATGCAAGATTACTAACATACTAATAATTAAAGAACATTAATTATTTTAATTTTTTTCAATCAAATTATGACACAAATAGAACCAAACTTCAACATACAAAATCTACAATTTTGTTTTAAGCTATTGTAACCAAAATCCATACAAATTCACTTTTCATAACTCTAAATTTTTTAAAAAATTTGCAATTGTCTCCACACCTATCTTAACATTATTTATGATATTAAAATACTAAAAAATTGGAATTTAAACAACTTCTATTCCTTGTTTCTATAGAGTAATAGAAACATATATGATCCTTTCTTGAAGGTTTTATTTTTAAATTCAATATAATCCTATTTTTTTTTTTCAAAAGGAAAATTTGATGAATCTTTTCTATCAACCTTAACACTAAATTACCAAAATTATACCATTATATTAACATTTATACAACACCAAAACTAGACTATATAATACCATAACTTAAGTAAACACATATAAATAGCATATACCATTATATTCTTCTCTTTCATGAGAAAACACAAGGAAACAAGAGATAGTTACTACTGACCTTAAATCTTTGATTTTTTAACCTTTCAAGTACCTCTCAAAGTAATAATTTCATTAAAATAAACTAAGTTTTAGAAATTTTAAAGAGAATATTTCCATAAAACTTGGAGGAAATGGAGGAAAATCTAAGTTATCTTATAAGAATTTAATAGAACTACTTGGAGAACCTCTTATGATTTGTTAGAGTTGAAAGCCCTAATAGAAAAACCTAAAGAGCTCATGTTTTTTGTTAGAAAGGAGCAGAAAAACTTTTGCAAAAGAATGGACCAAAAGGCTTTTATATAAAACTCTAATTTTAAGGCTTCCTCCATAAGCTTATTATTATTATTATTATTATTATTATTATTATAAAAATTTTAATAACAAGGCATATGGATGCACAGTTATTCAAGGCCAAAATTAAAGATTATTTCTTTAAAACCAATTAAATGTAGCTAAATATAATGCTTAGAAACAACTATTAACAATTATTCTTAATTTTCTATTTATTTACCTATTTACCATTAGTTTCCTCTATTGGGCTTTACTAAGGCCTCATTTTTTTTTTTTACTTTTAGGATCAAATTTGGGTACAAAAAAAGTTAAGCTGTATTAACCCAAACAATCCAAAATGATTTATTTCAAATTTAGGCACAATTTTTAAGTTTTCGGGTTACTCGAGCTTTTAATTTCCTCCCGAGTCTTCATATAATTTTCCTAATCTTGATATTGGGTTTTTAATTCTATTTTAACCCATACTAGTTTCATATATATTTTCTTAAAAATTTCTAACTAGATATGGATCTAAACTGTCTTAATAATTTATACAAATTTCACTTGATTACCTTATCATATTTTTATTTGGGAGATTCCTAGTTAAAATTTCTTTTATAAACTTCCTTATTGAATTTGGGGTATTATAATTAGATCACTTAATAATAATTGAGATTACAAAATTGAGCAATATATATTAATATGATTTTAATAAAAATAAGAAAATTCAATTAAGGGCAGCCCAAAATAATAAAAATTCTTACATTTTCTTAATTAAGTTTTATTAAATTTAAAAATAATTTAAAGAAAATGACTTTAAGATCAATAACAACTTTAGTGGCAATAAAATATTATAGCCTAATAAATTTACTTTATAAAATGATTGAATTCAATAAAACATTAAACTTAAAACTATAGATGTTAGTATATTATATAACAATATAGTACGTTCATAATTACATAAGTTAATTACTTCATTAACATAATTACAATAATGTGAATATATAGTTAAACTTATAGTATGACTAGGTGATCCTCTTATACTATTGTGCAAAGCTCCTCATTGCGATCTTTCTCATGAAAGTCACTATTTCCAAGACATGTCAATGGTACTGATATATATTTCAAGAGAAATATTCTAATGACAAGTTAATCAACAAGGCAAAATCACTTATACAATTACATTATCCAGTAGAAGTATTAAAGTACAATTACTTGTGCAAACATGTATAAGCTTCCACTAATCAAATATATTAATAATTACAAGAAATAAAATAAAATTTATTCCTTGTATGATTGATGAAAATAATTTATTTCTTAATAAGTTTTTAAAATTTCAATAATAATATTTATAATAATAATAATAATACCAAACATCTTTTTACAAATTTATTTTGATAATAAGATATTTAATATTTCTTCTAGCATACAAAAAATAACAATTGCTAATTCTCACAATATGCTACAATAAATATTTTAAGATAACAAATGAAGTTATCTAACTTGTCAATCATTAAGCCTATGACATAATGTAATTCATAAAAAGTAAAGAGAAAATGATTAAACTTTACTTAAAACTCTTTAAAATTGATACATTGATCACTCAAATTAAGGGAAAATGTCAAGTTTAAATTATACAATCAACATTATCATTAATGACAAGCTTATCTTAAGATTAAACTATCTTAAGACATGTAAATAATTAAGGACAATATAGTCCTCATAAAATTTGTTAATTTCACACTTGTCATAAAATATTTCCTTAATAAATAAGATCTTTAAATTATGCTTAATGTATCAAATGTATCTTGTAAAGGTATTTTCAAAAGCCTATTATTTAACTTATCCAAAAATTTGATATTAAAATACCTACTAAAGTATAAATTGGGGCTTAAAACAAAAGTCTAACATTATCCAAATGAGACAAACATGAATATAAAAAAAACTTAATTTTGTATTCCTTTAAAGGCATGTATATTAACAAGAGGAAGCAATTTCTATCAAAATTGAGATAACATTTAAATGATATATTAATTCATCATAAAATCATTAGTATTCTAACATAAAATTATTATATCTTACAATATTTTATATCATAGTCTAAAACTCAAATTTTGATAAAAAGTTTAGACTTGTTATATCTTTAATATAATTTTCAAAATATATTATTTTTTAAGTACATAATTTTGTTAGGAACTACATGACAAGGAATATATATATATATATATATATATATATATATATATATATATATATATATATATATATATATAAAATTAAAAAATGTGACTAAATGCTCATTAAATTTATACTTGTATATAAGCATACTTAACCCTTATATGATCATTAAAAATAAGAAAAATATAATAAATAAAACTTTGAAATATAACTTTTTAAATAATAATACTAGAGAATAATCCTAATATCCAATAGAAATGATTACATTTGATATCATAATACCCTCATTGATGTAAAATTTTCTTACTAATTAATTCAAAATATTTCAATTTAATTAATTAAAAATATCAATTATTAGAAACAAGTGAATATCACTTGTCAAAATTTACCATAAACACCATGGGAGAATTTTTACTATATAAAATTATATACAAAAATGTTAAGCACATATTAAGATATAAGCTCACAGTGCTTATTATCTCTTTACATGAATTCTCTAATTAAAATTTTCATTGAGAAATTTATGGATTGATATTAAAAAAATGAAATATTTTATATTTTTCTAAACTTTTATTGGCAATATTCATAAATGATTAAAAAAATTAATTATAAAATTAAAAAAATTCAAAATATGATTGATAAATTTTACAATATTTCAAGCATATAACTATATAATCTCTTATGGACAAAATGTTTAATATATATGAGAACTCCCATATAACTCAACAAATATTACGAATTATAAAAATTTATTTAACATTAAAAAATATGTGTACAATTATTCAATTTTGACATTGTTCCACTAAAATTATAAATTCCTTAATATTACCAATAATTTGTTGTGACAGCATTCTTTATAAATTATGGAATTAGTAAAATTGGAACAAAACTATTTTCTTTTCCTTTTTTTTTAAATAAATAAAGTTAGAATTCATTGATGGAAGTTGGAATATTATTTAAATAAAATAAAATGTGCTAACATTGCACAATCATTATTTTACACATGGGAAACAAATAATGATAACCATTACAAGATTAAAACTTTAGGTGTATCATTACAAACTCTCTTATAGGTAAAGATATTTCAAGAAAAATCCCCAATAACAAGCAAATTGGATAATAAGCATTTTTTTCCAAGAAAAGTAAATCCAACACCTATAGTAAAAAAGATCACCTTTCTTAAGAGAAACAAAAAATCTAACACTTGTGGGCAATTAGATTTTTAATATATAAAATTATCCAAAAAGTTATGTTCCATTCAAATAATTCATATAATAACCCCATGTAGGTAGGTTACAATATAAATTAATTAAGATAACATGAGCATTCTATAAAATTTAACAAGAATATATTAGCTTAATAAATGATTACTGTGATGATGAATATTTATCAACATCAAATAAAATCCTATGGGATAACTTATAACAAATTATTATATTATAAAAATATTTTAACAAGTTTTCATTAGATTAGTAAGTAATTTACTGTGGCGGTATATACTTACATTATCAATAAAATCTCATAGAATAATCAATAGGCCATAATTAAGTACCATATCTCAAAAGAATATAATATGAATATATTAGTTTAGTAAGTGAGCCACTGTGGTGACAATCACTCATTTTACTAATATCCTACAAGATAAATAATGACACATAATAGGTTATTATTTTCATATCCATTTTAAACATGCATGTTTCCTAAAAAACAAAATGATTTCAAATATTTTAATTATTATGTAAGCAATTGATTATGGCCCTTGTAATACCCTAGGTTAGTAATTAAAATTTGATAAATTTTAATGCTTGTGATTAACTATTTCTATTTATTTAGTTAATATTTGATTTTAATTTAAGAGTACTAGAATATTAAAATAATACTAGTGATAATATTTGAATTATATTTATTTTTATTTGGCCATCATTGTTTTAAGGCTCATTTAAATGTTTTTATAAGGAATTTGCTATAGGTTGAAAATAATTTTAGTGAACATAGGTGCTAGAATTTATGAAATTATTTATTTATATTTAATAAATTATTATGGAAGTTTGAAATAATTATTTTAGCATTTTTAAATTTATTAGGATATTGTAAATATACACACATATATATATATATTAGGGAAAGATTGAAAATAATTAAATTGAAATTTTAAATAAAATTAGTTTTATGAAATGAATTTTGAATTAAATGAATGGTTGAGATTGGATTAAAGAGGTTTGAAGGATTGAGATGCAAATGGAGAGATGATTTTAAAATGGGTGAAAAGTATCATAGAAAAATTTACAACTCCTCTCATTTTTATCTTTCCTAGTACCCCTCATTTTTTTACACTAGCCACCTTTTTCTATCTCCTCCTATCAATTTTCTCCTCTCCTTTTTATCTTATCTGGCTTTTTTTCCTGCTTCTCATTTGGCCTTTTTCTTTTTTTCCATTTTCTTCTTTTGCACTACCTTCCTTCCTCCCTACAAAAGCTATTGTTCACCTTGCTGTCACCACTAGTCTTTTTTTCTTTGCTTATCGTCTTTACCTAATAGCTATGTAGACATGAAAGGGGTGCATTTTGCAATAGGAATAATAGATAGACTATTGCTACTTCCAAGCTAGTCTGACAAAATTTGAGCTCCTCTATGTGTTCTCCAAGCTCCAACAACCTATGGAAGTCATCAGCAGCCTTAAATCAATAGTATAAGTAACACCACGAGCTGTTGCTTTCCTTTTAGTTTTATTAAAGTGTGATGTCATTCCCAGCACTGACAAGCTATCATCAACTTTTTAAGACTATGATAAGCAACTTCTAAATTTGGATAGTTATTTTCTTAGGCGTGTAAGCTAAAATCCAAGAAAACCCATTTCAATATTTTATGATATATGATAACATATGTGAAAAATAGGATTTTTATGCTATGGAGAGTTAAAGTATCATACTTGTGATATTTCTAAGCCATTATTTTATGATTTATTTTAGAAAACCCATAAATGCCCATTTGAAATATATGAAGATCTTTTGAAAAATATAAAATTTATGCCATATAGTACTAAAATACTATGCATAGAATATTACGGAGGTTTGGATTCTATTATTTTGCATGATTCTAAATTGATTCAAGAAAACCTTTTTTATGGAATTTTTGAGATATCTAATGATGTATATCAAAAATGTTATTTTTATGTTATAAGATGTTAAAATATTATGATTAGAGCATGTTCGAGGTATTATATTTTTATATTTGGAATGACTCCAATTTTTTAGGAATATAATAATGAGAAATAGGAGTTTTATATTATAAAATGATTGAGTACTATAATAAAAGTCTTTTATGCTATTAACCTTAACATCCTTAGATGATTTAAAGTTGAATTAAAGGAAGTACATATTTTAATATATACTTTAAGGAACTTGATACTAATTTGACAATGTTAGAATATTATGTTATGGAATGTTATAGTAGTATATTTGGAACATGTCCAAATTATCAAGTTCTAATATTTGAGAAATCACTATCTAAGGACATATCTCCTTTCTTATGAGTGAATACTTAGAAATAAGGGAAATGAATAATCTAGAATGACTCTTTTATTTCTATATGAGTTTAATTTAACAGTCTTAAAATTATAGCATGCTTAACTTTGAAGCTAATGACCTAGATTGTTGCTATATTATGATATGAAATTGGAATTAAGATAATCGGAAAGAAAATGAGTAATACTTATATAATTATAATTTATTCTTGTAAATTATGAAATAGGAAGAAAAGATGATAAGATAAGTATCGGTGTACTAAAGCTTTTTGAAATGGATGAATGATCCCACTAGGTGAATATATACCTCACCACATATTAAAATCTTAATAAAAGATAGTCTAAATATTGTAAATTATATTCTTCGCATTGATAGCACAAATTTCATATTCATGAATATATATATTCATGTATAAATTTAATTCTATGGTGTAAATGCAATTAGTTATTTAAGTGTAAGTTAATTGATCAAAGTACACAGTAGAACCCTTGTGATATCGTTATTAATTACTGACTAATTAATTATGATAAAATTATAGTAGTTCAAATTATGATTGAGTTATATCATTATGGGCATGCTAGAAAGTATTGTGTGATCTATATCGGAATATGAAAGAATGTTGTGCCTATGCAAGAAGATATGAAAATGTTGCCATATATATATAGTGTTATTTGCTTTGAATGCCCCGTATTGATGAATAATTGCTTATGTGGGCTTGTATTAAATCTTGTGATATAAATAGAGTTGAGCTCTAGTAAATTTACTATTGTGAATCATACCTTATAAGGTATTGGAAATTGTGGACTGTATTGGAGTAATACTTTAAAGGCCAAATGTGAAATTCAAAACAAGTAGCTATAAAGAATATAAGATTGATTTAAGAGCCGAATTGGAAATTTTTGGTAAATAGTTAAGAAAAATATAGAATTGATCCTAAAATCATACAATTTGCTACATATATATTTATTATAATTAGATGTGTGATATGATATGATATTGGAAATGGTTTATGATCGGATATTATTGTTGGTGTGACTAAAATGATTTATTTGTGTTTAAACTTTAATGGTTATTTGTGATTATGATGTTTACCCAAAATGGGTAATATGTGATATGATATCGATGTTATGTATTAATGGATAGTTAATATTTCTATAAATTATGATATAAGATATAAAATTTAAGTCATGTGCAAGACAACTCCCATTTTGAGGCATGGTTTTCTAGATTTAAAAAATTTTAAAAATGAACTTGCTAATATTTTCTAATTTAGTATATGATTAACTTACGAGTATTATATATAAAATTAATCACCTATAAGATAGTGGTAGATATATGCTCATTGAGTTCTCATAACTTATTCCAATTATTTTCACTATTTTCAAGTTAAGAAAGTTATTTGGGCTATGTCTTATGCAAGGAGAATCAAAGACCACCTGACCAAGGGATTTAATAGTTGGGTTTCATTTGGGATTTGAATTAGAATGAAATAAAGATTATGATGATTCGACTCTAATGTGTAAATTATTATTCTGTGTATAAGTTTGAAATTGTATTGTATTGAATGGATGTTTGATGCTATCGCATTTAAAAAAATATACAGGTTTTGTATTTTAAAGTTTAAGGCCCTCAGGAAGTATCCCAAAAATGAGGATACTCTATCCTTATTTTATGGAAAAATGTGAATTAAAATTTAAGTTCCCTAAGAAATATGAAGACTTCCATTGGATAAATTAGATGAATCAATATAAAAGCTTGTGGAAATTGATATGAAGATCCATGATGGTCATAATTGGGTTAGGTCGTGACAATCCCACTTAAATTATCTTATAAATGTACATCCGTATATAATTTCATAAAGCATACACATCATGTATAAACAAAAATAAATTCATATTATCCATAAAAAATAGTAAGTTATATATTAAAAATATTTGAAATTTTCCTTAATCCTATGTCAAGATTAAATTTGATAATCTCATTATCTCCAAATTTCATATTTCACCAAGAAACACATAGGAAAATAAAATAAATTCCATTAGTATATATAATAAATCATATAAGTGATTTATATCATGGAATTAATATTTGTGTGTGTGTCCTAGGAGCCAATCATAAGATAATTGTAATAAAGCACAATATATTATGTTTTCTTTTAGGTAATGTAATTATTATATTTTATTTTATTTTAATATTTGCATATTTTATAGCTTAATATAATAATTATCCTTATAATATTTTTACTCTAAAATGTCTATAGTTGAGTATTATTACAAAAGGGATAGTAATAATACATCGAGACTATCATGTATAGTAACTAATGATTATAAATTATAAATATGTGATATCAAGTCAATACATGGGTCCATTATTAATGAACAAATGTACTAGATTGACTTATTGTGCGAGTATTACATAGATTTTCACATGTAATAAGCTATTCTCATATGATCATAGTGCATGTAGTCCTTTAACTTGAAGTTATTACGATTCTTTACATAAGAAGTCATACACTTTGATGTCGTCTTATGTTACTTTTAACCGAGATGATGTGTAGAGCGTTGATTAGGTATGTCACGAATCATGTAGAGGGATGTGAATGATGTAGATGAGATTTTGTTCCTCCTATATAAAAGGAGAGATATCTTTTAGCCCCTTGATTGAGTGAGACTAAAAAAAGTATAGCCATACTCAAATGGATCAATATGTGATATTGATAATTTATTTAAGTTTTATTTGGTATTAAAAAATATGGATTGAAAATTGACGAGGATGATACATTCCATACCTTTAATTCGATTTGGATATCATTACAAAAAAGATTATGTTACAAATATTATTCACATATTAAGTAAATATCGAATTATAGATATTCTTATTACTTAAGTGGTAGTGGTAGCGATGTATTGTTAGAGTTCACTTACTATTTATGATCTATAGATGGGTTATTGCCAAAATAGTAAGGATCTATAGGGTCGCACAAAAGGAGTAGAAATGAGACAATAATTAATTGGGCTTTAGTTGAACTAAAATCCTATTAATTGGGTTTGTTATTTAGTGCATATATATTATCAAAGTAATAATAAATATATTATTCATGTAATATAGAGTATACTATGTGATATTATTTAATATTAAGATAATATTAGATAATCATGCCATTTGATATTAGATAATTATATTATGGGATGATATTATTATCTAATAATATTTAGTTATTAATATAAAGTAATATTAAAATACTAATGGATAAGGCCTATCTCTCCTTACTTTCATCATGATAGGGATAAAGTTTTAGTGATTAAGTAAAATTAAAAGTTAGAGGTAGTTTTCTAGTAAAACTAGGAAAATGGGTTGCTTTTAGCTTTATAAAAGGGCATAAAGGCATCATTTGGTTGATGGAATAAAATTGCTACCAAAAAAATGCACTAAACCTTACTCTCTTGTGAAAAAGACATTTCCTAGCAAATTTGCGGAAGTTAAGAAGTCATCATTCATTCAATGTGGATATCATAAAGGCATCATTACTTGATTGTGCTTGTGATTCAAAATCTACATTCCAAGAGTTAATTCTAATTCTTTTAAGTAGAATTATTAATTTATGTCCTTGTGCATTGATTTGGGGAAGGTTTCACATCATATAAAAAAATATTTTTTTTACTGTGCTTAAGTATATATGCAACCCAACAATTAATACTAATTAAACTTAACCAATGTAAGATATAATCATATTATACTATAATGATATCTAAAATAGAAATCTTTCAAGATCTGCATCTTATAAACAAAATGTGTAATGTAATATATTGGAAATTAATATAATTATCTCAATAATTTCTAAAGTTATAAAATCACATCATGCATATTTTATAAGTTTGCAATATAGTAGCAATATTAGTAGAAAAATTATGTCAAATTGGCTTTGAATAATTGCTTAATAAGTATACCAAGTTAACTTAAAAAATAATTTATCTTTTTTTTAATATACATTATATTTCTTAAAGGAAAAGACAACTTTAGAAAATATATAATTTATTAACTTAAATTCTTTTCATACATGGTTCATATATACTTTAGTAAAAGTATTATTAATATATTCTCTAAAAAAATTCATATTAAAAAAGAGATAAAATAAATATTATATTCCAAATTAATCCATCTCTACTACCAAATAAAATGCCAAAAATAATTCGAAAGCTTGGTATATCTCAATTGATCTTCAAACAATGTCACACAAAAATTTTAAATATAATTTACAACCCAATTTAATTATATTTGCTTCGAAAAAAAGAACATGAATACAAAAAAATATTTTATGAATAATGAATTTCATCAGCAAGTTACATACATTTCATTTTTTTACAAAATTTTATAATTTTATGATTAAAAAATAATTTTAATAGAATTTAAAATAATATAAATATATAAAAAATATGCATTGCATCATAAAATTAATTATTAATTATATAAAAGTAATAAGAAGCCTAAATCAAGGACCATATGCATCACAAGTGCTAGAGCTCTAACAGATGGATCCACCATTAATTTCGTGTTAAACAAAATATGAAAATACAAGGAGAAACATCTTATAGGATTTGAATAGTTAACCTCCATGATCACAAAACTCATACAATTTACTAATATGGCAAGCACCTTACCAAGGTATATATCATGGTAGGGTATATATCATTGTAGCTTGATAGAATTGAAAATATCACAATTTATATTCCTTCTTGCTTTTAAGATGTTGACTATTATTAAAACTTCAAGGTAAGCATTATTGTTGTTGTTATTGTTGTTGTTATTATTGTTAACCATTCTAAGTCAAATTCATTAGGAAGATTACCATGAAATGATAGTGTTCTACCATTTAGATGAATTACAACTAAAAAATTGATTCCAATCCTAAAAAAAGAAGCATTGCCTTGAGATGTAATTTTAGACAAAAATAGAAAAATAAATTGGTTAAATTTATGTTTTCATTCACCCAATTTATTCTACATATTCTATGGATGAATTATTTAGGTCATATCTCAAAAAAATTTCTCATTAAGTTAAAAAGTAATATAATTTTTAAATTTAGGATAGACAATTTGATTAAGATTTTAAATTTGATATAACCTGACTCTAATACCACATGTAAGATCTTTTAGTATTTAATAGAATCTTTATATTATATCTAAAATCACTAAGAAAATAAATAAAATTAAAAGAGAATTAGGATTATGTACCTTTTGATTTATTTTAATAATATTCTAAAGAAATCATCAGTATACAAGTGTTTATTAAGAGATTTAGGTCTTTCCTTTCTTCATATTTGATAGCATATGATGACTTATATAGGGCAAGCTATTAATAGCCTTATGTGTGGAGAAAAGGTTGAACCTCCTATTAAAAAACCCTAATTAGGTCCACCCATCATGGGCTCAGTAATAGGTTTTATACCAATTTTATCTTAATAAGTTCCATTATATTTTTAATAAAATAATATACCTAGGAAGTAAATTAAAATCCATTGGATCACTTAATAATAATTCAAATTACAAAATTAAGCTATATATTAATATGATTTTAATAAAAATAAGAAAATTCAATTAATGACAACTTAAAATAATGAAAATTCTAACATAGATTACTATTGTGATTGAGCAAACAAGACTTTCTATAAGATCAAAGGCTTATTTACTAGAATTTAGTAAAATGTTATACTAACTTTTAGCATTTTGTAGTTGAATTTGTATAGATTTGAAAGACAAACTAAAGGCAAAACATATCTATTTGACAAAGAAGCATTGCAAGAACAAGTGATCAACTCATTTTAGAGCATCTTGGCATAAGACATAGACTAGATCAATTGCAACATTCCTATTCAATAGCTAATCTCTTGTAGGTAAGACTTTAGTACCTATCTTTTGCAGAGAAATGATAATTCTACTTAGAAGTGGGAGCTTTCAAAGATCTATCCAGAAGAATTGGTTAGATAATGCCTTTGCATTTAAGCTTGATAAAAGTATAAAGTAGGCCTTATTAACCTTATAAATGCCATTCTAAGTTCCTGTCCAAGTTAGCTAGGCTTCAGCTTTATATTGAGGGAAAAGGATATTAAGGATTTTTCTAGTTTTAGTTGAATCATAAGCCAATCAAAGCTTGTCAATATCCCAACCCTACCCTTATTTAACTTAAGATTCTGAATGGTAAGTAAGCCTTAAGGAAGAGGTTCGATCACTTTCCTCCAAAGTTTACTTCTTTGAGGTCTTTACTAGATTCCACCTGCTAAATCAAGTGGTTGGCTGCAATATGGCCAACTTGTTATACTACCTTCCATCTTCAAGTAGTAATTTTTTTTTTGCAACTCTAGTTACTCTTTTGATTTCACCTTTTCCATACTTATAGATAAATAATTGTGCTATGATTGGCTAAGGCTGAGAAACAATCTTGTATAATTGCTTGGCAAAAAGAGCTTTATTGAAAAATTTCATGTCAATAAAGCCCAAATTGCCATCTTTCATCAAATTTTTTAGCTTATTATGTATTTAATACATATTTTTATATAAAGATTTAATATTTTCATAAATAAAAAAGAAATAAAATTAATTAGACTTTTAGATCAAATGGACCTTGTTTAATTTTAATCAAATTGAGTCAAATTAAATTTAAAAAATAAGTTGAATTTAAGCTAATGTATTCCATACATTTAAGTATGAAAAGTTCAATTTGAAACCCATAATCTAGCCATGACCGCCTCTTCTAAGGAGATTAACAGAGTCAAGTTTGATGAGTTTATCCACTCTACCAATAATTAAAATGGAGTGGCTGAGGAGTTTAATTTTTCTAGAAAGGTTCAAATCATTGATGCATATATAGTTTTATTTCATGGGTTCCTTTGTATTCTTCTTCTCTTCAAGCTTTTTCTATGTTTTAGAGCAAAAACAAATCTACCTTAAAACTTTGAAGTCATTTGGTTTATATAGAAAGTAAATTATCATAGAAGGTTGAACTTCCTAGAAAGCAAATTTTTTTATAAACTTGAAATGTTCTAAAAATTATTTGGTTGATACTAAAGAATTAATACTTCTCAGGAATTAATTTTCTATATTTTTTTGTTCAATTTTAAATTTTTTAGAAAGTACTATCAAAATGATTAATATACCTTTCAAAATTATAGTGTAAAAAATGAAAAATATTAATATATTTTAATTATTTTTGATGATCCTTTTTTCTTGAAATTATATTTCTAATATCTTTTTTATCATTTTTTACATATTTAATTTTTTAGTTTTCAATTTAATATGAAAAAGCAAAATTGATTTTATACCAAAAAATTAAGATGTCTTTTATATATAAATATCTTAAATTATCTTAATATAATTAAAATAGAATATAACTTAAATAAGAAAAATATTAGTTAAATAATTAATTTTGTCAAATTTATATAAAATAGAAAAGTAATACATCATATTTATTTTTATAATTGAATATTAAAATAATAAATAAAATAATTTCAAAGACAGATACATATAACAATATAATTATATTTAGAATTAAATTTATATTGTAATAATATTTATGATTGTACTTACCTTTTATATTCATGATATAATACTTAATATTTATTTTATATAATTCTATATAATACTCATTCTATTTATTATGTAATTAGTAAAATAATTTTATTTTATATAATTAATAATTACATTTAAATAGGTATAATTATATTTTTATAATTAATAAAATAAATTTATTTTAGATTTCAAAGGTTAAATAAAGTGGTTATTAATTAAATTAAATAAGAATAATTTTGTATTTCTATTTATAAAAAAATATATAAAGTTCTTCTTGTTGAGGGAGTATGTAAACTTATATAATGGATGATTAAATGGATACAAACTAGTTCATGTGGATTTTGGTCATATGAATTGGTTTGTATAAACCGAGGAAAACAATAAATCAAATTTTGAATAATTTAGCTTGGTGAAGTCTAGGACTAGATCAATCCAGTCCACGAATTTGGACCTGCTTGACAAATCTCAAGATATGGATAAATAATTTTTTATAGTTTATGGAAAGTAAAATTTTTTAGAATTTTTACTTCATTTATTTTTATAATTAATGACTAATCAAATAACTCAAATATTCCTTATTTCTCAATAAATTGTACTTTTTATATTACTTTTACTGACTAAATGATCTCTTAAATATACACACACACACACACACACACAGAGGTTGAGAGTTGTTGACTCAAGTAGTATTCGATATATATTGAAAACTTTATTTATTTCTTTATATTTAAGATTCAATTTATAATTTTTATGAGTCTTGATATTTAATTATTTAACCATCTTTGTTATTAAAAAAATATATAAAATATATATGAACATGAGCACAATTCATGAAATGAGCATTTTGAGAAGGGACAAAGTAGAAGTTCAATAAATACTTTTTCCGTTCTTAATTATCTATTGTCATTAATTAATTTTATACATATTAAGAAATTAGTTTAATTTATTTATTTTTAGTAAGTTTTACAAGATTATCCTTTATATACAAAATTCAAGATAATTAAAAATAGAGAGAAAAATATAAAGAAATAAATATAAGTTGATTAATAGTATAGAATAATAAAGTATTTATTAATGAAAAAGAAAGGTAGATGTGAAAAAAGAACATTTGATACTTCATTAAAATTTTAAAGCAATAAATATAAAGGAACTTTTTTTTTTCGACAAATAAAAAGGATGGGAGAGAATACTTCATCTATTCTGTCATCGTAATTACAAAACTTATTTTCCCGAGGATGATAAAGCAGAAGTTCATCAAATATTTCGTCTATTTTGTCAAAAAAAATTAATAAAGTAATTTATTATTTAATTATGATTATAAAAACAAAACTTATTATTGTAGAAATTGTTCCGTTGATTTAATGTTATTTGTGAATATTGCAGCTGAAAAAACATTTGCTTTAGAAGAGTCGTTTCTAATATTATGCATTATTTTGTTCGCTATATAAATAACAAAAAGGTGTTTTGCTTTTACATGTAAGACTTCCTGAAGAGATATTTTTCTATAAAATACATGGAGTCAAAATTGACTTTGATTTGCTGAATAACTTTCTAAAGAAATTTACCTTAGAAGTGGAAATAGATTACCTTACCTACTAGTTAACGGTGGCTTATCCTATTTCTAACCTAATCTATTTATAAAAGAAAAGATTTAGGCCAAATTTTTAACCTACTTTACAAAATAGTTTAAATCATGTTATTTCAAGCTTAACCTGTTAACCTATTGGCAAGTTTATATTTTTTATACATTGAATTATTTATCAATATATAAATATAGAAAATTTTTAGAAAAACATTTGTATATATTTTAAAAAGTGTATAAAAAATTGTAACACATCTTCATTCTCATAAGTTCAGCTTATGTTATAAAATTATATTACAACCATTAATATGATTGACTTATAATTATTATTGTGATATTTATATTTATTTTGGAAATCAATAAAAACTTGAATTGAGTTAAATTAAGCTGAACTTTGAACTTTACTTTGATTGAAATGAGTTCAATTAAAATATTATCATTAATTTGAGATCGAATAAATTTTTAATTATTTTTATTTAATAATATCAAATTTTAATTTAATTCAACCTAATTATACTCTTAATAGTATTTTAAGAGAGATTTACTAATTATTAATTGACCTGTATAAACTAAAAAGTTAGGTTATGCTTTGAAATTTTCATGTATAAATCATGCTAAGCTAAATTGTAAGCTTATTATAAGTTTGTAGGTCAGACCAGATTGAAAATTTTTTTTATGCACGTTTAAATTATTTTGGGCAAAGCCTATTTCAACCTAAACTACCTCCGTCTTTTTTTCCCCCTAAGATCTAATTTTATAATGAAATAAATACACACCAATCTCAACCTAAAATAAGCGAATTGAAAACACGCAGCACTTTAGGAAATATAAATCTATGATGAATTATTTTAAGGATTTAAACTTGATTCATTATTAATATAAATTAGTTTTACACTGTTATTTACTTATTTGTTATAATGTTAGTCAAAGAGATTGTTAAACTTTTTTGTTATTTTTAAAAAATTTTAATTATTAATACTTTTTAATACATATCTTCATTTTATTTATGAATAATATAAAATATTTTATTATAATAGATCAAATTTAAACTATTATCTTAATTTGTTTTGTATTGTTTGCCTGTACGCAACTTTTTTCTTTTATAGCTGATTCATTTTATATCAAAGGAAATAAATATACATAATACTAGTAAGAACAATTTACGTGCACAAGATTTCCTTTATTATCTTGCTTAAATCATTCATCATTCATGATGTTCATTTGAGATTTTGAGATAATGTCATGTGCTCCTCAAATTTAACCATATATATATAGTAATGGCTAACTTTGACATCTATATGATTAATAATTTTAACCTTTTCATTTGAATATAAAAAAAACTATTAATTTAATGATAGTAAAATAATAAAGAGTATTATTATTAATTTGCTACCTCCATTAATTTCTTTATTTAATAAGTGTATTATCATGGAGATAAGAGATATGAGTGGAATTGATTTATACATTTAAAATTAAAGAATTGTTAATCTCCATATACATATATGGAGATTAACAACCTCTGTTTTTTCATTTGAACAAAGAAATCATGTTATTAATTAAAAAATAATAAAATAATAAAAGTTTTATAGTCAATTTGCCATTTTCAATAGTCGTTTCAATTAATTAATGCATTTATTGGGGAGATGGGAGAGAATTAGTGAAGTTGATTTAAATAATTCAAATTAATATTTTTATTAAAATTACTTAAATATTCTTTATTATTTTATTTTTATTAAATTGATAGCATATTTTTTCATCCAAATAAAAAATTAGAGATCGCTTATTTCTACATAGAGGTTAGCAATTAGTAATGCATATACATACATATATACATATACATACATATATATATATATATATATATATATATATATATATATATATATATATATATATATATATATATATATATATATAAATTTAAGAGTTCCTTGCACTTTTTTTTAATTGTATATGAAATTAATTTCTTTCTGGAACAAGAGAAGTAGATAATAAATCTTTCTCAATGAAAGTATCTTTGAGGATTGAAATATATATTACTTTAATTAAATGTGATAAGAAAAGTAATGCATACAAGTATTTCCATAGTTTTATGCAATAAAGGACATGTAAGCAAAACTTCATATTTATACATTATAAATGAGACCTATACAAAAATTTCCCCCATTTTGCATCCTTACTAAAGCTCTATGAAAAGAAATTTTTGTATGTGAGGTATTATAGATGAAGATAGTAGTGAACAGACAGAAGCCAACAATTTTCTTAAAAAAAAATTATCGGAGAACATTGAAGATTTGAGTGAAAGTTTTCAAGTTGAAATTAATGAAGCTTACTAAAAACTTGTAGCTGAAGTTGGCTTTAATTGTAGCTTCCATGGTCCTTATTGACAAAAATCGTGAGAAGTTGCTACAAAGATCTTCATATCAACACTTTTGAGAGAAAACCATAATGCAAGGCCTACCTCCAAATTATGTTGTACTTAATATAGCTTGTCTTAGTATTCAACTTGGATTTTCTGTCTTGTTTGCAGGTTCGTGTGTTGCCATCTTTTATTTCTGGCTTTCTCATATGAATAAATATAGGTATCCTCTTATTCTTGTAATACTATGTTATGTGGATCAGGGAAAAAAAATATGGGAGGTGCTATATAAAATCAAACAAGCTTTTTATATACATACATACATACATACATACATATATATATATATTAGCGGTTATTCTTTAACTTTTTCATAAGAATCTATAATTTTTTCATTAAAATTTTAAAAATTTCATAACTATCATTATTTATGTTATAAGATTTATGAACAAATTAAAAATTATAAAATCCTATGAGAAAATTATAAATTTTATATAAATAATTACATACCATAATTTATGTCATTATAAAATAAAATATTACAAATTTTATAAAAAAATCTTATCAAGGTAACAGTGAAGTAAATCCCATATATTAATACTAATATTCATGTGCTACATACATTATAGGAAAAATCGGATCGAAACTTCAATCGAAAAATCGATAACTGGACACAATTTCGTTTTGTCTGAACTTACGATATGACCGCAATAGTATAAAATCAATAAAACGGACGCAAATTCTTTCGGTCTGAGTTAATGTTAAAACTGCAGTGGTATGAAATCCCATAAAAATGCATTAAACTGGCATTAAATTGATTAAAAAGCATGAACCAATCGCAGTTTTGCGGTTATGGCGGCTTCAATGTCATGATGTATTATTGGTCGATCTTTTATAGCGAGGAGATTGACATTATGATTTCTTTGGATGGAGTAAGATGAATGGGAGGGAAATGAAAGGAAAGGATATGTACTACCTTTTTCTTAGATTTTTGCTAAAGGAGATAGAGGAAATAAGAATTTATGACTGATTCTTTAAAGCTTCTTACTTTTTAATATTTTATATTGTTCCAAATTTAGAGAATTTCAAAAGTTATCTATTTAATTACTTTTTTAAGCCTATTTAGTACTTTAATTTATATTTATATTTATATTTATATTTATTTTTTTAGTATTTCATTGTTATTATTTTCATTCAAATAAAAAAATATTATTTACATTTTTTTCAAATGTATCTAGTGTATAAAAATACATATTATAATTATGAATTTTTTCTAATAAAAAATAAAAAATTATTTTTTTATTTTTGATAATAATTAGATTTGACAATTATGATCCATATTTATTTACCTACATACATTCATTCTTAATATATTGAGAGTGTTTGGTAAAGAACTTTTTGGTGAGCTTTTAACTGATTTGATAATGTTTAATTATTTGACCGAATTAATAAGCTAATTTAACTGTTTAATAAATAGTTTATTCAATTAGCTAATTGACCCTCAATAAGCTAATTCGAAAAAGTTAGTAAACCTAGTGTTTTCAATTAGCTTATTGATAATAGGTTTGTAAAAATATAAAATTATTTTTAAATAATATGCGTATTTTCACTTATATCCTCACTAAAAAAAATTAAAATTTTTATTAAATAATAATTATTAATTTCTATTAAGTATTTATGAAGTATAATAATTTATTTTTTAAAAAATATAATAACTTAAGAAATATAATAAATCTTTAATTATATTTTAGATTTATCATATTTTTAAGAAAGTATGACTTAAAAAATTATTTCAAATAAATTATCATTTTTCTTAAAAATAAATTATTATATTTTTTAAATATAAATCATATAATAAATCTAAAATATTATTAAAGTAAAAAATATTTAAATAAATCAAAAAATATATACGTGTTCTTATATGTCATTTTATATATAAATAACTAATAGGAAATAGCTAATTTTACCAAATATTTTCATTCAAACAACTAATGTTATTAGTTGATCAAATCAGTTAACGTAATCAGTTATTAGCTAATAGCTAATTGAATTATCTAACAGTTAATTGAATCAGCTAATTACTAAACAAGGCCAATGGCCTTAGGATAAATGTGAGTTAGGTTATTTTTGATATTGTCAAATAAGGGACATATTAGATAAACTTAAGATATTTTTCTTTTCGTAAACCTTCTTAGTAATAATTATAACATTATTGTATATTAATTGATTATATCATTTTTTATAGATTTTCTCAGAGAGAGAAAATATTTTATAGAAGAAACTTGGATATACATTTTTTTACAAAAAAAATGTTAATTAGATAGAACTTATTAATAAATTAACTTTTAAAATGGGCAAAATTAAAAAATTACATGTAGCTAGATATGAATTTTGGTATAACCCTCCATTATCCTCCTTTTATAATTTTGGACATCCAAACAAAGGGAAAAAATGTTATAACTTAATCTTTCATTCTCCTCCCTTCCTTTCCCCTCTATTCTTTCCCATTGTTTTCTCTTCCCTTTTCCTTCTTACTCCCAAACATATCATTAGTGTTCAAGATGGTTGATGCTGGATTTTTTTACAAAGTTCTCTCACCTTGCCACATTACTTTAAGATAACATTTAGTTCGCAAAATCAAACATTCTCAAAAATCATAATATTTTTAAAAATTTAATTCTTGAAAATATGGCATTCTCATATTTAGTTCAATTAGAAATACTTCTAGTAATGTTAGAATATTACATTTAATTATTTTAAATATTTCAAAAATATTATTTGATTACTAAAAAATATCCTCATTAAAAATTGAATGGTTATTATTGACATATGGTGATTGATAGTGGCCACCAACATTAGGTGGTAATTGCAATGATGGTGGATAATGGAAATTAATAATGAATGGTAGTTGGCAGTAATTACTGATGGCGGATGGTAGCTAGTAATCGTTATTAGAAATAGGTGGTGATGGTTAGTGGTCATTAGGAATAAGTGGTGGTCGGTAATTAATGATAACTAACAATAGATAGTAGTTGACGGTGGTTACCAATGATAGGTAATAGTCGATAATGATCATTAACATTAGGCAAAGTTAGCGATGGTTATCAATGATGTGCAATGGTTGACTATAATAATTGACAATAAATGGTTGTGGATGGTGGTAACTAGTGGTGGTAATGGTAAATGATAGTTATCAGTAGTGGGTGATGACCAATAGTTACTAATAATATGTAGTAGTTAGTAATAGTTGCTAGTGATGGATGATGGCCAACAATGATCATAAGAAATGGGTGGCAGTTGGTGGTGATTACCACTGATAAGCGATGGTTGATCGCGATAAGTGGTAGGGTGGACAGAATAATATTTTTATATTAATTAACTATTTTTATATCATGAGAAGTTAGGATACCTACCTCTTTTTATTGAATATTTTAGGGAATATTGAATTAAAAATATTTATAAGAATATTTATATTTTTAAAAATATTTTTTTAAAATTTGTACCAAATATATAAATCCCTTAAAACATTACTAAGAATGTGAGAAAAATTTCATGAATGAAATGCCATCTAAATTTTGTTTTCAAATTACACCATGCCATTTTTAACTTTCATAACCATTCAAGTATTTTCAAATTGAGATTAATATCAATTATGGATATCATTTACCCCATAAGTGCTTTTGTTTTGGTTACAATTCATGTTCAAATAAATAATTAAATGAAAATTATTTTATTATGAATTACTAAGTTTAATTTGAGAACAAGTAATTAATTTAGAATATATATATGTGCAATTGATTTTTTCTCTAATTATAACATCTTAATTAAATTAAATATAAATATTAGTTAATATAAATATAAATTACCTATGAAGAATGATACATATTTTTTTAACAAAAGGATATATATATATAATTATATAGGCTTAATTCCATTTTTAGTCCTCCTAATATATAGTTTGTTTGCATTTGGTCCCCCTTAAATGCAAAAATCTATTTGAGTCCCTCTAAAATTAAAATTTGAATATTTTTGGTGCTTTTGTTAAGCTTTCTGTTAAGGTTAATAGAAAAAGAGGAAAAATAGAAAAAAAAGGGAAAAGAAAAAGAAGGAAAAGGAAAAAAAAGAAAGAAAGAAAAAAAATTGAATACATAATTTATTTATTCATTAAAATAAAAAAAATAAAAATAAAAAATAGAAAAACACTCAAAATATTTAATTACTAATTGTAGTAAATGATATATCAAAATATTTAAAAAATAATAAGCAATTTATTTATTTTTCAAAGAAATCAATAAAATCAGTAATTATATTAAAATCATATTTAATTATTGTACTAGATAGAATAATTGATTATTAATGAATTTAAGTGTATAATTTATTTTATATTTAAATTATAAGATATTTTTATACTTTATTCATCTAATTATTAATTTTCTTTTACTAAAATTTTTTACATCAAATATTCTTCAAGAAAATTAATTATTATTAAAAGTCATCCTAGATATGAAATTAGTTTACACACTTTAATAAGTAATTAATTGCATATTTCTATTATTATACTAAATAAGTATGCTTTTTAGTTTTAATTTATTATTTATTAGATACACTCAAATTATTTTAACTATATATTCTTTTTTTCTCTCTTTTTTTAATCACTATTTTCTTTCTTTTTTGATGTGTCAAAACCCTCTTAATTTGAATATATTTAATTTATAATGTATTAAATTTAGGAAATACACTTATTTAATATAGAAATGAAAATAAGTTATTAGTAATTTAATAGTGTATAAACTAATTTTATATTTGGGATAATTTTTAATAATTTACTTATTTATTAAAATGAGAAAATAAAAATAAAAGAAAAAAAGGGAAGCACTCAAAATATTTGATCACCAATTATACTAAATAATATATCAAAAAATTTAAAATAATAAGTAATTTATTTATTTTTTAGTGTAATTATTAACATTAGTAATTATTTTAAAATCATATTTAATTAAAAATTTTAAATCTACCAGGACATTTAAAAGTCATCCCAAATATGATAGAATAATTGACTATTAAATGTATTCTAGCTATTGTGATAAAATAAAGCTTTAAATGTGTCTTAGTAGATTTAAAAATTTTAATTAAATATGCTTTTAGAATAATTAGTAATTTTATTAATTACATTAAAAAAATAAATTACTTATTATTATTTTAAATATTTTGATATATTATTTAGTATAATTGGTGATTAAATATTTTGAGTGTTTTGCTTTTATTTTTATTTTTTTCATTTTAATAAATAAGTAAATTATTAAAAAGTATCCCAAATATAAAATTAATTTATACACTAATAAATTATTAATCACTTATTTTTATTTCTATATTAAATAAGTATATTTCTTAAATTTAATATATTATAAATTAAATATATTAAAATTAAGAGGGTTTTGACATATCAAAAAAGAAAGAAAATAGTGATTAAAAAAAGAGAAAAAAAAAAGAATGTATAGTTGAAATAATTTGAGTGCATCTAATAAATAATAAATTAAAACTAAAAAACATACTTATTTAGTATAATAATGAAAATATGCAATTAATTATTTATTAGAGCGTGTAAACTAATTTTATATTTGGAATGACTTTTAATAATAATTAATTTTCTTGAGGAATATTTGATATAAAAATTTAGTAAAATAAAATTCATAATTGGATGAATAAATTATAAAAATAACTTATAATTTAAACATAAAATAAATTTTAAACTCAAATTCATTAATAATCAATTATTCTATCTTATATGATAATTAAATATGATTTTAATATAATTACTAATTTTATTGATTTATTTGAAAAATAAATTGCTTATTATTTTTTAAATATTTTGATATATCATTTACTACAATTAGTAATTAAATATTTTGAGTATTTTTTATTTTATTTTTATTTTTATTATTTTAATGAATAAATAAATTATGTGTTTAATTTTTTTATTTTTCTTTCTTTTTTTTTTCCGTTAACCTTAATGGAAAGTTTAACAGAAGGATAAAAAACATTCAAATTTTAATTTTAGAGGAACCAAAATAGATTTTTGTGTCTAAATGAAAACGGAATTAAGTCAATTATATATTATATTTGATTATATATTATTAAGAAAATATAACATATCATATATATTTAAAATTGCAATTCAACTATAATTCGACTCCCATTAAATTATTAAATCTTAAATTGTTCTTATTTTTAGTTTATTTACCGGTCTAATTTTTAAAACATTATTACATGAGACTACGTAAGATGTGTCAATATATTTTCCAAGAGGCCAAGCTCCATTTCAAATGAGAAAGGGAAGCTTTCGATTTTAAAATGAATTAATTGAAACTCATGTTCTTGGATAGAAAATGCAAATCAAATCAGATATTAACTTAAAACAACCCGAAGTTTAATAATTTGGTTGAATTGAACTGGGTTTGAAATTAAATTTTAATACCAACAATGGATCGACTTATTCCTAATAAGTTGAGTTTTAAAGCATTTTAAGCTTGGTAAGGAGTCCAAAATTCAATTCTTGAATACACTTTTATTAGGAGTTTACTATTTACTACTGTTGCTCCGAATAGGATTAAGCTCATGCTTGATTAAAAGGTATCAGACTACCTGGGTGTAAATAAAAAAAATGAAATTTTAATATATAAAATAAAAATATAATATATAATAATTAAAAAATTAAATTATCACATAAAGTTAAATTTATATATATAATATATGAAAATATTTCATATATAATATATAATTTTATATTTTCACAAGTTCATAATTCAATTTATCACAAAAAATTGATATTGAACTTGATTTTCTTATTTTGTGACTTTTATCTATAAAAATAAGATAATATTTGACTATTTGAGGAATTGTACACTAGATGTATGTCTAATATTAAGAAGAAAAAATAATACTTTTCTATATAATAGTAATTTATTAAAAATTTTAACTAGCTTAATTGTGTAAATTGTGATCAATTGCACAATTTGGCCTATTTGTCACAAGTTTACTAATTTTTTATAGACTAATTTGAAAAGTTAATTTGATTGAATATATGCTCAATTTAAGATTTTTTCTTGAACTAACCCATTTAGTCTATTTTTTAGAGTATTATTATAAAAATTTCTTTAAAAAGAGGTTCAAATTTCCAAAGAAGAGAAAATAGATTTATATTTAACATATTGCAATCACAAGAAAGTTTGTCATGGATGAATTTTTATAGATAAAAACAAATTAAAAAATTGCTAATGATAGTCCTCAATTCATGTCAATATATAACCAATGGCAAAATTGATATGAAACTTTATCTTTTTATGATTAATTTTCTTACAAACAATGACCATTTGAGCCAAGATTGACCATGACCCATGGTTGGTCTATTAGAAGAAGGCTTTTGATTGGTCTAGCACGTAAAAGCTTGACACAAGTCATTGAATAATGACTGGTCAACTTGAGAAAGTGTATAAACACATTATGAAATCACAAGCGCATGCAATTGACCTAACTAATAGTTATGGTTGATAAAATGTTGAGTTAGCAAAGGCCGATTCTAGAGACTTCTCATATGGTTGAATGATCAATTTGTCCTCTATTAAAAGGATAAATTTGTCACTTTTAGAGACTTTTAGATGACCCCTATATAAGGGGACCATGTATGCTTTCACAAGGATTCTAAACTCTCTTTATTTTCTATACACTATACATTTTCTCTCTCTTTTAAAGCCCTTGGACCTAAAATGATACCACTACTACAAGGTTTTGTTGTAAGTGGTTGTGCACCATTTTGTGAGACATATGGACAACCATACCAATGACCACTACTCTATTGATATGTGATTATCCACCACTTTGGTGACTACTACTTTAGTAATTGATCATGATATTGGCATTGTTTGCAATCTTATCCACCACACATACTCTCTCTTCTTTTTATCTTAATCTTAGTTTTTTCTTTGAAGGATGATTTTTTTTAGAATAATTCACCAATCATTGATTGTTTTTTTTAAAGAAATTCATGATTAATTCATTTTTCTTGAGAGTATGGATTAGTTTTCATTTATTTCTTTCATCATACACAAACATTTACAAGAGATTTTTCTTAAGAAAATTGGTCAATTTTCTTAAATTTTTTTATTATATATGTATTATAGGATCCTTTTCAAAGATAAATAATTTTTCTTTCTATTTTTTGAATAGGTCTCCTATCTATAATATCTTTGTATAAAAAGTAATCCATCATTCACCTCTTTGAGAAAAAGTGATCACAAAATCTTGATTATTTCCTAAGAAAATTAGTCTAGGAACAATCATATTCTTGTAAAAAGTACATTAGTCTTCTTAATTATAACTTACTAGTCTTTAGTTGTTTCTTAAGAAAATTGGTCAAACAATGATCATTTTCTTGAGAACTTTAGTTTCCAAACAATTTTAAAGAAAATTACCAATATTCAATTGTTTTCTTGTAAAAATAAATTGAGAAGTGATCATTTTCCTAAGAAAATTCATCTTTAAATTATTTGCATGATGCTACCAGTCTTTAGTCATTTCTCAAGAAAATTGATCACATAATGACCATTTTCTTGTAAAAACTTATAAAAAATTATTAATTCTTTTTAATACTTGGAAAAATAAATATTAATTACATTAATCCTAAATTATGAAATGGATGTGATCACACTAACAATCACTTTTGTCAATATTAGCAGTTTTAAAAGCCCATTCTAACCAAACTTATGGCAATGAGTTATCATTTAAGAGTAAATTCTACTAATCATCATGATTGCATATCATTTGTTAGGCAACCATACTTGGAAAGCCCCCTATGCATAGCGTTCTTTAATCAATATGTAAGTAGTTTGAACCTAAATTGCAATCTAGAAAGAGATCTCCTTGAAGGAGAAGATAGATAACTAAAAAAAAGCTAGAGCTCATGAGACAAAAGCTCAAAAGAAACTTAAACTAGCGATGCTAGTTGCATGAGAAGCTTAACCATTATGAGCATTACCAAAGAGAGAACTATAACCACATTCCTTACTATGAGAATAGACTTTCTGTCAATGAGAAACCAATCGATCACCATAAGGAAAGAGTTAGGGATTCATGGTATGACTATAGTTATTCAAGAAAGTATGTTGATCATTATAACTAACGATATGACAACTATTTGGTTAGTAGGACTGAAAATCATAGAATCAATGATGACTAAGGATACTATTATAGAGTACAAGCAAGAAAACAATAACCCTAAAATGAATGCCATCCTTTTATACTAATCATTTTTCAAGTTTGTATTCCTTAGAAATTCATGTTAGGAAAAAATGATCAAAATATATCAAATATGCACAACGAAATTTTAATTTTTTTTTTAAAAATGTAGATCATGTTATTTTCAAATTAATTCATAGCTAATTTTATAACTTAAATAAGATAAAGTTAGAATTTAAGTTATGACTTCACGAAAGATGTTCTCAGGATCTTCGATCTTGAAATGAAAGTTTGATTTCCAATACCAAGAGTGATCCATACAAATTAGATTGATCCAAGCATCCACTAATATTCACAAGAATGATAGAGTGATGAGTTTAACTCCTTTAACTAAAAAGGTGCTGGCACTTTTATGAATATTTCATTCACATGGTTAAGGTTAACATTTGAATGTAAAGAGGAGCATTTTTGCACATAACACATGTGTTGGAATTTTTTACATATACAACTTTTTTAGGCTAGTGTGTTCTCTTTTTTATTGAAGAATATGGCACATAAGTTGAGAATATTCCTTTGTACATGCCATCCCATTTTCTAAAAGTTAGACTGCATAACAAACTTAAATATTCCAAGCTTGCTTACTGCCTACATGACCTAGATGAGTCCATACTTTTTTATTGGATAATTATAAGTTCAAACTTATAAATTTTCCTATGCAATGATAAAATTAATTATTTAATTATTTTAATTCATTAGTTAAACTATACCTTCACTTAAGATTTTCTAAAGTTAATATAAATATCTTTACAACATTTAAATATTAACATTGTAAATTTGCTACTGTTTACTAATTGTAGTCCTTATTATAATTATTAAATTATTAATTTATTAACATTTATAATCTCATTAGAATGATTAATTATTTCAAATTATAAAAATGTTTGCTAATTCAACACTTGAATTCAAAATATTTTACATTTTAATGTTTCATTTGACTTTGAATAAAAGATTCTACCATGTGTAACTAATTAGATTTCTATGTATGTTGGTAATGAATTTATTTATAAACTTTTACAAGTTTAACTAAATTAACCCTTTAATTCATTTACAATTTCCCTAAATTATATAAATAAATTCATAAATCATGGTTGGCCTCTAAAAAGAATTATGACTACCTAAACACAATGAATAGATTTTTGGAAATCAAAACCTTTCATGATAAGGTATTAATGTATTATTCAATCCTTTCATCTCTTAATATTCAAATTGGACATAGGGTATGGTTGAAATGTCAAGCCTAATTTAAATGTCCAATCATGGGTGCATGTTTGATGACTATATGCTATTTTTTAATTGATCATATATAAGACTCCTTTTATGTATACATAGGCCTATAATTTTGATTATAGCACACGTATCAAACATCTTTTTAATATTTTTCTTTGTTACTAAGAATGATGAATTCTATCTTGATCAATCACCACCGTCGTGTATTTTGTAATGCACTAACTATTATTCATATATGTTCTTTAAGATTGCAAGTATAGAATAATATCAGAGTGTGAAACTCTATATATAAGGTATTGTGTTGATCTTAAGTTTAAGTATCACTTACACTACCTTTTATATGGGAAATCCATTGACACATGGTAACATTCCTTATGGCTTCTCATGATGGATCATTCTACTTATATATCTAACAATATATACCCATGTGTTATTAAGATATTAATATATCTATTATGTTTGAGATCACAACATTTTTGTACAAAAATGTAACATAACATATGTTGGTTATTTAAGAATAATTATTATCATGTTTTAATAATAATTCAACAACTAGGGATATATAAAAATATAATTACACCTATAAGTTATCTCATAATCACAATCTTAATTGTAATTAATTTATACACAATTGTATTTCAAGGACTTTATCTAATATAGTATACATATATCAAAACATATATATATCAAAGTTATATTAATAAGGGAGCTATGCATATTAAATATCTAAGATACATACATACATACATACATATATATATAGTTTCTATGCCATTTTAACTAATTCTCTCTAAGGTATCTATACTAACAATCTCTTATTTAACCTAAAGCCAATCATCCTTGTATCTTATCCCAATTCTTTTTAAATGATGCTCATGCTTATATTAAAATAAAGGCTTTATAAGAGGATTAACTATATTGTCACCAGTAGGAATCTTTATTTTTATTTCATTACATTTCATAATTTCTATAATCAGATTGTAGCACCTTATAACATGTTTGGGATATTTGATAAGACCTCAATTCCTTTTTGATATGGCTACATTATTATCAAAATAAATTTTTATTGGATTAACAATGTCAAGAGCCACTCTTAGTTTAGTAATGAACTTTTTTATCCAAATAGTTTCCCTTGTTGCTTCTAAAGTAACAATGTATTTGTCTTCAATTTTAGAATCAATTATGGTAACTTGTTTGGAATTTTTCCAGCAAACCACATCTCATACATATCTTGAGCTGACTAAAAACTTGCATTTTTTTAACCTCTAATTCTCAAATTAGGGTTTCATCCATATTTTAAGAATACATTCTTTGTTCTTTTTAAGTACTTAAGGATAATCTTAGCTACACTTTAGTGACTTTCACCTAGATTGGCCTAATGTTTACTAGTGGCACTTAGTGCATATGAGATGATAGTGTACATAGCATGGTATACATGATGAATCCTATTACATATGCATAGGAAATCTTATACATGTGTTTTCATTCCTCTTCTATCTTAGGACAATGTTTCCTAGATAAGTGAACACCATGTGACATAGGTAAGAACCTTTTCTTTAATCCATCCATGCTAAACCTTTTTAGCACTTTATATCTAGTATATAACTTACTTCTCCTGAATCCTTTATAAAGAATGTTTGACATCTATAACTTGATAGATTGTAGTATAGGAATTTTCTTTCCTATATGCAATATGTCATCCATATATAGCAATAAAAGAACAACTACACACTTACTAACCTTCTTATACATATATAGTTCATTAACATTCTTGATGAAGTCAAATGGTTTGACAACTTTATCAAAATAGATGTTCTAACTCCATGAAGCTTGCTTTAGTTTATATAATAGGCCTTTTTAGTTTGCATACCTTGTGAGGTTTTGTCTCCAAGACTAAGCCTTCAGGTTGTATCATATATACATCCTTTTTCATGCTTTTATTAAGGAAAGTTATTTTAATATTCATTTGCCAAATTTCATATTCATGGTATGTAATTATTGTTAGTAAAATCCTAATGAACTTCAATATAGTTATTGATAAAAAGGTTTCCTTATATTTAATACCTTGCACTTGCCTATAACCTTTTGCTACTAACCTAACCTTGTAGGTTTGTATCTTACCATTTGCATTTGTCTTTCTTTTCAAGACTCATTTGCACCTAATGGATTTTATTTTTTATGTGGAGTGACTAAGTCCCATATTTAATTTTCATGCATTGAATCCATTTCAAATTTTATGGCTTTTTACCACTTCAAGGAATTAATATTTGATATTGTTTCCTGATAATTAGTAGGTTCATTATTTTGAGTGACTATAACATTGTTCTCTCTTATGAGGAGAAAACTATATTTTTTTTAGTTCACAATGGTCCTGACTAGATCTTCAATGCATAGGTGTATCTTCAAATTGATTAATTATCTTAACCTTTGTAATACTTGATTAAGTTCTTCCCTAGCCATGTGATTTAAGTTATCTTATGGTTCTTGAACCTTTTCAAGTTCCACTTTACCTCTACTATCCCTTTCAAGGATGAACTCCTTTTCTAAAAAAGTAGCATACATTGAGACAGAGCTTTTTTATTCAATAGGGTGGTAAAAGTGTTAACCCCTTGTTTCCTTAAAGTATATCACAAATAAGGATTTATCACTCTTAAATCCTAATTTTCTTATAATAGTCTATTTTACTTAAGTATGATATCCTTAAATCCTCAAGTATAAAAGGTTTAACTCTTTCCCAAACCATAACTCATATGGTGTCTTATTAACAAATTAAATTAATGGAAACTTGATAAAGGGTTTCACACTAGTCATGACTAGGGTTGGATTATGATAAAATTAGTATTAGAGCATAGCCTAGGTTCTTAGTTTAGGTTATATTTATGTGCTTCCCAGATAAGTGTTGATTGGAGTTGTATTAGTGGTATATGTGCACTTAGAATCACATACCATCAGTACCATTTCAATAGACTTTATAATGCTTATTGATATTAGGGGTGAAACCTACTTATGATAAATTGCTTGCTAATTTTCTCAATTGTTGTTTGATTGTTTAGGAAATCTAGAGAGTTTGATAATGGTTAATACTATAAGTTAAGTGTGAGCCAATGAACCTAGTAATTAAGAATTGTTTATTGGTTAATAAGTTGAGAGTAGTTAATATAATATAGGGGATAGTGATCAAAGTGTATCTCTTTTTAAGCTACAAATTTTATACGGCAAAGTTATGAATTAGAAAAAGAGCATGATGATTGTTTTAGTAACTAGTCTATATCTAAATTTAAAAGTAACAAATGCTTGTTTCCATGATTGCATGAAACTTCTTATTATTAGTATGGAAACTATGTGATTTAAATTTTAATGCATTATGTCATAAGAATAGAATTAATTGATGGAGTAGTAATTAAATCCAAAAGGCATGTACATGTAAATATGTATTTTTACATACATATATATATGTATGTATCTAAACAAATCATTATGCCTTAATTAATTAATGAGGCTAAATGATTGCTAGAATTTTATATTTTTTGATGAAAAGAAAAAATAGTATAGAAAGATGATTACAAGTAGCATTTGAGGTTTTGCAATGAAAGTATGGTGGTAAGATTGAATGTGGTGTAATAGTAGGACTATCCTAATATAAACAATGTGTGTTTAATGAATGAGATTTAGTAGATGTATAGGTTAATCAAATAATGTCTTAATAAGATATAATAGGATGTTAATCAATAAGAATTGTTGAGGGGGTGTAAAATAGAGTTTGAATATATGAACAAAGGTTAAAAATAGGATATTGGACTTTCTCAAAAATTTGTTGGTAGTTTAGGTGGAAGTGATGTGTCCATACTTTAAGGATGAGAAGGACTTGTTCCTTCCGAAATTCCTTTATATTTTATATCAAGATTAGGTATAAATTGTAAAAGTGAAAGACTATAGGCTATACTTAAGGCCTACAACATTTTGCACTAGTAAGGGAGCTAATGTTCAACCATTAAAGCCTTCAACTGGACAATTTTTGGACCTTAAGTTAACAATTGACTACTAGGTTACAATGGTGATTGTTACAAGCCTAATATAAACTTTAAACTCTAAAATCTAGAACCTTTTTTTAAGTTCCTTAAGGTCCTAAGTGTTATTTTTGCACCCCTATCCCCCAAAGCTTTATCATTTCACTTCTAAATACAAAGACTTATCAATTAAACATTAATTCTTCCTTTTTCATTCCTAATCCCTTAATTTTTATTGATTGGAATTTGATTTCTCTTAACTTTTTGGAAGATTTGGAGATTTAAGGCTTTTATTTACGTATTGTCAATTACAAAAAGTATCCACACTCTTTTCTTAGAAATTTCTCACTCCTATAGTTGGTATCTTAATCAAAGTATGCCCAAGGTTCCTTCTCTATTCTTCTACCAATGCTAAAAATGAGATGGAAGCAAACTTGGGTATGGACACTAAGTTCTTAATGGTTGAACAATGGGATAGTTTTATGAAGGATTGTGAGACCTACATTGTTATCAAATGTAAGTATATTAATTATAAGTTTTTTAAGAAGGATAAATTTTCTAGGTTTGCCAATTTGAAAATTTAGGGATAAAATTCTTGTCACTTTGAATATAAAATATTCTAATTAAATAACAAGGGATTTTCATGCAAATATGATTGTTAAAGATAATCCCTTGATGATTTGATATGATCCTCAATGGGAATAATCTCGCAGCCCATGAAAAAGTTGAATAATTTCCCAAGAAAGCTAAATTAGATTGAACCTTACATTAAAACTAACTTGTGGTTTGTAATCAATGGTATGAAGAAAATTGTACTATACTTACAAAAAGAAAAAGATAAAAGTGATGAGCCAATTGAATGCCATAGGTTTTGTAACCTTGATAAGTTCGATCAGTTCTCAAAAGAACTTAAAGAGGAAAACCTCACTTTTCACTCACAAAATTCAAATATGAGTTTCAATATACATAATAGCCTTTAAATAGGTAGATCCTAAAACAAGCTAATCCAATCCCTAAAAATAGGTATCTAATCAAGTCTTGGATATGATTTATTTCCCTAATTGAAATTTGGATTTGATTTACTAAAAATTAGGAAAAACTCCTATTTTTAGTGATGTTGATTAATCATTAACCTTATTTATGCATACCAATAAAAACATTCTAAAATAACTCAAATAAGGCCTAAATAACAAGTTTGGTGTAAATTACACATAATTAAAGAACTTAGAATTAAACCTAAAGACATAAATAAGCTAAAAAATAGAAAACATAAGATAACTCTTATTTATGCAATATAGCTTTAATTTTCTCTAATTCAATCAAGATACTTCAAATTAGCTTGAATAAGTAAGACTTATTATTTCGGCTTTTCTAAGGTGAGAATTTCATCCTTTTACTTTAGATTTAGCCCATAAGCCTCTAATTAAGCTTCTAAATGCATCTAAAATTTTCTTAGCTTTTGCATAGGTAATTAGTTCATCATGGATATGCAAAGGATCATTTAAAGATTTTTTAGCAACCACATCTTAAACCCTATCATTCGCTTTTTCCTTAAAAGGATTTGGCCTTGAATTATCACTTACACTAAATGGAGAAAGATCAGATATATTAAAAGTTGCATCAATATTATACTCACATGGAAGATCCAATTTATAAGTATTATCATTAATGTGTACCATTACTTAGAAAGGATTATCCTTTTTTGGCTCAACTTTGAACACCTTTGTGTCGAGAACCTCTCTTTACGCATATATACCCTAGCCTAATCACTAAGGTCAAAACTATTTTCTTTAAACCCACTTGAAATTGATGCTCCTAGATAAAATTAATCTAATGTTCAATCCTTCTAATTGGTAGCAATCTAATCAGCTTTTCAGGATACATGTCATCAAATTTTTGTAATAAAGTTTGGCAAGGAAAGGTTAAACTCATTAGCATTAAAGTATGCCTCTTTGTACAAAAGCATGAATATAATCTACCTCATAAAGAAATATTTCTTCATATCACTCACTTTTGCATAAAAGCTTTCATTTTTTAGTAGTTATTTTTTCTTTTCACTTCTTTTAGTCTCATATCCATTTTTTCATTCTTTTTAATTTTAAAGCTCTTTGTCTCTTTTCTATTTTTTTTCATTCTTTTCAATTTTGGAGCTCTTTGTCTCTTTTTTTTTCTTCCTTACCACCTTTAACTTTTCTCTGACTTTTTTCTTGAAGATCTCTTTTAATTTTTATTTAATCCTAATAAGCTTAATATGGTGATAATGGTACAAAAGTGATAGGTTTATTATTTATTATAAAGGAATGTCTATTTTGAAACCTATCATATGTAACTCTTTTATCATATTACCATGGTTTACATAATAAGATATTTCTTGTATACATAGGAACTACATCAGTTAACATATTATCAGAATATCTACCTATCATAAATGAAATTAACATATGCTTGGTCATTTTCACTTTACTCTTTTCATATAGCCATTACAATTTGTAAAGATCAGAATGTTTTTAGACTAGTAAATTCAACTTTTCAACTAAAATGGTGCTAGTTTGATTTGTGCAACTACCTCCATGAATTGCCATACTACAAACCTTCCTATTAACATGATAACATTTATGGAAAAATATTATTCCTTTGCTTATCATTCTAACTTGCAAGTTCAAAGCTCTCTTAGCAAGTAAAAGTTTACCATCAACTAATTCCTTATCTTCTGATAATTCCATGTTACAAAATCAAAATATAAAAAGAAACAAGAAATCCTCATAGAACACTTTTTTACATGTTTCTCTTAATTAGATGTCACTTAACCTTTGTGTTTACTTTTTTTATGGATTTTCTTAAAAATGTGCTCACATTTTTGCCTTTAACCACTTAATTTCCCCTTTTTAGTTCCTTTTTTTATCTAAATAAACTCATTCAAGAACAAGAATATAAAATGTGATGAAAAATTGATTCAAATAGCTTAAATAATAAAATGGGGTAGCTTAGACACTAACAATGCAAATTTGATGTGAAACCAAGGTACAATGCAAGCCAAAGAACAAATGATCAAAATTTGACAAGAAAACTCAATATTTGAATTTAAAAAAAGGCATAATATAAATAAGAATTAAAAAAGGATTGGTTTAAGTTTTTTAAGAAGTAATTTGGTTGAGTTTCATAAAACCATCACGAATAACTTAGTTACTTTCTTGATTTTTATGCTTTAATTTTTTTCACTTTTTTTTTCATTTGTTAACTTTTTCTCACTTTTTTTATTACTTAATGCCAAACACAAATAAATAATGCAAAATAACACCTTTTAGGTGATTATGCACTCAAATTGATTAGCAGATATCAAAATTAGTGAATGAACAAACAAGATGAAAATAAGATAAAATTAACATAAAAATACCAAACTTAATGAAGTAAACAAAAAATTGACAATTAAAGCTAAAGTTCTGATGCCAACTAATGTAACCCCCAATGGTAATTACCACATAATCTACAAATAAATTGAATCATATCCTAAGAAAGCTAAATCAATTTGAACCCCATCTCTAAACTAACTTGGAGTTTATAACCAAAGGTATAAAGAAAATGGTGCCACACTCATACAAAGAAAGAGATGAGTTATAAACCAGTTAAATGCCATAAATTTTGTTACCTTGATCAATTAGATCAGTTTTCAAAAGAACCTAAGGAGGAAAAATCTCATTTTTCATGCATAAAATTCAAATATGGGTTTTAATATACATAATAGCCTTTAAATAAGTAGATCCTAAAACAAGCTAATTTAATCCCCAAAAATAGCAATATAATAAAGTCTTAGGCATGATTTACCTTTCTAGTTAAAATTTGGATGTAATTTATTACAAAATAGGAAAAACTCCTATTTTTAGTGAAGTTAACTAGCCACTAGCCCTATTTATGTTTAATAATAGAAAAGGCTACAAAATAACTTAAATAAGGCCTAAATAACAAGTATGACCTAAATTACATTTAATTAAACTTAAAGAATTTAAAATTAAGCTCAAAGACACAAATAAGCTAAAAAATACAAGATAACTCCCGTTTGTGCAATATAACTCCAATTCAATCAAAACACTTCAAATCAACTTGAATAAGTAACAACTATTGTTTAAGCTTCTCTAAGGCATGAATTCCATCCTTTATTTCATATTTAGCCTATAAGCTTCCAAAAACGTCATATATTTTCTTGGCTTTGCACATGCAATTAGCCTATCATGAATATACAAAGGATTATTTGAAGCTTTGTTGGCTACCACATCTTGAACCCTATCACAATTGAGTAAAAAATTAGGAAACTAATAATTTCTATAATTATTGATGCTTTGTTGTGGCTATTGAATCTTAAAGGTAATGATGAAATAAAAGTAATTGATATTAGAGGAGAGTTAGAGAAGTTTAATGATAACTACTCTAGTGAAGAAGCAGTTAATATACTAATCCCTACAAGTTTCCTTTTGATAAGATATTAGTTAATGATTTAGATGCTTCTTTACATGTCCTTTTATTGGTTGTAGGAGATATCTTATTAAGTAAGAGTTAAAATCGAGATAGTATAAGTGATGTAAAGTTATTACTAATATAGGTAGTTATAGAGAGGGTTCCCATTAATGTCCTTATAATATTATGCTTATGATGTGATATATGGGTCACCATGGGCATATTTTGCTTGCTTATGGCCACATGATAACCCATTTTATGGAAAAAAAAAGGGTATTGATGTCATCAAGTTGGCCGCCAATTTTAAAGTTCCATTTAAATTTGATTTAAGTACTTTGAACTATGAAGGATGTACTAAAAAGAATGGGGTGTAAGAAAGAAAGCTATAATTAAATGCTTAGATAAAGGTAAGAGGGCAAAAAGAAGTTAGATAAGTCGCTATACAAGCTAAACTTGAAAATGGACCTTCATATATGCCTGAATAAGGAGGTACTCTTTCTAATGGGTATTTTAAAAACTTTGAGAATTAAGTATTGACATTGCTCCAAAATATGTAAACATTCTTCATATATTAGATTTAATAGCATAAGTATCATGTGGTTCAGATTGATGGTAAGATATATTGTATGGAGAGAGCTCATTGGCATAGAAAATTGGCTTAATTGAGTTGAAGGCAAGGACACTAAAGTCACTGGATTCCTTAGTGTATCCATGAAGGATGATGATGATGCCTAATTTTCTTACTATTTGCTCGTAATTTTATTTTATTTTATGTTTATTGCACTCTTAATGATAACTTTTATGAAACACTTTTGATTATGGTTTTAATGGTTATGAAATTTATAGTTTAAATTCTATTAGTTCTTGCTTATGTTGAGGCGAAAATTTATGAATGCTACTTTTATCAATTTAGCCTTTTCGGCTATGAATTAGATTATGTAACACCATTACTATTTTTAAAAAGGAGTGATTGCTAACCTCAAAAGATTTAATAAGTAACTTTTAAGTATTAATCATGTTTAGAAGAATAAGTTTCAGTGAAAAGTCCTTAAATTTCTATGTAAATATGTTGAAATTGTGTGAAACACAACATCATTATTACTAGTTGGAAGTTCCTTGCAAACCAGATGTTTTTAGCTTAATGGTTGACCATTAGCTATTGAATTTTAGGAATTTGGATGCAAATATGTTATTTTGAGTATTGCTACAATTATGTCTACAATTATCATTATTTCTTTTATGCTTTGAGTGCTACTATATTTATGTAAGAGATAATGGAATGTCTTGGAAATACTATGAGAATGAGCATTCATGATGCATGTTGTTTACTTGATTTATGAGAATGAGCATTCATAATCCATAGAAAATTATCTATGTAATGCTATGTACTAATTTTGTACCATCTTTAGCATTATTAGATGACTTTAACAAAAGTTTTCATAACAAGATGGAAAAAATTGGTTACATACGTTTAGCTAAAAAATTTTATGAAATAATGACTAAATGAAGGTTGGTTTAGGATAGGGTTAGTTGTTTTCTTATAAAGATAGCAAGTAAGGTGAAAAACTAGAGAATCTTTATATACGTTGATAGCATATTTTTATGATGTTGTTAAAAAAAAATTCAAAATCTTAGAATTCAAGGACGAATTCTTTTGAATGAGAAAGTAATTTTGCACTATCCTTATACTTTTGGAATTTTATTTTATGATAGAAATAATTTTATTGATTTGAATGAAAATAATTAGTTTATTTTAGCCATAATAACTTTGAATGAAAATCTTATAAGGATAAGAATAATTTTTTGATAAAAAAGATGAGAATAGAATATTAAGGGCAAATAATTAATTAAAATAGTTTCAAATAGAAATTCTAGAAAATAGAAATAAATTATCTGAGTTAACTTTTAATAAGGAATTTATATGATTTATTTAGGAAAATATGTGGAATAAGAGAGCTAAAGGTTATAAGTAATTAGAAATGAGTATGGTGAAAATTTAGGATAAATGATAAAAATACCCCTATACCTTTTAATAAGCTTAACTTTTTTTTCTTTCATTACTCTTATCATAACCCTGACTTCACCTCTTCCATTCATTTTCTTCTTTTCCTCCATTTCTTCATTCAATCAAGAAAAAGGGAAGCCATATTTGTAAAATTTTTCATACAATAAAGGTAAGGACATTTAAATCATAATTAATTTTAAAATTCTCTTTTATTTTCTTTAAGTTTTGATAAAGCTCAAATTTGAGCTTAAAAAGGAATCCTAAAGCCTAATGTGAAATCCTTGAAATTTTAGATCATTAAGATTAAGAAATAATGCATCTAACTGATGAAAAAAATATTTACTATTTTATTTTTTTCTATTTTATGTCTCTCAGTGGGTCACATGTGATTAATTTCCTAAAGTTAATCTTGTTTTATATTTTTAGGTTTTTTTATAATATTGTGAATTTATTTAGTTAATGTTGTATTTTGACACTATTTTTTTTTTAGCTATATCTTGAGTTCTAAATATAGGATTGAGGCAATCTTTATATTATTGGAAAGCTTAAAGGGAGAATTACAAATTTTATGTTTTGGCCTAAGCTTAGTTTATATGTTTTGGAGGTCATACATGGCTGAGAACTTGAAATTGTGTCTTTATCCTAATTGAGCCTGCTTTGGTTTTTAGGCCATATCTGAAGCTATAGAGGTCAAATTAACATGGAACCAGTGGTTAAATTTCCACAAGACACAAGTTTACAACTTTGCAAATCACTTTATCTTAGTGGCCAAAAATTGGTTATAAGTTAGACTTGTGAGAATTCATTGATGTAACTGTTGGATTTAATTGTCTTGTTAAAAATAGGTTTGGGCTCTTAAAAATTAAGAAGGCCCTATTATTGTAATCTTAAGAGATATACAATTCGATTCCAGTAAGATTTTAGCTTAATTAGGTTAAATAAATAAGGAGAACTCATTAGACTATTCATACTTTTACATGGCACTCAGTAGACAATTTTCTCTTCTTCTTGTTTTCTTTTTTCTTCTTCAAGGGAAGCTTAAACTTGTGGTTGATTCAAGGAGTTTGAGGCTCTCTTCATCTAGATTATAAGGTTATGAATTCAAATGTTGATTTTCTTTAATTAATTTTTCTTTTCCCCTATTTACTTAAGTTAAATTCTTAAGATTAGATGTGTTAAATGTTAATTTGGTATAATTAATGCTCATCCTTGTGATTTTTTATTTCTTTGCTAATTATGGTTTTACACATAGGGGAAGAGGGTTGGGAGATTAATTTGGAGGTTTTTAATTTAATTTATCAATTCAATCAAATTCTATCTTTAAATCAATTTTGATCTAGCATATGGATTATAACGGTTGCTTATTAGCTAATCTTAATTGATCAAATTCTAGATGGTAATCTAGCTTAGAATTTATAGGTTATTGTAGGGGTTTTGGGTAATCCAAGGATGGAGAATTTATTAGAAAAGTCAAATCCTAATTGATCCATGATTAATCTAAACTAAAGCTTTTAATTCCTTGAATTGACTGTTTTGCTATATTAGTTTTCCTTCTATATGTTTGCTTTGTATTTTTACTTTGTTTAATACATTCAATTCAATTTAAATTCATAAAACCCCCCTAAGTTTTGTTACTGCACAATCCTACATTCTGCATACAACATTCATTATTCATATAGCATATTGCATTTATTTTATCTTGCAATTGTTGCATTAGCTTCTTATGTTTTTATTGCATAATAAATTAGATAATTGTGTAGATATTGTTAGGAGTACAATTAGAAAAGATAATATTAAGAGATCACTAGAGGTACAACTTAGTTATTTCACTATACTGCATTATCTTGTAGCAAACCACTTTTTAACTAATTTTGGTACATAGTGGCATTGTAATCAAAATTTTGGTGTTATTGCCAAGGATCCTCTTGAATTTATTTTTTCCTATATATTTCTAACAATATATTACACAATTCTTCAAACATTTTAGTCAATAATTGCATTCGTTAATTGTGCTTCTTGTATTTTACGATAACTATAATTTTTTGCATTTTCTTGGATTCTATCGCATTCTTTATTTTCTTCCTATTCCTCCATTTCAATTTATAATATTTTATCATATGATATATTATCCAACATTAAAATAGAGGTTTTTGGCCCAAGGAAACTAGTTTTCAAGCATTTTTCTTGGCTAAAGTACTAACTTACTGCTGTTTCGGAAATAAATTTTTGTTTTACTGTTCTTTCGAAACATTTTACCAAAATATGCATAGTATCAGATAGGCATCAGAGTGAATGACGTTTCTAGCACGAGAGCCACCAAATTGATTGGTGCCTTCACTGCAAGTGGGGCGTTATTCAATATGGCGCCTTTGTCGTCGTGAAGGCGTCATCTCCTTTGGCGCCTTAGGCCAAAAATATAAATTTTTATTTTAAAAAATAGCAAAATATTTAAATGTATTATATGTAAGATTTAAGGTTTAAAAATAAATTAAATTTGATCATGACTATTGAATAAAATTAAATATAATTTAGGACATATACTATATGTGAAGTAATAAAATAATATTTAGACTTGTTATATGTTTATTAAAAATAAAATAATTGTAGAAATTATTAATTTGTTAAAAAACATATAAGTTAATTTGATGTAGGAAAAGAAGATTTTGTATATATTTAATTTTGTGAAAAAATTAAAATTTAATTAAAAATTAAATTGAGTAAAATGTTGAAGATCTAAAATTTAAATGGAATGCATATAAATATATTTAATATTTTTAGAGTTTAGGGTGATCATTAAAAAAATATAATTAAATTTTAATATTTAAAATTATGAGTAAATAAATATTAAAAAATAAAATACAATGAGTTGTGGAGCATTAATTAATTCTTATCATTAGAAAAAAGTAAACTCAAATACTTAGAAAAAAAATTGAAATTAATATATTTTAATAATTTAAAATAATAAAAATTATGAAAATAAAATACGAAATGAGAGAATAAAATTCTAGATAAAAAGAAGTTATTAGAAAAAAAATGCATATATTTGATACATTATATGAAAATTCAATTGATTGTGTATTTGCGAGAAAATTTTATAATTTTGCTCTGATGTACGTATGCAAAAAGATAAATATGTTGTAATAATTACAACCATCCCAAAATTTGATGTTTTACAATAAAGTTATAAAATAAACGTACCTAAATATATAATAAATATGAAAAAGGAAGCTAATGTCTATGTAAATGGTGTCTAGTCCCATATCCAAGATCAGTAATATGGTGACCATATATGCTAACCCTCTGTGTAGGCTCGGGAGTCATATTTCCAGTGTTTGTGGCTCCCTTACCTCCAGCTCTGCCTCTGTCTCTGGCTTTGGCTCTGCCTCTACCTTTACTTCTAGCTCTACCTCTATCTGCAAGTACTGAGTCATTCGTAATCATGCCACTAAGTGATGTCCCCTGATCCTGAGTGTGTCGATCAAATCCATAAGGATATGGCTGCAAATGACTAACATCACTGGAAGGAAAGACATGGAATGAAGATGAAACTCCTGGTATAGGCAGAAATTCTTGAAATAAGGATGGAACACTTGATGTAAACTGGAACATTTGGGATGATGAAGGAGCATATAGTGCAGTCAGGAACATGCGGGAGGATGAAGGAACATCTGGTGCAGTAGGGTACATGTGAGATAAGGAGGTCATATCTGACATCATCATGAAGGTATCTTGAGCAGAAGATGATGGACTCTGATGCACCTGGGCAGTAGAGGGAACATCAACCTACGACGTAGGTCATGGACTAGTGCGACGACATCGACATGTATGAGACTGATCATGGTCACCCTCCATAGGGTCAGAGATATGATGGGCAGGAGGAGCTGGCTTTACATGTGTACCAATGATCACATTATCAACCTCGTAAAGTGCATGAAGGATGGAGTTAGTTGCTGATATAAAAGCATCAAAGGTGAACCTAGACTGTCCCTCAGGTGTAGTAAAATCATGCAGTGTGGATACCTTATCAATCTGTACAAGTTTTTAACATTAAAGTTAGTAACAATACTAATGCACAAGAATATAATCGGACACAAATAACTAGCATGCGGTATTACCACAAGGTCTAGGACTCCACCAACTAGTGTAATAAATCGCTTAGTAACTTGTCTATACCATACCATATACTCGGACTGTGGGCCTAGGACCAATAGTGCGGACGGCTCGCCGATAACACACAAGTCTCAACGGATATCCCATAATGCAATGTATGGCTGATGTCAGATGTGCCACTCCTCATCATGCCTATCGGATAAGTGAAGGCAATAGACCTCCGCCATGTACTTTGGTGGCTTAGGAATAGGCTGGCGAAGGCTAAACTGCTGCAAAACTCTATCTAGCAGGTGCCACTTGATAATCTGAAAGTGTATGAGTGGCACCACTGCTGTCCAAATGTCACTCTCATCAAAATAATATTGAGGAAGTGACGCAATGACCACCTCAATGTATGAGATCCAGATGATATGAAATTACACATTTATATTGTCATTTAAATACAACAAAAATAGATAATGGAATGAAGTAAAAATATTCATTAACCCCTTCAAACCTGATCGAGTCGAAGATGATCCAATAAGTATCTATAATAAGGCAGGCTGTGTGCAAGACTATCCTGAAACATCTTTTAATAGTGCCACCTACCAAGTACAATAATTAAGTTAAAAAATGTAGTCGTCATCTTAATCACAAGTACAGATTGAAAATTTTTCTAACCTGCAGGCAAGGGGGCCAGTCCCTGCATCCTCCTCTAGTATAGTTGAAACAGTAATCGTGGGAGTAATAGTGTGAAATCTATCCCATGCCCAAAGCTTTAGTAGAAGGCAACACCTTCCTATTTTCCTATAATCAAGGGAAGTGGCTTTACAGAACTCTCTGTACAGATAGGCTAAACAAGTAGATCCCCAACTATATGTCCCTGCCTCTTGGAAGTCTCCGAGTAATGGTAAGTGCATGAGGTGGACATAAGTCCCAAAGTGGTTGGGAAATAACGTCCCACCAATAAGATGCAATATGTAAGCACGAGTGTGTCTCTGCACTGTCTCATTATCGGCATCATCTGGAAGATGAGTGAAATGCCTCTCCAATTAACTCATCTTCAATCGCCCCCTCTTATGATGTTCTCGTCCATTGGTAACTGCAATCCTAGATATTCTTCTATCAGGCCTCCCCAACCCCACACAGTAGGCCCCGTCACTACTCGACCGTCAATGAGTAGGCTAAGCTGGATAGCAATATCTTGCAATGTAATAGTGGTTTCCCCTTGTAGCATGTGGAAAGTATGTGTCTCCGACTTCCACGAAAGCACTAATCAACTGATGGTCTATAGGAACAAACTTGCTTATCACAAGACCATAAAAACTTGCCTGTCGTAGTAAGGGGACAATCAACTCTAGTGGCTGCTGATGATGGTAGTGCTGAGCTCGTTGAATCCTCAACACACGATCAGGTTGCAAAAAAAATGTTATTACGACTAACAATATGGAAAACTATAACCAAATTTAAGATCTAACTATTTTCATACATGGCTAGCATAAATCGAATGGGATATGTGTGAGTCCTGAGCCGTCAAAAGTGAATGATCCCATGGACCTAGATCGACACGTTGGGATGTGGATGTCATCTACCATTAATCAAATTGCATTAGGCTAAAATATAAACATACACTGCTATTGCATTTATATGCCATTTATCTACAAATATTCACACAGGAATTTATAACAAAACAAGATTGAAGTCATTCGTTCACATTTCTAGTCATAGGGTCACATACATAACAATAATGGTATACACTTTTACAACAATGAAACAGATCACACCATTTAGGCATTACACTTATGACATTAGTTAACATACTCCCTAACACATGTGCAAAAGTAAAAATCAAAATTAACATGAAGAAGGTCCTTCATTCATCTCCATGAAGAAGTGAACAGCGTCTACGATTGTGACTTTCCATCTTATAAAGACCACATTTTTGCTTGACACCACTCTCTTGAGGGCAATCCATCTCATTCTTGATTCGTGTCGACTTTGGTCTTCCCTTTTCATGCAATTTTCGAGAATTTGGAACTAAGATAGGAAATGTTGGTAAGTTATTCCATTGCGACCAATCCCCGATTAACCATCACTCAGATTTGTAGCAATTAAGTAAGGTGTCAAGTCTATATACAGGATCGACATATGGTTCCCACGATATGTTAACTGAGGTACAAGTAGCAATAATATGAGCGCATGGATACCTATATGCTTGAAATTGTCCACATTCACATTGACCTTTGTCTAATAACACTTGGGCCACCTTTTCACATGATCCTCTAGTCAGATCATGGCCCTTCACCACTTCAAACCTAGTACCTTATCTATTATACGCACAAACATGGTAAGAAGAAGCACGTGTCTGGATAGTTGTAAGCTCCTGTTTGAATCTATTTATGTATCTGTGACCTTGTTGCAGTTTAGCATGTGCTTTTTTTGCCCTTTCCACAAAGTACTTAACACATTTGTAAAATATTTATTGAACAAGGCCTGTGATTGGTAGCTTCCTTAATCCTTTAAAGAGACAATTAATGCACTTCACAATATTAGTCGTCATATGACCGTATCTTCTTCCTTCATTATAGGCAAGTGTCTATTTCTCCATCAAAATAGTAGTTATTTTCTTATGGATCTCCTCATTGACTTTGCTTAAGTTATCCAATCTCTCTATGACCTTTTCTCAATTTGGCTCATAGGCTGAACACAAGGAAACAAATAGTTTAGCTGGGTTGAACTACCAGACAATAAAATTTAAAAATTCAAGGTTCAACAAATAAACGTGATATAACGCGTACCAATCTTCAGGACAGCTTTCTTAACATTGTCGTCCCTACATTTCTTACGAACATTGCTGGCAATATGTTTGATACAGTACCGATGAAAAGTATGAGGAGGCTGCCATCCTAGAGCTTCTGTTGCTACAACATCTTTTATAACTCGATGTCGATCTAATATCAGACATATTCCTTACTGGTTTGTAACATTTACTCGTAATAATGTCAAAAACCAACTCCAATTTTCAAAGTTCTCCTTTTCAATAATGGCGAAGGCAAGTGGTATGGGACATTTGTTACCGTCTTGTGTCGAGCAATCAATAGCACACCTTTGTACTTGCCATACAGGAATGTTCCATTAACTTGTATGAATTGCTTGCAATAGGGAAATGCGGCAATACATGGCTTGAAAGCCCAGAAAACATGGTGGAAAACACATTTTTGTGGATCAACATGGTTATTAATTATGATGAATTCTTCAGACTCTAACTTGAACCGAACTTGGTCACAATACCTAAAATGTCCAACCATTTGGGAAGCACTTCATAAGATTTATCCCAATCTCCATACACCTTGACAATTGTCTTCTATTTTACTTTCCATGCTTTTCTATACGAAATATTATACCCATATATGCTTTCCACCCTCTCTTGTATAAGCGAAATTGGGACATCTTGCTTCACTTTAATCATCTCCAGTATCATGGAATTGATGTACTCAGAGTCAAGAGACTTGTGATCTTGTGTTAAACTGACATTAACACACGTGTGAGGTCCTGAAAATCTAGTTATTGTCCAAATGCTAAAATTCTTCAGATTCATCGCTCTAAGGCGGAATTTGCATTCATCACCATAGTTATCACACTTTAAACTCAATCTTCTAGTATCAGATTCCTCCATGTAATAACTATGATGCCTCTTGACGTGGCAATGCTTGGTTGCAGCAATCAATGCCTCATTGCAAACAAACTCTTGTCCAATATATAAATCCTCCATGCTGTAGTCATCTCTCGGTTTCATTACTTCCGAAAATTTACTAACATTCCTTATGGCATCCCAATCAATGTAGGAGAAGACAACAGCTTGAAGGACACTACATGATGTTTGTGGAGCATTGTCATTCCTCATACACTGACCTGCAATATTGTCATCATATGTAGTTGCATATTATTTATTATCAGTGTCATGATCATCACCACTATTGTAAGACACCTCATCGTCTTCAAAGCCAGACTCAAGGTGGGTGCCTATGATTGCAAGATCAATGGATTCTTCCTCTACAACCGGTCGGGTACTTGTTGACCTCATCATGGTATGTGAAGGCATTTTTGGGAAAACACTCACCACAAATGAGTCCAATACAGGAATATAACTATCGAAAATGTGGAATTCAATTGTATCCATGTAAGAAGGGCCTTCTCGCACCATCGAACAACTAGTGCTGACATGAGCCATTGGATTTGTGAGTGGTCTAATTATTGGTCCTCTTTCTTGTGAATCAAGGTTGGCAGCATGCAGTTCGGATGTTGTCACCTCCACGTACAATTCCATTGTTGTCATCATTGGATATTGTTCGTAGCTTGCTATGGCACATGTCAAGTCTTCATCATCGTCCAATTCATATGCCATATATTGAGCCTCTGTTTGATGCTATGGAAACCTATAAATAATTCTCCCAACAGCTTGATTTTGGGTAAGCTTCATCTGAGAATGAATTTTTTCTCGTAAAATGTCCATGGTGCTGCATCCTTTCAGTTTCAATGCCTTTGGGAGAGGTCCATCATACATTACCCCCATTGGTCCCTCAATCATTGTACCATTTGAATGTACAAAAGCAATTAAACTTTTCTTCATCTTGTTACTTTTAACTGCAATACATTCACTACATCCTCACAACTGACACATACATTATCCTATACAATTGTTATATTTATCAACCAATCAACTAGTATATAATATTATAAGTAAAAAGTAATAATATGTATTGCTATTTTTATATGGTATATATTTTAATAGTATATAATAATCTGTCCACATAAGTCAAACCGATTCCAACTTGCACAGGCCCACATTTTTTCCCTCATATATATTGCTATTTTTATACTAATCGTAATTTTTCATACAACACAAATTTTTAATTTTTAGTAGCAAGTATGATATAAATAACTAAATTATAAACCTGTTTTTTTAACATAATTTTGAATGTAATATAAATAAATCATTATAAAAATATTAAATTTATATTTGAATTAATAATTTCAATTTTCACTTACTTGAACACAATTGAAATATGATTACCTATGTATTTTTTTTGCATTATGATTAAATTATCAAGTATGACAATATAATTTATTTCTGTTTATTTTATATATTATGTTCAAGTCTAGATTCCTTCTTTTAAAATTATTATTAAATTGATTAACTATTTTAATAAAATACATTTAACATTTCATAATAATTTTTAATATATAACAAATATATCATATAATATAATAATTTTTTCCTACCAATTAAATGTTATTATTTTTTTATCCTATATAATGTTTAGCTATATAATTTTATTTAAATTTTAATTTGTCTTCTCCAAGTGTTTTTTTTATTAGTTACAAATTATTTTTATTCAATTGATTAGCTGTTTTAATACACTATATTTAACATTTCATAATAATTTTTTTCCTTCACACTTATTAATAACTAGCAAACAAAAATATTTACACATTACTGTCTGTATATTTTTATGATTAAAATCATGAATTTTTTTCTACATACACTAAGTTCGTTTAATATTATATTACAGTATCTCCTTATATATTTTAATATTTTTATAATAAACTAATGTATAACAATTTTTTTGCTATTATTATTATTCTTGCATTTTTTATATCTATCATTTAAATAAAAATTATTTATTTTTTTAATAATATTATCCTAATTTTTAAAGCTTCTTTTTACTTCAATATATTTTAAAATTTTATTTTTGTTACTTCTCTTATTATATATCAAAATTTTACATTTAAAAAATCTCTAAACATATTTTTTACTTAAATCCTAAATTCTATTTTAAGACACCTTTCTTTATTCCCTTTGTTCTTCTTTTTTTCCACCATAAACTATCACAGTACATATAAATTTTTACAAATTTTTTATATCATAAATCATAATTTCACATTATAAATCATAATAATCAATATATAACAAGAATAATCTTATTGTTTATATCATACCCTATACCCTAAAAAAATTTCTCTACTACTATAAAATATATTTTCATAATAACAAGTAAAAATTATAATACAAATATAAAAATTATAAAAATACTAACCAGTAAAAAGAATGAAGAGCAAAGAGAGAAGAACAGATCTGCTGTTGATGAAATGCGGAGAAGGAAATGTTGCCGGAGTTATACCGTTAATAGATTGAAGAAAGAATGAAGAATTTTGAGTAAGAGAATGAGGAGTGGTAGAAGAGTGACGGCGTTGGAGGATTTGAGAAGATAAAGAGTTACGGTGTTGGAGGATTTGATTTCGGCCCTTCGGCCGGAGGCCATTTATAGAAAGGGAGGGAACGGGAATGCCAAATACTTTGACGTTCAAAATTTGAATCAGCCCCAAAGGCGCCATTGCATTTGGCACATTCACAAATGTTCAAAATTAAAGGTGCCATTGTGTTTGGCGCCTTCACAAATGTTCAAAATTAAAGGCATCATTATGTTTGGTGCCTTCACAATAAGGCGACATCTAAGTTGGTGCCTTCAAGCACCAAGGGCACCTTATTGAATGGCGCCCCAAGCCAGCAAAAGCGCCATTCAATCTGGCGCCCTTCAGCTATGTGCGTATTTTGATAAAATATTTCGAAAGAACGGTAGTTTGGATATATGTTTATGAGAAAACGGTAAATTGGTACTTTAACCCATTTTTCACCTTACCTTCCTAGGAACCATACTAGGTCTTACTAGCTTCAATTGAGTTCATATTTTTATAAAAGCTAGATTTGATTTTTTCTTATCAAAAGCTACTAGTATTGTTTATGAGTTACCTTATTTTTTTTAGCTAAGTTCTATTTTTTAGACCTTTTTTTTAATTTTTAAAAGATTTTTTATTCCATTTTTTAGTTTTGCATGGTTAGAGAAAACTTTCTGTGGTGGTCTTATAATTTTTAAAAATGTATAGATAGTTAATTAGATATGTAAAAGTTAATTTTTCATTGTGCATTACCATTTTCATGTTTCTATGTTCTATAACTTCTCTATTGTAGTGTATTGTCATGTTAGTGCATAACAAGGAGGAGTGCTATTGAATTACTTGAGTTCAATTCTAAAATTGATAGAACATTTCATTCTTTGTGTAGGAATAAAAATAGAAGTAGTTCTAGCATACCTATTCTCCTTTCTAACCCTTCATATCATTTTGAAAATATGGCTAATAATAATAGAACCTTGAAGGAATTAGTTACCCTTGATGTTACATACTAACCATTAGGTATCCAACATCCTAAGTGAGATGTTTATTTTAAGCTTAAGTCTAGTTTAATACACTTGTTTCTAAAGTTTCATGGTCTTGGAGGTGAGATCCTCAACCATGAAGCCTTAAGGCATTTTTTAAGATCATATCAAGTTGAAGGCCTTTCCTTTTTCATTAACTGATGCTACTAAGGGTTAGTTGTATTATTTACAGCCTAGTTCTATTACATGCTGGACAAATATAAAGTAGTTATTCCTTTAAAAAATCTTTCTTGCATTTAGAGCTACTACTATAAGGAAAGAAATTTATGGCATTAGATAAATTAATGGTAAGACACTTTGAGTATTGGGAAAGATTCAAGAAGCTGTGTGCAAGCTACCCTCACCACCAAATCAATGAACAACTCCTTATCCAATATTTCTATAAAGGCTGCTTCCAATAGATAAGAGCATGATTGATATAGCAAGTGGTAGAGCATTAGTGGATAAAACACCTTTGACAATAAGAGACCTCATTGCAAACATGATAGCCAATTCTCAACAAGTTGGAACTAGAATCATGGTTATAACTAAAGGCATGAATGAGATTAATTTATTTAATTCAACCATAAAAAATTGGAGAATAGAATAGATGAACTAACTTCATTGGTTAGGTTATTGGCAATGGAATAGTAGTAAAAATTTCAAGCTTTTCTTCTAGAAAAACTTTATAGCATCTACTCTTGCTCAACTTATCCAACATATTGTTGCCTTACACTGCAAGATGATGAATGTCCTTCTCTCCAACTTATGTAATAGCCATTTACCCTACTAAGCCTTATTCTAATAACAAAACCAGTATCAATACTAGTAGCCACAGTTAAACGAGTACCACCAGTAGCAAGTTCAATATTCTAGTTGGAGAGACAACCAGTAGCAAAATCACTTTCAACATAATCAGAATTATAGATATAATAGCAATGTAGGCCAGAATCAATATCCTTCTATATTCACAAAATTACAATATAATCTTATTAACCAACTAGAAGCAACTTCAAACTTTTCTTAACAATCATTTGAAGATTTAATCAAGTAAATGGCAGTAAACAATCTCTAATTTTAGGAAAGAATAGAGGCTACCATTATGAATTTGAAAACTTAAACAGGTCAATTGACTTCTATATTAAGTGAGCTCAAGGCACAAGGTTCGAGCTAACCATCTTGCAGCAACACAAAGAATAAGGAAGTGGTGAATGCAATCATGTTGAGAAGTGGCAAGCAAGGGGACAACCCTTCAAACTCACAACTAGAAACAAGCATTAAACTAGAAAGAAATCAACCAGCACTAAGATATTAACAAGCAGCTAATGAATCAATAAGTAGTCAAGTAGAGATAAACAATAAACTAGAAACTAGCATCCAATTAAGAGAGAAAAACTAAAAGAAACCAGAAAAAGAAATAAAAAATGGTAACAGTATTATAAATTCTTTCCTTACATCCCCAGCTTCTATTAATTTTCCCATTCCCCTTCCTTTTCCAAATAGAAGAATAATGATTTAACAAAAAAAGACTAAAGATTAAAATCAATTTTAGAGTCCCTTAGAAAAATAGAAGTTAACATATCTTTACTAGATTTGATAAAACAAATTCCAAAGTATGCTAATGTCTTAAAAAATTTATGCATCAATAAAAGAAAATTAAGAATGGGTGAAAAAGTAAGTGTACGGGCAAATGTGTCTGCAATCATCTAAAGAAAATTGCCAAGAAAATGCAAAAATCTAGGCACATTTACCATCCCATGCATTATAGGGAAAACCAGAATAGAGCATGCCATGCTAGACTTAGGACCATCCTTTTACCTCTTTCTATTTTTAATGCTTTGAATTTAGGTGCTTTGAAAGAAATGAGGATGGTTGTTCAATTAGCCAATAGATATAACATTTATCCCTTAGGAGTGGTTGAAGATATTCTAGAGCAAGTTGATGGATTAATCTTCCTAATAGATTTCTAAATTTTAAAGATGAAAAATGATAATTCTAACATTCTTCAACCAATCATTCTTTGTTGGCTTTTTCTCAAGAGAGTAAAAACCATAATCAATGTTTGAGATGGAATATTAAACATGGAGTGTGATGGACTATGACTAAGTTTGATATTTCAGAAGATATGCATGATAACTTATATCCTTTCTTAGCATTTTGGAGCCTTTAGTGTGTGATTCTCCTCATTCTATTTTTTTTATTTCTAATTTTGACATTTTTATTCTATTATTTTCAATTCTAGTATTTTTAATTTTTTCTATTTCTCATTTAGATTTCACTAGCTTAGAGCTTGTTAATTCTAATTTACATGTTGATAATATCCATGATGAATTACTTGCTAAGTTTCCTAATTTTTTTAAATTTATGAATTATATTGATAGCTGTGAATGCACTTGTAAAGATAGTAATTTTAAGTGTCCCATTTGTGTTAAGATTTCTACATTTTTAAGTGAAGAAAATAGTTTTAGTTCAAAAATTATGGAAAAATAAGATAATGAGGACATTCCACTTTTAAAATAAAAAGAGTGTTTTTTACTTTGATCTTTCTCACCATTTTATTGATCAAGTTGAATTTGTTTTACCAAATGATTTTAAGCATTCAAGTAAAAGTGAATTAAGAATAGCACTTCAAGAATTTATGGTGGATGACCCTAAGTTCCAAATTACCTTTTTGATGGATGAGCAAAAGTTTGGTAAATTAGAAGTAAAGGAGGTAGCTAATCCTTATGTGATAGGTGAAGAAATTGAAGCCATGGGTTAGCTAAAGACATTAAAAAAAGGTGTTTTTTAGGAAGCAACCTAAGCCACTTTAGAGATTTGCTTTCTTTTACCTTTTTCTTTTATTTACATATCCTTTATCTTTCTTGATGACATTGATGTGCTTTACATTGAGGATAATGTAAAATTTAAGTGTGTGAGGGGAAGACTTTTAGGACTTACTTTATGCTTTTTGTGTTTTTCAATTTTATGCTTAAAAAAATAAAAAATTGAAAATTATATTTTTCATTTGTTTTTGAGTCATTTTGAGTCCTTTTTTGTTATTTTCCATTAATGGAGATTTTACATTTTCATGAGTAGGATTCAATTGAAGTTGGATAAGATTCATAACATGATAAATGAATGATTTTGCTTCTTGAAATTAATTGATGTAGTGATAGATTTTGAATTGGTAAAATTATCTTGGTAGTTTAACTTACTATGTGAGATTTTAAGCTTTTTCTTAAAAATTTATACGATGATATTGCCTTTTCTTCTTGTGTGATGTTTGTCCATGATTTATTTCTTCAGAACTTGCTTTGATTCTTTTCAAGATTACATTTTGTACATGTATACACAAACATGATTAAGGCATTCTTTCTTTTAACTTAGAGTCACAAAGCCAACCTTGAAGTTTTTATCATTATAAGCCCCCTAAAGCTTTTATTGCATTTTCTTTGTTGATTAACCCATAAGCATATTTTTTCAATGAAAAATAAATATTTTTAACTAACCTCAGGGATTAGTAGAGAATTTGAATTTTATTAGATGAGCTTTTGAATAAGTATGAGAGTGCATGAGTTTATGTGTTGTGAAAAGTTATCAAAGATTTGTTAAAAAAAGATAAAAAGCGGAAAAAAATAAAGAAAAAAGTGAAAATAAAAAAAATAAAAAAAGAAAAAATGAACTAAAAAAAGAAAGAGAAAATAAAAATGAATCAAAAAGGAAAAAAAAATAAAGAAGTTGATGAGTATTTGAATTTGAATTTAGCTTGATGTGTTGAATTGTAATTGTTTATGATTTACCCATATTTTTTTTATTCAAGTTCTCTATTGATTTCTTTAGTTTCTAGCCTCTCACATCTTTATTTTTCCTTCCCTTTCAATCCCATTACAATCAAGAATAAAATCCTTTTAATTTGTGTTATGCATGTGATTTAAGTAGTGAAAATTAGATAATTAGCAAGCTTATGGTAGAAAATTTCATAGAATGAATTTAAGTGAAGCACTAGCCTAAACACTTAAGACTTGGAGAGTGAATCTTGTAAGAATCTACTAATTTGATTTACTCTTTTTGAATGAAGTTGCTATGTTAGTTAATTCCAAGTTTGTCAAGATTTTTCTTCATGATGTGTTATGTTTCTTACTAGTTTTTATTAGTTTTTTTCCTTATGGATTTATGATTTTGAAGTTTTTGGAAAATAAGATATTTTACTTCTTGCTTTCGAATAAAATTGTGTCTTGCTTAAGGACATGCAAGAGATAAGTATGGGTTAGTTCAAGAGATAAGTTACTATATTAGTTAGTTCCAAGTTTATCAAGATTTTTCTTCATGATGTGTTATATTTCTTACTAGCTTTTATTGGTTTTTTTCTTATAGACTTATGATTTTGAAGTTTTTGGAAAGTAAGGTATTTTACTTCTTGCTTTTGAATAAAATTATGTCTTGCACGAAGACGTGCAAGAGATAAGTGTAGGGCAATTTGATGAAAAAATATTTACTATTTTATTTTCCTCCATTTTATGTTTCTTAGTGGGTTATACGTGCTTAATTTCATAGAATTAGCTTTATTTTATAATTTTAGGTTAATTTTACAATATTGTGAATTTATTTAGTTAATGCTAGACTTTGACACTATTTCTATTTTCCAGCTATATCTTGAGTTCTGAATGTCAAATTAAGGTGATCTTTATATTGTTGGAAAGCTTAAAGAGAGAACTACAATTTTTATATTTTTAACCTAAGCCCAATTCAAATGTTTTGGAGGTCATATGTGGTTGAGAAGTTGAAGTCATGTCTCTATCCTAACTGACCCTATCTTGGTTTTTAGGCCATATCTAGAGCTATAGAGGTCAGATTAACATGGAACCAATGTCTAAATTTCCATAAGACACAGGCATATAACTTTGCAAATTACTTTGTCTTAGTGGCCAAAAATTGGATGGAAGTTAGATTTGATTGTCTTGTTAAATGTAGGTTTAGGTTCCTAAAAATTAAGGCCCTATTAGTGTAATTTAAGAGATATACTATCCAATTCTATGAGGGTTTTAGCTTAATTAGGTCAAATAAATAGGGAGAACTTATTAAACTATTCAAAATTTTACATAACACTCAGCAGATAGTTTTCTCTTCTTGTTTTCTCTTTTGCTCTTCAATGGAAGCTTAAACGTGTGGTTGATTCAAGGAGTTTGATGCTTTCTTCTTTAATTAATTTTTCTTTTCCCCTATTTACTTTGGTCGAATTGTTAAGATTACATGTGTTAGATGTTGATTTGGTATAATTGATGTTCATCCTTGTGATTTCTGATTTCTTTGCTAATCATGATTTTATACATAGGGGCAGAGGATTGAGGAATTAATTTGGAAGTTTTTAATTTAATTTCTCAATTCAACTAAATTCTATCTTTAAATCAATTTTGATCTATCATAGGAATTATAGCGGTTGCTTAATGAGTTAATCTTGATTGATCAAATCCTAGATGGTAATCTAGTTTAAGAATTAATTAGAAAAGTTAAACCCTAATTGATCAATAATTAATTCAAATTAGAGCTTTTAATTCCTTGAATTAATTATTTTGCTACATTGGTTTTCTTTCTATATGTTTGCTCTATGTTTTTACTTTATTTAATACATTCAATTCAATTTAAATTCACAAAACCCCTCTAAATTTTATTATTGTACAATCTTACATTTTGCATATGGCATTTATGATTCATACAACATATTACATCTATTTTTTTTGCACCTGTTGTATTAGCTTCTTGTGTTTTTATTATATAATAAATTAGATAATTGTGTACATATTATTAGGAATATAATTAGAAAAGATAATATTAAGATATCACTAGGGATATGACCTGATTGTTTCATTATACTGCATTATCTTATAGCATACCAATTTTTAACTAATTTAAGTATATAGCAGCATTGCAATCACTAACCTCACAAAATTTGGTCTGTACTAAGTGAGCAAACATCTTAGTCTTGATTTCACTACCTAAAAGTGCATTATTTAATGATAACTAAGTAGTGGTAGTTTAGTAAACCATTGCTATGATCTCAAATTTATGAAACTTTTTACACACACCGCCAAATGAAATATAATAAATTATTATGCTATTATTATATTATATTAGAAAATGTCAAATAAACCTAACTCATTCCCTTGTGCCCTTAGCTTTTTAGGAAAACAAAACCCTGTACCCTAAATCCTTCTAATTTTATTTCTTTCTCAAAATCTATTAAATTTATTTTTAATCCTTTCTCTCAAAATTGCATCCTAACATGTTTTAGATGGTTTCTTTCTAATTTTTTACCTTAAAATCACAGAACTTATACAAACCTTTATTTGTAATTGAGCTTTGAATAACTCAAAATTTCCAAGTTTGTGATTCAGCTCTGTATGAAGTCAAAATCATTAAGTTAGTTTTAATTTTCCTTTTGTTGAGTCATTATTAAGCATGAGTTTGATATGAGTTTGATAACTCTTATTTATACTTTTGGTTTTTTTCCTTTTTTAATTGAAAACAAGATTGATTGATTCTTGTCTTTTAAACTTAAAAGATTAATGCATAAGCAGTTGCCTAAACATTCATGTGAACCACCATTACCTTTATTCCTCTGCCTTAATATGTGTTACAAGCCACCACCATCTCCAATATCAATTTATCACTAAAACTCAATTTATTGAGGCTTGAATTCATAGTTTAAGGGGTAAGTTTGATATAAGTTTTCTCTTTATGAATTTGATTTTTCTCTTTGCACTCTATTTTTTTGCTTCTAAGCTTTCTTTCTACCTTTTTTCTTCTTGCTCTTTTATTTTTCTCCATAATAGATATTTCTTTTTAGTATTGTCAAATGTAGTTAAGGTAGTATTTCAAATATGTAAAGGTTTTAATTTTCAATCCTTTATATCTCTATTGATTTCAATACCAAATTAAGTAAATTTGATAAAAGCATTATATATTGATTCTACATGTTATTCTTCTTCTTTTTTTGTAGTAAAGGTGCTTAATTATTGTGGTTTTTGGTTATTTTAGGCCTTGTATTAGAAAATTCAAAATTAATGAGCATTGGTTCAAATGGTAAGTGGTGAGCTTTTGAATCTTATCAAAGAAAAGGCAAGTTTTAGTTTAAACATTAAACTAAATAAACTTATAAATATGTCTTATAATGCTTTTGTAATTGGTACTAGTCAAAAATCCAAATTTTGATATTACATGATATCTTTAATGTGATCTACTGGTTAACCATCAAATTATTAGTCTTTATTTATTGTTTCCTTTGTAACAATTATTAACAATACATTATGTAATAGTAACCTAAACAATTATTGCTATTAGTTTTAAATTGGATGTGTGTGTGTGTGTGTGTACCTTAAGAGTACTTTTTTTATGTTCTTTAGTTTTCTTTCATATTTTTTTTGTTTCCCATTTATGTAATTTCCAAGTGGTTTTCTTCTCAATGTCAATGCTTTTCTAATGTAGGCAAAGAAAATAGGTGGATAAAGAAATTAATTTCACTAGCTAGCAATGAGCAAAATTAATAATGTATTCTACTCACAAACACACACACACACACATACACACACTTACTTACCTAAGTAAATATTATAGGTGTTATGGTCAAGACTTTTGGATTGATATAATACCATGTTTCAATTAATAAGAATGTGAGAGAAATGTTACTATACATGGATTATTTTAGTTGGACCCTAATGTTTAGTGCTACATACTTGTAATCATCATTATATATATATGGTTTAATTTTCTTGCCATTATTTCCAACAAATTAAGATTAAGAGACAAAACTAATTTTTTGTTGCCTATATATATTTACTTATATATTTTAGATTTATCATACCATTTAAAGTTGTCATAGTTTGTTACTTCATTCTTATAAGACTTACAGACACTTTAGTATATTCTACCTCTAGCATATTAGGAGAGTTAATGCAATGTTTGGAAGTTATCTAGTTTTAGAACTTTTCTTTTTGTTTTCATTTAAGTAATGTTGGTGTATGTTTTAAATCACAATGTGAGTAAATTTTGTTGAACACATAATTCCAAACTAACTACCTTAAGCAATTAGTAATCTTTGTTCATAAACACTTACCATTTGAAGTTTTATCCACTTGATTGCTCTAAATTTGAAAAATGATAGGAACTACAACTACTTTTTAAAGTGTTATTTAAAGTTCATATATCTGAGTACTATTTGCCACATTAATATTTCTAGGTTGAATTATGGGACCTAGAATACAACCACCTATTAATAAGTGTTCTATCTTGTAGGTTTATACTATTGATGAAGATCAATTATGGCTTTGTTGTCCTAAAAAAATGGCTAATTTTTTAGGTTAAAGCTTTGAATACAATATTTGATGCTTCCTCATACTTTATCTATTTTTAAGCCTCTATCTCTTGTATATTTCTATTTATTAGACTTTACCATTTGTAAGTGTTAAATAAGTTTAGGAAATCTAAGGAAGTAATTGTAATTATTGTAGTTCTAAGCTTGGAAATCTACAGAGATAATTATAACTGTTGTAAGAACTATCAGCTTTGGTAAGCATTATTAAAGTATTATTTTAACATTTATTCTATGTATATTTTGGCATTCATGCTTAATATACCACAATTAAATTGCAAATTAGATAATGATTTTTCTTTGGGAATGAATAACCATTGCTATAGTTCATTCTTAGTTTGCAATTTTTAGCCACTATGATTGGGTGTGTGTATAGGTAAGAGGTAGCATTTTCAAAAGTACTAGTATAATTAAGAAATATTATTTTAGTTAAAAAGATTCATTTAATTACAAAATTTTGGTTTATTTGAATAGCACTACTTTAGTTAGTTATTTAATAATACTAGTTTTGTTGAAAAGACCATTTTGATTAAAGAGATTCCAGTTTATAAGAAGACTAATTTAATTATAAAATTTTGGTCTAGTCGAAAGATATTGGTTCAGCTAAAAATTCTAATTATCGACTCTCTTTCTTTATTTTATCACATATTTATCTAACTTTTTTAGTTCTACTTTTCAGACTATGGACCACTCACAGGCATCAATTGTAGTGTAGTCTTGGCAAGAGTATGAACTTATCCATTCTAGTTATTTTTTATTTTATAATTAAGTTTTCTAGGCTTGCTTTCTTGCTTTCTTGTTTCATGTCTTAGGTTTTGGTTATTTTCACCCAAATGAAATATATGAGATTCTTTTGGCTAATGGTATAGGATTTGTTTTTTGGATGAAGATTGGTTTAAAAACATATCAATATGCATTTGCTTAATTGATTGAGACTTTTGCAAGGAAAGTAAACTTGTAATGTAATACTCAAATGCCAAATTATAGAGAATATAATCAACACTCAATAATGCTTTTGTAGATATGTATTTTATATGCCATAGTATATTGGTTGGACAATGATTAAAGGTATACCTTTTTTTTGCTTGTTGTAAATATATATTTTAAATGCAATGCCAAATTATGGAGAGTACAATTAGCAATTATGGTACTTTTTTCTACTTGTTATGAATTTTACTTTATTTTTTTAGTTGTAATACAAATGCTGTTAATTAAAAGTTATTTATTTTTTCTAAAGAAGTATAAAACATAGTAATAGTTATGAATTGCCATAATTTAAAAAAAATTCTTAATAAATAGTGCCAATTAAGAACTGCCACAAAACTCATTTTAAAATCCAACATAAAGATAAAGGTGGCTTACAATTGCTACAAAATAACCACATTCATGACTCACAAACCACTATTATTTAGGGCTTAGCAATTAATTTCTTGGAGGTTTGTTTAATTATCGAAAATGCCAACCTCGATGGTTGGAACCACTATCATTTGCAGGATGTAACTATTGCTAAGTGCTTGCTTTTTTTTGTAGTGTTTCAATATTTGAATGGTTTTGCCTTATTGTACAAGTTCTTGGATTTTGTGTTACATGTTGAATATAATAATTTGAGATGAAATAATTGTGTATAAATGTTAGAAATGATTTAAATAAGACGCATGTGAGATACATTTATAATTTGATGAAGATTGGTTATGTAATAAATTGATAGGAAGGCATTTATAAGGTTTGGAATAGTAATATTACACTAGGAAATCTACAAAAACCTAATTTAATGATTGACAATTAGGCTTTAACAATTAAGCATTGATATAGAAATTTATCAAGAAAAAATTAAAGCTTAAATTAGAGACTAAACAAATAAGGATTTTTTGCCCTGAAGATGAAAAAATTAGTCATGGTAAAGAAAAAACCTATAATTGAATTTTAAAAAATAATTGGTGGATTGGTTAAGGATCTTCACTTGTATTACTACAAATATGCTTGGCATTGACCTTGAAATTGCTTGTCATTTGTTGGCTATTAACCAAATGGCAAAACTTGATCAGAAAAAGAAAAGAAAGCATTGTTGGAATAGGTTTGAGATAATTAACATAGAAGTTAACAAGTTGCTAAATTTGACTTCATAAAAGAAGTACCCCACACCACTTGGTTATCAAATATGGCAATGGTTAAGAAAGCTAATGGTTCTTGGAGGATGTATGTTAAATTCGCTAACTTAAATAAAGCATATCTTAAAGAGTTATATCCTTTCCCCAACATAAACCACCTAGTGTACAAAGCATTAAGATTTGCAATATTGAGTTTCTATGATGCTTTCTCAAGATGTAATTACATCTTTATGTGGTTAGAAGACCAAGAAAAAATAATATTCATCATTAATAAGGTGTGTACTATTATAAGGTCACGGCTTTTGGGTTGAAAAATGTCGAAGCCACTTATCAAAGGATGATGAACAAAATGTTCAAAGAATGGATTGGTCATAATCTAGAGGTTTGTGTAAACAACTTATTGATCAAATCTAAAGACTAGTCAACTTATCTTGAAGACTTATGAGAAATCTTCAAGGTTATGATGAAGTACAATATAAGGATTAATCAAAGCAAATGTGCCTTTGATGTAATTGCCGGTAATTTCTTAAGATTCATGTTGACCAAATGTGGAATTGAGGTTAATCTTACAAAATGTCATGCCATCTTGTAAATGAAAAGCCCCACAACTTTAAAAAAGGTCCAACAACTTAATGGTTAGATTGTAGCTCTTTCAAGATTCATATGCAAGTACTCCTTATATTCCTTTTATCACTTTCTATTCATATATATCACTTGTTATTAATATATAGTTCATGACTGATTAAAACATAGGTTAATTGATAAATGTCTACCATTTTACAAAATCTTTAAAGGCTAAAAAACTTTGCATGGGATAAAGTGTGCAAAAATGATTTTAGTGATTGAAAAAGATTCCTAGATAATGCACTAATTTTTTCAAAACCTAAACCTAAGAAAAATTGCTCCTATACTTAACTACAACAGATGAGACTTTAAATGCAATATTGGTAAAGAAGGTAAAAGATGAACAAAGATCAGTGTATTTCATCAATAAAGCTTTACATGATGCTGAGTTTAGCAATCAAAAGATTGAAAAACTAACATTTTCTTTGATGATGGAATCTAGAAGATTGAAACCTTACTTCTAGTCCCATCAATAGTGGTCAAAATTGACTAACCAATCAAATAGGTCCTACAAAAACTTGACATAGCTAATTGATTAGTGGCATAGTCAATGGAAATTATAGAATATGGTGTAAGTTTTGAATTAAAGAAGGCAATTAAGGAACAAATCTAAGCTACTAAGCTAGATGATAAGGAAAAGGTAGAAGATTGACCATTCATTTCGACATTGTATATGGATAATTCATCAAATAAGAATGGTATTAGAGCTAGATTAACTTCAGAAGGATCAAATGAAGTAATAATTAAATATGCCCTAAAGTTTGATTTCAAAACCACCAATAAACAAGTAAAATATAAGACATTGATTGCCAAACTAAAGCTTATAAGAGAAATAGACACAAAGGTTATAAATGTGAAAATTGACTTTTAACTAATGGTTAGTTAGCTTAATGGATCTTATGACACAAAAGCCTTCTAGCTCATTTAGTATGCACAAAAAAGTAAGGGAATTACTCTTAGGGTTTAACCAATTTGACATCCAACAAATAACTAAGAATGAAAACCATTGAGTTAAAGCCTTATCAACGTTGGTTAATTCCAAAGCTACTATCAACAATCGCTCAATCTTATTAGAGACAATTGAAAGACTGACCATTAAGGAAATATAGACAATAGATATAGATAGACTATTTTCTTGGATGGATCTTATTAGGAACTTCCTTGAGAAAGAATAAGAACTACTTTCTGAGATTGAGCGAATTAAGAAAAGATCAACACTTTTCCATATGGAAAGTAATTGATTGTATAAAAGGGGATTTGCTCTCTCAACCTTAAGATGTCTTCATTTAGATAAAGATGATTATGTGTTAAAGGAATTATATGAATGTCATGACTCAAATTTTTTACCATTGTGATTAGCATAAAGACATCAATTAAACATCTTTACAAGCCTTTCTAACTAAAGTTAATTTCTTTAGTCAACTATTTTTATTAAAACTTGCATAATGTAAAAAAGAAAAAGTTGAAAAATTCACTAGTTTTTTTCTAGTAATTAACTATGCACAATTAATGAGTTACAATTATTTAAATCAAAATATATTGAAATTATTTTTCTTTCCTTTTAAAGAAGATTTTGAAATTAGAAACATAAAAATTTGTTTTTGGAGTCAAAACCTAAATCATAACAAAATAAATTTACTTTTCTAATTAGTAAATAGTTGGAAAATAATTTAATGAAGTTATTTTAGAAAAATGTTTTTTATTAGAAAATAGTTACCTTACTTCCAATAAGGTTTTAAATTGGCAGTTTGCAAAGGAATTACTTAAAACAAACAAAAGAAACAAGTGGTTTAATGAAACTTTCTCAAGATATAAAAAAGACAACTATTGAAGAACTTTTCTAAACAAATACAATAGAATATGACCTAGTAATAAAACTCTGTGAATCAGTCGATCTTGTTTTAATGTTAAAATACTTTGGAGATAACATTAGAATTAAAGATTGGATTTTTTTTCTTTAAAATATAAGGAGAAATATTTTCTAAGATAAATCATATGTTTTATGAAAATTGGTTGCCTTGATTGCTAAAGAAAACCATTATTCTTTTCCTTTTCTTTAAAAAGTTATGAAAACTTTTATTTATATCATTTCTAAATATTCCTTTGAAAATAGTACTTGTCAAGTAAGTTAATAAAATATGCAGTAATATTCACCATACTTACATTATTGTAATTAAACATTAAGGAGGTCTTACCATACTTAGTTGTTAACCTATTTTTACTAATGCTATAAGTTAGTTAAAATTTGTACAAACTTTAACAAGAATAAAATTGGTTAATAGCTATTAACCAAACTAGCTATAGATGAAAGTACTAGAATAAATGTCCATATTGAACTCATCATTATTTATCAAAAGATGGAACATAATTCAAGGACCTGGTGAAATATATGGCAGTGTTTATGCCACAGTCGATACAAGGAAAGAGAGTAGAGGTGTTAGTAATGCAAGCAGAATAGGTAGTGCAGTTGGTAAATTATGAGCCAAGATAATAGGGTAAAAATTGTGCTATCATAAAAGACATTATCAATTCCTTCGACAAGGGTAGTCTTATTAAAGGGTAAATTTGATGAAGCTTTTTGGTAGCCTCCTTCTACCAAATGTTGAATTTGTACTGAGTATGGGTTCAAGCCTAGCTCCTAAGGCTAGATCTATATAAACCTCATCCTACCTAGCTAGAAACCACTACTATCCTTATGAATTAGCAAGGTAAAGTAGAACTCCTACCTATATATGTCATACGAGGTGTAATACATGTTCCACCACACATTAGTGATTTGATAGGCCACCATCGAAATACTATCTAAAAAACTTATCTACAAGTATAGTGAATAATATAATTACTTAGTGAAGTAGCTATAATCCAATCATTCTAATTAGTTTCAATTTAAAAAATATTTACATAGAAGACATATATCAAAATGCTTTTCATCAGAAGTATATAAATCAATTTTTCAAAATATAATATTTAAGATGTCTATTAAATGACATGGAGGCATAAAGGTTCCTCCTTGTTACTCCTAGCTGCCTTTATCCCACATATATCTTAACCTTTTCCCCTAAGATTAACCTTATTCCACATATCTTTCTTTATGACTAGGAATTTAAAGTATCGAGCCAATCCCGAAAAGCCCTCTACAAGGTTTCATAATCATATAATCATGTCACACTGTAACACCCTGAATAAAGCAAAGAAGCTTAAGAAAGAAATTTTGACTCGAAATCTCCTAAATGGAAAGCCAACAAGATAACTAAGTGAAGTTTAAGTATATTATGGAGACAATTTGGAGCTACGTCTAGCTAGAATTTTTTGTAAAAAATATTTTAGACACTAGTATAGGTCAAAATATAATTAAGAACCTAACATCAAGATTGGAAAAATTATATAAAGGCTCAGTAGGAAATTAAAAGCCCAAGTAGCCTAAAAACCTAAAGATTAGGCCTAAATTTGAAATAAATCACCTTAACTTATTTAAACTTATCTGCCTCAATTTTTTAGGCCTAAATCTAAACCTAAAAGTTAGAAAAAAAATAAGGCCTAAGTAAAGCCCAATCTTATAAAGAAAGCTAATGACAATTAGGCAAATAAGTGAAAAATTAGGGGCAATTGCTAATAGTTATTTCTTGGCATTATTTTTAGTTGAATTTTAGTGGATTGAGAGAAATTATCTTCTAATTTTTAGCTGTGAAAACCATGCATCATGTGCTTATTTATTAACAAATTTTTACAAAAAAAAATTAAAAGGAAGTTTATGAAGGAAATCTTAGAATTAGGGTCTTATATAAAGCCTTTTAGGTCATATTTTGCATAAAATTCTGCTCAACTTTAGCCTTGAAATTGTGAGCTTTCCTAGGGCTTTTCTACTAAGGTTTTTAACTCCAATAAATTCCAAAAGGTTCTCTAATTAGTTTCATCAAATTCTTACAAGGTAACCTAGGTTTTCCTCCATTTTCTTCAAGTTTTTTGAAAATATTCTGTTCAAAATTCAAACTTGATTTATTTTAGTAAATTTGCTACTTTGAGAGGTAATTGAAAGATTAAAGAATCAAGAATTTAAAGTGAGTGGTAGTTATCCCTTCTTCCTTTGACTTTTCTCCAGAAAGGTAAAGAATTTGATGATATATGCTATTATAAATGTTAAGCTAGATTATGGTGCTGTATGGTTTGGTTTTGATATTATATGAATGTTAATATGATGGTATGATGTTGATATTTTAGTGCCAATATTGGTAGAATAAGATTCATTAAGTTTTCCCCTAAGAAATGATAATATGATTATGTTCTGTTGAAATTAGAAACAAAAATTTCAAGGGAAGGTTATAGTATGTTTCTATTACTCTTTGGAATCATAGTGTAGGAATTGTTAAAATTTTAATTTTTGATGTTTTAATGTTATAAATAATGTTAGAATATGTGTAGATAGAATTAGGAATTTTGTAAAAATTCTAGAGTAATGAAAAATGAATTTATGTGGACTCTAGTTATAAAAAGCTCAAAATAGAATTATAAATTCTATATTCCAAAACTTGGTGCTATTTATCCCTTTATTTGGTTGAGAAAAATTAAAGCATATAATGTTCTTTGATATTTAGCATGTTAGTAACCCTGTATAAAAATTTGGTAGTAATTAGAATTGTTTGGGATGCAAAAAAGGCCCTTTTTCCATAATAATTCTAAAAATGCCCAAAATTGGCAAATCTAGATTTTTGGCTCTATATAAACAATACCTAAGTGGAATTTTTGTGAAATAGTAGAAGTTTTTCATCAATTAACATGTTAGGGATATTATATTAAAATTTGGTGATGATTGAAAGTAATTTGAATATTGAAAAGAGGCTTTTATTGCAATTATTCTTGTGTAGTCTTGTTTTGAATTTCTTTGTTTTGGTACTATGTGAATAGTATTAGAGGGTGATGAAATTGTAAGAAAATTAATGTTTGATATATGTTAAAGTGTTAAAAGTATCAGATAAAATTTTGGTATAAATTTGAATTGATTTGGGAGCCTAAAAAGCACCAAATCATGTGAGTATTCATACTACCCAACATGTCTAATGTTGATACATCTGATTGAAAAATGTGGCAAATAATTGAAATTTGTGATACATTTAATGATGCCTGAGTTATGAATTTCTAGTCATTTAAAAGAATTAAGTATTGTCATTATCATAAATGGTAAGGTAATGTGCTATCCTTGAATATAATGTCATGTGAGGATGAAATGCGAACATATATGAGAATGGCAAAATTTTATGTCATAGTTGGCATTTTAACTATACCCTATGAAATGTATGAAATGAGTAATTGATGATATGACCGATATCTCAATATTACTCACCTTAAATTTGATTTATGATTGGGAGAAGGACATATGCACCCTCCACAAAGAAGGAAAGGAGTGGTAAGAGTTTGAGGGATAAGGTTGGTAGCCTTGTGCCTAAGGTAATAAGGGATAAGGCTAGACTGAAGATATAAAGAAAAATCTGTGCACCAACTATTCCCATTCTCTTTCACAATCTTTATAAATAGTATCATAAGAGTATTGATCATTTATTATTTTACATTATTATATTTATACATGATCAATTATGGTGAAAATTCTCTAAAAAAATGGAGAAGAGTAGCCATTCAGTGAGTATCTTTATACTCACACTCTTTTTGTTGGATTTTGTTTATAGATATTTAGCATGGATCCCCCAAGAAAGACTAACATTTAAGTGTGATCCTTCGTTTCACCTTTGGAGACCCTCCATATAATAATTTATAGTGTCATAGTCAAGAGTTCTATCTTCTGATAGTGTTTATATACAAAGTTATATTTTCAAAAATAGTGTACTATTGTATAAATTTTGTTTGACATTGTATATGTAAATTATTTTTTTGAATGTCCTATTGTGCACAAATAAAAATTATTTTTATAGATACAAATTTATATTCTTAGTAGAGTCAAAAAAGTAAGTGAGTTAGAAATATCTTAAAAGCTTGTAAAGAGAGCTAGTTAGTATATTAATACTAGTCAAGTATCTTTATGCCGGTCACAGTACCTAAAAATAGGGTTGTGACACATACGTCGCATATGTCATTCAAGCCAACAATACTAGATACCACATAAAGTCCAGATTTGACATACAACCACAATTTAACATGTGGCATAAAGCTAATTTCATAAGCTCTCACTGACCTATTTCACATATAATAAGGTAAGGTAAAAATGCCAATTATAACCCTAACCCAAGTATAACATAAAAATAATCTAGTAAAGGAAATTTTTAAGGAAATTTTTAGTTACCTTGTTATAATTTTAGCGACCATAACTAATATTGGTGCTTCCACTTCGTACATTAGATTATTATTTCACTTTCTCAAGAGTTCAATGACATCTAATCATTCTTATAAGTATTAATCATAAATATTCTCTTCATATAAATATATTAGTGCATATACAAGTTATAAAGTAATTCAAACAATATTTTATGCACTAACCTTTCAAGTATGCTTGGAGTTTTGCTATGAAACCCTTAAAGTAGTATCCATTTTTTTAATAGTATTTCCATTGTCCATCAAGTTTGCATTTAAGCCATCAATATCACATGTTATTTACACAAATATTATTGTAAAATGAACATGAACCTTCTCATTTTTCTAGTAAAATCGTGTGAAGCACAACTTGGTTTCCTAAGTTTTATGACTTCTAATTCTAATAAATTTTAAACTTATACTTTGCATATTATTTTAAGAAGTATGAAAATTATTTTTTCTTACTTATTCAATCATTTTGAGGCATTGTCTAGTAGTAATAAAACTACTTAATTCCACCAAATATTAGCATCAAAAGTTAAGGAAACAATTATAAGCTTGTATTAAGTTCTAGCAATCACCTTTATAATTATAAATTCTACTAAAAATAGAAAAATTCATTAAAATTTAATAAAAAAATTATAAAACTAATATTAATTATTTAACAACATTAGTAAGCCTTTTACATTCTCAAATTAAGTCATACAAGGTATCTTTGTGTCCAACTATCAAAATGCCTAAAAAAAGGCACCTTTAGATTAGAAAATCCATTTTAAATATCAAATTGTAATAAAGTTTTATGAAAATTTATAGAATTAATAATAAGTCATAAAAAAATAAATTTTAAACCATTTTTATATTCAAAACAAGTTACATAAGCTGCCCATAAATCGATTGTTCAATACACCCTAAAATAGGCTTTTGTAAGTTTCATAAATCCTTTTTATGTGCAAATCCTTATGAGATTTTTCAAATCTATCCAACTAAGTTTGAAAAGCTTAAAACATAATTAAAAAAGCCATTTTTAAACATAAACCATGTTACATATATAATTAAAATATTTTACTAAAAATTAACTTATAAGAAATTGTTTTCCATATAAAAACACTAGCTTGAAAATAATTTTTTAGCATCAATTCATAAACTTCCAAATATACTTATTAACATGTTTTTTTTCTTAATAAATATGTTAATAAACATATTTAAAATAATTTAAATTTAATGTAACAAAATTTTCTTACAAAAATATAATTTTTTCCTTTATTGGATAGCAAGGTACCCATGAGCCTTTAAAACTTGGTTTATAGGGATTTTTGCTTGAAATTCTTAATGTGACAATTGTTAATTATATTTATTAATTTATGGTTTAGTGTTTACTAAAATTTGACATAAAAATCAAACTTTTTCCTCTTTTGAAACAAGAAAAATCGTGAACTCCTTATGGTTACTTAAAACCATTTTCTTTTAAAATCTTTCTTCAGTTTTGATAGGACATTTTTACAAATATTTCATCATGATTTTCATGGTTTTAACATAACATCAACAATCCTATATGCACGTTATACATGAGCAACTTTTAAAAAGAAAACTAAGAAGAAAAAGAAGGGGTCTTTACTCACTCAAAGAGGTTTATGATTCTTAATTCCTTCACCTAACATTCAAAGTATGAAATAAAAAATAATACAAAATTAGTGGGGAATTCATAGAAAGAATTATGAAAAGAGATAAATATTTGAAAGCTTATAGGCTTATAATTTCACTAAGAAGATCAACAAAGCTTCTTTTTTCAAGCAACCTTGAAGAATTCTAACAAAATTTCACTAGTGAATGGAGAAAACATTAAAAACTTTTTCATATAACATTTTCTTTAGCCGTAGGTTATGTGTGTGTTTAATAATGGAGCTAAGCTTGGCTATTTATAGGTGAAAAGATGAAGTGGTTTGCAAGGAAACAAAGCCACGTGAATTTAAGCCAAAAGATAATATAGATTCCAAGTCTTGTTAGTGTTTAATCTTAGGCCATTTAATTTATGTCATCGCATAAGTCATTCACCAGTTTATGTCACTACATATGTCACTTGTTCTTGAATAATTCTCTTAGTAAATTTCCTATCACTTTCTAACTTTAATTAGTTATCAATTAATAATTCCTTCATCTAATCATTTTTCTAATCATTCATTAGGATGTTAGTTAAAAATTTTTCCTAATCTTTTCACTAATGCCCTTAGACTTAATCATATTCCCTTTCTTTTGCTCAAAATCATGTATGCCCCTTTATATGTGCCCTAATTTACACTTTTGACACTTTAGGATTTTCATAGAATACTCTTAAGTACAACTGCTAAGTTATTTCAAAGTTTTATTAACCTTGAATCTTCAATACTTCTCTTTTACTCAGATTTTTCCTAGATAATTCCTAGCAAATTTTTTGTCTATTAAATCCAATAAATACATCTACTAATATTCATGAGTATTTCTATAGATTACCTATTAAGAAATATTATCTAGTTTAACTTTGTCATGTTTTAACTTCAGATTTTTATTGGATGTTACAATGAAGAATTATATAAAAGCCATATAGAGTGGTGTTCCCCAACTAAGCCATATGGTTTGGTTACTTTTTCCCAACCATGAAGAAGGATGCATTAGAGTTAGGCAAAAATTTAAATAATGTTCAAATCATGTAAATATTCCAAGTTGCCATTTATGACATAAAAACTAATCACTTGTCCTTGACTTTTTGCTAAACAAGGGTGGATTTTTTTAAGACCACTCCTAATTGCTCCAAGACAATTTAGGTTGTTTATTGTAGCTATAAACCATTTTATAAAATAGCTTAAGGTTCAACTTCTAGCCACCATTACTGCTAAAAATATAAAAAAATTCATATGAAAAAAATTTATTTGCGTATTTAGCATACACAACACTTTTGTTAATGATAATAGAGCTCATTTCACTAGTGAGTCATTCAAGAATTTTTGTAAAGGCTTAAAGATCACACAAAGATTTACCTTAGTTAAACACCACCAAACTAATAGGTAGGAAGAACTAGCTAACAAAATAATACTAGAAGGACTCCGAAGAAAATTAGATTACTTTAAAAAGAAGTAGGTTGAAGAATTTCCTAATGTGTCATGGTCTTATAGTATAGACATGAAGAGACCCTATTCCACTTGACATATAGACATGAAGCCCTCATACTAATTGAAACTGGGGAGCCAAGTCAGAGAATAAAATAATATGATCATGGGAATAATGATGATTTACTAAAAGAAGGCCTTGATATACTTAAGGAAGATAAGGAAATAGCTTATATCAAATCTTATGCAAGGAAGATAAGGAAATAACTTATATCAAATCTTATGCTTACAAGCAAAGAATCGTCAAATATTATGATAAAATATTAAGACCAAAAGGATTCACTAAGGGCTCACTAGTCATAAGGTAAACAAATGGCTCTAGAAAAGGACATGAAAAAGGAAAATTGTCTATTAGCTAGGAAGGTCCTTATTGAGTTGTAAGGAATTTGGATGATAGAGCCTACTAGAGTGAAACCTTAGAAGGGGAACTACTAACCTAAATATGGAATGTGTCCCACCATAAAGAATATTATGTTAATATCGTAGAATATGATTAAAAGCAATGTACTTGTATAAAGTATACCTTCATGAGGGATGAATAAAATTTCCAAGCATTTATAGTAAATTCTATTGTCATTATGATTACTTGTAAATTTTTATTATTAATAAAAGGTAAGTCAAATTCCTAATAAGTAAGATAGATCAATATTTATCACTTGATCGGGCACCACTATTCAATAGGCTTTTCATTAATTGGTGGGTTAACTAGATTGGCAATTGCTAGTTACTTAGGCATTGCTATTTGATAGGCTTCCCATCAAATGATAGATTAACACAAATTCATATTTGTTGATTGCTTAAGCATAATTATTTTGTAATCTCCCCGTTAAATGGTAGGTTAACATAAATTGATATTCATTCATTGCTTGAGCACTATTACTTTGTAGGCTCCTCATTAAATGATGGTCAATATAAATTAGTAATCTTGAATCATTTAGGAACCACTATTTAGTGGGCTCTTCCTTAAATGATGAGTAAATATAGGTTAGTAATCATTGATCATTAAGAAAAAAAAGTCATTCATAACATAATAAACTAAAGGTAACAAGCACTTAAAGGCTTTAGTAGTGATCATCACTCATAAAAAAGTGAAATTGTTTTATCATATTCAAGGGAAGAAAATGTATATCCAACATAAGGTACCATTCAAATTGGGAGTAAGAATATTTACAAAAAAGAGTAAGTATTCATCACAATAAGCAAAATTGATCAAGCAAAAAGACCATGATTTTCATTCATGATTCAAAAGCTTCAATAAATTATGTTACTAATTTAGTTTAAAAGATATAAAATTTGTGCCTTTCTTTTATCATCATAACCCTTACAAATATATATATTTTCCCTTCTTTACAAAAATTATCATATAGTAAAATAACTTGCTTGATCATTTGACCAGTCACTAGGGCTTTTATTGAATCTAGTGGATGGTTTTCCTCTTAAACAATTTCTGACTAAACAACATCTTGCTTAGTCATTAAGTTTTGATTTGAACATTAAATTGATCTTCATGAATAACCTAGTCAGTCACCTCATCAACAACGACCATAGCTTCCTACTTTTGCACTTTGTTTTCCTTTTCATATTTTTCCTCCTATGCTCCTTCTCTTTCTTAACCTTTAGGAGATCTACTACATTCTTGTACTTATCCATCTTATTAAAATTTTGTGAAGGGAAAAGAACTTCAACTTGAGCCTTGGTTGAAAGATTTACTAAGCAAACCCTTAAGTTTTTCATATTTTTTCTTTAGCTCTTCAAATTCTAAGAATAATCAATTAGTTCTTTCCTAAATATTATCTTTCTCCTTTTTTAAACTACTAAAACTTTCATTCCATTTATTTTTTTCTTTCTCCAATACATCAAATTCATCCTTAGTAAGTTAAAGTTAATTCATAGCAAATTGGCATTTTTCTTTTTATCGTTGATTTCTTTACGAGTTTAAATCAAGGCTCAATCTATTTTTCCTATCTTAGTCTCCAAAGATTTGATGAGTTTTTATGTTTCATTTATCAATCTCTTATTTTGGTCAATGGTGTTTTCAACTTATCAATTTGTTGCACTAACTAATCATACTTCTCTTTTAACTCACTTAGTCCCTTCTGAAGTTGTCCAACTTCGACTAATCCTTATGATTATGTTGAAAATAATAATCTTCTTGTTTCTTGATCTTTTTATAGGTGATTAAGTCCTTAACATCATACCTAAACTTTTAACCAAGTATCTAAGTAAAGAATTAAGTCAGACCTTTTTTTACTACCTTTTCATTTGGTCTTTATGCATATTTTGGAAATAGCTTTTGATTAGCCCAAGGTTAAACATAGTTCATACCCTTGTGATATAAACTATCCAACACCTATCCTTGTATATATAAGACCTTTGTAAAAGAGGTTGGACATATTTTTAAAAAGGTTAATCCTTTTTATGTATTAACCATTAGGAAGTTTCACTCGTTGGTTGTATTTAGGTTGCCTTAGGAACTTATATGTGAAGATTAGCTTGAGACTAACTATTAAGGGACCAACCTTTCAGTACTTGATTAAGTAGGCTAGTTACTTAATGATGCTCTTATGCTCTTCCTTTATCTAGTTAAAGTTTTGGTACTAATCAATTCATACGTTACTCAAAAGCAACCTTTTTTATCACTTGTCATGTCCTTGCTTTTACTCCATGAGACACATTGCTTGAACTCTTTTTTAGCACCTTTACTTCAAGAGTTCTCTAATTTTAAAGACTAACCATTATCAAAATGACCACTTTAAGGCTTATCATTTTATGATCTCTTTTAAGTAACCTTTCATTGAATGTCCTTTAGTGGCAAGTAACCTATTTTCTTCCCTCAAGATGTTTGGGCTTAATGGTTAGTCGCAGTTTTAAAGTCATCCTTTTGACGTTTTTATTTCTTTATGAGTTCTTCTTATTTCTTGGCAAGCTTTCTTAGCTTATCCATGGTTAAGTCTTTGCCTGAAAGAAAGAGCCTTAAAAAAAGTAAAATCATAAGTTAAAAATTAAACATAGATAAATCAAGACAGCTTACTTTACAATATATCAATGTTAGTAAGGTTAACGTTGTCTTTTATAATGGTCAACTCTACCGATATAATAGGAAATATGGCCTCCTTATTGAGGTGAGTCTAGCTTAGACATTCATTTAACTAAGCCATAACCTTAAAATAGACACATTTCCAGTGATTTAGACTTAAGTGTAAATGGTTAAAGATTATCTTTTTCTTTTTTTTGAGATATATATGTCTATGAACATTTTGTCTTGTAAGCATGGTGAAAGAAATAAAGGAAAATTTAATGGTTAGTTTTAGACAAAGATTGACCATGAGGAATTTGTAACACATAATCAATAACCACCCATTATATAAAAACTGTATAAGAGCCACATGTATCTTTCCAAGGATAGTTTGTTAAAATAGGGTAAACAATGACTTAGCTTTAACTCTTTTAATTAAAACACCATAGAACATATAGAAATGCATATTGTCATAAATGCAAACTCTTTCATCCTCCTTGACAGGCTTAAATGAAAATTTTCTTTAGTTAACTATAAGCAGGACAACCCTTATCATATAATTAATTAATCTTCTTGGCATTCAATTAGAACTCTAAAAATTTTGAAAAGTTTACATCATCATTTACCTATATGATCAATTCAAGATAATCCTCTATCAAATTAGATAAACCTTGGTTAAACTTATCCCTAAATTTGTAAAGGGTTGACCATTTAAGGTATGAAACATCATAGTTATCCATAAATAATAGAACGATCATATAAGGAGAAAAATCTAAAGTTTGTTTGTCATTTGGACTACTAATCGATGACCCACTGCATTTCTTTAGCATAACAAAAATACCCTCCATACATGTTTGAAAGTTATTAACCTCCTATTGTAACAAGGGTTCAATCTATAATCCTTATATGTGTGCATCTAGTGGTTTAATCACTTCTACAATCACATAAAAAAAAGAAATACCCTCCACAACCTTAACCTCTTCTTCATTGACCTTGTGATCTATAAAACATTATGTGACTAGTAAAGTGAAAGAAAACAACAAAGAACAATAATAATGCCAAACAAACCTACAAGAAATAGAAAGGATGAAATAGCAGTAAGCAGAACAACAAGAAACATCAAATAAAGTTATTTTGATAGAAATATCACCATAATAATTGAGCGCAATGAATTTCTATTAATTTGGTATTGAACAATGAAAGGGGATTACATTTTAGGAATAATATAACATATAAATTTAAAGTGAAGCAATAATTGGGAATCATAAATGGTAACTTTCTTTAGAGTAAGAAGCAAAGAATGATAACCAATGGCTTTACCTTAAAATTAGATGAATAATGATTGCGGGATGTTTTAATAGAGGTGATAAGCAATTCTTTAGCAGTGTGGCAGATAGATAGGAAGGCAAATGAAGTAATGTAGTTGCAACAATAGGAAAGAATTTGAAAATGGTGAAAGTGATGAAAGAAGGTAAAAGGCAAATATTTGTAAAAAGAATGGATGTTCTAGATTAAGAATCTTATGAATAGATCTAATAGCACTACAATAAATTATCACTTGTTCTATAGTTAAAATCATGATACAAGATCAAAATTTTCATGGTTGTGCTTCTTAGCCACGAGAACATTAGTTAGTTAGATCTATGCCATAAGTGAGCATGGCAAGAAAATTGTTGTGATAGAAAAGGTCATGTGGCATAAATAATTTTTTTTTTACCCATGGCTAATAGATCTTTCTAGCAATGAATATAAATGTGATAAAAAAGCTATATTTGTTATTAGTAGCTCTTGTTGCCATGAACAAAATCATGGCAAAAAAATAAAATAAAATTACTATGAAAACTAATGTAGTTGGCTAAAATGATTTTTATATATCTAAACTATACTGATCATCCAATTGGTTTAACTCAGTATTGAACTTGAATCTCCAAGCCACACATAAATTTACCTTTTTATTATTAAAATACAATATATTTTATATAAAGTTTTAGTTAATTAGTTAACTTCACAAATAAAATACACTTATATGACATTAATTATATAATGTAAAATATAACATAAATACACATAATCTTGATCCATGCTAAGAGATTTTATGACTTTATTTTAAAAATTATTTTTATGCACTAAAACTCCCTTTGTTTTATCATTAACTTCACTTTTATCAAATTTAGTCCCCTATAAATATCTTATATCAATTTTATATCTTACAAATAATAAATTAGCTAATTCGATCCTACTATTAGTATTTTTTGTTAATTTATTAATGATTTTAGAAATAAAATAACTAAAATAACAAATAAATAATATATGATGGGTGAAATTGATATTAAAATTCTATAAGGTACTAAATCGATAACTTATATTTGTGAAGAACCTAATATAAAAGGAAAAATTAAAAGAATTAATTGACAATAATTTAAATATTAATTTTTAATAAAACTTTAAATATGCAATTTGAGGTATATATTACACTACAAGAAAAAATGTTTGAATTTACAACTAGTTATTTAAAGTTTCTCTCTCTCTCTCTCTCTCTCTCATACACACACACGCGCGCGTGCACATGCACATGCACACACACACACATTCATATACATATACAAAGACTTGCAAATCATAAATTGTATTTTGAATGTGTATGATTATTGTTTTCTAGACCTTAGCACTTTTTTTTCTTTCATAGTTGATACTTTGCTTAAGGAGAAAGAAATGTTAAGTAGGTAGCTATTGTTGGCCCAAGTGCAGCCTTGGTCAAGGAAATGTAGTAATTCCTTTCAGTGAAAGATGGAATATTCTATCAGAGAGAATAAGACTACTACTACTACTACAACAACAATTACCTAGCATATGATAGGTATTTTCTAGTCCATCTTTATAATCATTTTATGCCAATTGAATTCTTTTTTATTATAAAATAAATTTAATTCTAAAATAATATATTTTTTATTAATTATTATCAATTAAATTATTATGAGATAAAAATAAAATTTTTATATCTTTCGAGTAATTTTTTATTATCTTTTAAACATTCCTTTAGCAAATGTTGAATTATATGAAACAAATGGCATATAAGTAATAACTTTAAACTATTATATATATTTAAATATTAATTATAAATTAATGTTTAAATTATTATAAAATTATTTACTTTTATTTTTTATTTATATTACCTATTTTAGTCCTTCACAAATATAAATTATATTATTCAATCCCTCACAAATATTTAATATTAATTTCATCTATCATATATTATTTATATCTTATTTTTATCCTTTCATCTATCAAGTCATTAAGTCATCAATAGAAATACTAATAGATGAACCAAATTAATCAAATTATTATTTAAAAAGGATGAAATTGATATAAAATATTTGAAAGGAACAAAATTGATATAAGTGAAATTAATGAAGGACCAAATTGAGATTTTAGATTATTTTATATATACTATACCCTTAAATATAATTTAATAAAATAATTTTAATATAATGATTCAATTTTTATTAAAATCGTGATGAATGTAAAATTTATTATTAGATATAAATAGTATAATATTATTAAAATATATTTTATATAAAAGTATATATAATAATGTTACTACTTTCTCCTACTAGTTTAATCAATTTGATTATGACCTATTTGTTTAGGCTCACCAAATGAACCTTTATAGGTAAGACAAATTTATCTTTTCAAATTTTAGGAAGGAAACTCAATTAATTTGATTATTTTTTTACATATGTGTTTGCCATAAGTAAAATTGATCCACTTATTATATTATGGCAAAAGTTATGCTTTACTATAGGTAAAGTTTTCCTACTTTTATTATGGCACAAGTAATACTTTACCATAGGTATAGTGTTTTCATAACTTAATTTATGGCACAAGTGTCACCTTATTCTAGGTAAAGTTTTCTCAAGACAATTTTTTTCAGTCCTATAATAAGAGATAAAATTACTATAATTTTTAAATTTTATTAGTGTAATTGCTAGCAAGAGTGATGATTTATTGAAATGTAACCTAGAAACAGAACATGAGGATCATGATTTTCTAGCATTGACATCAAGTAACTATTAAAGACAATCATATGGATTAAACTTCAATCCAATAGTCTTGATAGTTGACATTTAAAATTTAAAACAAGACAAATTTAATGATGATGTATGATATTAATGACATAAATCCCAAGCCACATATCATGAGGCATGATGATCACTACTACATTAAACATTGCACTACTCAAGGCGTTGGACTCACATGTCACAAAGATTTTAGTTTACAAAATTTACATGAATACTGTCTTAATAACCTATGTTGAAAGGTTGGTTAACATGTGAATGATTAGCCATTTCAATATACTAGTATTTTTTTTCCTCTAATGGTTAGTAACATACAATTGATTGACCATACCATAATAGTTCACAATTTAACATTTATAATAGGACCAAGAACTACTTGATTAAGCCCCACCTACTTTTGTTGGAGGAAAAATGATAAACATTGACCATTTGGACCAAGAATGACTATGGCTCATGGTTGATCCATCAAAAGAAAGCCTATGATTTGCCTAACACATAAAAGCTTAACACAAGACATTAAGAAATAATTAGTTAGCTTGAGAAAGTGCATAAAGCCATTACTAAATCACAAATATGTGTAACTGACCTAACTATAGTTAGTAGAGTGTTAAATTGGCAAAAGTTAATTCCAGAAACTTCTCATATGACTAAATGACCAATATATTCTTTTTCAATCCACTTCAAAAGACTTCTAGATAACCTTCATATAAATGGGATTAGGTATGCTTTCAAAAGTATTCCAAAATTTCTTTACTTTTTATATATTATACTTACTCTCTCTTTCTCCCAAAGTACTCCTAACTTGAGCATTAAAGGGCTTCAAAATGGTACCATCACTGTGAGATTTTGTTGTAAGAGACTGACCATACATAATCACGTGAGACCTTTGGACAACCATACCAATGACCACTACTCTACTAATCTCCAGCACCCTAGTGACCATTACTCTAGTAAAAGATCAAATAATTTTCTATTTTCTCAAAATTAAATTTATAAAATAAGTGAAATCAATGATTTGTTTAACTAAACAATACTCTTCATCTTTTTTAATTATTTTTTATTACCATCCCATGCTCACTGAATAACATTAAAATTATTAACTTTTATGCATTTTGTTTGTCCAAAACAAATAAAGAAAGGTAGAAATTTTATATAAAATTTATATAAAAATAACTAAAGCAAACCTCATTAAATATTTTTATAATTTAGATTCCATTATTTATTTTAAGAAAATCATATTCCTTTGTATACAAGTAAAAAAATTTCATGTTATCAATATACTAATAAATAAAATATTAATATATAACGTTATGGTAATAAAGAAGAGGTTTAGATTTGATGCAATATAAGTATAAAGTATTTTATACTATTAGTAAAAATAAAAATGACACATCAATAAAAAAGTAATAGCAATTAAGAATTTTTACACAAAGGAAAAGAATTGTAATAGTTTTTTAATGACATAACAACGTAAGAGTTAGTGATAATGATTGATTTACATAGTGCATTAAATTTAAATCCTAAAAGAAAATGACTTCTTTCTTAAAATATAAAAAAATATTTTCGACCATAATATTTATATAATATCAAAACAATAAAACATCTCTTATGATGTTTTTAAAAAACTGAAGATGATTCTTGTAATTTTTTTTTATAAAAGAACTAGAGCTGTATAATTATAAAAATTTTCTAGTTAGATTTGCCCTTTGTAACAATGTGATTTTGTTTTTCATTTAAACACTTTTTAATTTGAAAATTGCAAACTTTAGAATTAATTTGAAAAAAAATATATTTTTAAAACTAATTTTTAATATGTTTAAAGTTAATAAAAAATTGGTTCACAAAAGATAAATTCTAAAAGAAAAAGGCAATGTATGAATACAAGACGAACCTTCACTTAAAACCACTACTGAATAGTTGATAGGCCTCGAGTATTTACCAGAAATACATCAATTTTCAATCGATACCTAATCAAGCATAATTCATTATTATAGAATTACAATTCTATGTTAGCGAATTGACATCAATTAAAGATAAAATTGATGTCTATATTAATATAGTAATTTTTTTTTAAATTTCTAGGAGCAGTAAGATGATGGCTAGTATATACAATCAATGTCTGCTATGGCATGATGAAATTTTTTAAAATTTTGAAAGACTTAAGATAACAGTTTTTTACTTAACTTGCATCTTAATGTATGATATTTGAGAGTTGTTGAAAGAATGAGTAAACAAAAGATAATATGTTTAGAATTAGTTAACATTTATTTGAATGCAGTGGCATATTTTGAATTATTAGGAAACTTAAGAGGTCAATTTTTCATTTAATAGATGTCATAATGTATGACAGTTAAAGGTTGCATAAAAAATAAGGAAACTTAAAATGTTTATTTTAGAATTAAAATGTCATTTGAATACAATAGTATTTTTAAAATTATTAAAAAACCTAAGACATCAATTTTTACTTAACTAACATCACAATGTATAGAATTTATAGGTTGTAGAGAAAATGAGGAAATTTAATATGTTAATTTTAGAATTAATTGACATTTATTTGGAAGCAGAATATTTTTTTAAATTATTAGGAAATTTAAGACATTGATTTTTTACTTAAGAAATGTTAAAATGTATAACATTTAAAGGTTAATCGAAAAAGACAGAAACTGAAGACATCTATTTTTAACTAGTGTTTAAAGGTATTAAAAAAGTCTGATATGAACACTAGACATAATGATATTTTTACACTATAAATAAAGCACACCTTATTTTTTTTTCCTTATTATCACTCTCTCTTTTGTTTATTTCCAAGCTAAATTTTTGTCTCTATCTAGCTCCCTCCGTAAAACCTAGAATGTCCTTCTATCCTTCACCACACATTAGTAAGTTACCAATAATCTTTAACTAACATCAAACACAAAGTAAATCTCGTATTCTAGACTACTAGTTTAAAACATAAGAAGTGCCTTTTTGGCTTATATTTCTCAAATATTTGCCTCTTCCATTTTTTTTCAAATTTTTCATAGATTTTTTAAGAGATTTTTGCTTATGTTTCAATTGTATAACCTCTAAGATTGTATCTCTATTTTGCCTAATATATGTTTGATAAAATGTTACAAAAAAGTCTAAAATTAATCAAATAATGATGAAAGATGGAGGAAAGTAGGAAAAATTCATGAAAATGACCATTTTTCATGATTTTGGGAAGGCATGCAAATAGATAAATTTTGAAAAGTTACATAAAATTTGCTCTAAATAGACAATTGAGTATAGAGTCTTGGCCTTTCAAAGTTTCTAATTCAAAATACATGTTTTTTTATGCAATATTGAATTTATTCAATTTTGACTGTTAATATTCTAGTAAGCCAAAAATTGATGTTAAAAATATATCATGCAAACATTTCATGTTAATTTTTTACTAAAATCAACGTGAAATGTGAAAATAAATAAAATATTTGATAAAAGAAAACATTGATTTTCAATTAAAAAAACTAATGTGATAAACATTTTTTATGTTGGTTATATAAAGGACATTATTAATGAATATACAATAATTTTTTTTAAACTTCTGTCGAAAACTAATGTGCAAGCCACTAAACGTCCGATGTCAATTAGTTATTTTGTAATAGTAGTTATGAATATATTATGATGTTAGTTATACAACCGACATGAAAAACTAAAATAATGTTAATTCCTATATCAAATAAGCCATCATCATTTCTTTTTAAGACATACAAATCCATCAAGTAGGACATTAGTTATTAAGTTAAAGACTTTGGTTATTACTAAGTAACTACTTTTGAAAATGAATATTCAATGTTGGTGTCTTTTAAAACCCGACATGGAGTGTCTTATGTACCACTTTGATATGATTCCCCACCCTATAAAAACCCATTCCCCTCTCTACATCCACCTCATTCCTTTTTACACACCATCTGTATTCTATATAACCTTTTAGAACACTTTTGACTACACTATTTCCAATTTAAAATACTTGTAAAACCTTTAAATGAAACACAATACTCTAATTTTAAAATACATACACACCCTAAATGAAATAAAAAATAATGTACATTTCGCATTATGAAACACAATCCTATATTCAACAAATGCAATGCATAAGAAAAGTCACATATTTTATTATGCTAGTTCTATACAATTTGGATATGAGAATAGATAATACCTTAAGATTTATTTGATTGAATATTAGCATATGGTTAGACCATTTCAAACTAAAAAGGGAAAAATAAGCGCATGATAATTTGATAGTTGTAGCAATCACAAAAAAAAGTTTATTTTTGAAAGAAAAATTATCTTGTAATTTATCATAGATATTTTTTATGTTTGAAGATATTAAATCATTGTAAATATACGTCTCTCACATGAAACCTTCATTAGCTAAATATCTTTTATTAATAAAATACAAATTAACAAGCAAGCAATTAAGTATACAAGTATAACTATAAAAATAAGGAGATTAGTACCTTGAAGTTATGTAGGAAATTTATTTGGAAGGATCGTCAATCCATGTCTCTTCCATGATTCTTTTGGAATATAAAACTTTAAATTGACTTCATGATTAACTAAAGGCAATTGTAATGAAAAAGGAAGTGTGTTCCCATGATGAACTATAAATCATTTATTATTAACCAAGCTCATCACATAAAAACTTCTTTTGCTTAAGATGCCATTATGATAAACTCCCCTTTATAACCTTCTTTATAAAATCCACCAATGCGAATCCTAGCTCATCTATTTGGATGTTATTGTTATTCTCCACCCACTTACATTAAAACACAAGCTTCCTTAATTGGATGTAGTTGAGTTCTCATATTTCTTCAGTGGCCCTTTTAATATAACATTGTCCCATTAATAGAGTTTTTATCTTTAGGATTAGAGACATACATTACCTAAGCCACCAAAGTAAACTTATTATTTTGCATACTACTTCTTTCATCTTATCTCTTTATGTAAAAAGAATATCTATTAGTGTCATATTTATGATAAGATATAACCGCCATAGGAGGCTTGTTAGCTAACCATCTGATAATCTCAGAAATAATATTAATTGTTTATGTAATCATGCTTCCCACATGGTTATGAAACCATGTGATGAATGAGTAACTATGTTTAACTTGTAATCATTACTCATTCTTACCATATGAAGTTTTTTATAAGTGCAGTATGTTCATCCATGTAAGATTCAACCAATTCACCATTTTATAAAATGTATTAGTGAACTTGTGCCTATATTTCATGGTTTATACTCTCCACTTGAATCTCTAATGTACCTTTACTTCATGGTGAGGTTTGGGAAGCTTAATTATGTATGTATTTGGTAAGAATTTAGTACAAAACTTCATAACCTCTTTAACAATATACCTTTTAACAATCTCTTAGGCTAATTTTGGTTACAAACATACCTTTTTAGGATCTTCATATATTGCTTAAATGGGTACAACCATCTTAATAAAATGGTCCCTACAGTCTTATCTCTCTCAATAAATGTTAACTAAATGCACCATGATATAAAAAACTGAAGGTGGAAAATACATCTTAACACAGTGTAACAATAATATCCCTTTGTAATTTATCAAATCACATAGGTCAATAATCTTGGCACATATTGTATTGAAAAAGAAATAAAATCTCTTTATAGTTTATCTCATATATTCAAGAAATATTCCTTAAATGGTGATTGGTGGAAATTGTTACATCAAATTATAACAATCGTGAGACTTCATATTGACTAATTTTAGATTTTTCATACTATAAAGGCTTTTAATATTGGAAAAATAGCCCTGTGACACTTTAGCCCTTTATTAAAACTTGCAAGAACTTGATTTCTTCTTTATAAAAAAGGTATGACAAGCTAGAAGCAAATATGTGAGTTAACCCCTTCTTTCCAGTGCTAAGTCCTTCCGTATAGCCATCTCTTATGAGTCTAGTCTATCCTTGATTCCATTATTTATCTTTCCTAACATGTTCAAGAGCATTCTTACCAGACCAGTATATTCATTTTTTTTCACATGCATAATATCAATGTTGTATTTAATAAATAAATTCTTTAAATATGGAATATTGAAAAGTATAAACTTTTTTTTACATGGAGTGTCACCACTTGTAGGTGCATTTAGTTTGCCAACAATGATGTTGATATTTTTCATCTTTTCATAAATTTCTTCTCCAAATAAGGATTTTCGAGTTATTATTTCCTTTAATAAACCAATTAGGGGTAAATTTATTCTAACATTTTATTTCTTTGCAAGTTATTATATATATGTAATTCATAAAATAACCTATATAAAAGCTATTCATTTTTTCTAACATGTTTAAAAGCATTCTTACTAGACTAGTATATTCATTTTTCTTCACATACATAATATCAATGTTGTATCTGATAAATAAATCCTTCAAATATGGAATATTGAAGAATACAAACCTTTTTTTACATAGAGTGTCACCACTTGTAGGTGCATTTAGTTTGCCAAGAATGATATTGATATTTTTCACCTTTTCATAAATTTCTTCTCCAAATAAGGGTTTTCGAGTTATTATTTCCTCTAATAAACCAATTAGAGGCAAATTTATTCTAACATTTTATTTCTTTGCAAGTTATTATATATATGTAATTCATAAAATAACCTATATAAAAGCTATATAAGATCATCAATACATATTTATAGCAAAATCACTATCTTTGTAAATTTACACCCCGATATCCTTACCTTAAATTCTTGTGTGTTGAAGAAAGATCTATTCCCCTCAATTAGAACCTATTAGTTCTTAGTCATGTTGAAGTGCTCCATAAGATTTTGTAAATATTAACCATCCATTCCTTGATCTAGAGTATTAGGTAAAATATAAAGGTAACTCATCTATCCTTATTCCAAATTTAGAAAGTCTTCAAATTATATAGAAGTATTCCATTCAAGACATTAATATCTTATACTATTTGAAAGTAGAAGACATTAAATTCCTGGATAGAATGCTTTCATAAAATTCAAAGTATTTCCAAAAATGGGTGAGTGTCATGACATGCCCCATGGTAAAGTGGGATGTAAGCAATTTTGCCTCAAATGTTAGAGTTTAAATAAAAAGAATAGAGTCATCACTAATTATTTTTAATTGTGTAATTGGAACACTTGAAGAGGTTTGTGATTCTAAAGTTTATATTTAGGAATTAGTTATGCATTGGAAAAATGTTAGTACCTTACAATGTTCATTTAAAGAAGGGTTGCTTATTTACTTTAATATTATCTTTTTAAATGAATTACAATGGTTCTTATTACTATATGTATGTGTTTTTATAGAATAAAACATTATGATTGGTATGTCTCATTTTATGTTACATAATATCAAAAATCATATATGATGCTTATAAGAATGAGAAACCTAAGGCTATTATTGTTTGGAATAATCACTACAATAAATCATAACTTATGCCACAATCAAAATCGTGGCATAAGATCAAATTTTTCATGGCTATGTTGTTTAGCCACTAAAATACTAATTAAATGGTTCTGTGATATAAGTGAGCATGATAAAGAAATTGCCATGAAAAAAAAAGTTTTATAGCATAAATGATTTTTTTTCACGAGTTTACTCATAGCTAATAAATTCTTCTAACCATAAGTACAAATGTGGCAAAAAAGGTACATCCATAACTAGTAACTTATATTGCCACAAAAAGAATCGTGGCAAAAAATAAAGTAAAATTATCATAAAAATTAATGTAACTAGTTAAAATAATTTTTATATATCTAAATTGAACCGATTATCTAGTCAATTTGATCAAATGCTATTCTATCATTTTGTTTGCACATCTGCTTAAACATGTTAATGAATTTTACCCATATCAAACAAATATAAATTGTTAAAATTCTATCCATTTAGAAACTGCAAATTGTATTTACAGAAAATAAAATTTGAATCTTCAAGCTAATGAATTTTAAGCTTTACCATTACCCTAGTTTACTTCTTTAGTATTATAATACAATATATTTTATACAAAGTTTAATTGACCAGTTAACTTAAAAAATAAAATTATACTCATGTGATATTAATTATATAATAAAATATTACATAAATACACATAACAAAAATATACTAATACTAAAAAATTTTAAAATTTTATTTTAAAAATTATTTTTCATAGATTAAATTCTCATTAGTTTTGTCACTAATTTTACTTATATCAAATTTATTCTTTATAAATGTCTTACATCAATTTTATTTCTCACAATTAATTAATTAATGTTTTACTTTTATTAATATTTTTATCAATTATTGTTTACAAGATAAAAGTAAAATTTTTACATATTTCAAGCAATTTTTATTACTTTCAAAAAATTTCTTCAATAAAGGTTGAATTATATAAAACAAATATCTCTATGAATCATAACTTTAAGATATCATACATATTTAAATTTTAAATGTAAATTAAAATTTAAATTATTATAAATTATTTATTTTAAATTATTTTATTTATAATACATTTTTTATTTACAAATATAAGTTAAGCCATTCCAAATTGCATAAACTTTTAGTATTAATTTCATTTTTTATGTATCATTTATATTTGATTTTCATCCTTCCATTTATCAAGTCATTAACCTATCAACAAAATCATAAATAAATGGATCAAATTAATTAAATTATTATTTAAAAGTAAATATTTGATACAAAATATCTATAAGGAATGAAATTAATACATTTAAAATTAATAAGGGATGAAAATGAAATTTTAGATTATTTTATATATATTACTCCCTTAAATATAATTTACTTAAAATTTTTAATATAATAATTTAATTATTATTAATTTATATATAATTTTATATAATTATTATTTTTAATTTTTAATAAAAATTTTGTTAATATTACGATGATGAATATAAAATTTGTTATTACATATTTCTATAATAAAACTTGTTATCACTTATGCCACAAATTATACTATTTATATATAATATAATTATTTTAGTATTTTCAAAATACAAATATATATATCTTTTTTATCAACACATTTTTTAAAAATAATCTGGTGTGATAAAAATAATTTATTTACAATATTTTTTAAACCTTGAATGATCTATTCTTATTTGAGCGATATTTTAAAAATTAGACCAAACAACAAATGGAAAAATTATCATATATGTATGCATTATATATGTGTATAAGTTAATCCTATTAATTTCTAATTTTAATATATAAAGAATTTAAATTCATTGAATAATTATATAACACAATTTTTAATATATTATAATACTTATTTTATTGATGTATATTAATTTTATTATGTAAATTTAATTGATAAAAAATTAAATGATTATTTATTATTTATGAAAAATTATTACATTCTAAAATATATTAAATTTGGTATATATGTAAATAAAAATACTTAAGAGCTTAATAGTTGTACTCTTTCTTGCATGTCTTAAGGTTTGGAATTCAACTTCTATCTTTATTATTTTAAGGAAAATAATAAATTGACATAACTATACAATTTACAAATAGTTTTATCTTTTTACATATATTTTATGTAATGACTATTAGTGTATATGCCCTAAAACCAATCATATTGATGATTGTAAAATTTGAATCGTGTTATTTTAATGGTAATTTTAATTATCATATTTATATGTATTATTTGCATAATATATTTAATTATGATAATAACCTTAGAATAATTATATTCTTAAATATCCTTAGTCATATATTATTGTCGATTAGGTTGCTTTGATATGTTAAGATTAGCATGTGTGGTGACTTATATGAGATATTAAGTCTGCACATGAGTACAAGTTAAAAAATTTGTATACTAGACTGACTCGTCCTAAGAATACTACATGAATCGTTATATGAGTGTCATAAGTGATTCTTAGTGATCATTATTATGATGGTCCTCTGACCTGAGATTGTCAAGGTCCCCTACATGTAAGTTTCATATTTTAATACTCTTCTATGTCACTCATGGTTGAGTAATGCAAGGGTAGTTATTGGATATGTCACATATCATATGGAGGGGTTTGTGTGATCAAGATGGAATTTATCCTTCCTATATAACAGGAGTAACATTTGTGGGGCCCCTTGATTAAGTAAAGATAAGAAAATGCATGGCTATACTCAAATTAATTGACATTCAAATGAATTGACATAGGATGTCAATTAATTTGCTTCAGTTAGCTTACTTGGGAATCAAGAAACCTCAAGATTGGGCTATACGGGAATGACACGGTCCATATCTCGTGCTTAATCTAGATGTTTAGGACAAAAGGACATAGATGATAATCACATGTAAAGGTATAGTCGAATCACCGACTTTCTCATTACTTAGGTAACATTAATGTGTTGCTAGGCACCGCTCATTATTTATAATCATTAATATGATTAATAATCATTGCCAACGTAATAAGAGTCTATACGGTTGCACACTTAGAGCCTAGTAGATTTGGAATTAATGGACTAAATTGTTTGGGCCTAATATTTGGGAATTCCATGTTATAATCATAAAGCCCAATAATAAGCCTATAATTATATATGGAACAAAGCCCAATTAGTTAGGATTTTTTATGCACCTATTTAAATAAGGTTGTTGGGTGATAATATAGGATTATTATTCATGCATCCCAAGCATAAAAATCCTAGCACCTCTCCTTGACCATAACCCTTGAAGAGGCGTAGCTAACACTACGAGGCAAAGGAGAAGAATTCCAACTAATGTTCGTGTGGACATTCATTGGTGATCTGCTAGTTCGTGTGGATACCTCGAAGTCTTCGGCCAAAAGGAAGTCGAAGAGGTGATCAACAAACAAGTTCTTGAGTCATCCCAAAAAGGTATTGAACGAATTCCTATCCTAATCTAACGTTTTATATGGATTCATTAGCTAGGATCAGTTAATTCCGCTGCGCTTGTTTGGCTCCTCATCCTAACAATGACCCTACCGTTAATAGGTAACATAGGATCATTATAACATAAAATACGATTAGATAGCTTTGATATGAACTTAGAATTATCTCAAATGAGCTTAAACCATTTCTTTTCCAACTTAATAAAAATTTAATTTAATTTATACTATTATTTAGCTTAGTTCCATAAATAAAATTTAGACTATCAGAATTTGAAAATTTTTTCTAAGGCACCTCCTTTAGAGGGCCATATGGAATATGTATTATTTGAAAAATAAAAATTTTAACATTAGTTCCTCTTGTAATTTCACATCAAAAAGTGATTTTTAATAAATTTTTAGGAACTTAAAATGACAATTTTGAGAAATCATTATTTTAAAATTTTTCAAAATTTGACATTTTGAACTAAAATTTAAAATCTAGATCTTTATTCTTTGGAGTTTTAATTTTTTTATTTTTTTAATCTAAATAGGGGTATTTCTTTATTTACATTTATGTCTTAAATAAAATTTATGTTTTAAGTAAATGGCCATTTACTTAAATGGTTAGCCCCTCCACCTAAAACAACAACCACATACCTCAAGATAATGTGATTCAACTTTCTTCTTCTTTTTCTTCCTCTTCCACTTTTATCCACTTAAGACAACTCTTTTTCTTTATATTCCTAAGCATTTTTCTTCCACTTTCTCACTATTTCTTGTTGTTTCTGGCCAGTTTGGAACTTTCTCTTTGGTTTGAGATTTTAGGGATTTTAGGGTAGCAAGCTCCAAAAGATCCTTTCTTTTGCCCAATAATGTAATCGTAAGCTTCATTCTCTTCTTTAGAAGTTAGATTAGCTCAGATCAGTTGTAGGTAGAAAGAGAAGCTTATTTTTAGATTATGCCGAGAATGTGAAATTTAGGATTTTGTAATAGGGAACTCAATATTGCTAAATTAATGTTGATTTGTGTTTGAATTATTGTTTGATTGTTTATACAAGATCAAGGAAAACTTCTTACTGGCACTGGTGGTTCATAAAGTAAGAGAGAGTCAAACCTAGACATATCAGCCATTTTATGAGTAAATAATGTGTATTTCCATATTTTTATATATTTTCTAATCTCCTCTATACTTTTAAATTATTAATTTTATTAACTTATTAATTATTTTTATTTTCTATACATTTTAATTTCATATATATATGTTAGAGCACTAGGTACTCTTGGAATAAGCATCTTAAAAATTTTCTTTAAGTTATAATAATATAGAATGATATTAGAATGATACTATGATGAAGAAATTAATTTATGTGATTTATTTTGTAATGGTGTGTTGCTAAAACCTTATAGTATAATATTCTTTGAAAGGTTATTGTGAATGAAGTGATGATTTATTAGTTTTTCATGTATGCTTGTAAAATTGATTTTTTGATAAGTTTGGAATCATTTGATATTGGAAATATTGATTACCATGATTGGAAATCTTGATAAGCTACTCATAGTTAAAAAGAGTATAGATTGAGATTGATCTAAACCATTGATATATGAAACTGTTTGTTTCTAATGACTTTTTTTATATAACTATTATTTATATGTATAGTGTTCTATTATTTTTATAAACTTGCTTTGGGAGGAGACTAGTTAGAAACTGTAGCTAATGGTAGTGATGACATTAGCATTGATGCACCTTAGTTTGAACCCTAGTTAACAGAGAAGTTGCTTACCCTATGTGTTAGCCAACACATGTAGATTGGTTTGTGGTAGCCTGATGGGTTTTCTTAGAGCTGTGAGCTTTCTTGAAATTGTTACTTCATGAGTGGAATGCTCATGTTAGTTATCTATGATTAGAAACCTCTCACCTTAAAGGTGTATTTTTTACAAAGAAAAAGGGAGAGAAACTTTATATTTATGTTATAGGTTTTAATTTAATAATTTTTTATTTGATTATTTATTTATCATAAATATATTGTATTGATAATCTTACTATAAATCTATGTTTATGATAATTTCCTATAATATATTTAAAGAATCTACTATCTACTTTTTGAGTTTGAAACTCATGCTTTAGTATTCTACTTCTAATAAACATTCCAATTAATGTATTATCAAATATGATTGTATAATTCTTATGATATCAACTTGAATTGAAAAGCTTATTTATTTATTTTATTTCTAAGGAAAAAAATCATTCGTGCCTTAGCTTATCCTATTTCTATTGAAAATTCATATTATCTACTCACTTAGTCAGTGACTCACTCTATTTGTTGTAATTTTTTTAAGATAAAGATTTAGCTTCAGGTCCATTGTCTGCAGCTCCTTAGAGAGAAAGAACCATTCTTTTATGGTAAGCATCATATTTTGTTTGTGCGGGCTTGATGTAAACATTCGTATATTTTAAAAGTTATAAAAGTTTGAATACTCTTAGATGTGCTTCATTAAACCTATATGCAGTGCATGCTTTTATTGATATATATAAATATATATTTTTTTATAAATTATGAAGGATTGTTTGGTTACAAATTAATACAGATATTTTGTTTATATATGGATTAACAGGTGAATATTGAAAAAAAAGAAAGCCCATGTGAGACTATGTGCATGTGAAAAATTAGTGAATGTGTAATGGACATATGTCCACTTAAGTATGAAATAGGTTACAAGTTATCTTATGATGTTTTAGGCTTGCATAGCCTATATGGTTGCGTTTTTTCCTTAAGATCATGCACTAATCATTGCCTTTAGTTTTCAATCGTGAGAAAATTGATATCAGAGCTTTAGGTTTCCTTATGGTTAATGGAACAAGTTTCCTTTAGTGGGGTCACAATTGTGAAAATGTTTCTGGCTATTCTCATAATTGTAACACTACTAGAGGTGTGATAGGTTATCGGTCATTTTCTTATTCTTGAAGTTTGTCTAATTGAGTTACTTGTATGTCATAAAATCTTCTTGTGTTTTAATAAAGTTTGTTATTTTTATATAGGTGGAGATACTACCTAACACTTGTGCTTGAGTTAGACAAATTAATGTAAATGATGAATCTAATAGGGCATTTGCTAGGCCTCACTCCAGTTTATAAAGATGGTGGCCATAATGGCTGTGGTGGTTGTGGTAGACCTCCTTTACATAGGGAACATGATAAAATCAATAGAAATTAAGGTCTTGAAGGCAATGCAACCCCAACACCTAACATAATTAAGTTGATAGCCAGTATACAAGGACTCCAAAGAATAATTAAAACCTTGGTGGGATCTATAGCTAGCCAAGGTAAGCAAAAGGGCGAGATCCATGTAAAAAGAAACCTTCAAGATAATGAGGCCTAAATTAAGTAGCAACCACCAGCTAGTGGTTAAGAAACTCATATATCTTACTATGAGTTTATCAAATTGCAATCTTCCATATTTATAGAATTTTGATGTCTCTAAGGATTCGTAGTGATTTTTGGATAATGCTGGTAGGACTTGCTGACCCCATGGTTGCTCTTCAGAAAGATAAATTCAGTTAGCAAAGTTACAGGATGTGGCCCAAACTTAGTTTGATGCTTAGTTAAAGGGAAGACCTTAAGGATCGCCCGCTTCAACTTGGGAAAAATTTAATGACTCTTTTATGAAAATATTTTTTTTAGAATGCTAAAATTTAATTCATATAACTTGGTCAAAGGCTAGAGAGTTTGAGATGTTAAAGCAAAGTATGACATTTAATTCACATAACTTTCCTATTATGCTCTATACTTCCTACATAGAGAATAAGAATAAAAAGGTTTATTGATGGATTGATGAGGCCATTATATTAGGTAATGGTACCCCAAATGAAGACCTTTCCTTCTTATGTAACTATAGTGGATTATGCAAAAATACTAGAAATGAAACAAATAAAGGAATGTGCAACACAAGAGAAGCCAAAGAGAGTAAAGACCGAAGGTAATTTTAACAGGTAAGGAAATACAAGTAAAGGGCCACAACCTCAAATGTGGCAAAATATTTTAAAATTAGGCTTAAGATCCACCAAGCAATTTTTAATGAGTATATAAAGGTCAAGGCATGATATAAAAGGACAAGGGTAAATAAGTTCACAACATGCAAGATAATCTCAAGGAATAAGAGTTCTATGTCAAACTTATAGGAAGTTTCATTTAGGACAATGTTGCTGAGAGATAGGTGCTTGTTTCTAATGTGGCCAAGTTAGATATTTAAGGAAGGATTACCTTTAATTACATAAAGGCTTTAGCCAAGGGTCAGCACATACTTCCCTACCATAAACACCTATAATGGCTCAACCTGTGAGATAATTTCCAAGTTAAACCAATAGAGGTGGTGGAGGTAGAGGATCAGGGTATAAAACCCAAGGCCAACTAGGTAAAGGCTAAGCACGTATTTTCGCATTAATAACTGAGAATACCCAAGCATCTAATGCTATTGTGACAAGTTCCCTTTAGTTTGTTCTCATGTGCACATGTGTTATTTGATCTTGTATTTACACATTCATATGTACTCCCTTTCTTTGCTTGTTAGTTTAGTAGAGATTCAATATTGTTAAATTAATTTTTCTCCATTACTACACTTCTAAGAGAGTTCCTATTTATTGATTGTGTGTATAGGTCTTATGAAGTAGTTATGGCTACTAAGTAAATATTAGTTAATTTGATTATACTTGATATAATTAACTTTGATGTGATCTTAGGCATAAATTGGTTAGCTACCTATCATGTTACTCTTGATTATCACTTGAAAGTTGTTGAATTTAATCCTCTAGGAGAACCATCTTTCCTAATCCAAGGTAATTGGAGTTTGGCACCTTATAATCTCATTTTTGCATTAATTGCAAGGAGATTGTTGAGAATGGGCTATAAAGGTTTCTTAACAACGGTGGGAGATATTAAATCACAAGGAAAGAAACTTGAAGTTCCTGTAGTGAGAGAATTTGTTGATACTTTTCCTGAGGAGTTACCTGGTTTACCTTTAGAAAAAAAATAAAATTTGCATTGATTTAGTTCCAAGCACATAACCTATTTCTATACCTCCATACTACATGGCTCCTATAGAATTGAAGGAATTAAAGGACCAACTCAAAGATTTACTAGACAAAGGTTTCATTCATTTGAGTGCTTCTTTATAGGATGCTCCTGTACTTTTTGTTAAGAAGAAAGAAGGTTCATTGTGGTTATATATTGATTATCAGTAATTGAACAAGGTAACTATATGCAACAAATATCCTTTACCTCGTATAAATGATTTGTTTGATTAACTCTAAGTTGCTTAATATTTTTCAAAAATAGATCTTGATTCAGGGTACCATCAATTGAGGATTAGAAAAGAGGATATTCCTAAGACAACATTTAGAACTCATTATAGGCATTATGAGTTCTTAGTGATGCCTTTTGGTTTAACAAATTGTCTAGCTGCATTCATGGATTTAATGAATAACATGTTCAAGCCTTTTCTTGATCAATTTGCTTTTGTGTTCATAGATGATATCTTGATATATTCTAAGAGTAAAGAAGAGCACGAGCAACACTTGAAAATTGTTTTGCAAACCTTAAAGGATCAATAATTGTATGTAAAATTCTCAAAATGCTAGTTTTGGTTGAATCATGTGACCTTCCTAAGATATGTTGTTTCGAAGGATGGTATCTAAGTGGACTCGAAGAAAGTTAAGGTAGTGCAATATTGGCCAAGGCTAACTTTAGTCACAAAGATTCATAGCTTCTTAGGTTTAACAGGTTACTATTGCCAATTTATCAAGGATTTTTCTAAATAACAGCCCCATTAACTAAGTTGATACACAAGAATGTGAAGTTCTAATAGTCAGAAATTTATGAAGAAAGCTTTCAAAGGCTTAAATATTGTTTGACTATAGCTCTAGTGTTAGCGCTGCCATTAGGATCGAGTGGTTACATAGTGTATTGTAATGCTTTAAGGATTGGGCTTGGTTATGTTTTAATGCAGCATGGATGAGTTATTGCTTATGCTTCTAGGCGACTCAAGAAATATGAATAAGATTACCCTGCCCATGATTTAGAAAGGGTAGCAATGGTGTTTGCACTTAAGATTTGTAGGCATTATCTTTATGGTAACACTTGTAAGATTTACACCAACTATAAAAAGTCTCAAATACATATTTAAGCAAAAAGATCTTAACCTTAGACAAAAGAGGTAGATAGAGTTACTCAAGGATTATGATTGCATAATTTTGTATCATCTAGGAAAATCTAATATGATTGCAGATGCTTTGAGTAGGAAGTCCATGGCTAGTTTAGTTCACATAGCTAAAGTGAGAAAGTTATTATCAATGAAATCCATGAGTTAGACAGAAACTAAGTGCAAACAGAAGTCAAGGGTTCTGAAGTGTTGTTAGCATATGTACAACTTCATTCTTCACGAGTAGAATGAATTAAAGTGGCTTAAGCTAATGATCTATAGTTGTGCAAGATAAAAGAAGAGGTTGTAAATGGAAAGGCTAGTAAGTTTGTAGTTAAAAATAATGGAGTTCTTTGGTATGGAATCCGATTATGTGTACCCGAGGTGGAGGAATTAAAGAAACATATGCTAGAGTAAGCTCATCATTCTATATATACCATTCATCCTAGATCAACTAAGATGTACCAAGACTTGAAACAATTGTATTGGTGGGATGGCATGAAAAGAGACATAGTAAGTTTTGTATCTTGATGCTTAGTTTGCCAACAAGTGAAAGCTGAACACCAATGGCCCACAGGTTTGCACCAGAATATTAAAATTCTTGAATGAAAGTGGGAAAGGATCACAATGCATCTTGTGATAGGGTCCCTCATACTAGTAAAAGGTTTGACTTTATTTGGGTGATTGTAGATAGATTAACTAAATTAGTGCACTTCATTCCCGTGAAGGCCATTTATGGTTTTGCTTAGTATGCTAAAATTTATATTAATGAGATTGCTAGACTTCATGGAGTGTTGGTATCCATCATATCCAATCATGGACAATAATTCATAACTCATTTTTGAAGAGCTTTTCAAGAAGCCTTAGGGACTAGATGGACCTCAATTCCGTATTTCATCCTTAAACAAATGGACAATCAGAAAAAACTATTCAAACATTGGAGAATATGCTATGAGCTTGTGTTCTAGACTTTGAAGGAAATTGGGATTGTTACTAACCTTTAATTGAGTTTGCCTATAATAATAGCTACCAAGCAAGCATTCAAATGGCTCTTTTTGAGGCATTGTAAGTCACCAATCAGATAGTTTAAGGTTAGTGAAGTTAAACTCTTAGGATTGGAATTAGTGCAAAACTTTATAATGAAGATCGTTTGATAAGAAAAAGATTGTTGGTAAGCTAAAGTAGATAAAAGCTTATGTCAATAATCGAAGAAGGGACCTAGAGTTTATTATTGGTGATCATGTGTTCCTTGGAGTTTTTCTTATGAAAGGTGTGATGAGATTTAGGAAGAAAGGGAAGCTTAGCCTGAGGTACATAGGTCCTTTAAGGTTCTTGAACAAATAGGTACGGTTACATATCCATTAGCACTTCCACCAGAGCTTGTTAGTGTACATCTAGTATTCCATGTTTCTATACTTCAAAAATACTTGCTCAACCCTTCACATGTGTTGCAACCTTAATCAGTTTAAATAGATAAAAATTCATCTTATGAAGAGAAGCCAGTGGTCATCATGGATAGGTAAGTTAAGAAACTTTATTGAAAGGAGGTGGCACCGAGAAAGGTGATTTAGCAAAACTATTTAGAGGAGGAAGTAACATAGAAACCCAAAGATGTTGTTGTGCTAAATATCAACCCCTTTTTATTAATCAAGGCAAGTAATTGTCTTAGAAAATTCAAGGATGAATTTCTTTAAACAGGGAAGAATATAACAGTCCTACTATTAGTAGGTAACATAGGATCTTTGTAGTGTAAAATATAGTTAGATAGCTTTGATATGAACTTGGGATTATCTCAAATAATCTTAAACCATTCCTTTTTCAACTTATTGAAAGAATTTAATTTAATTTACACCATTATTTAGCTTAATTCCATAAATAAAGTTGAGTTTATTAAAATTTGAAAATTTTTTCTAAAGCACCTCCCTTAGAGGGGCATATAAAATATGTATTATTTGAAAAATAAAAATCTTGATATTAGTTTCCTTTGTAATTTTACATCAAAAAGTGATTTTTTAGAAAATTAAAATGACCATTTTGAGAAACTACTATTTTTAAAATTTTTCAAAATTTAACATTTTGAACTATAACCTAAAATCTAGATTTTTATTCTTTGAAGTTTTGATTTTTTTTTAAATCCAAAGGAGGGTATTTCCTTATTTACATTTATGTCTTAAGTAAAACTTAAATGATATAAATGTAAATAAGTTACTGAATAGTGACCCAAATTCAATGACCCAAGCCCAAACCTAGTAAACAAACCCAGAAAACCTGATTATTAGCCCAGTCAGTCCCTCCACCCAAAACAAGCCTAGATAACCCTATTACAGTTGACCCCTCCACTTGAAACAGCAACAATATACCTGGAGATAATGTGATTTGACTCTTCTCTTCTTCTTCTTCCTCTTCTTCTTCCACTTCTACCCACTTGAGACAACTCCTTATCTTTATATTCCCAAGCATTTTCTTTCACTTTCTCATTGTTTCTCACTGCTATTTCTAGTCAATTCAGGACTTTTTTGTTGGTTTAAGATTTTAGGAATTTCAGGGTAACAAGCTCTAAAAAATCCTTTCTTTTGCCTAATAAAGTAATCCAAAGCTTTATTTACTTATTTAGGAGTTAGATTAGCTTAAATTAGTTATAGGTAGCAAAGATTAGCTTGTTCTTAGATTATGCCTAGAATGTGAAATTTAGGGTTTTGTAATAGGAAACTCAATGTTGCAAAATTAATGTTGATTTATGTTTGAATTGCTGTTTGATTATTTATGCAAGGTCAAGAATCACTTTTTAGTGGCATCAATGGTTTGTGAAGTAAGAGGGACTCGAACCTAGACATATTAGCTATTTCATAAGTAGTTAATGTGTATCTCCAAATTTTTACATATTTTCCAATCTCCCCTGTACTTTTAAGTTATTAATTTTATTAACTTATTAATTATTTTTATTTTCTATACATTTTAATTCCATATATATATGTTAGAGCACTAGGTACTTTTGGGATAAGCATTTTACCAATTTTTTGGTTATAGTGATATAAAATGATATTAAAATGACACTACGGTCATGAAATTAATTTATGTGATTTGTTTTGTAATGGCATGTTACTGGAACTTTATTGTATAATGTTCTTTGAAATGTTATTTTGAATAAAATGATTATGTATTGATTTTTCATGTATACTTGTAAAATTAATTTTTTGATGATTTTGGAATGATTTGATATTAGAAGTATTGATTACCATAGTTGAAAGCCTTGATGATTCAAAGTTGAAAAGAGTATGGATTGAAATTGATTTAAACTATTGATATATGAAACTATTTATTTCCAATGACTTTCTTATACAACTATTACTTATATGTATGGTGTTTTATTATTTTTATAAACTTGTTTTAGGAGGAGATTAGTTGGAAGCTATAGCTAATGGCAATGATAATGTTAGTTTTGGTGCACCTTGGTTCAAACCCTAATTAGCAGGAGAGTTGCTAACCCTATGTGTCAGCTAACACTTATGAATTAGTTTATGGTAGCCTAATGGATTACCTTAGAGTCGAGAGCTCTCTTGATATTATTACTTTATGAGTGAAATGCTCTTATTGGTTATCCATGACTAGAAACCTCCCATCCTAAAGGTATATTTTTTATTAAAAGGAAGAAACTTTATATTTATGTTATACGTTTTAATTTAATAATTTTTTATTTTGATTATTTATTTATCATAAATATATTGTATTGATAATCTTACTATAAATCTATGTTTATGATGATTTCCTATATTATATTTAAAGAATCTACTATTTACTTTTTGAGCTTAAAACTCATGCTTTAGTATTCTCCTTCTAATAAACATTCTAATTAATGTATTATCAAATATGATTGTATAACTCTTATGATATTAATTTGAATTGAAAAGCTTATTTATTTATTTTCTTTCTAAGGAAAAAAATTCATACCTTAACTTATCCCATTTTTATTAGAAATTCATATTATTTACTCATTGAGTCAACAACTTATTCGTTTGTTGTAATTTTTTTTAGATAAGAATTTGGCTTCAAGTCTACCATTTACAACTCCTTAGAGAGAGAGAAGGATTCTTTTGTGGTAAGTCTCACACTTTGTCTGTGTGAGCTTGATGTAAACTTTTGTATATTTTGAAAGTTATAAAAGTTTGAATACTTTTAGATGTGCTCCATTGAACCCACAGGTAGAGCATACTTCTATTGATATACATAAATATATATTTTGTTATAAATTGTGAAGGATTGTCTGGTTATAAATTGATACAGATGTTTTATTATTATATAAATTAACAGATGAATATTGAAAAATGAAAAAGTTTATGTGGGACTATGTGCATGTGAAAAATTAGTGAATGTACAATGGCCATATGCACACTTGAGTTTGAAATAGGTTACAAGTTATCCTATGATGTTTTAGGCTTGCATGGCCTATATGATTGTATTTTTCCCTTAGGGTCATGCGTCGATCATGGCCCTTAGTTTTCTCTCATGACATTTTATTAATTGGCTAATTAAAAATGCAAGGTTCTAGAACTTTTTTATTTTGCTTAATTGGGTGCCAATCAATTGATCAAATAAACTATTTACCAAATTCCTAAAATAATTTTTTAACTTGGTTAATTAGTTAAAAGTCCCTAATTCAAGTGATAAATTAGCTATTTGTCAAACACTCATAACATATAAATATTTGTATTTTTTTATTATCTACTGTATTGCAGCAGTTGCACTTATTATAAATAGCCTTTTTTATATGTATAGTTACTATAGAAATGGTACATTTGGCTATGATCTTATACACATAATTAATTTATGACATAAATAATACTTTACTATGAATAAATTTTTTTAACTTATATGATAGAATAAGTAATATTTTGCTATAGGAAATGTATTCTCACAACTTAATTTATGGTATAAGTGATACTTTATCATAAAAAATGTGTTTTCATAACTTAGTTTGTAACACAAGTTATATTTTACCACTAGTAAAGTTTATTTGTAGCACAAATGATACTTTGTTATAAGAAATGTATTTCAATAACTTAATTTGTGGCACAAGTAATATTTTACCACAAGGAAAGTTTTTCTGTAACACAAATAATATTTTACCATGGGGAATGTGTTTTTGTAGTTTAGTTCGTGATATAAATGATATTTTGCCATAGGTAAAGTTTTCCCATGGTATATTTTAGTTTTTTTACACATTTATTTGAATTTTCTTATTCTTGTGGTAAGAGATAAAATTATGATTAATTTATTTTTAGTGAATATGTATGCTCATAGCAAATATGGAAAATTAGTATTTAGAGAAATATTTTTTTTTTAAAATAATAATAATAAGATAAAAATAAAATAAAGAAAAAATTTAAACACCACTCTTGTAATACTAGATAATATTCAAATGTTCTAACTAATTTTCTAATAGAATTTAATAAAAATACTGGTATGGTTATTTTAATTTTAGTTAATTTGATTATTAAATTTATTCAACTTCATGATAGGATCTAGATAAAATAAAATATCTTAATAATGTTAAGTACTATCATGATTGCCCTTAAAATCTGATTGCCTAACTTTAATACATTATAGCCATTGTTTTTATTTATTTTTGAAAGATTTTAAATAAAATGATTGCAATATAACTATTAAAATAATAAGAAAAAGTGAAATTTTATTTTATCTAATTTTAGAAAAAGTATATCACATTAACAATTTTTTAGTTAAAAACTTTTCAACTTCATGACTAAATCTAAATAGAAAATTTGTTTTAAAAAAATTGAAATAATATTTATTGTACTTGTAATTGAATTCAATATTATTCCATCATTGACAAAATTTAACATTAATGTTTTATAAAAGTAAAAATTATATTAAAAAATTAGTTTAAATAATAAATTTTAATATTAGTACTTTTTTGTGATGAAATTGGATTTTTTTTGGTATTGATGGAGTTGGATTTTTAATGAATTTTATCAACTCACCTAAATGAAAATTGCACAATAAAATATCAAAGGAGTTAATTATATTTTATATTGTTATATCATTTATAAGCAATGGTAAGATGGAAAAATTTTGAACTAAAAGTTATTGTTGATAAAACAAAAAGAATAAAAATAAAAATAGAAAAAAGCCTTGAATGGGATGGCCATAAGTAGTAGTCGTCCGATCATATATTCAATACCTTTATTCTTTGAACTTTACACTCCTAATTTTTTATATCTTCATTTTCTCGCAATTATTATTTATCATTTATACACTATATAGATTCAACATGTTAAATTTGTCTAACTTCATAAACAAATATATATAAGAGAATTGCATTTAGAATATATACTTTTTATCTTAAGATTACAATGGATCTTATTTCTTGATAGATTAATTTTTTATGCCTTTTATTGTTATTCACCACTGCTTATTGTTTGCCTATTCTAAACTTGAATGTTTTTTGAATTTTGTAGCCAACGATTTTGAGATTTATGGGTTGATTTGAATGAATATTAGAAAAGAAAGTTTAAATCATAAAAACGATAGCTATTTATTTTGGAATAGAAATATATATACATTATAGGTACAATCTTGATAATATTTATACCTAATATGTTATTTTAATTTTCAATTGACATAGGGATATTGTATTTCAAGTTAAAAGAATATAAGATTCATTTATCAGAAAAGGATTATAGTATTGATTGCTAATAAAATTTATTAATGATTAACAGAAAGTTATAAATTTAATTTATTCAAAATGGTTGAAATTATAAAAGTTAGGATGCTTTCTTGATTATTTATAAATTATAAATTTTATTATTCTATTTAAATTTTAATATTTATTTTTTATTTAATTATTTTATGTTCATTTAAATTCTTATTCTTAATTATTTTCAAATAAAATCAATTTGAGAGAATTTTAGTACTTAATAAGATTAAAATAATTCCTTGTGAAATTCAATCTTTGAAATTATTCACTATGTTACTTGTTGGCTGTGTATACTTGCATGCTAACTAAATCAAATTGTGAAATTATTCACAAAATCAAATTGTCGAGGAATTATTTTCTAATTTTATTAATATTAATGCTAACTAAATTTGATTTTGAATTTAATTTTAAATTTTAAATTTTATTTTATTTTTTAGTTTATCTTACTTTTTAGATACTATCTCTATTATCCATGCAGGCTAGGTTAAAAAATTATGAGCTAATGTCTTTGAATCAAAAGATTAAGAAAACTTTATTGAATATAGAAAAGAAAGAAGAAGAGTGGACTCTAATTCCACCATAATAGGTGAAGATAAAAAAAGTCTAAGAGACTATGTTATATCTTTAGTTAATGGAATCCATTCAAGTATTAGCAGACCTATTATCCAAGCTAATAATTTTGAAATTAAGCATATAATCATTTAGATTATTCAGATTTCAATGCAATTCGAAAGACTACCTAATGATAATCTTAATATTCATATCTCTAATTTTCTGGATATATATGATACTTTAAAACATAATGGAGTATCAACTGATTTTATTAGACTTAGGTTATTTCCAGTCTCACTCAGAGACAAAGCAAAAAGTTGTTGACTTTTCTTCCTTCAGGATTAATCATTACTTAGGATAATTAGACTAAAAAATTTTTAGCCAAGTTTTCCTCACCAGTTAAAACTATAAAGATATGGAATGACATTACTTCTTTTATGCAATATGATTCTGAATCACTTTATGAAGCATAAGAAAGGTACAAAGGTTTACTTAAAAGATGTCTGCATCATGAGTTACCAAAATGGCTTCAAGTCTAAACATTCTATAATGGCCTGGTAGGGCTAAAGAGAATAACTATAGATACTACAATAAGAGGTGCTCTTATAGAGGAAGTTAATTAATGAGCATATCATCTATTAGATGAAATGATGCCTTTAGAGAGATTAGCATTGTGAAAGGTTGTTGGAGTCCATGAGCTTAATACTATTTTAGCCTTATCTAGTCAAATGACTATGTTATCTAAGAAGATTCATAAAGTAGAGGTCCATTTAATTCAAAGTTCTTTAGTAATTTTTGGCATTTATAGAGGAAATCATGTTTAAGCAAAGTGCCTAATCAATGCTAAATTAGTTCAATTTTTTGCTAATCATATTAAGTAGCAAAACAATCCATACTCAAATTTCTATAATCCAAGATAGAAGAATCATCCAAACTTTTCTTGGAATAATAATCAAGGAGTTGTATCCTCGTTAAAGCCACCTATCTACCCTTTAGGATTTGCTCAACTATTGCTTACATAAGAGAAGAAACCATCCTTAGAAGAGTTATTTGCAAAACACATGGCTAAAACTAATGCTATCATTAAAAAACAAATAACTTCCATTCATAATTTGGTAGTAAAAATTGGATAATTAGCTAGTGTGCTAAATGATCACCAAATGGGTTCTTTTCCAAGTAACATTAAAGAAAACCCTAATAAGCAAATGATAAAGCATTATAATGCTATAACACTAAAAAGTGGAAGAAAACTCCCTAAAGTCATGGTTACTAGAAAAGAAACTCAAAGGGAGAAAAATGCAACTCACAATTTCGATACAAATCATGTAATCATTCATGAAAAGCCTTTATTATCAAAGCCTATTAAACAACAGCCTTGTAATTTACCACTTCCTTTTTAAAGAGACTTTAGTAGCACAAGAAGAACAAATAGTTTTCCAAATTTTTAGAGGTTTTTAAAAAATCACCTATCAATATTCCTTTCATTGATGAGTTAGAACAAATGCCTAGTTATGCTAAATTCATGAAAGAAATCTTGTCTAGAAAGAGGCATTCGGAGAATGGTGTGATTTTAGCATTTACTAAGCAATGTAGTGCTATCTTATAGAAAGATCCAAGGAATTTTATGATACCATGCTCTATTAGGAATCAAAACTTTGGTAAAGCTCTTTGTAATTTAGGGGCATGTATCAAGCTAATGCCTTTGTCTATATTTAAAAAACTAGGCTTAAGAAAACCCAAGGCAAACATAGTGACTTTGTAAATTTTTATCACTCATGAAAGATTTGGGAGGAACAATTAAAGATGTTCTTGTGAAAATTATTAATTTGGTTTTATGTGCAAACTTTATAGCCTTAGACATGGAAAAAGATAAAAATATACCCATCATATTGCATAAACCATTTTTAGCTACAATCGAAACTGTAATTAATGTGCAAAAAAGTGAGCTTATAATGAGAGTTCAAGATTAAGCAGTGAAGTTCAATGTGTTTAAGGAAATAAAACTCCCTTGTAAGGTTGAGACATACTTTAGAGTTAATATGATTAACAAATTGGACGAGTTCCAATTGAATGCTCATAAGAATACCAAACCATACAAGAAAAAGATTGAGCAATGGCATGACACTAGATAGTGGTTGAAGCATTACTTGGATAGAGTTATTGATTACTAACAATTTACCTTCAATCCACCTTAATCCAAGTAAAGGTTACAAGTCAAGCTAAAACTTTGAATTAGAAATACAATTTATATTGCTTTAATAATTTATTTTTATTTTTCTTAGTTTACTTATTAGTTGTTTATTTCTAGTTTAGTTTGTTTTTTTTTCTTTCAATTTGCTACCATGTTTTTCATATTTGTTTTGAATAGCAAAAGAATTTGTTCAAGCATGGATTGCAATTTTTTAATCCTACAAGCACATTACAACGATCCTTAATGATTTTACAAAATGGGGAAGTTCTTTCTTCTTTAATATGATAAGATTGAGGATAAAGTTTAAGTTTGAGGAGAAGGAATATTTAATTCTAATTGTATTATTGGTATTTTCTTTTCTTTTTTTGGCTATTTCTACTATGTTTGCTACGTTCTTACTTTAAAAAAATTAAAAATTAAAAAAATTATGTTTCAAGTTTTTAATGTTGCTTTTTTTTATAATCATAAGTTGATGATAGATTCTTGATTGGAAAGGAATATGATTTAGAGAGAATGATAGATGCTTATTTTATTGATTGATAGATTCCTTTATTAATTTCATTTTAATCATGAATAAAGAATCCATATGAGGACTATATGTTATGGTTACGTGAATTGTTTGCCTCTTAGTGAAAAATTATGTGAGCTTTATTAAAACATCATTGTCATTTTTTTAGCCATGCTAGAAGTTGTTGGATTAACTTTTGAGGCAAAATCCTAGATGACATATTGATTTGAATATGATTTAAGCCTTTTTTTTGAATCATTTAAGCCTCTCAAGCTAACCTTATTGCATTAATATCATTAATCATCCTTTTTGGGCCTTATTAAAAGAAAAAAAAATTACTGACCACCATTCAAATTTCTTTCTTGCAACCTTATAGTCTTACCCTTAACTAGCCTAATAAACTATAAATTAACCCTTTAGGAAAGTTTAATGCATAAATATGTTATTTAAAGGCAACAAATGTAAAGGAAAAATTTTTAACTTAAAAAAATCATGAGAAAGTAACTAGCAAAAAAGAAAAAGAAAAAAAAACCTACAAGTGTTTTTATTTATTTGTCAAAAAAATAGAATATTAAAAAAAAAGAAATATATACAAAGAAAGAAAGAAAGGGAAAAAAGTGGTTTGTTTCCCCAGAGATGGAAAAAGTTGATTGAGTTTTAATACTTTATTATTATTAACTCTCTTGACTTTAATTTTTTATTTTCCTTTCATTTGTTAGCCAATACCTTAACTTGACATTACAATAAAGCCATTAAAATAAGTCAAAACCTAAGAGCTTCAAAGGACTCAAGCTTCCATTTTGGAAGCCCTAAGAGATGCAAATTGTATCTGACCTAACCCATGAAAGCTTGCAGCTCACATAAGCTAGCCTATAAACTAGCTAAACTGGCTTGTACATTTTTATTTTCACATTTCTTATATAATTGTTAATCTATACAAAATTATACTCTCATTTTTCATTTCTACTTATGTAAGGTTGTATTATAAAAAATTTATAAATGATATTTTTATTTTATGGCTATTTTATGACTTATATTTTGTATATATAATATTCTTTAAGGTTATATATAAATTTAAGATGCATTATGAGTAATTTATGGATGAATATGGAGTAATTTTGAATGATTTTAATTTTTTGTTTAAAAGTTGAATTTTTTTAAAAAAATTACAATTTAAAAAAGAAAAAGTGCACAATTTAGCTTGGGTTCATAAGGATTGAACTAGGGTCTCCATATTAGAGGCATATGTAAAAAAATGAATGAGTCCAACTTGTCTTATTTAATAATCAGCCCACATAGTCTAATATACAAGTCAAGTCAACCCGTTCGTTCTATAGCTCTACATTACAAGTTAAATAAAATCCTACTAATCAAGATTGGTATGTTTGTTTATATTAGTGGAGAAGATTATGAAATGCAAGCTTATGGAATGTCTACAATATTTAACTATATTTTTAATGGTTTGTATAATTTCAATTGAGATGCATGTTTGAAACTTATGTACACACACACAACTTAGATTTCATGATGAAATGCTATTAGCATAGGAATTTTTATATTTCTTGATGAGCATTTTGAATGATATTTCAATTATATTTTTGTGAAATCTTTCAGGTAATTACTATGAAAATCTCATGAACTAATTTTTTATGGTTGAAATTTCTATGATTTTATTTTTTCTTTATTCAAGACCAAACAAGTGTTTAATTTTGGAGTATTTGATAAGTTCATAATTTTAGATACTTTTTTCATTTATTTTAAATAGTTTAGTAGCATATTTTTATCTTTTAATTATATTTTACAATTAATTGTTAATTTTTTAAGGGATAAAATATTAGAAGGAAAAGAACAAGTGACATATTAGGAGTTATAGAAGAAGCCAAGGAATGAAATAGCTTTGGAGTAAAGTTTAAGATAGAAGAGTAACTTGAAAGTAAGGCATATAGAGGTCAACATTTTTTCAAGTATAAGAAAAGGCTTAAAGGAGATTTAGATCATCACAAAGCAAAGAGCAATCGCCCATCGTCTTGAGGCAATTCAATGTCATCCATTCATCTCTAATGTATGGATTTTTTTTTCATTTTTATTTTATCTCTTTTTATTATGATGTTCTTCAATTTTTAATTAAGAACTAAATGCTTTTTATCTTAGAATTATAATGGATCCTATTTTGATTGATTAATTTTTGAAGCTTTTTATTGTCATTATTTATCATTACTTGTTGTTTGCCTATTCTAATCTTGAATGTTTCTTTGGATTTTTTGGCCAACAATTTTGAGATTTATGATTAAATTTGAATGACTATTGGAAAAAAAAGTTTAGATCATAGACTTTTGAATAGGTGATACTTAGTTAATGTGGAATAAGATTATATATCAACATTGTAGGTACAATCTTGATAATACCTATACTTAATGAGTTCTTTTAATTTTTAATTCATATAAGAATGTAGTGTTTTAAGTTAAAAGAATATAAGATTCATCGATCAAAAGAGGGTGAGTTATATATTGGAGTATTGATTGGCAATAAAATTTAGTGATAATTAATAAGAAATAAATTTAATTTATTCAAAATAGGTGAAATTATAAACTCTAGGATTCTTTCTTAATTTTTATAATTTACAATTTTTTATTCTACTTAAATTTTAATATTTGATTTTTATTTTATTTAATCATTTTATGTTCATTTAAATTCCTATTCTTAATTGTTTTTAAATAAAATCAATTCTAGACAATTTTAGTAATTAATAAGATTAGAATAATTCCCTTTGGAATTCAACTTTTAAAATTACTCACTATATTATTTGTTGATTGTGTATACCTACACATTTGTATTTATTGTTAAATTTCACAATAAAGACCTTGTAAAACAATAACATCTATTTATCACATTCAATATTTTCTTTATCTTTAAATAGCATCATGATATCTTTATTAGGAAACTCACTTTTCATTGACTCATAATCCTCAATAGGTTGATCAACCATGAATTTAGTAAACACTTTACTTTTTATTGCCTTTTATATGACATAAACAATAGCATATTTTGAAAAAAGCATTTATCATCTTGCAATCCTACTAGTAAGTGTAGCTTTCTTACAAATATACTTAATAAGATCCATTTTTTATATTAACCATCTGGTGTAACTCAACATTTATGGCCTCAAATGACAAATTACCCATGTTAAAGTATAATAAGTTTACTTTAACAATGAGTATTTAGCTTTATAATTTGTGAAATTCTTGCTTAAGAAATATATAGCTCATTCTTTCCCTTTTAATTTATCATGTTGCCCTGATACATAGCTTATGAATTCCTCCAGAATAGACAAATACATTATAAGAGACCTACTGAGTGTCAAAGATACCAAAATTAATGCCTTAAACAAGTATTGCTTGATTTTCTTTTTCAAATTCCATTTGCCAATCCTCATTCCACTCAAATAGTTTAATTCTTACACAATAGTTTGAATATTGACTCATATATGGCTATTAGTTATGATATAAATCTTGCAATGCAATTCATTTTTCTTAAAAAACTCTAAACTTTTTTGTTCATGTGTAGGGTTAGCGTTTCCATAATAATTCAATTTATATCCAAGTTGACTTCAATTCCTTATTAGCTAACTAAAAATCCCAAGAGTTTTCTTTTCGTGATTTCATATAAAATTTGCATTTTGTTAGATTTGGCTTGAACTAGGATTTTCTTAGCCTTTTAAATAACTTCCTTAAAATCCTTTATATAATCCTCTTCTATTTTAAATTTTGAAATCATATCATCGACATAAACCTTAACTTCTTTATGCATCATATTATGAAATAAGGTTACCAAGGCCCTTTGGTAAGTTATCCCTTATGTTATTTAACTTAGATGGCATTACTTTATAGTAATAAGTTTCCTAAAGAGTAATAAATATCATCTTTTCCATATCTTAAGGATCCACTTTGATTTCATTGTAACTAGAGAAACATCTATAAAAGAAAAGATTACATAACCAACAATGAAATTAACCAAAATATCAATTATATGGTAAAAAATAGTCATCTTTAGTACTAAATCTATTCAAATCTTGATAATCAACACACATTCATACTTTCTTATCCTCTTTTATAACTAGAGTAATAATAGTAATCCACTCTGGGTATTTAGTAATCGTGAGATATCCAACATTAAAGTACTTCTTGACCTTTTTCTTTATTTTTAAAGCCATTTTATATTTCATTATCCTTAACTTCACTTAGGCTTCAATGGCAATTTATGAACAACTATATTAGTATTTAGTTCAAGCATGTCTTGATATGAGTAAGAAAAATATTATTATATTGATAAAGGAGGCTAATTAACTTCTTTTTTTCATCCTTATGCATTGAAGTACCAATCTTCATTTCTTTCTCATCCATTTAGTGCCTAAGTTAGTTATCCCAGTTGATTCTTCATGAGATCAAATTTCTTTTTTTACTTGTTTCACTAACCTAAAGAGTTTTGTGAAGGCCTTTATTTCAACTTCCTTAGTATTATTAGTGTTACCAATAGGAAGATCAAAATCATATGTAGGGTTATAACATTATCATTCTTAATCATATCACATTGAAACCTAATTTCAAAAAGGATTTATAAAGAAAGAAAAAGGATAGAATAAGCAAAACTAAAAAGGTATAGAGAAAATGAGCATGGAGTGCAATAGATAATGCATTTATTATATGAAGCAAGTATTAGAATAGAAATATGAATGCCCTTCCACAACATAAATCCTAAAGCCTTGGGCAAAGCCTTCAAGGATGATTATATAAAATTACTTTAAATCAAGATTTATGATAATAAGAAGCTTAATGATTTCCTAATTGCTAAGCTTTAAGTCATAAGTACATGGATACATAAAATTATTATCTTCATTTGTATAGACATCATCTATTACGAGAGTTGGTTGTAAAATCCTGCATTATTACAAATGTAAATTCCTCAATTTGTGCCTAGGATCAAAGGGAGTACTTTCTCATTATATTAAATGGAAGAATTGACAATCATGATTCCTTATTGTATCAAATAACTAAAGGTTTACAGATGAATAAGAATGCATGTGTGTTTACAACTTCATGAATCTCTTAAGTATAAGAGAAGCTAAAGTCTTTAATTGCATTAACATTGACATCCTTAATAATGAAATATATTTAAACTAATTGATTATCCATCAAGCCTTGAGGGATTTCCTTAAAGTTAGCACAATCTTTAATAGAATATCCATTTTCATCCCTATGAAATTCTTTAATTTTTTTAGGGTTATGATCACAATATTGAGTTTTAATATATGATGATTGTAGGTGAACATATCTTATTTTATGCAAAAAGGGTGGAAATAAACTAGACTATTCATGAGTGACCTATGGTTTAGGTTGCTAAAGGCTTAGCTTGGCCTATTTATTTAATCAAACAAACCAAGCATGGGCCAATATATTGGCCTAGTTATTAAATAGGCCTAATTTATTCAACTTTAAACTTAGCATGTTGACCTATTAGGCTGGCTTGTTTAACTAATATATTACTCTAATTTAGTCCATTTTAATTAATTAACTAGCTATATTATAATTATTACTACTATTTTGTCATTGTACTTTCTTTTTCTTTTTCAATCTAATCATCAATATTCTTAAGTTTTAAAAGTTTATTAGTGATAAATTTATGTTATTATCATCTAATCTTTTTATTTTAAATAAATATGACTATAGTTTATTCCATTAAATTATTAGGACTTTTATAAAAGTGGAGACAAAGTTTTGTTCAATGCTTTATTTATTTAACAAAACTATTATTTTTTTTCTAAAAAACCTATTTATGACATATATACATAAGTATATTAATAATTTATTTAGATTTTAATAATTAGGCCTAAATAGGCTAATAAGTTAGGGCAAAAGTCAAACTAAACCAAAGTTTTAGCCTACAAATAGGTCATGAACTAGGCCTAAGCTAGTAAATTTTGAAATAGGCTCGGCCTATTTAAGCTGAAGCCTGACTTGGCTTAACTTATTTCCACCCTTATGTGTGATTTTGAAAATAGTTCCTATTGGCATATTTATCTCAAATACTTTTTTTTGATACATTCCATTAATTATCAATAAATGGCATTAACTTTAGAGCTTCCATGGTTAAGTAAAAGAATATGATTCATATTAAGCACCCCACACCTTTAAGGCTTAACCATTTAATATCAAGCAAAGCTTGGACCTAATTTTTCAAAGCTATGTAATTCTCAATAGAATGATTTATAGCTCATGCATAGTAATCATATCTAGCATTTTGATCATACCATTTTGGATATAAAGGTCTGTGGGTTCCACTGAGGTTAAAACTACTTTGTTATCTTAGAGAAGTTTGAAAAAAAAACTCAATTTAGGATATTAGGATGCAATTATATTGTATAAGCTTTCTTTCTTAATCATTTTGAATCATTCTCTCATCAGCACCTTGGTAAGAGTTCTGGCTTAAAGGTTAATTCATTTATGTGCCTTCATTGTGGACATATTATGGAATAAGATTCTACATACAGTGCTTGAAAAGTGGAAGCCATATATGGATAAATTATTAAATAAGATTGGAATGGTTGATTTACATATAGCTACTTAAGCCTCATTTATCTTGCTTTTTCCTTTTATCATGATTGACATTATACACTTCCCTTTCCTTTTTATTGCTAATTGTTGGCTTTTTCAAGCTCATAACTTTGCTTAAGTTATTAATTGTCTAACTAACTTTTACACTATATTCAATTATTTACCCAATAGTGATCACATCAAAGAAGTTAATGGAAGTATTAATGATTATTTTGTCATAAAAAGGTAGATAGATTATTCCAATAAATATTGAAACCATTTCTTTGTCAAACATAAATGGTTATACTTAAGTAGCTAAATTTCTCCATTATTGTGCATATTCTTTAAACATTTTAGTGGCCTTCTTTTCTAAGTTTTTCAATTGCTTTTAATCTAAAGTTATATCAATATTATAATGGTATTAACTTAAAATAGCATCAGCCAATTATTTTTAATGTTGCACCTTGTTTCAATTAAGTTTTACATACCATTTTGATGCAACACTAATCAAACTATCTTAAAAGAAATGAATTAATGACTTATCATCTTGAGCATAGAATCCCTTTTTTTTTTAATAATAAAACATTAAGTTGTTCATTGGATATCTAAACTAATTATACTTATCAAATTCTAGCACTTTGAATTTAGGTGGAATGACCCTATCAAGTAAATGGCACAATTTTAAAGCATCTACCATTCAATATTTATTAGTTCTTTCTGTTGCTCACAATCTTTCTTTAAGGATTTCTAACTTCTCTTTACTTTTAGAGTCTTTTGTAGACCCCTATCAAGAAGTTTTAAGCTTTTCTTGCACCTTAGGTTTATTAAAGTCATGAATGGGTTCTAATATATGCATACTTCCATTTCATACTATAGGTCCTTAATAATAGATTGATAAATTGGATAATAATAGTGTTATATCCCTAGTAGAGCATATAGAACTAACTTAGCTCTTAAAGGAAGGCATGCGTTTTAAATTGGTGGTACATTTCCCTCATGTAGAATTATGAAAAGGATTTTAGACATTAATAAGTGTATAGCCAAGTGGATACATCAGGATAGTATATTATGGTCTTAATTCTAATTTTAATTTGAAAATGTTCCTTAGCTTTTTTCTATTCTAAAGATGATAACATCTCCATGATTATTTCAAGTTACCATTTTAGCTCATCAATGTCCTTCTTCATTTACCCTTAGTTTCTATCTATTTCTTCTACAATCTTCAATTAGCAATAAGTTTGATACAAATGATGTGAAAGTCATTCATTCCTTTTCATTTCTTTCAAAAATAACTTTATGATTTATTATAAATCACTAATAACCTTGATCATAGACTTTAATTTTTTAGTATGCAATACTAATCCTTAAAGTGCACAATCAATTGCCAATTTTGTGCCTTTTTTTTTTAAAATGAGTTCAAGTGAGAAGAATAACCTTCAGTAATATATGTGCATGACGTATGCAAGAATTGAAAGAAAAAAAACCACAATCACACTTAGAAGAGCAAAAACAAAATCAAGATATAAGCCATTCAAGTTTAATTTCTAAAAATAAAGTTAAGCCATTTGGTAACTAAATGGCTTACTTATCATTTTTAAGAGTAGACTTGCATAACTAAAAAACACATAAGCAACAAAACGTTAATCATGGAAGGGTCCCTTCATATATCCTACCAGGATCTTTCTTAAGCTTGAAATTTCCTCATATAGGATAAAATTTTCTCAAATAAGGTGGCTATTGAGTTTATTCTAATTCATGCTTAGTTTAAGTTCTATGAAACCCAATTAATAAAAGGTCTCCAAATTATCCTTCCCTATGATAGGTTAGAAAATAGAAATGGTTTAATTTAAGCGGGGATATTTCACTAGCCTACATAGAAACCATTAATCTTGCAAAGGCATTGCTACTTTGCCCTTAACTAATCCTAAAGGGAAATGTAAAGCTTAAGAGTAAGGCTTATGTTGTATGTGTAAGAAATTTGAGTGAGTGAGAGGGAACATAAACCATTCTATAATCTTTGCATAACTAATTTGTTATGAAATAAATATAAATAACCATCATGAGACAAACAAGGTAAATACATATATAATGAAAAGAAAAAACCAAAGTGGACTAAGAAAATCCAAAAAAAAAAAAGAAACATAATAGCTTAATTCCAATTTTGTCCCCATAAAGTCACTAATTTGTCACAACGTGCCCTATAACAAGATGAGAGGTGAGTAGTCTTGTCTCGAATATTAAAGCATAAGTAAAAGGAATGAAATAACTACCAATTATTTTTAATAATATGATTGGAACATGTAAAGAGGTCTATATTTCTAGAGTTCAGATTTAAGAGTTGATTATGTGGAAGGAAGGTATTAGCTCTCTACAATGTCCATTGAAAGAATGGTTACCTATATATTCTAATATTATCTTTTTAAATGAATTAAAATGTTTCTTTTTTTACTATATGTATGTGTTTTTTAGAATAAAAAAATTATAATTTGTATATCTCACCTTATATTTCATAATATAAAAAACAATACATAATGCTTATAAAAACAAGTAGTGTAAACAATATATACCGCTATTATTAAACCTAAACTAAATGACTAGTACAATCAGTCCAACTGAGAATTGATCCTTGGTCCAGTTTGGAAGGATAGTTTAACCACTTTGAACTGCTGAAACCTAACAAATATTCGGGTACCCGTCAAACTGGTTGTGAACTAATTCGAATGGGTCTCCATTGTGCACATCAATAAAGAAGAATTGTGCTATGATGGAAAGTCTAACAATTGACCCTTCACACATTAGTAACAGGCTTGACCACTAGAGTAATGTTGCAATTCAAACTATATATGTCATTAAATATATATATCGAGTATTGTCGCAACCATAAGGCTATAAAATGAGCTGGTCCGTGTGGATACGGACTCATCACGGACTTGGCTTGTATTACCCGTGTTAAAAAATAGATATAATTTTAGGAGTTCAAACCCACATAAAACTTGTGCAGATACAAGACGATCCGTGAGTTTTAACAAAAAACTCACAAACTTTGGGGATACAAGTTAGTCCATCATAGACCGGGTTCGTGATGGACCGTTCCGTATTACCCATTTTAAAAAATGATCTTAACATTAAAGGTCCATATCCATAAAAATGGGTCACGGGTCACGGGTTGCGAGCCAGTCCGCTGGCTGTAACCTATTTGACAGCCCTACACAACCAAATCTTCTAACAATAAAAATATATTTATTATATAATAAATTATATTAATTAAGCTTATATTAAATATAATTTCAAATTATTTTATTTCAATTATTGTCGTTATTTTAAATATTTCTTAACTTCATTTAAATTATATTATATATGTTATTATAAATTTTAGTAATGAAAATATATTTATTTTTGTATAGTAGTAACATACAAATTTAAAATTTAGAAAAAATATTAAATCCTTAATGACTTAAAAATATTAATCCATAATGTCATGTATTAATTTTTTTATTATATATATTTAAAAATATAAAAATATATTAAATGGTTCAACCATCTAATCGAATCGATTGAACCAATTCGATCTTCACTTGCTTACTTTACCAAGTCAATGGTCGAATCAAGTTTAAAAACACTGTATATACCTATAAAATAATATTTAGAAAAAAATTAAATAAAAATAATAATAAAGATAAAATAAAGAAAGAAAATTTTTAAACATCACTCTTGTAATACTGCGACAATACTCACACATTCCAACCAATTTTTTAATAGAAATTTATAAAAATATTAGTATGATTATTTTAATTATAGTTAATTTGATTATTAAATCTATTCATGGTAGAATTTGAACGAAATAAAATAACTCAATAACATTAAGTACTAGCATAATCACACTTGTAATTGGATTATATGTCATAGTCATTGTTTTTATTATTTTTGAAAGATTTTAAATAAAATGATTGGAATATTAATAAGATAGAGTGAGAAATTATTTTATCTAACTTTTAAAAAATGTCTCATATTAATAATTTTTTATTCAAATTTATTTAACTTAATGGTCAAATCTAAATAGAAAAATTATTTCAGGAAAATTAAGATTATATTTATTACACTTGTGATTAAGTTTAATATTATTATATCATTGACAAAATTTAAAATTATAGTTTTATAAAAGTAAAAATGTGTATGAAATAAATTAGTTTAAATTAGAAATTTTGCTATTAGTAATTTTGTGAAGAAATTGGATTTTTTTTGGTGATGATGAAATTAAATTTTTAATAAATTTTATCATCTCTCCTAAATGAAAAAATACACAATAAAATATTAAAGGAGTTAATTATATTTTATAGTATTATATCATGGTAAGTTAGAAGAAATTTTTAAACTAAAAGTTAATGTTGATAAATAGAACTAATAAAAAAATAAAAATAGAAAAAGGCTTTGGATAGGACAATCTCATAGTCATAAGCAATAATTTTTCCATAATGAATGCCTCTATTCTTTGAATTTTACACTCTTTTTCTATATCCTCATTTTTTTACAATTATTATTTATTTTTTATATATTGTATAGGTTTAAAATGTTAAATTTGTCTAACTTTATAAATAAATTTAAATATAAGAATTAACTTTGGAATATTACAATCATATTTGTTGCACTTGGAACTTGACCTTCTAATTTTCTTCATCATTGGAAAAGATCATAATATTTAAAAAAAAAAGAGAAATTCAATATAGACTATAGATACACATGAAAATATAATATAATGAAATAAATTAGAACACAATATATATAAAAAATATGACAATAATAAGGTGATTTTTATACAATAATATTGAGATTTTTTTTAATTTAATCAACTTACTTATTCTGACTATTAAAATATCTCTTATTTCTAGAATATTAAAATTAAATTGAACTTTCAGACTATTTTCATATATTATATCATAGAAATTGCACCAAATTAATGAGTTTTACCAAATTTATTAATAATAAGACTATCATAAAAAAATTATTATAATAAAAAGAATAAAAAAAATGGAATAATAAAAGAAAAGAGGGATGGAATAGCTCCAATGCACTTACATGTGCCATCCTATCCACCTTTCTCAAAAGAATATAAAAAAAGAGAGAGATAGGATAGGCAAAATGCACTTGCATGTGCCGTTTCGCCTTTATTTTTTAAATGCCCTTCCTATTCAATTTTCAAAACTACACTTTAGATTTCCATTCACTTCTCTCATTACTTCTCTTCTTTTATATAGTTATTTCTATTTCTTCATCTCGCATAACCAAGTTTAATGGTTCTCCCATAAAGAGATTAGATCTCTTTTCCTTTACTTCACCAACATTTTTATCTCTTCTAACTTCAAATTTTTTTATTCTTTTTACAAAATAATTTTTTTAGAATACGTTAAAGTTCTAATTTCATTTTGTGCAAGAAAAAATATTGCAATATATGCTTTATGAATATGAATAGAAATTTAACTATATGCCTGATGTTGCATCTGAAATGGTGGTAAGGATTTTGATATTTTAAGTTTGATAATTCGGAATGAAGATATAAAAAATTCTTGGTGAGCTTTCTCTTTACTATTTTTCATTTTTTTTCATCCTTGTTCTTTTATTTCCCTAATTATTTCTCTTTTCTTCCTATGCACCTCTCTTCTTCTCATCTATCTTGCTTTTTTTATATCTTTTCTTCTTTTGTCTCTCTTCCTTTCATATTCTTTCTTCTTCTCTTCTCCTTCCTTTTTAGAATGGCTTACATTTTCTTCTTATAAGAGAGATTTTGGAAGCCCAAATCTTACTAAAAATTTTGTATTAAATGGTTTGTAAGGGGATCCAAAATAAGAAGTATGTAACATATAAAAATGGAAAAAAAGTTTATAAAAGTCTGATATTTTATATGTTGAAAAAGAAAGCAAGCTCTTCCTCTAAGTGCATATTTCAAAAAAGTAATGCAATTGGACTTAAAGAGCTTCATAGGGTGTAGTATAAGGAAGTGAAAAGTGTTTTTTTTTTTTTTGCATTTTTCTATTTTCATATTTTTTATTCATTTCATTGTATGATTATTTGGAAAAATTAAGTGCCAACAATCAAATTTGTTTAAATTTCACCTAAAAAAAGAGCAAAATTTATAGGTAGTATAAAAAATAATAGGCATCTTTTCAAAGTAAGCAAATGATTGTCACACCTTTACATATTGGTTAAATCCAAAATTGATATGTAAACTTTTTACATTTTCTATTAGGATTCTTGAAATGCTTTTTGGATAATGGTTCTCTAGAAAATCAACGTTTTAAAATTTTGCACTTTCCAGTGTAAAAGCCTAACTTCAAATATTAGTTAAGTTTAAAACTAGTGTCATATGTTTTCCACTATTTAGAAAAAGTTCACTATATCAATATAGACATTGGTTATATTTATTATCTGTTGTCTTAAGTTTATATAATTTCAAAAATATCATTGAGTCAAAATAAATTTCAATGATAATGGTGTCATGATACTTTCTAGGCACATGACCAATGTAAGTGGTCATTACAAGTGATAACTTACTAGCCTTCTTTAAACATAATGCTTCTTATACATAAATACTATTCATCTAAAGGGAATATTGTATTTAAGAATTTAAATACCAAATATACTAATGTTTTGACATACAAAACTAATCTAATTGCCTTAATGCTTATCTCAATGCCAAAACTTCATGAGCATGCCCACTTTCATCCAATCTAATAGCAGATGGACACTTAGGGGGGTAAACCCTAAAAAAGATAAAATAGAGAAAAGAAAGAAGTGACTTTCCTTAAAACTTAATAAAGTAAACTCCAAGGATTTAACCATAATTAAATACTAAAGTTTAATGTAACACTTAATTCATACATATATATATGTTGTAAGAAATCATTAGGTATCACCTTATTAGATGTCCAAGTTCCTATATCTTTAAGTGAGAAAGGGGAAAGATATTTGGAGTAAGACTTATTTGACAAAATAAAAATCATTTCACAGCACTACGAGTCATGGTCAATATATCTTAATATCATCACAATGGTATTTGTTGCCACATCTATAGTCTCACATATCATTCATGACATAATAACAATATTAATTCCATCTTAAGAAGCCTCAAAAGGCCCACACACAAACATTCATCACAATTATACCATATAGGAGTTCATAAGGCAATTAAAATTCATATTTATTTCATAATTCAAAGCAATAAGCAATATTTAAATATATATATCTATTTTGTAACTCTCAATCAAACCTTATATCCTACCTTCATTTCCTCCTTTGTTTCTCCTAAACCAACCTTACACTCTACTCTTCTTTTATTGGAAATTATCCATCTGGCATTCATATTGCCCTAACATATTTCTTAATACATATTTTCTTAATGCTTTCATTTTATATATCATAGCATAAGCCATATTCATCACATTAACCAAACAATATTATGCCTCAATACATAACTACATATTGCTTACAAACACATTCATAAACAAATGCATCATAATAATGTTTATAACACATAACAATGCTCCAATGCCTTCCTCGTATACTTCTATGTTAAACTTAAATAAATGCTTAAATCTCATTCAAAAGTACACATCAATCATATCATACTTCCAACATAATCATAAGATTTTTTTTATCATCATTCTTATATTTAAATGCACACACATACACATATACAAACAAACTCCATTTTATGTTGTCATTACACTACCAACTTTAAATTCATTACTATTATTTATGTAATTGACTTTCATTTATTATATACTATTTTATTTTAATCTTAGAGAGTTTAGCTTTTGGTTGATATTTTTTTTAATAACTCAAAATTTACAATTTTTTTGCTCATGAAACTTATTTTTTATGAAATTATATTCAAATGTTTTTCTAAGGATTGATCATTTAATTAAAATGGATATAATATGAAGTAATTATACCCTTTGCAAGTTAGTCCTAAAAATTTAACATTTCTTTATCTTGAATTCTTGAACTTCTTTCACTATTTTAGTAATATCTCAAAATATACTAAGGAATTGACTTGAATCTAGCTCTATCTAAAAGTAGATTTGATTACCTTTCCAACAGGTGGTCTTCTGCTTAAAATGGACTTAAAATGAAAAATTTATACTTTTTTTAAGTTGAATTTAAAATCCTAGGAAGAATAGGTGGCTGTTTTGCACCAAATGGCTAACCTTATCTAAAATCCTAGAACAATAGTTGCTTATTCTGATCAAATAGCTAGCTATTCACTTGGCATTCTACAAAAATTTAAGCATAAACAAACACTGTTCATTTAACTTTTTTATCACTCAAATGTGTTTTTCATGCCATGAATCTATTCCAAATCACAAATACAAAGCAAGGATACAATATTCATGCTATTTCCAACATTGAAACCAACCTAAAACACAAGAATAATTAATTACTTCATAAAATTCAATATAACTTAAATTTAACATAAACCAATCAAAACCATTCAAGCTTTTAAATTAGGGATTAGAATATTTACTTAACTAGTTTAAAAGAAGATTTGGAAAGCTTGATTTATTATCTTTTAGTCCTAATCAACTAAAATCCCAAGAAATGCACATTAGGATTCAAACCCTTCTTAGGACCAAGACCTTTAAATGGTCAAATCTAAAATGGAGATTGAAGGAATACTTATGAGAGGTTAATATTTAAGAAATCTTACCTTAATTGTATAAGAACTTGATGGAAATAACTTCCCTTGCTAACTTGATAGAGAGGGGAGATGATAAGTTGAGAGAAGGATAAGGTGATTAGGGTTTAAAGAGATAAAAAAAGGAATAATAACACTACGAGAACTGAAATTTGATTTATAAGGGCAAGGATATTATTGTCTCTTTATTCTAACTCTCTCACATATTCATATACTCGCTTTTAATTACTTATGATCTTTAAAGTTTTACTTCACCCATTTTTTCTCACTTATTTCATATATAATGCTCATCACAATTTACTCATTAAACATATAATTTTTTTAATCATAATTATTTTACTAAAATTGATTGACTTCTTTCTCTTTCATCACATTCAAAATTTTAAAATTCAAAAAATTTAGGGAGGATATGAAAAAATGGTAATAACATATATCAATAATTCTATAGTAGTGTAAAATTTTAAACAAATTAAGGGTCTATTTGTTTATTATTTTTAAAATATTTTTTTATTTTTATGTTTTTAAAAATATAAGTTCCTGTTTGGCAATTGTTTTCTTAATCTGTTTGTGAAAATTATAACTCCAAATGTATAATTTAAAAATAAAAATAACTTTTAGATATTTTATAAACTTGTTCTTTAGTTTTTTATGTAAAATTTATAATTAAATAAAATATTTTCTTATTTAATGTTTCAAATGTCCTCTATTCTATAATTTTCTTAAATTCAAAAAAAATATTTAAAAACTAAAATCTTATTTTTAATCTTCAAAGTATTAGGTTTCTATCAATTTCGTCCCTAAGATAAGATTTATATCAATTTGATCTCTAATAATCTATGTCTAAGCAAAATTTTAATTTCTTTAGTAAATATTAATTATTTAGGATAAGGATTAAAATTTTGATTTTAATTTAAATATGTAAGGATTAAATTGATATAAACCTGAAATTAATAAAAATATAATATTTTGAAGATTAAATTACAGTTTTAGTCATTTTTAAAAATAAGTAAACACATTTTTAAATTAAGCATTGAAAACCTTCTCTGGGAAAAAAAAGGCATATTCAAATATATCCTAAATAACTATATTAATATATAATTTTAAAAATTTTGAAAGGTCAAGGCATTCGAGACCTTCCCTGTCTCTCTCCTAAGCTCCGCCACCTGGCCCAAGAGACATGGATCCCTACAAGAAAAATGAGTTGTCGAAAGTATAGTGAGAATGTTTGGACATTTCATACCTCTGCAAGAGATAAGGATTCAGTCCCATCGAGATATACAAGAAATGAGGATTCAGTCCACACAAGAAAGCGTTTCCAGTTGCTTCACTCAATGTATCTGCGGTTGTATACACACAATGGCAATGAAAAAAGGAGAGCGACGAAGAGAGAGTTGGCTAATAAATGATCGAGAACATTTTCAGGGAAAAATCATATTTATCAATGTAGATCGAACTTTTTGAAACTATTAAATGCATTTTAAAAAATAAAGTACAAAATTGTAATTTTTAATGTGAAAATTAAGAGAATAGATAATTGTAACTTGTAAGTTTAAAATTATTTTATTATTTATTAAATTTTGAATCCATAATTTGAAAACTAAAGGCTAAGATTTTTTATTTTATCTTCTAAAATATATTTTATATTTTAGAGGAGTTCAATTTAATTTTTTTAATTTTTCTTTTTCTAACTTTGAAGACTTAAAATCAAAATTTTAAAATTAATATTTATTATTCATATAATTAATTATTTTATTAAAAAATTGTACGCTATCAACAAATAAAGAAATGATCTAATATTGAAATTTAATAATTTTTATTAATAGTAAAAATATTATAATAATTTTTATTATTATGGTAACACGTAAATAAGTGATGATATAAAATTGTTTTACATTAATCAGATCAAATTTAGATATTTTATTTCAATTTCAATTTTATTTAATGTCAATATAAAATTTTTTATACTATTAATAAATAACAAATAAGGAAATGACTTGGAACAATAAGAATTTTTTTTATAATAATAGAAGAAGTAGTTAATCCATTAGATGCATACATGCGAGGATCAGATATCAAATCCTGAATATAACGGAAGGCGCAAAGCTTCTAAAAAGCATCGAATACCATTTGATTCAAACGCTCTCGATTAACAATAAAAAAATTTATATAATGAAACCAACTCATATGATTATCTTTATAAATATTTTAAGAGCATATTCTTATATTTTGACTTAGTATATCATATTTTTATATATAATTTTGAATTCATTATATAATTAAAATTTAATATAACTAATTTAATTCTATACAAAATTATATGAAAAGGTGGGTTTAGTACACTGATGCACGATAATAATTTGATTCTATTTTAAAAAGATCATAAAAAATTAAAAAAAATAAGTGAAAAGATGAATTAAATAAATTATAAGCAATGCTTTTTCATATAATTAAAAAAAATCATAATTTGATTCTATTTTAATTCTATTAATTATATCACATATGTGAAAATCAGGAATCAAATTTTAGATGTAATACTTCTAAAAAATATGAAATACCATTTGATCCAAACCTTTCGGCAAATGCAAGGAATTTTATATAATGAAACCAACTTATATGATTATCTTTGTAAATATTTTAAGAGCATATTCTTATATTTCGACTTATTATATCATATTTTTATATATAATTTTGAATTCATTGTATAATTAAAATTTAATATAATTCATTTAATCCTATTAATTATATCATACAAAATTATATGAAAAAGCGGGTTTAGTACACTGATGCACAATAATAATTTCATTCTATTTTAAAAATATCATAAAAAAATTAAAAAAATAAGTGAAAAGATGAATTAAATAAATTATAAGCATTAATTTTAAGATTTTGTATAATTCAAATTAGGGCGGAATTACTATGGCCGTAAGGCTCAATTTATTTCCACACATTTATATATATTGTATATTTAGTCCTCGAAACAAATAAGATTGGCTATTCAAATGAAAATTTGACGTAAAATATTATATAATACTATCTAATATAATTCACAAATTATTAATAATCTATAATACTTGTAAATAGCATAGATTTTTATTATTTTTCCTTTTGAATCATGAACACTTATATTTCATAATTTTAATTTCTCTAAATTTTGCATATAAATTTTATAACTTTTCCATAAGAGTTGCAATTTTTTTACAAATTTTATGTATAATAAGCATAAAGGATTATAATTTTATTGATAAAATATTATATTACAAATAAATTTTAAAAATTATAAATTTTTATAAAAAGCTACTAACTTTTAGTGAAATAAAGGTTACAAAGTATAGTTATATCCATTTTTCAAAATTCGAATCTAAATATGATATATAAAAATAATATTTTATATGTGTACAGTTGCACTGAAAAGGCCTTCTGGTTGTACAAATTCAACAAATATACGTACACTTTGCATGCAGCAGCCCCTCGACAATGCCCTGTTTGCTACATATTAAGTAATCTCTATGTTATATATAAGTCATAATATTTCTTACTTTTTATAATAAAAATTATTTTTATAATTCACCATTTATTAATTTGTCATTTCTTTTCTATTTACCTTTCAATATTAAATTAATTTATAATAAAAATTTAAATTTAAAGTACTTATTTATTATCAAAATTTACAAATACTAAATTATTCCAATCTTATAAAAAAATTCCTTAAAAGGCTCTTCAAATTATATTTATCTTTTTTTCTTTATACTTTACTATTATCTTCTCTAGAACTTTTATCTTCTTGCTACTTTTAACATTTTATAACTATTTGATAACACTATTGCCATGTAAGTTCCTTTTTATAATTTATTTTGCATCTTTTTTGCTATATTGTTGTTCCAATTTGATTATCCATTTTTATTATGAATAATTTATTTCATTAAATTTTTATTTTTTAAAGATTTATAACTTAATTCGTTCTCATTAGCTTACTTAATTTTTTATGTATAAAAATTGTGAGTGCGTCTATTTTTTATATGATTCATTTCATTTATTAAATTCTTTAATTATTCTACAAACTCTTTAACAAGAAAAAATAGTTATGCTTTTGGGAGGAAATTATGGAAGGAGCAGAATTGCCATGCTGTGAATTGCTACTCTTAAAGATTTTTACAAATTTACAATTGAACTCAATAAATTTGCAAATGAACTCAATAACATTTCTTATTTTAAAATTTAAAACTTATTTTATTCCTATCTTCATTAGATTTCATTTGAAATTTTCTACTTGTTTATTTTCATTTAATTTAAATAGAAATCTTTTTATTCCTATTTTTATCATATTTCAAATCCAGTTTAAAATTTGTAAAATTTTATTTACAATGCACTTTTTCTTCATATGTATTTGATAAAATCCTTATTTGCCTACATATAAAAATGAACAACTTCACTTGTAACCATTGGAGAAAATTTGAATATGATATTAAGTCTATTCCTTTCAATACCATCTTTTTTAAAAAAAAAATTAAGTTTGATAATATTTTCTACAAAATAACATAATAGTTCATCTTTATTTAATGGATTTTCACTATGATAATTATAAATTTATTTTTTCATTTCATAATTTAATTGATTGCTTTTTTATAATTTTTTCCTCAATATTTATGTTATTTTTCTAATCTTTTTTCCTTCTTCATATTCTTAATATATTTTTTTAAACTTCAATCAAAATATTTTATATTTATGATTATATAATTTTTTTATTTTACTGCCTTTTTTTATAAATTTGTGACTTTATAAGTATAATTGATCATGATTTTTAAGAAAGTAAAGATCCATGATATTATTATGTGTCTATATGGATTTTTTTTTCAAACTTTGGAGAGACATTTCTTTTGTTAATTTCTATTATAAAGTAACTTTTAGAAAATATTTAAATATGAGTCCTCTATTGGTGTTTTTCTATCAAAAGCTATTCTTCTCTTCCATGTAAATTAAAAAATAAAAAATATTTGGTATTGAAATATTGAATTTTAGTCGATAAGTAGTAATTTGTGGATTATATTTAATGAGTTATTTATAATATAAAATTATTATTTTAAAATTTGTTTTATGATGCACTAATATGGTAAATGAAAATTTTATTAGAATAATAAAGAAAATCTATTCTTATAATAAATTATATTATTAAATAATAATAATAATAATAATAATAATAATAATAATCTTAAAAATTGACATCTATTTAATGTGATTTTTAAATTTAAAATTAATTTTTTAGTAAAATAATTTTAAATTAATTATCTACTTGAATATTAAGCTAAATGAGGGAGAGATTATTTTTTCTTTCTTTAAATTTCTCCCAATTTTTATTTTATTAAATACTTTTTTTAAATATCTTCTTCTATAAACATTTTATTCTTTTGACTATTTTTCAAAAAAAAATTTCAAACATTTCTAATTTCCTTCTCTCATTTTACTTTAATTTTTTTCTTTTTTCTCTTTCATAGATTTTCTCTAAAGGTTCTATAATTATTATTATTTATAGAATACTTATACTTTAGAAATTTATTTTATTAGATGAAATTGTTATCTACTTACATTTAAGATTGTAAAAGTAAGAGTGAATTTTTTGTTTTAAGTTTGCAGCATATAGTCAAAATAACTTGGAGTAGTTTAACTTTGATTTAACTTATGAGGATTTAAAAGTGAGAAAAATTTTTAAATTTATTTTATATGATCTAATGTATATGAAATAATTTATAAATTTAATTTTTATTTTATTATAATATTAATTTTAATTATTTAATGATATACATATAATAAAATTATAATATTTTATTTTATAAAATATTTCTTAAAATTATTAATTATATATTAATTTTTTATCTAATTCTCTTTATAAATAATTGACATATGATTATAACATTATATTATTAAAATAAATATTTATTCATGCAATGTACGGATAATTAAGCAGTAATTAATAATAAAACCTTGTCGGGAATGAAAATGTAACAGATGGTGATGGGTGACCATGTTGGTTATATAAATTCATCCTCTCTCTAGTTCGCAGTTATGATAAAGTTTTGATGTGAGATTAACTATCATATCAATTTAATTTTGAATACAATATATGTGTAATTTAGTAATATTATAAATAAAAATACATGTGTGTAACGTTGTTTTATAAAAATATTAACTCACCTTTATTTTAATATTGATATGGCAATTAGGTATTTTTCAAAAGCCAAATATGAAACCTCATAAAGTGATTTAAATAGATCTCAACAAGGACAGTATACACAGGACTTTATTGAGAATTTTGCTCATAATTTAGTTCTAAGACGTAAATTGACGATAAAAAAGAAATTATGTGATTAAATTAAATCATTCCATTAGAAATATAATAATTTTTTTATATATTCCTTCTATTTTTTTATTAATTGCATTTCAAAAAAAATTTCTTCTTATCTATCACTTCAAATTTTCAATAAAGTACTAATTTTTTAAAAAAATTTATAATTTTTTTGGTAAATATTTTATTATTCTACACTCTCAATTTATTTGCATTTATTTTATTATATTTCTCTTTATTTTTAACTGTCTTAAATTTTGTATATAAAGGATAGTCTTAGAAAGTTTAATAAAAATAAATAAATTAAATAATTTTCTTAATATCTATGAAATCAATTAATTATGATATATAATAAAAAATAGAAAGAATAATTTGTTAGAAGTGGCACATTGGAGTACAAATATGATGACAAAAGTTTCTTAAAGAAAACATTTGGATGAAGTAAAATTTATGAATGTTTCATTTCTACCTAACATTTAATTAAGATATATAGATCCTCAATATATTATTCACATCCAAATAAATTGAAAAAATTTTAAATGTAGTATTTTCAAACTTCTATTTCATTAATTAAAAAAATTATTTACACAATTGTGATATTTAAAAGTATCTATATCTATATATATATATATATATATATATACACCTCATCGAATCATGTTAGAATAGGGAGGGGGCTAAGATCCTCCGTACTCGTCTCTGTTTCAAAAAAATTCTACCCTTCCCTATTTTGATATTGGCTTTCAATACTTTGTGGGAATATATTTATGAAATTTGCCTTTGATCTTAGCCTTCAATTACAATATGATCAAGAGAAAATAAAATAAATATAATTAATATTATTAGCATAATAATCTATAAATAGCTACCACCCAAAGTATAAGATTTTTCACTGATATATTAGGTAAATCACCCTTCAACAATCTCTCAATCTTTGTGCAATTAGTTTTACCAATGGAGTAGAAAACTTAGGACTTAGGATATGTGAGTAGAGACCATTTTATATATTATACAATTTGGATTCTAAATTATATCTATCACTAGATCCAAACCAATTTACTAGTATTGTACCAAGTACCCATACGTCTATATAAAATTGTCACACACTTAGAGTTTAATTAACAATAATCCTTTTATTAATAAATTATATAAAATTCATAAAATACTAACATACTCATCCTTATTCCTATCAAATATTTAAGTTTTCTTACCTTAGATCAATCAAAATAGATTAATTCTACATTACCAAGTTAACACAATGGGAAAAAAACTACATATCATGTTAATCCCAATTTAGACTATTTTTTTAATCGAATTGTGTCACTACAGTACCAATCCTTAATCTCAATCCCTTTTTGACTTTTAATAGGTGATTCTAATCAAATTTTACAAATTATTATACTTTATTATTATTACATCACTTATTTATTTATTACTATTTTTATATTTAATTATTTAAAATAAATTATTATTATTGTAATTACTATTACTATTACTAATATAAATATAATTACATTTTATTATTATTATCATTTAAAAATTTATATTACTAATCATTATAATTATTAGTATTGAATATAACAAAAATAGTCAGAAAATAAATTAAGACACAACAACTTCTAATGATGAAAATTCCTAATTGAAAGAGAAATATCATGAGATCTAGTACTAAAAAATTTCATTATTAATTAAAATAGGTATAAATATTTTGTTAACTAAATTCATAATTTATATATGAATACATCACTATTTTGCTATGGCAATAATAATTTATTACTCTAATTAATACATTTATTTATTTTTATAATTATATATTTATTTAGTTATAGTAATTCCTTTATATATGTTTAGTTATAATACTTAATTTGTGTAATTATTTTTATTAATTTTTAAGTTTTATTATTAATATTTTCAATTTTTTACATGATTTTTATTATTTTTTAATTTAATGTAATTATTTATTTTAACAACTTGATGCAAGGTACATCTAAAATATTAAATATATAAGTGAACTCATTAATTTTAATATTAAATATTTTTAATTTTAATTCAATTATTTATTTTGATAAACTTGTATAATATATGTTGATAATATAAAATATATAAATTTATTAATTTTAATATTAAATAATATTTAATATCACTTATATATAATTTTAATATATATATATATATATATATATATATATATATATATATATATATGTGCAAACACATATTAATAAACTAATTATTTATTATTTACTAATATTATAGGAATAATGAATTAACTTAATAACCTGGTAGCTAACACTTACTAGTCTTAACCCTTTATTATGTCAAACTAACTAATTCCAATTTTTCACCTAATTGGACCATTTTATTTTTATTTTTATTTTTAATTTGTAGCAATTTTAGTTGTAAGTTAGACAAAATTACACCAATTTCAAGCCAATTCCTTTTGACATCTTTACATCCTCATTTCTCATTTTATTTAAATGACACATATTTATCCATATCCTATTATATTTTTTTAATAAAAAATTAAAGTTATTCAATTATTTTTTCCTATTTATCTAATTATAATTTATCTATATCATATTATATTTACCATATTTATCTATTTATCTATATATTATTACTTTTTAATAAAATGATAGTTACTTGAAAATTCTCATAATACTAATATAATAAAGAATAATATTAATTCTTTTGTTAAAATTTATCTATAAAAAATTTTTATATTTAAATTAATCAATTGTATACATAGTTTTAGTTCTTTCTTTTATTATACAATCAAATTTATATATAATTATATACTGTTGTACATTATTTAATTATATATTATATAATATGGATATAAAAAAGGTCGTGTATATAATTTTCGTACTCATATCTACGCCCGATAAAATCCTTACAAAAATTCCCTTACATGTACTCGAATGAGTAAATATTTAGAGTACCCATTTGGTATGAATCAAATCACCATCCTTATATGGACCACAAATAAATAATCTCCCATTAATTCAATGTATCAAAAATTTTCAAACTTACATTAAAAATACCCCTTCAAATAATATGAGTCTAAATTATTTGATCGATGGACTATTTAGTGCTAAACTTATAAAAGAAATATTTTGCATCAAAAAAATATGAGAAATTTTTCTTAAAAGGATTTACAGTAAATCATAAAAAAATGCAAAATGTATATCTAAACTTGAGAAATTAATTGTTGATATTAATTAATAATATTCTACAACAATAAATGGAGATAAATAATGTCATTTATAAAATATTTTCACCAAATAAGGGTAAACATTATAGAGCGCTTCCTATGGTATCCAAGGGTAAGGATGCTAAACTAGCCAGTTCATGTGAACTATTTTGACCAATCCAATCCACACAAAAGCCTACAAAACTTATAGCTTTGTCTTATACACGGGCTTGACTTGTAGGCCGGCTCATAGCCTATATGAATCCAACCTACACTAATCGTGTCCATTTAGACTTGTATCTTTGCGACTCTATTTTTGCCAAAGCTCGGTTAACAAAAAAAAGCCCACAGGCTAGTTCGTAGGCCCACAAGCCTAAGCCTATTTACCACCCCCACCCAAGGGTTTTAAAACTTAGGATGACATGGTAAGCATAAGAATTGTTAGATTTATAATTATTCATTTTTTAATAGATGTGATAAAACAATCTTAATTTAATGATTTCTAAAATTGCTACTTCATCTCGAGTTTTTAAATATTATAAGCACTACAAAATTCATCACATTATAGATATATTATCTCAAAGAATCTTTGATGGGTTAAATAAAATATAATCTTTGCATTCAGATAATACAAAATATTCGAAGAGAAGTTTAAATTGCTAAAAAAAGGAAGAAACATTTTTAAGAATAAGTAGATATTAGAGCGAAATAATTTACTTCTTTAGGTAAATGAAGAAAAAAATCATAAAAATTTATTTATAAATTTATAGATGCAAAAATGATATAAAATTATAATTCTAACAATATAAGTAAATTTTTTAAAAACTTAAATTAATTATTTTAAGGTTAAGAAAAATTCCATACAAACATTACTAAAATAGAAAATTCATACTCATATAAACAATAATTAATCTCTAATCTAATTCAATATGTTTACAATCATAATGCTAGATACCAAAACAATATTTGAGTAAAATATGATCTAAATGATAGCTTAAAAATATTCATTAAAAAACTCCAAATAATAAGAATTATATATATATATATATATATATATATATATATATATATATATATATATACACTTATTTAGTTAGGTAACCAAAAATATTATTATTTCAAATAGAATTAATTACATTTTCACAAAAGCAACCAATTACCTCATAACATATTCCTTTTTGGGAAGAGTGTATAACATGCAATGAGTTCTTTATTTGAAAATAATAAAATACAAAGACTAAGCTTCTAAATAAACTTTTAAACTATACAATCCTAATATTCCAAATAGGCTTTTAAATCACAAGTCTAATAAACTATAAGTGCAAAGTATTAAATAGACTTTTAGACCAAAACGAAGTTAATGAATGCAATACATAAGTATTGTAAAATCCATCCCCTTTGGGCATAAAAATATCTCAAGCTAGTTTATCACCTATTCCAAAATGCTTTATTTTCTTCCAATTAAATTACACAATGACCTCTTTTAGGCTAGCCATTATATGTTATGATTGAAAACTTTCTCATAACTTGATGAGAAAGCATACAAACCTTTATAAAGGAATCACTTTATCAACAAACATTGATTTTGCAATACCACTTATCTCATATTGAAAATTATATTGCCTAGAAGTTTTGCATACTTAACTGGCATATGTACATGTGATATAGATAACAAGAGATAGTAGACATGTGTATTGCTAGATCCCAAGATCATATATTTATTGCATTTTAATAGGCTTAAACCAATAGCTATGATCATAGTCAAAAGTCACAATTAATATAGTTTAATGTATAATACATAAAGAGGTTTAGAATATTCATTTATTTTAAGGGTTCATGCTACCATTAAACCATGATCAATAAAGGGATAAATTTTAAAACAATGTAACTTGAATCAATCTCTATTAACATGTTTCTTAATAGAAACAAAATATTTAAAATTCAAATATATTTAAACTTATTATAAATTTATAACATACCTTAGTTGACCTATGTAAGACCTACATGCCTTATTATTTCCTTATTGATAACAGTTAATACTTATAAAAGTTCTAATTTTGAGACTCTCGTTCATAATCAAATGCAATTAAAATAAAGGAAAATTGATTAGTATTAACCATAACTTAAAGGGTAAAATACAGTCCCTTCTCCTAAGGTTTAACCTAAATACAGTCCTTTCCCCTTGATTTTCAATTTTGGACTACAAGTCCCTGAAGAATAGAAATTTATTACTCTTCCCTCCCTTTAGTGCCTAATTCTATTACTATGCCTAACAGAAATTTTGTGAGAAGTGTGTCATAAACTTTTTGGATAATATTGCCCTTATGTCAATGGTATACATATTAAACAATGTAATTCATTATTTAGTTAATGAAATCAAATTCTCATTTTATGATAAATGTGTGATTTATTGCCTAAATTCTTATAAATCAATACATGATACTATAAATATAATTAATTAAAATTTCAATAAGTATATTATTATTTTAAATATTATTATTATACTAATATTTTGTATCATTATGATTAATGTTTCATATAATCTTTACAAAAATTTCTTTTTACTCAAATCGAATAGGAAATGATGGTTAAGTTGTTTAAAAGTCCAACGCTCACCGGTGCTAATGTAATGCAATGTTGGCAAATCTCATAACGTTTTACTATTTTACTTGAGTTGTTAAAAAAAATCCAAGGTATTTGCCTAGTCACCCAATAGCATTGCTAAGAGAAAACATTGCAGAAGCTGCATTTGGCTGTTGAGAATGAAAGGTAATATATTGGTGAGATTCAAAAATTTCACTAATCGGCTCCACTTGATTTTTTTTAATAAAAGTTTATCTTTTCTTTATATTTTGAATTGGCTCAACAACTTATTATAATAAAATTGTAATGTCATTATCCAAGTTTATACAAAAATCATTTATATGTAAGTTATGGTTTTACAAAAATTAAAAAATATACATTAATATAAATTTTTTTTACTAATAATCAATTGACTCATGAGAAATAAATTAAACTTCAAAACGTTTTAGATCCAATAAAAAAATTCTAAATTTAAATGTTAAAGGAACTTTTATTAAAAATATTTATTATTTATTGCTATCACTTCAAATAGAATTAATTTCCTAATAAAAATATAAAATACCTTGAATGTAAATAAAATATTAAAAAAATTCTTTTGAGGATGTATCTAATCCCATATAACTAGTTTTCCTAATGCCACCTCTTATTTAATGCAAAAGTTTTATATGGATTAAATCACGCTTTAATTAAATAAGTTAAGGAATTAATGCTCATGATTTACTAAATAAGTTTCCAACCAGACATGTCTAGATGTAAAATTTTCATTAAAAGATTTGATATTTGTAAATTCACCATTTGCATATTTTAACATTTGGACTTTCATTTGACCAATTTGCAATTTTTACAAATTAAATAGGCTTGTTTAATTATTATACTTATATATATCTAAATGCGAGTTAATTATAAGCAGTGCTTATTATAAAACAATTCAAACATGAATAACTTATAATTAGATATTAGATAGGGGAGCATACAAATAGTATGTTGGAATTGCTAACAAAAATCAATTTAAATGTTATTATTAAACTTATTCAGTTTAAGAGGTAGTGACTCAACTAACAAAGATTACTCACAAAACAAAACAATTAACAATAAGGAAAATTTAAATTTAAGATAAAAAGAAATTACAATAATCTTATTTATATCTTAACATTGAATTAGACCATCCTGCTATAATTTTAACAATTTAAAACTATAGTGATCGTGAAGATGATAATTATAATATACTTATTGCATTAATGTACCACTAATTTAAATTGTTAAATTTTATTTACTTATATATTTTTATACAAAATAATTAAAATTTAATAATTAAATTCAATAAATGCCGATGTAATTGGTACAATGAAACCTCTCCAACATTTGTGAAACATGCTGTCAAAGAAAACATTGTGCATACCCCACAGCTAACTCTTATCCCTTATCTTTTTATATGTAGTTATGGATGCTGCAATGAAGGGTAATTTTATCCAAATACACAATAAACTAACACTGTTAGTTTCAGGGGAGGTTCAGCCCAAAATTGAAAATCAAGGAGAGGGGAGTGTATTTAAGCTAAACCTTAAGAGAGGGGAGTATATTTTACCCTAACTTAAAATAAAATGGTAATATTCATAGTAAAAGTCATAATTCATAACAAACTGTTATATAAAAAATAGATGGAGAGGCAATGATAAGAAAATAATAAAAAAATATAAAATAAGAAGGAAATAGTGAAAGAGAGATGCAATAAGAAGGAAAATGTTTTGAGGCATGTATTACACCATCCTAAAGGCTTTTATGCACCCAAAATACAACAAAACTCAAAACTCTCCAATCTAAAGCAATGAAAATAGTATAATAGAAAGTCCTATTAATAATTATTGAACAAATGTGACTTCTCACTAAATACCTATTGCAAATAGTCATGTTTTTTCAAGGTGACTTCTCATAAGATACTTATTGCAAACAATCATGTCTTTCAAAGTGATTCTCATTGAGATAATTGTTATAAGTAGTTATGTTCTTTCAGAATTTTCAAATTTTAAAATGAGAAAAATCATTTATTCATAATTTAAACTTAAGAATCATCTTTAATCCTTTATGTGTACAATATTACTATTGAAAGTCCATTAATGAAATCCCACAAGATTTTCATTTATATACCTTTAGAACTAGCTTTTCCAAATAATATAGGATTTAAACATTTATAAACTACCAATGATCCCCCATCAATTTGGAATGTTGGTGTTTATACGTAACTTTTCACACAAACAAGTATTATGGATGCAACAAAGTGTCTCTCGATATAACACATATAATATCCATTTAATTTTAGTTAGAGGCATATAATTGGCTTAGCACTATTAGGCCATGTGTTTATATTATATTTCATAAACATTTATAAAAGAGATCCTAATTCTCTTATTAAAGTGGCACCACTTTTATACTCATAAATGTGTAGTTTTTTGATATCCTCATCGCTTTGGACATTTGATTCATGACTTAATAGAGTTTATTCAAAATGGCTAACACTAGTTTCAAATATATGGAATGGATTAGCTAATGCTAATAGATAGATATCAATAACTTATTTTAATTTATTGAACTTTGTAATTAGAAGTTATTAACCTAAATTTGGATTCTTATTATTAGAGTCTAAAATTAAAGGTTTTAAACTGATTCCTAAAAGAAAAACTTTTCATTATTAACTCTTTAATAAGCCTATTGGAAATCCAAATCCAATGAATTCATGTTGGCTTCTTATATAACCTTATGATTATACTATCATAATCAAACTAATATGTCCAAACCTTACCATGGTAAACTTTCTAATTCTTTAAATACGTACTAGTTTCTGAACATAGTTCAAAGATATGACTAACCATATTTATGATCATAACTCTTTTCCATTTAAATTATGTCAACCATTTTTCTTTTTGACTAATGCTTATAAGTTTTCAAACTCAAATTTCACAAAGAAATGATTTCATAAGTTTTGAACTCAATTTTTAGAAAGAAATAAATTTCATATGTATATTATTGAAATCTTTTGAATTAGCATTTTTATCATGGATAATATTGTATCTAGACATCATTATCACTAGTTTCTTACCCAAGTAGCATCTATGTTTCCATCTTGTAATACAAAACAATCCTGACTTTATGAACATTTTATATTCCCAGTGGACTTTTTTCATTATCAGTATGTGGAACACTATTGTTCCTTTTTGAAATTTGAATAATAGAAGAATTCACGTAACTTATAAAGAGCATATAAATAACTATCAATGGCATTCATATAATCAATGTAAATAATTAATCAATAACAAATTATGTGAAACAATTATAAGAGAGATTCTTATCTCTTTATTAGCTAAAAAATAACCATCAGAAAGTTTTTTTTTTCTAATTTAACAAACTAACTTTTTATTTCTATTATACTTAGTTTGTAAAATTGAACAATTTTTGAAATAATGAGACAATTTCATAGATAAACCTCACTATGCTTTTACTCTTCTATATCGAAGATAACTTTTACTTTTCATTTATCTTGAAGATCATCTTAACATCATCACACAAAATGAATTTGTCTCAATAACAAGTATGCCAATATTAAGCATAATATATGAAAATGATAAGATGATGCAATATGTCTACTGAATCCAAACATTGACCAAAGTCTCGGATCATTATGGTTTCAAGAATGAAATAACATGTCTTTCAAATATAAACTATCTTGCCTTTTGTATATGAAGCATCATATTTATTAAACATGAACTGTTATGTCTCCTACACATAAACCATTTTTAAACATCCATAAATTAATAACATCTCTAAAATAATATTTTTGGGTCCCAACTTAGGCCAATTTATAAAATTAGTAATTTTGATAAATTAATAAAATAATAATTTTAAGAAAACCCTTATATAAATCTATAGTCCTGTCAATATCATAAATTAAAATTCTCTAAAATTATAAACATGACTAGGACAATTTAGTAAAATATAAATCTATTGTTGTTTGTTTTTTCATGGAATTTAAATCTAGGTGGATTTCATCTTAACTTTTCTTATTGCATTCAAAAGCTTTGGTGTCATATTCTCAAACTGCAAAAAAAAATTATAAAGAGTTGTTACTGCTATGAGTGCTTCCTTTTGCACGATTGGTTCCAAAGGTACTAAATCATTCTCAACTTCATGCTCAATAGGATTTTCAATGGTACTAGCCATAATTTCTTCTAAGCTTTGGACCTCTAAACATTTATCATTTTCACCTAGATAATCCAACAGGTAGTTAACATCCATTTTATTATGGTAACTAAGATCATTAATTATTTTCTCAAGCTCATGAATGCTTTCTTCAAAAGTTGTTTCATTTAAGTTCCCTAAGGCTACTTTATCCCTTGAATGAATTTTACAATGTCAAAAATAATTTGCTATTGTCTCTTATTTAACATTTATTGTCCAAGTTAAGACTGCAAGGTTAATGGTATCTAAAACATTAATCTTTTTTATGGATCAGATTGTCCCAACTCATAACTTTCCAATATCTTGCAATAAAATCTCCTGTAGTAGTACATTTTGAAAGTTCTCATTATCCTAGCATCACATGGTTGAATTTTTTATGTCATGTTAGGTGGCAAAAAAAAAAACTCAAAATTTCATAGCCTTTCAATATTTCTTGGATAGGCTGGACAATTATCTACTAACAACAAAATTCTTGTACCATACATTTTCTAGTCTAGCTAACAAACATATTCGTCAAAAAGCACACTAGTCATTCGTGCTTTTTTGTTAGCACAGTATTGACAATTAAAGCTATTCACATTAACATTCTTGAAGTAACATGGCTTTGCATACTTTCTGATAATCCATAAAGGAATTTTTTTATGAGCCATCCTTATTGTAACAAATAATAATTGTAAGCCTTTCTTTATCCTATTTTCGTCCTTCAAATTATTTTGTTGCAAGAGAATGATCAGCTTGTAGCCTGTAAAATAAACTAATTTCATCCATATTAAAAACATCTTTCATAGGGAACTGGTATATTTTTTCCCTTATGGACTCCAATTTCTTCTCCATGTCCTATGTGTCAACCAAACCACTCTCTCCAAAATGACAAGATGACTTGATACCATGTCTTAGCTTGAACTTCTCAAGCCAACCTTGAGAAAGGTTGTACTCAAAAGGTTATTAAGGGTATAAAAGTTTCATCATCTTTTTTACCTTCTCCAAAAGTAGGCTCTCTAGTTATATTTACACAATCTTGGTATTAAAGAAACCACTCATAAGCAACCTTCTCCATGTCTAAAAATTTTACTAGTTTGTATCACTTAGTATCCCCTTCTTTTTCTAAGTTAGTTAAAAGGTACTTAGATTATCACTTAAAAGTGTTTAATATTATACTTTGATTAACTTTTAAATGATATTTTTCATCAAACCACTATTATAAATTTTTTTGAGTGCAAGTGGGGTGATCTCTCTTATACTTATATAATGCTTTACGTATTTAATCAATCATGGTTGATTTTTGGAAACCTTTTAAATGAGAAGCCAATATTCGGTATGTTTTTCAGAATTTTTTCTATATTATTTATATAGTAGTTCCATTCATCATCATACATTGAATGCATATTTTGTTCTAGTGCAATGAACTATAGATGCAAATGACTTGTATTGAACTTTATTTAATTAGTCAATACAATGAATATTGTTTAAGTACTAAAAACAATGAATATCATTTACTTATTTTCATAAATATATATGTATAATGAATTTTTAAAAAAAATTAACTCACGAAATATAATACATATACATATATTAGTGATATGCACAATAATTTTTTATGTAATTAAATTTAAATTCGTTGAATTGAGAAATCACTCTTTAAATTAATAAATTATTAATCTATCAATTAATTAATACCTTTCTAAATTAATAAAATTTTATGGTCCCAACATTATTAATTTATAGAGATTTTGTTGTATATCTTTTACACTTGAATCATCATGTCTCTTGTACTTGAACCATTATTATTCTTATAACCATCATGAGAATACATAGACCATAACATTTCTTACACATAAATCATTATATCATTTTTACACAAACCATTATATTTCTTGAACATGAACTATTTTGTCCTTTGATCATGGACCATTATATCTCTTATGCATCAACCATCATGTCCATCAAACATACCATTATGTTTCCTAATCATAGTTATTTTACCTTTTGGTAATGGAACATAATATATCTATTAAACATAAACCATTGTGTCTTTCAAACATGAACTATCATATCCCTTAGACATGAATTAATATGTCTTTTGGATATGAATAAATATATTTTTAGATACAATCTATCATATCTCATGGATGTAAACTAGCATATCATTTTAATATAAACTAACATGCCTTTTAAAATCAACATATCTTTTCATTCAACGTGATATTTAAAAATATGAGAATTTAATTATGCACAAGTTTCTAATACATAAGCTTTCTTTTAGTTTGTGAAGAACAACAAATCATATCTATATTCTTCCATCACATTTAGTTAACTAATTTTCAAATAGTGATTAACTAGATTCCATAAATCATATGACATGTCTTATAATTCTATATAAATTTCATCAAACTTTATATTACCAAATTAGATACATGAGGAAATCATGAATAATTCATATGTCATGTATAAAAATAATTTATAAAAATTAAGAAATTATGCACTTATCCATTCGATAATCTTCTTATGAAGTTTCAAAGAACTGCACATTTAGCCTTTAATTAATTTGTTCTTGTAACTTTAACTTTTTCCACTTAGATCCATATATCTATGAAACCTTTTTATGGCTATATATAACACAAAAATTGCCATCTATTATTTTCATCCTTCATATGTCATGACTAGAAACTAGAGGCCATGACTGGCACATGACCCTAAGGGAAAAACATAACCATATAGGCTATGCTAGCTTAAAACATTATAGAATAACCTGTAATCTATTTCAAACTTAAGAAGGCATATAGCTATTACATAATCACTAGTTTTTCACATACACATAGTCTCACATGGACTTTCTCATTTTTCAACATTCACCCATTAATCTATATATTACTAAAATATCCATATCATTTAGTAACCAAACAATCCTTCCTTAATTATAACAAAATACATACATGTAAATCGACAGAAGCATGCCCTACCTGTGGGTTTAATGGAGCATATATAAGAGTATTCAAAATTTTACAACTTTCAAAAATATATAAAAGTTCTACATTACAGCCACACGAACAAAGTATGGCTCACCATAAAAGAATACTCCTTTCTCTCTAAGAAGTTATAGACGATGGATCTGAAGCCAAATCTATATCTGAAAAATATTACAACAAAAAAAGTGATTCATTGACTCAGTGAATAGATAATATAAATTTTTAACAGAAATAGGACAAGCCATGGCATTAGTTTTTCCTTAGAAAGGATTAAATAGATTTTTAATATAAAAAGATATCAAAAGAGTTATACAATCATAATTGATAAAATAGTAATTAGAATATTCATTAAAAGTAGAATACTAAAACATAAGTTTCAAGCCAAAAGGTAGATAGTATGTTCTTTAATCATGGCATAGAAAATCATCATCAACATAGATTCATGGTAAAAACTTCAATATAATATATTCATGATAAATAAGTAGTCAAAATCAAAGCTAATAAATTTTAAAATACATAAACCATTAAAATTACACTTTGGGGTGGGAGATTTCCAGTTATGATTAACAAATATAAGCATTACACTCATGAAATAACAATTTCAAGAGAGCTCTCAACTTTAATGCAACCCATTAGGCTACCATAGACTAATCCACAAGTGTTAGCCGACACACGAGGTTACCAATGTCCTTGCTAACTAGGGTTTGAACCAAGGTGCACCAAGGCTAACACCATCACTGTCGTTAGTTATAGTTTCTAACCAGTATTCTCCCAAAACAAGCTTATAAAAAATAACAAAACACCATATATATAAGTAACAATTATATAAAAAAATTATTGGAAATAAATAGTTTCATATCAATAGTTTAAATCAATCTCAATCTATACTCTTTTCAACTATAAATAGTTCATCAAGGTCTTTAAACTTAGTAGTCAACATTTCCCATATCAAATCAATCTAAACTCATCAAATAATTAACTTTACAAGCATTCAAAAAAATTTAATACATTATCATTTCATCCATAATGACCTTTCACAAGAATATTATACAATAAGGTTCTAGCAATACACCATTTCAAAATAAATCACATAAATTAATTTCCTCATTATAGAGTCATTTTAGTACTATTCTTAATTACTATAACTCAAAAACTTTCAAGGCTCTTGTCCTAAGAATGCTTAGAGCTCCACACATATATGGAATTAAAATGCATAGAAGATAATGATAATTAATAAAATTAATAAATTAATAATTCAAAAGTATATGGAAAGTTAGAAAATATATAAAAATGTGAAAATATACATTATCTACTTATAGAATAGTTAATATGCTTGAGTTTGACTCTTTCCTATTTCACAAATCACCGATGCTACTAGGAAGTGTTTCTTGACCTTGTGCAAGCAATCAAATAATTCAAACATAAATCAACACCTACATACAACATCAAACTTTCTATTACAAAATCCTAAATTTCCTAGTCTAAGTACAACTTGCATTAAGCTAATATTTGTTATCTACTAATTAATTTAAGTCAATCTAACTCTTAAACAAGAGAATGAAGCTTAGGATTACTTTATTGAGCAAATGAAAATAATTTTTGGATCTTGCTACCCAAACCCCAAAATTTGAACTAACCAAAAACAATAGCAAGAAATAGGGAAAAATAAAGAGAAAGTGGAAGAAAATGTGCTGAAACGTGAAGGAAAGGAGTTATTTCATGTGATTAGAAATAGAAGAGGAAGAAGAAGGAAGCTAGGGTTTCAACATTTACTGTATTGCTCTGTATTATTTCTAGTTCTATTTCGGTCTAGCTCTGTTTAAGAAAGAATAGGTTTCTATTTTAGGTCTGGATTTCTGGTCACGAGTCATGGTTTCTGGGTGGGTCTGACACTAGGTCTAAGGGTCTAGGTTTTTGGGTTTGGTGCTAGGTTTGTGGGTCTAGGTTTCTAGGTCTCAGCATCTTTTTTACATTTCTGTCGTTTAGGAAATGAGGACATTTACTTAAAACATAAATGTAAATAAGTAAATACCCTTCATTTGGATTAAAAAAAATGAAAACTCCAAACAATAAAAATTTAGATTTTGGGGTTTAGTTTAAAATGTCAAATTCTAGAAAATTTTTAAAATAGTATTATCTCAAAATGGTCATTTTATGTTCCTAAAAATTCATTAAAAATCAATTTTTGATGTAAAATTATAAGAGGAATAATTATTAGAATTTTTATTTTTTAAATAATGCATATTTCATATAGCCATTTAAGGAAGGTACTCTAGACTTAGAAAATTTTTTCGAATACTAACAAACTGAATTCTATTTGTGGAATTAGTATAAATCAAATTAAATTCTTTTAATAAGTTGGAAAAGAAATAGTTTAAGCCTATTTGAGATAATTCTAAGTTCATATCAAAACTATCTAGCCATATTTTACGTTGTAACAATCCTGTGTTACCTATTAACGATGGAGCCATTTCATTTTTCCCCCTTTAAAAAATTCATCCTTGAATTTCTTAAGATAATTACTAACCTTAATTGTTGAAAAGATATGGATATCTAGCACATATGACATCTTCAGATTCCTATGTTGCTTCCTCCCCTGAATGGTTTTGCCAAATCACCTTTACTGATACCATCTCCTTTGAATGAAGTTTCTTGACTTGCTTATCCATGATAGCCATTAGCTTCTCTTCATAAGATAAATTTCTATCTATCTGAATTGATTGAGGTTGCAACATATGTGAAGGATTAGGCAAGTATTTCCAAAGTATAGAAACATGGAATTTTGGATGCACACTAGCAAGCTCTAGCATTGATATGTAACTGCACCCACTTGCTCAAAAACCTTAAAAGGACCTATGTATGTACCTTGAACTAAGCTTCCCTTTTTCCCCAAATCTCATCACACCTTTCATAGGAGAAACTCGAAGGAACATATGATCACCAATAGCAAATTCTAGGTCCCTTCTTTAATGGTTGACATAAGTTTTCTATCTGCTTTAGGCTGCTAACAATCTTTTTCTTATCAAATAAATCTTCTTTATAGAGTCTTACACCAATTTTGATCCTAGGAGTTTAGCTTCACTAACCTTAAACCATCCAATTGGTGACCTAAAATGCCTTCCATACAATGCCTCAAAAGGAGTTATCTGAATGCTAGCTTGGTAGCTATTATTGTAGGCAAACTCAATTAAAGATAAGTAGTGATCCCAATTCCCTCCAAAATCTAGAACACAAACTCTTAGCATGTCCTCCAATGTTTGAATGGTTCTTTCTAATTGTCCATCTATTTGAGGATGAAATGCAATGCTGAGGTCCACTCTAGTCCCCAAGGTTTCTTTAAAAGCTTTTAAAAATAAGCTGTGAATTGCAGTCCACAATTAAATATGATAGATATTGGCACTCCATGAAGTTTAACAATCTCATTAATATAAATCTGGGCATACTAAGTAAAGCCATAAGTGGTCTTCACGGGGATGAAGTGCACCAATTTAGTCAACCTATCTACAATCACCTAAACAAAGTTAAATTCCTTAGTGGTATGAGGAAACCCTATCACAAAATCCATTATGATCCTTTCCCACTTCTATTTAGGAATTTCAATGTTCTAGTGCAAACTTGTAGGTCGTTGGTGTTCAGCTTTCACCTATTAGCAAACTAAGCATCATGATATGAAATCTGTTATGTCTCTCTTCATGTCATCCCCACCAATATAAGTGTTTCAAGTCTTAGTACATATTAGTTGATCCAGGATGGATGGTATATGCATAATGATGAGCTTCCTCTAGCACAAGTCTCTTTAATTCCTTCACCTTGGGTACACACAATCGGTTTCCATACTAAAGAACTCCATTATCTTTAACTACAAACTTACTAGCCTTTCCATTTACAACTTCTTCCTTTATCTTGCACAATTGTGGATCATTGCCTTAAGCTGCTTTAATTTCTTTTATTAGTAAAGAACAAAGTTAGACATATGCCAATAATGCTCCAGGACCCTTGACTTCTATCTGCAATTTGTTTCTCTTTAACTCATGGATTTCATTGATTAATGACCTTTTCATTTTAGCTATGTGAGCTAAGCTACCAATAGACTTCCTACTCAAAGCATTTGTAACCACATTAGCCTTTCTTGGATGATACAAGATTGTGCAATCATGATCGTTAAATAACTCTATCCACTTCCTTTGTCTAAAGTTAAGAGCTCTTTGCTCAAATATGTATTTAAGACTTTTATAGTCATTGTAAATCTCACAAGTTCACTATAAAGATAGTACCTCCAAATCTTAAGTGCAAACACTATTGCTATCATTTCCAAATCATTGGTAGGGTAGTTTTGTTCCTATTTCTTGAGTTGCCTAGATGTATAAGTAATAACTTGTCCATGTTGCATTAAAACACAACCAAGCCTAACCCTTGAAGCATCACAATACACGGTGTAACCACTTGATCTAATGGTGAAGTTAACACTAGAGCTGTAGTCAAACAAGATTTGAGCCTTTGAAAGCTCTCTTCATAAGCATTTGACCATTGGAACTCCATATTCTTTTATATTAACTTGGTTAACCAGGCTACTATCTTAGAAAAATCTTCGACAAATTAGCGATAGTAACCTGCTAAACCTAAGAAGCTATAAATCTCTATTACTAAAGTCAACCCTGGCCAATGTTGTACTACCTTAACTTTCTTTGAGTCCACTTGCAAGCCATCCTTTGAAACAACATGTCCTAGGAAAGTCCCACTATTCAACCAAAACTCACATTTTGAGAACTTTGCATACAATTGTTGATCTTTCAAAGTTTGCAAAATAATTCTCAAGTATTGCTCATGATCTTCTTTACTCTTGGAATACATTACAATATCATATATGAACACAATAACAAATTGATTAACAAAAGGCTTGAACACCTTATTCATTAAATCCATGAATGCAGCTGAGGCATTTGTTAAACTAAAAGGCATCACTAAGAACTTATAATGCCCATAAGGAGTTATAAATGCTATTTTAGGAATATCCTCCTTTCTAATCTTTAACTGATGGTACCTCGAAAGAAGATTTATCTTTGAAAAATATTGAGCACCTTGGAGTTAATCAAATAAGTCATCTATACAGTGTAAAGGGTATTTGTTATGTATAGTTATCTTGTTCAATTATTGATAATTAATACATAATCACAACAAACCATCTTTCTTTTTAACAAAAAGTACAAAAGCACCTCATGAAGAAGTACTTGGATGAATGAAACCCTTATCTAGCAAATCCTTAAATTGATCTTTTAGTTCATTTAATTCTACAAAAGCCATATGGTATAGAGATATAGAAATAGGTTGTGTGCACGGAACCAAATCAATGTAAATTTCAATTTCTCTTTCTAGTGGTAAATTAGGTAACTCATCAGGAAAAACATCACTAAATTCCTTCATTACAAGAACTTCTTCAAGTTTCTCTCCTTGTGATTCAATATTTCTTACCATTGCTAAGAAACTTTCATAGCCTTTTCTTAATAATCTCCTTGTACCTAATGCAGAGATGAGATTATGAGGTGCCAAACTCCGATTAGCTTGGATTAGGAAAGATGACTCTCCTAGAGGATCAAACTTGATAACTTTCAAGTGACAATTAAGAGTGGCATGATAGGTAGCTAACCAATCCATGCCTAAGATCACATCAAAGTTAATTATATCAAGCACAATCAAATAAGCTAATGTTTGCTTAGTAGTCATAACTACTTCACAAGACCTATACACATGATTAACAAATATAGACTCTCTGATAGGTGTAGCAACAAAGAAAGATTAATCCAACAACATCAGATCTCTACCAAACTAAGAGGCAAAGAAGGGAGATACATATGAATGTGTAAATCCATGATCAAACAATACATGTGTATCATGAAAACAAATTGAAAGAGTACCTGTCATAATAGCATTAAATGCTTAGGCATCTTGAGGTGTTAATGCAAAAATACATGCTTGGCCTCTATTTGGTTGGCCTTAGGTTCTATCCTTTAATCCTCTGCCTCCACCACTTCTATGTATTTAAGTAAAAAATTATCTCACAGGTTAAGCCACTATGGGTGTTGATAGTAGAACAATATATGCTGACCTTAGCTAGAGCTTTTATGCAATTGAGGGTAATCCTTCCTTAAATGTCCAACTTGACTACATTAGAAACAAGCACCTATCTCTCGATAACATTGTCCCAAATGAGACTTCTCATAAGTTTGACATGAAGTTGTTATTCCTTGAGATTATCTTATATGTTATGAAATAATTTGCCCTTGTCCTCTCATATTATGCCTCAGCCTTTGTGTACTCACTAAAGATTATTCGGTGGATTTTGAGCCTAATTATAACATAGTTTGGTGCATTTGAGACTATAGCCCTTTACTTGTATTGCCTTACCCACTAGAATTATCTTCAATTTTTGCTCTCTTTAACTTCTTTTGTGTTTTATGTCCCTTTATTTCTTTCATTTCTAACATTCTTGCATAATCCATTATAACTGCATAAGAAGGAAAAGTCTTTATTTGGGGTGCCACTGCCCAATATAATGGCCTTACTAACCCATCAATAAACCTCTCTGTCTTCATTATTTCTGTGGAAATCAAGTATGGAGCATAATTGGAAAGCTGTGTGAATCAAATGTCATACTCTGTCATTGTCATACTAAGAGTTTGCTTCAATATCTCAAACTTCTTAGCCTTCGCTCTTCTCACACTTTCTAGAAGAAATCTTTCTATAAAATAGTTATTAAATTCCTTCTAAGTTAGGGCAGGTGACCCTGGAGGTCTTCCCCTCAACTAAGCATTAAACCATTTTAAGCCATATCCTGTAGCTTAAACTCTACTAACCGAACTAATCTTTCTGAAGAACAACCAAGTGCTCGGCAAATCTTACTAACATCATCTAAGAATCACTGTGGATTCTTAAAAATATCAAATTCTATAAATATAAGAGGCTACAACTTGATAAACTTAGAATAGGATACATGAATTTCTTGACCATTAAATGGTGGTTACCACTCAATTTAGACCACATTACTTTAAGGGCCTCCTTTTATATGGATCTTGCCTTCTTGCCTACCCTAACCAGTTATAGATCCTACCAAGGTCTCAAATGTTCTTTGGAGCCCTTGTACACTAACCATTAACTTAACTAAGTTATGTACTGGGACTGCATTGCCTTCAAGGCCTTCATTTCTATTGATTCTAGCATGTCCCTTATGTAAAGGAGGTCTACCACAGCCACCTCAACTGCCACCTCTATGGACTAAAGAATAAGGCCTATAAATGCCTCATCAAATGCTTCATTTACCTTAGTTTGTCTATCTCAGGCGTAAGTCTTAGGTGGCATCTCCTCCTATATAAAAATAACAAACTTTATCAAAACACAATAAGAATTTATGACACACAAATAACTCAATTAGACTAACTTTAAGAATGAGAGAATGACTAACAACCTATCATGCCTTTAGTAGTGTTATGATTATGAGAATGGCCAATAAAATTTTCATAATCATGACCTTATTAAAGAACACTTGCTTTATTAGCCATAAGGAAACCTAATACTTTGATACCAATTTTGTTATGATTGGAAACTAGGGGTCATGATCGGCACATGACTCTAAGGGAAAAACACAATCATATAGGCTATGCTAGCCTAAAATATTATAAGATAACTTGTAGCCTATTTCAAACTCAAGAGGGCATATAACCATTACACAATCACTAATTTTTCACATGCACATAGTCCCATATAGACTTTCTCATTTTTTCAACATTCACCTATTAATTCACATATTAATAAAAAAAATTCATATCATTTTGTAACCATATAATCCTTCATAATTTATAACAAATACATATACGTATATCAATATAAGCATGTCCTACCTATGAGTTTAATGGAGCACATCTAAAAGTATTTAAAATTTTATAACTTTCAAAAATATGTAAAAGTTTTACATCAAACCCACACGAACAAAGCGTATGGTTGACCATAAGAGAATACTCATCTCTTTCTAAGGAGCTATAAATGATAGACCCGAAATTAATTCCCTATATGAAAAATATTATAACAAAAAGAGTGAGTCATTGACTTACTGAATTAATAATATAAATTTTCAATAGAAATGGAATAAACCATGGCACGAGTTTTTCCTTAAAAAGAATTAAATATCTTTTTAATATAAGAAAATGTCATAAGAGTTATACAATCATATTTGATAAAATAGCAATTAGAATGTTCATTAGAAGTAGAATACTAAAACATAAGTTCCAAGTCAAAAGGTAGATAGTAGGTTCTTTAATCATAGTATAGGAAATCATCATCAACAAATATTCATGGTAAAACTTTCAATACAATATATTCATGATAAATAAGTATTTAAAATCAAAGCTAATAAATTTTAAAATACATAAACCATCAAAATTACATTTTGGGTGGGAGATTTCTAATTGTCATTAACAAACATGAGCATTCTACTCATAAAATAACAATCTCAAGAGAGCTCTCAACTTTAAGGCAACCTATTAAGCTATCATAAACCAATCCATATGTGTTGGCTAACACATGGGGTTAGCAACTCCCCTACTAACTGGGGTTCGAACCAAGGTGCACTAAGGCTAACATCATCACTACCGTTAGCTATAGTTTTCAACTATTCTTCTCCCAAAATAAGTTTATAAAATAACAAAACACCATACGCATAAGTAATAATTATACAAGAAATTCATTGGAAATGAATAGTTCAATATATCAATGGTTTAAATCAATCTCAATCCATACTCTTTTCAACTATAAATACTTCATCAAGGTCTGTAACCTTAGTACTTAACATTTCCCATATCAAATCATTCTAAACTCATTAAATAATTAACTTTACAAGCATTCATGAAAATCTAATACATTATCATTGTTAGTGTATATACCCTAAAACTAATTGTATGGATAATTGTAAATTTGAATCATGTTATTTTAAAAGGTAATTCTAATTATCATATTTATACATATATTTTTTATGTAGTATATTTAATTATGAAAATAACCCTAGAATAATTATATTCTTAAATATCCCTAGTCATATATTATTGTGGATTGGGTTGCATTGATATGTTAAGATTAGCATGTGTAATTACTTATATGAGATATTAAATCTATACATAAGTATAAGTTAGAGAACTTGTGTACTAGACCGACCCATCTTAAGAATATTACATGGATCGTTATATGAGTGTCATGAGTGATTCTTAGTGATTATCAAGATGGTCCTTTGACCTAAGAGAGCCAAGGTTTCCTATATATGAGTTTCACATTTTGACACTACTCTATATCACTCATAGTTGAATGAATGCAAGGGTAGTTATTGAATGTGTCACATATCATGCAGAGGGATTTGTATAATCAAAATGGAATTTATCCCTCCTATATACCATTAGTGACATCTGTAGGTCCCTTGATTAAGTAAGGCTAAGAAAAATGCATGCCCATGCTCAGATAGATTGAGATGGGATATTAATTACATTTGTCTTAATCAGCTTACTTAGGAGTCAAGAAATTTTTGAATTGGGCTATACGGGAATGACACAATCCATGTCTCATGCTCAATCTGGATGTCTAGGATAAAAATATATAGATGATGATCATATGTATAGGTTCAATCGAATTACTGACTTTCTTATTACTTGGATAGCAATAATGTGTTACTAGGCACCGCTCATTATTTATGATCATTAATGTGATTTATAATCATTACCAATGTAATGAGAGCCTCTAGGGTCGCACACTTAAAACCTAGCAGATTTGAAATTGATATGTTAGATAGCAATAATGTATTGTTAGACATTGCTCATTGTTTATTATCATTAATGTGATTTATAATCATTATCAATATGAGAGCAGTAGGGTTGCATACTTAAAGCCTAGCAGATTTGGAATTGATGGGCTAAATTATTTAGACCTAGTATACGAGAATTTCATGTTATAATTATTAGGCTTAATTATAAGCCCATAATTATGCATGAAACAAAGCCTAATTAGTTAGAGTTTTTTTGTACACCTATTTAAATAAGCTTGTTGGGTAATAATTATAAATTATTATTCATATATCCTAAAAACATAAAAACTCTAGCAGCCCCCTTTAACCATAACCCTTAAAGAGGTGTAGCTAACATTACGAGGCAAAGGAGATGAATTTCAATTTGTGCACGTGAGACATTCACTAGTGATTCGTAGGATTGTGTAGATACCTCAGAGCTTTTGACTAGAAGTAAGTTAAGGAAAAAAAGGTGATCAATGATCGAACCTTTGAAGCGTTTGCAAAAGGTAATTAAATTCCTATCTTAATCTAATCATTTCACAAGGATCTTTAGCTGGGATTGATTAATTCCGTTGCGTTTATTTGGCTCCTGATCCCAACAATCATTTCATCCATAATGACCTTTCACAAGAACATTATATAATAAGGTTCTAGTAATATGCCATTTCAAAATAAATCACATAAATTAGTTTCCTAATCATAAATTCATTTTAGTACCATTTTTAATTACTATAACTCAAAGAAACTTTTAAGGTGCTTGTCCCAAGAGTGCCTAGAGCTCTATACATATATGGAATTAAAATATATAAAAAATAATGACAATTAATAAATTAATAAAATTAATAATTCAAAAGTATAGAGAAAGTTGAAAAATATATGAAAATGTGAAAATATATATTATCTACTCATAGAATAGCTAATATGCTTGAGTTTAACTTCTTCCTATTTCATAAACCACTAGTGCTGCTAGGAAGTATTTCTTGACCTTGTACAAGCAATCAAATAATAATTCAAATATAAATCAACACCCAAATACAACATCAAGCTTTCTAGTATAAAAACCCCAAATTTCCTATTCTAAGCATAACTTAGCATCAAGTTAATCTTTGCTATCCACTAATTAATCTAAGCCAAGATAACTCTTGAACAAGAGAATGAAACTTGGGATTACCTTATTGAGCAAATGAAAAGAATTTTTAGATTTTGCTGCCTGAACCCAAAATTCAAACTAACCAGAAACAATAGCAAGAAACAAGGAAAATAGGGAGAAAATTGGAAGAAAACATGTTGAAATGTGAAGGAAAGGAGTTGTTTAGTGTGTTCAAAAATGCAAGAAGAGGAAAAAGAAGAAGAAGGAAGCCAGGGTTTTGGTATTCATTGTATTACTTTATTTTGTTTCTAGTTTTGTTTTAGTTTAGCTCTATTTAGGAAAAGAATAGGTTTCTATTTCAGGTCTGGCTTTTTGGTCACAGATCATGATTTTTGGGTGGGTCTGATGCTAGGTCTGGGGGCCTAGGTTTCTGGGTTTGGCACTAGGCCTGTGGGTTTAGGTTTCTAAGTCTTACCACCTTATTTACATTTCTATTATTTAGGAAATGAAGACATTTACTTAAAACATAAATGTAAATAAGGAAATACCCTTATTTGAATTAAAAAATATAAAAAAAAATCAAGACTCCAAAGAATAAAAACATAGGTTTTTTGTTCTAGTTCAATATGTCAAATTTTGAAAAATTTTAAAAATAATATTTTTTCAAAATGGTCATTTTATGTTCTTAAAAACTCATTAAAAATAACTCATTAAAAATAACTCTTTAATGTAAAATTACAAGAGGAATAATTACTAGAATTTTTATTTTCAAATGATACATATTTCATATAGTTCTCTGAGGGAGGTACCCCAAACTTAGAAAAAAAATTTAAATTCTGACAAACTCAATTTTATTTATGGAATTAAGCTAACAATAGTATAATTCAAATTAAATTCTTTCAATAAGTTGGAAAAAAATAATTTAAGTCCATTTGAGATAATCCTAAGTTCATATCAAAAGTATTTAATCATATTTTACTCTATAGCGATCCTATGTTACCTATTAACGGCGAGGTCGTTACACACTTGTTACAAATAATCATATATTTCAAAGTAGCTTCTCACTAAGATAACTATTATAAATAGTTATATCCTTTCAAAAGTTTCAAATTTTGGAAGAAAAGAAAATCATTATCCATAATTTAAATTCAATAATCATCTTTAATTCTTTATGTATATAGGATTAATATTAAAAATTTATAGCAACAATCCTTGATGTGCTAATAATAATTAAAGAGTCTAAATAGATCATTATATTTTCCCTTTTAGGCTAAGAATATAACATACTAGTAAGTATTAAGTGTCCTTTATGCTTTCTCAACCACAAGAGTTAGCTCAAGAGTTGAGAATTTCTCTCAACTTATAAACTAATATTTAGTCCTTTTTATAATCAATGCGAGATAACCTAATAATCTATCTTTCACTCATCAGGCTGTCAGTTAAAACTATAACATTAACTAACTCTTTTATAGACTATAAGGCAAAGATTTTGTAATCAAATTCTAACACTAGTGTTGGGGTGCCTTTGTTTTAGACTTCTCAATCATAAAAGTTAGCTCAAAAATTGAGGTTTTTCTTCAACTTATAAGTTGGTGTATGTCCTAGAAGCCAATCATGAAGATGATTGCAATAATACATAATGTATTATGTTTTATTTCCTAACAATGCAATTATTATATTTTGTTTTCATTTCTTTATTATTATTATTTTGCACAATTTATAACTTAATACAATAATTGTCCCTAGAGTAGTTTTACTATTCCTAAAATGCCCCTAATCAAGTATTATTGCAAAAGGGATATTAATAATACATTGAGACTAGCATGTATAGTGACGATGATTATGAATCATGGATATGTGATATCAAGTCAATACATGAGTACATTGTTAGTGAATAAATATACTGGACTGACTTGCAATGAGAAAGTTACATAGATTGTCATATGTCATTAGTTATTCTCATGTAACTGTAATGCATGTACTCCTTTGACCTAAAGTTATTACAGTTTCGTATATGAGGAGTCACACACTTTAATGTTATCCTGTATCTCCTTTGACCGGGATATATTGTAGGACATTGATTAGGTGTATCATGAATCATGCCGAGGGATATGAGTGATGTAAATGAGAATTTTGTTCTTATTACATAGTAGGAGTAATATCCATGGGCCCTTTGATTGAGTGAGATTAAGAAGTGCATTGCCATGATCAAATGGATCAATATGAGATATTGATCATTTGCTTAAGTTAGTCTACTCAGTATTAAGAAACATAAATTGAATGTCAACGAGGATAACGCATTTCATGCCTCTAGTTCGATTTGGATATCATTACAAAAGGGACTATGTTATAAAGTGTTGTTTATACATTAAATGAATATTAAGTCACAGATATTTTACTACTTGGGTGGTAGTGATGTATTGCTAGATATCGCTCATTGTCTATGGTCCACAAATGGGCTATTACTAATGTAGTAAAAACCTATAGGATCATACAAAAGGAGTAGAAATGAGATAATAATTAATTGAGCTTTAGTTAAAGTAAAACTCAATTAATTGGGCTTATTTTTGTGCATATATATATATTATTAAAATAATAATATATTTTCACGTAATATATATGATATATTATGTGATATTATTTGATATTAAAGTAATATCAGATAATTACGTTATTAGATATTAGATAATTATATTATGAGATAATATTATTTTCTAATATAAGATAACTATATGCCTTTTTAATTTTAGATAATTATATTATGAGATAATGTTATTATCTAATATTAGATATTGGATAATGGATAAGTCTTATCTCTCCTCACTCTCTCTATGATAAGGACAAGGTGATAGTTATCAAGTATAATTAGGATTTTTGGAAACATTATCCTAGTAGGACTAGGAATGTGATTTGCTTTAGTTCTATAAAAAGGAACTTGGAGGTAACACATTGTATGACACATTAGCAACCATTAAACCCTAAATTCACTTAGAAAATGCATCAATCCTAATCGTTGAGAGATAGACATATCCTAGCAGATTCGTGGAGGGTGAGAAGTTTTTGTTCACTTCACGTGGATACCGTAGAGATGTTGCACCTTTCAGTCGGTGTTGGATTCATGATTCATCTTGATCTCTAAAAGTTATGTTCAGAAAGAATACAAGCACACAAAAGGTAAAACCTTAACGTTAATTTATGTCTTTTTGTATGGATCCTTGGTGAGTTTCGGATCAAAATTTTTTATTTTTCGCTATGTATGTTAATATGAAACCTAACATTATAAACTAACACTTAACCTTTACCATAACTAATGTGGGATAACCTAAAAAACTCCCTTCATACATAAGGCCATTAATTGGAATCTTGACATCAATTAGCTTTTCTGTAGACTATTGGATATAAATGTTCTAACCAGGCTTTGATACTAATGTTAGATGCTTTACTAGGTCTTAACCATAAGAGCTAGCTTAAAAGTTGAAGCATGCCCTTAACTTATAAACTAACACTTAGCCCTTCAAAAATTAACTTAATTGTTCTTTTATAGACAAAATTAAATTTGTGATAAGATATTTGAATATAGAACTTAGCTTGATCCATTCAATGAAAAAGGATGTAGTGTTGTTAATTCTTCTACTATAATGTTCAAATGATAAAGGTGAAGCTAGTATGACTATTTGAGAATATTTTTACACTGATCATGGTTGTAATGGGGTCATGACACATACCTTTTATGTGAGATTATAGTTCATTTACTTAAGAAAAGAATTATACTTAAAATGCAATAAAATTTATTTCTAATGCATAAGTAGATGTTGCACCCTTAAAATCATAAAATTTTTATTTAATTTATTTAATTGATAATCCTATAAATGTATTAACAATTAAGAAAGTTATGGAAAGGCTTAGGATAGGTATTTAATTATAAAAAAATAAAGTTTTAATACAAAAATAGTGAAATATAATTAAATATAAGATTGTATAGAATTAGAATTAAAATAGAATGGTTGGAGGAAATTAAGGAATTAAGTTTCCTAAAATACCCTTGAAATCTTTTAGAATTACAAATTTACCATTCTAGCTTTACTAACCTAAAAAGCCCACTCATTTCATGTCTAATTATCTCATCATCCTTACCTCAACACTAATTATACTTCCTTATCCTCTTGTTCTTAATTTTCTTTTAAATATAAGTGAAATTCGTAAGAGAAATTAGCTAAAAATCTTAAAGGTTATCATCCTACACTCTTAATTAATGCATGCTTTCATAAGTTGTGAGTTTCTAAGACTAAGATTCATAATTTTGAAGGTTTGTAAAATACAGATTAGGGAAATAAACTCATGCTTTGTTTGTGATGGTAGGAATCAATTCCACGCCTTCTAGTTGAGTCTTAATCCTTATCACTTCTTCAAATTCAAAGTAAGTAGATGATCTATCTACTCAATATAGAATAAGATTTATTAATTTAGTTATTTGCTAGTAATTCTTGTAAAATTAATTATTGTAAGTTAAATGTGGTAATTATTGAGTTGAGATTTTGCTAATTTATGCTAAATATGTTGTTACTAGTTAAGTAAATGAAAGTGTGATTATCAAATGTTGTTGCATGTAGAAATAGAAATAAGATGACTAGCTTTGTCTACATCATCGAGCTATCTTCTGGAAATCCCAAAACCAATACTCCAATATAGTATTTGAGTATACTTATTTAAGGCCAATACTTGAATACCCTATTAGAGTGCTAAAGTTAGCTTAGCTCTCTACCTTTTGATGGTTAAGTATGATACTTAATATTGGCCTTAAATAGCCTGAGCCTTGTATTTAGATGCCATACTTAAATACATGAATTGTCAAATGCTTTTGCCTCCTTATATTCAAGTATGGTACTTAAGTATGGCCCCTATTTTAGGAAGCCATACTTAAATAATCTATTCAAGTACATCGAGTGATGATATAAATTAGATTATAAAAAAAGTAGAAGGTTAAGGTAAAATATGTACACATATATAATGCATATTGATATGATCCTAGTAAAGTAAAATGTTGTGATTTTATAGTATGGATGAAATGCTATCTTATATGATTGAATTTATGAAATAAGATGATAAGGTGTGGAGAAATGTTGAATTAAGTTGATAGATGGTGAAGGAATTGTGAAATACTAAAATATAATGATAATAAGATGTGACGTTGAAATACTAAATTGAAACAAACATACCAAATCTAGATTACACAAATGTGATTGATAAATATCAAAAGGAATAAGATTAGGATTGTGATTGAGAAAGTGGACTAGGAGACATTGTGATTGAGAAAGTGGACTAGGAGACACAAGGTGAGTTAACTATTACTAACTTTTATTATCATTTACTCATTAATGTAATAATCAAAATTCTATTGAATTGAACTATGATGAACTTGAAATTCTATATAATTGTGTAGCTCGAGGTGGTTAATAAGAGATGCTATATTGATTAGAGTATATTCTAAATTACTCATTTGAAGGATAAGTTATAAATACATAAGATAAGTAAATTATCCATTTACTAGGATTTTAAGTCTCACTATTTTCTTTAAAATATTTTCAAATACTCAGGTTAAATCTCTGAAACCACCACTAATAGTTGAGAAGTAAAGATGTGTCACAAGTAGCCATAAATAGAAGATAAAAAGTTAGAATAGAGAAACCATAAAGAATTGGTTAAGATTTATGGATGTTTTGAATATATGGCAGCATAACTTTTATGTAAATACTTATTTTGATAATGAAATGAAGTAATTGGATATAGTTAGCTTATTAACTATCATGTGACAATACCAAATTAGAATTAGGATAGATGTTAGTAACGAGATTCATGCCAATCTCGATTTGATAAGTTATGACAATATATGTTTGAACATGATAAATATTAAGGATTGGAAAGTTAGAAAGCAATTTGAAGTCCTCTAATAAAAGGAAAGATTAGACCTAAATAGATAGTAGTGGTGGATAAAAAGTATAATTATATACAAATACTATTGGTTGACTAAAATTTAAAAATTATGATATTTTATCTCTTACTACAAGATAAAAAATTCAAACAAATTTACCAAAAAGTAAAAAAATTTATACCATTAGAAGACTTTATTTATAATGAAGTATCACTTATGCTATAAATTTAGCTACAAAAGCACTTTATTTGTGGCAAAGTATCACTTTTGCCATGATTAGTATAAGAAAATTTTACTCATGGTGAAATATTACTTATGTAATAATTAAGTTTACAAATAAGGTCATGGGAAAATATACCATACTCATTAAAACTTTACTTATAGTAAAATATCACTTATATCTTAATTAAGTTTACAAATAAGGTTATGACAAAATATACCATACTTATTACATATATATATATATATATATATATATATATATATATATATATATATATATATATATAAAACTCTAAATTAAACAAGTTTCATTTCTAAAATTTATAAAATAAATTTTGGAGTGATAAATTTATACTAACTATTTAGTGGATTTGGTGATACAAATAGGTCATAATTAGATCAATTAAACTAACAGGATGAATCAATAGTATTATTTTATATATTTATATAAAAATAATATTGCAAAAATATATGTTATAATAGTATTAAATTAATTATATCTAATAACAATTTGTACATTTATTGCACTACTATTAGAGAAACTTCCATAAAAAAAACAAATGTTGTGAAATTATATATAATTTCATAATAATTAAATTATTATATTAAAAAATATTTAATCAATTATATTTATTGGAATTGTCTATATAAAAAAGGTCCTATTTAAATCATTTATTAATTTTACTTGTATCAATTTTATTCCTTATAAATAATAATTTAATAACTATGGTCCCCTCGTTAGTATTTCTATTAATGGATAAATTTCTTGATAGGTATAGAGACTAAAATAAGCTATAAACTATCTATGATAGATAAAGTTGATATTAAAAATTCATAAGGGATTTAATGATATAATGTGTATTTGTGAATGAATAAAAAAGTATAACAAAAAAAATATATTTTTAAAAATTTAAATATTAATTTATAACTAAAACTTAATTATGCATGATAATTTAAACTTATAATTTATATGAGTACTTGTTTCAAGTAATAATAAAAGATAAATTTAAATTTAATCTATTATTAGTGCAAATCAACTTTATACTATCACACACTTATGTATTATTATGTTAATAAAAAAATTTCAAATTCCTTTACTATTATTAATAATAATTAATAATTACTATTATTTTTTGATGACATATCTTCTTTTTATTCATTGATAATGTAAAATGGTAATTTTATATTGATAATATATCAAATTTAAACTCATAAACAAATATTCAAAAAAAATAAACATTTCACTTTTATCTCATAATAACTTGATTAACAACTATTATTAAAAATTTTAATTATTAGGAATTGAATTTATTTTCTTAAAATTTAATTATTGATATTGTTATCATGACAATTCAAAAAAATTATATACAAATACGATATACAAGAGTGCACACATATCAATTTCTAAACTAGTTGTAAATTCAAAAATTTTATTTGTGAGATAATGTCTAATTCAAATATATATATATATCTATATTCTTATTAAAAAAATTTCAAATTACTATTAATTAATTATTTTATTTTTCTTTTTGTTTTAAGTGTTGTGCAAATGTTTGTTATATTGATTTGGTCTTTTGTAAATTTTTAATATCAAATTCATCCAATACATATTAATTATTTATCATTTTAGTCTTTCTATTTTTTATAGTCATTAACTTATTAACGAAAATACTAACGAAGAGAATAAATTAACTAATTTGTTATTTATAAAAGATAAAATTGATATAAGAAATTTATAAGGGATAAATTTATTACACATGAAATTAATAAGGGCTTAAAATGGGGTTTTAATCTATAAAAAAAAACTTTGAAAATGAAATCATAAAATTGTTTTAGTATGGGTTAAGATTATGTGTACTAGTGGCAATATTTGACATAATATGGTAACTTGACTTGAATATAAGACACTTTACAAGGATTTAGATTAAGCTTATACATTTTCAAATTGTAAATGGATTAACTTGTATAATATAAATAATCAATAGATCAAGTTAGGATTAACTAAAAAGTAAATAGGTAAATATACTAACTCATTTAAAAGTTTATATTAAATAATTCTATATAATAAAAAGATAAGCATTTTCTTATAATAAAATGATAATAAATTTTCAATAAAGTATTTAATCAATAATTACAAATATTCTTAATGTAAAATAATAAGTAATTAAATTTAATAAATAAATTTATGACATAAAATCTGTTAAGCAAAATTATTGTATGGGCTAGATAAGTTACTTGCCTTAATATGTTTGATAAACGGGTTAATCTAACTTGACATGATTATTATTCAGGTTGAGTTCAAATTGTTACTACTATTTAATGCGATATGAACCTGATACGTGAACATAAATTACCACCCCTAATTATGTGTGTTTTTGTATTATATTTTATTACTATATAATAATTTATGTTGAATTCCGATTAACTAAAGCTTCATATAAAATATATTATATTATAATATTAAAAAGGTAAACTAATATAATGGTAAGGTTTGATTCTTCATAAATGCCATTTTTTAATAGAAGGAGTTATTATTGAGTTTGATGGTAAATACATCAATAGGTTTTAGTACATGTCTAGATCAGATGATATTGGATTGGTTAGTTCAATTTATGTTTAATTAGCTAGCATTCCTATGGCGAAATAGCACAACTATGAAAATTTTAATCTCGTGTCATAGTTTTAACTATGGCAGAAATGATAATTTGTTGTAGTATTTAGATATTTGCCAAATTTTCTAAAGATGGAAGTGTGGAAAAAGAGAAGTTGCATAGGGGTGGGAGCTTCTAACCACAAGCATACCTTTCTTGCCATAGTTGTACTTGTGACTAGAGGGATTTATTAACCATGAGTTTAACCAACTAACATTTCCATGACTAAACAACATAATCATGAAAATATTGATCTCTTGTTTCAATTTCAAATGTGGCACAAATGATGATTTATTATAGTGTTCAGATATTTATTAAAATTTTTAAAGATGAAAGTGTGGAAAAAGGGAAGTCATTAGGGCAAAAACCCTTATATCTATTTGAAAAGTTATAAAAGAATGAATTTTCTTGATTTTCTACCAATTTTAACGATCTTAAGTTATTAGTGAGTTAGTCATGTGATGTTTTAAGTAGTAAAAAATAAAATAAAACAATTTTTTATAGTTTGAGTAAATTTTGACTAATTCAAAACATTAGTAAATATAGTCCAATTCTAACGAATTTATAGTCATCGAAAAACTTTTGAAAAAAGATAAAATTTAGAGTAAGTTTAAACTTTGAATGATTTGAAATAACAACCATTGTGGTTTTATTTTAGTGAATTTATAATCATTAGAAAGCTCTTAAAAAAGATAAAATTTTGAATAAGTTTATCTTTATCAAATAATGATGACCTAGCTTAGGATACACATAGAGTAAAAATAATTGAATACTTGAGATAAATAATTATCAAAATGCCATTACTTTAATAATATCCTTTAAGAGATAAGGGCAAGATAATAAAAAAATCCCTAAATTACTCTGATAAGCAATAGCCAAATTTTGATTTTGGAGAAGGTAAATGCCTAAATCACTATTCATCATCTTCCATTTTAGTTCTTAAGTCTCTATTGAAGCTTAGGTAAGCTTCATTATTCTCTCATCTTATACTTTGAGTTTTAAGCTTTCAACCTTAGTGACACTTAAAGATCTTAACCTATTCTAAATTCTAAATAATCTTGGGGTATTAGTTTTCGATTTAATCACTTGGAAGTTAAAATGTGAGCTGATACTAGTTTTATGCACTTTAAAAAAACATAGAAATTTTCTTAAGAAACTAGCTCAATTTATCATCTAGAACTTAAAATAAGATTATTTATGAAGAAAATCATAAAAAAATTAGTTTATGTAGTAAGCTTAATATTTTCAAAAGAAAGAGCCTAATGAGTTTTCTATCTCTTTTCAAACTTTAGTAGAGTTTTGGATTTCTTTCTTAAAGGGACCTCGCTTTAAAGTCACTATGGACCTTAGGTGAGCGAGTTTTATTTATTTGATGATTATGTTTATTTTGTGAAATTCTTGTTATACCTATGAAATTATAATGGTGTTGTTTATGCATGAGTATGAATACTTGATGCTATTATATTAATAAAGGTGTGTTAATATATACATATATATACATGGGATATATCAAATGAGACAAATGTTTTTATGTGAAAGATAAAAAAACTGAGTCATGGTCATTAAATCTTGCATTGGTAGACAAGATTAAAATATAATTGAAAGTCATATGACAATTTTAAAACGTCATGCAATCACTTAAAAAAGTCACATAATTTTATGTTTTGATTTTGGTCATTTAATGTTAGATTTGGTGGCCATAATACACTTATCTAGCCCCTATACATACACACACACATGCAAGCATGCATATATGTATACTTACAGAATTGTAAGGGAAGTTATGTTGTTCATTTATTTTAAATGGGATAATGGTAGAAAAATAGTATGAAAGTAGAAATTGCATAAGATTTTTGGAAGAGATAAAGTAAAGGAATCTTAAAAGGCTCACCTAGAAAGATTTAAGGGAAAATAATAAATTAAACCTTAGGAGAAGGTTTAGGTTTGAATTAAGTTTTAATAGTTTTTGTAAGTTAAAAAACCAAAAACAAAAGCAAGAATAGAATTTTGAATAAAGGTGAGCCATATAGATCCATGTCAATATATGAGAACAATAAGGGTGTAATAGAATTTTAAAAAGAAAAACTAGAATTTAAAATAGATAAAAAGAGCATGGAATGTATAGAAATAAGACAATGAGGTCTATGGCCTTGTTAGAAACACACACTAAAGAGTGTATTCATTTAAATGGAATAAATTATAAAGAAACCCATTATTAATATTGATTCCTATAAGAATGAAGATGTCTTATTATTGAGCATGAAGAATTGGTAGGAAAATATGAATAATAGTTACTAATAACTTTCTTGCTCATGTGTAAAGTTATGTTTATAAAAGTTTAAGCCAAACTTAATGAAAAGATATCATTATGTTCTTATTATTTATTACAAAAATATTTTTTATTGTTTGTGTTTTACCCCTATACAATGCATTTGCTTGTTTAATAAGTACGTGTCACAACCCTAACATGATTGTAATTAGTGTGAAACCCTTTACTCATTTTTTACAAGCTTAATTTATTATGCTTAGCAAAATGCTAGATATTATATCGAAAATGAAAGAGGAAATTAAATGCTTTGCAAGATTGGCATATCACTATTTAGCAAAATTTTATAAATTTGCATGGGAATTAAGGTCACATATGACCCCCCCAAGGAAGTATAAGCCACTTTAACTTACCAAAAAATAAGAGATTAATGTTTGTAACCTCTAAGTTAGCCTACATATAAAATAATGCCTAAAAGGCACCATATTGTAAATATTTAATGCTATTATCAACCATTATTGAAGAATTCCTAAGTAACCTAACTCGTAGGCGGTAGTGGTGGGGGTTCTATTTAAGGATTTGCAAGAATAATTATGGTAAAGTGAATCTGGGGCACAGTGAGTAGATATTTGAATAAATAAATATTTAACTTATTAGCTTATTGATTAAACCATCCATTAGTAGAAATATTTCAGAAAACAATCTAGAAAGTTAGCATAATATTTAATAGTCTATAAGGCTCAAGCATATTCATAACATTTTAAGTATATCACATAGAGATAATTGATAACAATAAGCATTCATATAATCATATATTTGATAACATTCATATGTATAAATACATACATCTAACTTATGACTCCTAATCTAATCTTATACTCTATCCTCATTTAGGGATGATAAACAGGCTTGACATACCGGGTCAAGGCACAACTCATGTAGGCTAGGCTCGTTTAGGCTCGGTTAACTAAAGCCTACATTTTAAATAGGTCTATTTTAGTTAGTCTGGTTCGTATAAAAGCCTACAAGGCCTATGGGCTTTGCCTTATAAATGAGCTTGGCAAATAAGCCTACTTGTGGCGCATATGAATTCGATCCATGCCAACTGAGCTTATTTAAGCTTTTTTTTTTACAAGTCTATTTTTTGCAAGCTCAGTCCACAAAAAACTTACAAGCCATTAGCTTGTTAAGCAACTTTACCGTTATTTTCATCTTTATTCTCTTTAATTGACCTTATACTCTACTTTCCTCTTTCCTAAAAAATTTTCATCTAGTATATACATCATCCCTATCACATTTCTCAAGTTTGCATTTGTTCAAAGCTTTCATTTTCACAAGCCATGGCACAAGCCCTTTTCAATTGTTGTATTAATTAAAATGTCATCCATTAATACATAGTTGCCTAATGTGTCTTAATTACATTTTAGTAACATCATATGATCATAACCTAAGAAGGGACATATAACCAATTACACTTGTTATACAAGGTTAAATGACTGGTTATTGTGTGCTAATCAGTCATTTACTTAACTTAAGCGAAAGATTCATCCAAGAATAAAATAAACATTTATTGATTGCAAATGGTTAGCCATTTATCTTTGGATAATCCTCTGATTGGGTTCCAAAATAATAGTTAGCCAGTTATATAAAATGAATGCCCATTCTTCCAGAAATTTTAGATCTTTGAAGCAAATTTTGCACTATTGATGTAGCCATAGCTTCATCATAATACCATATATGCTTCATTAAAGTATGTTTCACCATAAATGACATCTTATAAGTGTTTAGTACATCATTACTACACACTATTACCATCTATCAACATCAAATCATCATCAATTTCATCAACCACATTCAAAAAGCCATAAAACCCATATAAATGCATTAACTCAAGTTTTTCCTCATATTTTAACAAGATGAGATGGAATATCTATTAACATTGTATGGAAAAGAGTACTAAGGAGCCAGAGTGAAAGTCCTTCAATCCTAATCATATCAAAATTAAGTAGTTCCTTGAGTTAGGGTTCTAAACTTTCTTTGGGATCCATTTTGCTAATCCCACCAAACTAAAAGGAATGGAAAGAAAAATGAGGACAAGAATGAAGGCTTTACCTTGATTTATTAAGAAATTTAAAAGAAGATGATCTTTCCTTGCTTGCTTGACAATGAAAGAAAGATGAGATATTGAAAGGAGTAGAAAGGGCTTTTAATTTAGGAATTTGAAGGAATAGGAAAATGATGTGAGGGGGTGTCATCCAAAAATGAAGAATAGTACCTCTTAAATGTAATTTTGGAAAGTTTTCTTCAAATTTCTTCAATATTCACTCACTCACTTACTTATAATAAGTCCAAACACTATACTCTAAAATTCTATTTATCTTTTCTTATTCACTTCTCAAAAAATTTGCATTCTCATATTCATTAAATTATTAACTTTATTTTAGTCTATCATTAATACACAAATTCTTATAGTTCACCTGAACTTATTGGTTACCTCAATTATTTTCTTCTACAAAATAAATTATATTTTACCCTATTTTAAAGAAAGGTGTAATAGTTAAAAGGCATGGTGATATTATTATATCAAGTCTAGCATGTATGCTTAAATAAATTATCCAAGGAGGATAAGGATGACTCTAGAAAGAAATGGATAACTTTTGTATGTTGTGCATAATTACTTATGAAATGTTATGATAATGCTTTACACACACACACACAATATATATATATATATTATAGAATTGCTAACCTTCACATCCACACATGGATATGGAAGTTGGCTACCTTTATTTTTTTCATTTGGACAAAAATGCTATACTACTAACTTAATGATCATAAAATAATTAAAAGTATTTAAATAATTTTAATATAGAAATATTAATTTAAAATATTTAATTCAACTCCATAAACTTGGAAAGAAAAAGAGAACTTTTGTGTGTTACACAAAATTACTTGTGAAACATTATGGTAGTGTTTTACATACACACACATGTATATATATATATATATATATATATATATATATATATATATATATATATAGGATTACTAAACTCTACATCCATATGTGAATGTACAGGTTAACAACTTTTGCTTTTTCATTTGAATAAAAAAATTGTACTACTAATTTAATAACAATATTATAATAAAAAGTATTTGAGTAATTTTAATAGAAAAATATTAATTTATAATATTTAAGTCAACTTCACTTATTCTCTCTCATCTTCATAATAAATGCATTCATCAAATTTAGAAATTAATAGTGCTGACAAATTAATTATAATAGAATTTATTATTTTATTAACTTTAAATTAGTAATATATTTTTTTATCTAAATAAAAATCTAGAGGTTACTAACCTCTACATATGAACATCGAGGTTAGCACTTTCCACTGAATCAAAACATTATATCTAGTGGCTTTGTGTTTAATGTTATTATAGCTTTCTTTCATTAGAATTTTAATAACATAATTTATAAGAGATAGAAAGTTAAAAACTCTAAGTTATAGTTATGTAATTTATTTATGCATGAATATCGCCATTCAATGGTTACATTCCCATTTTTTTTATCTACAGCTAGGTATCCCCACACGTTTTGGTATTAAACTAATTCCTTATGGGATAGAAGTAGTAAATAATAAACCTTTCCTAACAATAGTATTCCTAAGGATCAAACTTAGGACCCTTTATTAGGCCTGGATACATTCCCATTTTATTGATTATTACATTTATTTTGAAATATTATGTTAATCACTAATAAATAAATTGTCTCATATTGAGTACCCAGGCTTATTGCTTTATGAATAGTTTTTCAGATGCTTAGACAAAAGAGCAACTACTATAAAAAAAGCATGGTGATGATGTAAAATGTGCAGGGAACCATAAACTTCCTAATTTTCATTGTGCCTAGTTTTTAAAAGTGTATGGCTAAGCCTTGTACTAGATTAGGTTGTGTAAATTTAATTGAAGAAATGAAAAAAATGGGAATTTGTGAATTAATTGTACATAAGTGAATATGAGAAAAATGTAAAGGGTCAATGTTCCCTTATATCTATTTGCTGTAAACCTTTATAAAGTACATGGAAAATAACAATAGGTTTCTCATGAAGTGAATATATCTATTAGAAAACCTTATTGAGTAGGAAATACTAGCATTATATTAGGAGTGATTCATTATTGAATAGCTAAGAGTATAGAGGTGCTATATTTGTTAAAATTAAAATATTTTATATAGAATTAGTTAATTAATTATAATTAGCTTAAAAAATTATGTGGGATAATTGATAAAATAATAATTGAAAGTGTTTTAAAGTTGTGGATGATTGAGGGTTTTTTATTTTAAATAAGATTTGGAGATCTAACTCAAAATTTTTGGTTTTAAAATGTTTAGGGGTAACCAATCACTAATTCCACCATCTATTAATTTTTTCATAAGCCATGAATAATCATTTTAACCATTCTTGTATGAACTTAAATGATTTACACTAGTTTAGATTAAGTTTCTCTATATTTGCATAATTTATGAGTTTTTTATTTTTATTTTTATGGTGATTAGATAACTTGATATTGCATGAAGGATGAGATTTGGAAGAAATTCCTTCTGTGTGAACAATGCTTTTTTATGCAAAAATGAATAAATTCATGTTTGAATTGATTAATGAATATGTTCATCAAGGTTAGTATGCAAAATCCCTATACTAAATCAATTCACGAATTGATTCACCTTGATTGAATCAATTCACAAATCGAAAAGTAACCTCCTCTACACTAAATCAATTCATGAATTAATTTAGGCATTATAGAAACATGTAGGATGACTTGAATCAATTTAGGCCTTATAGAAACTTATTGGAGGCTTTAAATTTATTCATGAATTAATTCATAGGACTTAAATTTTATATTTTTCTGTAAGATCATTCATAAATGGGTGTTTATAACATAATTATGCAATATATGAGTTAGAAAAAGTTAGTGTAGAGTTATAATTGCTTTCTAAATGCATAAATTAGTGTTATGGTATAATTTGATCAAAGTATGATCATTGTTATTATGAATTACCCTGAGGAATATGTTGAGGGAGAACTATTAATCTATGGCATCTACATTGGATCCTTGAATTGCTTGGAAGGGATAAGGATAACTTAGAGGAACATGGATGGGCTTATGAAAGATAAAGATAAAAGGATTCACAAGAAGATTTACTTATTCATTTTGCATTCATTATTTAATATTGGTTATTATAATTGTATTGTGTGAGTTTATAAAAGTGAAAGCATTATGATCATATAAATGGCATAATGCCATTGACAAATTTAAATTTTTTGAATATATTACACATGGGCTAAGATAAAGGAAGGTAATAAAAAAAGTAGGATTTTCTTATTGTATTTGTTTTTCTTTTACATAGAATGCTTACTCATTAAGCCTAGAACTTACACTTCCATAGTTTATTTTAGTGTCTTTAAATTAGTGTGCCACCACTACAACAATAAAGATATATCCCTTAAGATTCCTACTTGCTTGGAATGTGTACTAAATGGAGTTTTACTTCTAATCACATATGTATACACTATAAAAATTTGCATTGGATAGTGATACTTTAATAGAGAAGGTTGGATGAAACCACTGCTAATTCATTATGTTTATATAATCTATTTAACTACATTTATTTATTTCATTATGCTTCAATTATGGAAATGGTTACTTGTAAATTCCATCTAAGTTTTGCATTTTAAGGGCAACTTATGTCTTAACCATATCTATTCTATCAATATTATTCCTAAATTTAGCATGATTTCTCATTCACGCTATGTATTTCCCTCGTTACAAATCTCACAAATTTTAGTCTTACTTGTGCTTTATATTACCAAATTAATTGCAACCACAATTTCATTCATGCCTTGCAATTTGAAGCCTTATAGGTATTTTACTATTCCACTCTTAAATTTTCATTGCATTGTGAATTTCTATTTTAATTTCTTATTGATTTGGTTAGTGTTTTGATTAATATGTTTATTTTTTTAGATCCTAAACCATTTTATTGTAATCTTCATTAATTATGTGGATAATAACTTGCACATTCTATGAAATTTGCATTAAGGATTTGGTTTTTTTTAGGCTTTAATATCTAAATTTATTGTTTCTAACTCATAGCTTTCTTATTGTGAGGTTAAAGTAGCAAGAGGCTTATAACATTGTTGCAAGTGAGAAAGCTAAGACTAAACAATTTTTGGTAAGATTTATTCAAATTCTCTCTTGTCTTGATTAAAGTTTTTATGTTGTTTAAATCTTCTTCAATATGGCTATAGCATGGTAATTCTGTCATTGGGTAGCCACTTAGTGGCCTGGTTTTGAAATGACCATAACATGTTTAACGAAATTCTTAATTAGGAATTATCTATGTATGGTGTTGATGAAATTTCTCTACTTTAGTTAGAATAATACTAGAATGTGGAAAGGGTTTCCTATTAAAAAAAAATATGGTTAAAATCATAATCGTTTCATAAAGATGCAAGCACATAGGATAATAAAGAGTTGAAGTTAAATTTGGGCTTTTAGGTTAAATGATGAAGTTAAATAGGCTCACTTCTATAAGAAAACATTAGTTTAGCATTTCAATTTCACCTTGGTTCCTTTATTTCTTGCATGTTTATGATTGGTTAATGGTAAAAAAAAAATTACAAGGCTATTAGAGTTTTTTAGCTTATTATTCAATTGAATTGTGTTCTTATGAGTTTAGCTTGCTATTTGGTTTTTTATAGAAATCTATTGTGTTATTTGTTGTGTCATAGCTCCTAAAAGGAAGAAGAAAAAAAGGAAATAATATAGAATCATGACATAACATGGAATCATTGTTAATCTCTTGGCAATTTATAGTGAGGATAATGATCTTAATCTTACTAAATGTCATAAGCTGATAGTTGTAATAGTTCAATAGGTAAATATATTTAGATTAAGATGAGACTTTGTGAAAAGATATAGTATGTTATGGTGGTCCTATGGCTAAAATTTGGAATTAATCCAACAAGTGTACTATTTTTCTTGATTTTTTCAAGTTTGGAGGTATTTTAGTTATTTTGGAATGGTTCGAAAATTTGGAAGAGTTTGAAAGGCCTATATTTGTGATCTTCATATTTTTATCTTTGTATTAGTTAGTTTTCATGTGAATTAGACTTCTGGAGCTTTAAGAAATTGGTTTATAAAAATTCAAAAAAAATATGTCTATTCGTAGCAGGAGGTTTTTTGCTTACAATACTTTTTAAGGGGGTGGAGTATAGAAAGCTTGGCAGGACACCTGAACACTAAGTTAGGGACTCGAGTGTGTTGGCCTGTGGCCATCCTTTGCAAACTTAAAACTATAAAATAAGGTATATACTAAGCATACGGAGTATCTCTCTCTCTATTCAATTTTCCTTTTCAATCTATTTTATTTGAAGGCTTTATATATGGAAGGATCTTGCAGTTCAATATGCATGGTTGCTTTAACAATATTCAATTGTGGTTTGCGAATTTATGAGTCCTGTTATTTTTACCTAGAGTGACATAAATGGGTTAAGTGGAAAGGTTGACATGTTCGCCAAGAGTAACAAGTATATACTACATGATTTTGGTTAGAGAACTATCGACTTGTGGCACTAGATATTAGAGCTCGGTTATATGTGTATATATACCAAAATGACAATCTAAAAGATCTTTATGAAGACATAAAGAGTGTATTTTAACATATTTTTATTTTTTATAGAAATTATTCTTAAATTTTTTTATTTTTAAAAATTATTTTTGGATCCAAAGAAAATAAAAAAAATAAGAGTATCCAGTGAAAAAAATAAAAAAATATTTTATTTAATTATAAAATTATCATCCAAAATAAAAAAAGTTGAAAAACCTAAAAATTACATCTTTTTAACTTTATGTTAAACATTTCAAATTATAATTTTTTAAAAATAAACTATAAGAGTAATTATTATTCGGAAATTGTTATTTTTTAAAATATAAAATTATTTTTTAAAATAGTAAGTAAACAAACTCGGATCTGCTCGGTGGAATATAGCGGAGCACTTGTTAGACAAACAATTGCAGCGTGTTTGGGGATGAAATTATTAAAATTCTTAAAATTCTTAAAATTCTAAGGTATAACAACCAATCGCGGTTATGTTATGCATAAACTACACAGTCACCGGCCTCTCAAATAAAAATAAACGCCAGTCATATCGCTATATGAGTCCATGACCTATCAACCCCTCCAATGCCAACTTATATTTGTCTCACTCTCACTCACATACCTTTTGTGTTTATGCGTAATGATTTTGCGTCATGATTATGATTATGGTTATACAGTGATGAATAAAATTATTAATACAGATTTTTAATATAATAAAATTGTAAAAAATTAAAATCACCGAGGATATTACAGTTACAACACTACGGTCCCAATAATTGTTGTAATTCATAATTTACATATATGTACATTTTCGTATATCCATACACATGTATATAATATAAATAATTTACAGTTTGAAGAAAAATGTAAATTATTATCTTTAAATTTGAGATAATTCCACTTAATATTAACCTACAATTTTTAATTTTTGGAATCACCTCCTAAATTTTTTTATAAGTGGTAAATGCACTTAACATTTATTTTATGAGCTAATTTGAGGAGGCAATTAATTTAATCCAAAACTTTGTGAAAAATTAGTCATAATATGCAAGTCTTATAAGAAAACTAGAATCTAAGCCCGTGCTGGCCAGCATTTAATTAAAACTAATGAAATTTTAAAAAATATAATAACTTAAATATATATTAAAACATTTTATTTAATTTATAAAGAAAAATGAAATTTAAAAATTTAAATTATATATTTATTTTCTTATTGTTTTAAGTATCCTACTATGTATTTAATATAATTATAATAGTTAAAAATAATGATACAAAGAAAGATTTTATATGTATTTGATACGATGGAATTAGAATAAAAATAAATAAAAAAAGAATGAGAATGAAATAAAACAATGTATTTAATAAAAATATAATTTTGGAACATTATAAATAACACTACTATTTTTTAATTAAATATTAATCAACTTTTAATTTTACTATATATTAGCATTAGATAAATGGTTAATTATTAATATTACTTTATTTTCACATCAATGAATAGAATTAGTGCAGTTAAACCTATGTTGCATTCACTTTTTTATTTTTCTAGAGAATTTTTTCCCACCTACACATTGCATAACTAATGAGTTTTGTTTAAAATGAGTTATTGTTATTGATTCATTTTATATATTCAAAAATCTACTATCTATCTTTACAACTTTATTTAAATCTATAAAATGAATTTAAGTTAAATATATAAGTAAATTTTGTACTACCACTTATTCATATATTATTATGTTGTAATATATTATTATGTTGCAAGAAAATATCTTTTTTTTTACTTCTTATAAAAAAAATTTTAGTTACCTCTTTTCTTAATGTAACATCTTCATATCACTAATAATATAAATAATTTTTAATTTATAGTAAATCAAATTAATTTAGTTATATATGACACTATTTGATTAATTTAGGTAGTTCCATTTTTCAAGTATTTTTATATTAATGTGTTTTGACATTATTTTTTTTAAATTTTACATCCAAAAAAATTAATTCAAAAGCAATAAATATAAGCTATTACATTGATGAATTCACCTCCCTCCTTAATAAAAATAAATTCTAAAATAATTATTAGAAAAATTGACCTAAAGTCTCCGATAAGAATAGACAAATTTTTTCCTTAATAAAAATTACTATTCATTAAAGAATCTAGCACAACAAACAAATATTCAAAATTGCTCACATGCTATGCTATTATAAAAATAAAAAATATAATTTATTTTTAGCTTTAGTTATTTTACAATTTACATTTTATTCTCATATATTTATTTTCTTTATTACATTTTTTCTCTAATTTACTTCTATTATTTATAACTTATACGCTAATATCCCTAAACAATATAAATATAATATAACATATTTTTATTAAAAATATTTTAAATGAGTTAAAACTTCAGTATATATTTTACTTCTAACATAATTGAAAATTAGAACAAAAATTATTTATTTAAATTTTATCATTATTTTCTTAATATAAAATTTTGAATGCTATATTCTAAGTTAGATTTATTTCCTATTCTTATTACTTTAAAATTCTAACACACTGTTTCTTTTGTTATTTATTTCATTATATATTTTTTTAAACTAAATATTCTCCATTAAAAATTATATTTAAAGAAGAAATTGATTAAAAAAAATTTTCCAACAAAGGTAAAAAGAAAATATAAACTATCAAGAAAATATTAAAAAATTTAAATAAATAAATTTAATTTGAAATTTTTAAATTCTTTTATAAAAAATAGAGAATGTAATTGACCCATTCAATTTTTATATTAAAATTTCAAATTATTTGAAAATATTTTATAATAAAAATATTTGAAAATATATTTAAAGAAATGTTTTATTTAAAAGTTTTTTTAACCAATACAGAAAATAACGAATAATATAATGTATATATATATGCTTTTAATTGATTCCTATTTTATATATATACTATACACACACGCAATGAAAGATTATCATTATTTCAAACCACTTAGGTACCTTTAATAGAAGAAATGTTTATTTTTTCAAAAATTTAAAATATTTTATTAAAAACTAAATTTATACTCATTAAAAATTTCAAGTATTTTTTATATTAAAAAATTAATTAGTTAAAAATTTTAGATGTAATATTTGCTTATAAACTTCTTCAATAGTTATATAACATAATCAAATATAGCTTATATCTATATTTGAATATAAGAGTATTTGAGGTATAATATGTTATATAACAAAAATTTTTAAAAGAATTGTGTATGAAAAAAATACTGGAAAAGGAACCGCATTTGAACTATAAACAACACGGGTAGACATAAGGAAAAAAAAAAAAGAAAAACATGTATTTGAAAGAATAAAATATGTGAAACGATGCATGAGTTGTAAACAAAAGTTAAAAATTAAATATGTAATTAAGTAATTCAATCAAATTAAAATTTTAATTCATTTAAAATATTTTTGTCATAAAAATAAAATATATCATATTATATTTATATTATTCGATAATATTGATGTCTAAACTATAAATAAAAGGAATGAACATGAAAAAATACACATTGTTGCAAATAAAAAAAAGGATAATAATGTGTGAGTCACAAAGTAATAATAGTTAAAAATAGTACATATAATTAAGTAATTCTATTAAATTAAAAATTTAACTTATTTAAAATATTTTTATAATAAAAAAAATATATCATATTATATTTATATTATTTAACAATATTAACATTCAATTAATAAATAACATATGTGGATATAAGAAAAAAATTAAAAAAAATGATGTAAAACAAATAAAATAAAGAGATACAATATGTGAATTGTAAAATGATAATGGTTAAAAATAAAATAAAAGTTAATTAAATTTATTAATTTAATCCCTTAACTTATTTTAAATATTCCTAAAATAAAAAATAAATTAAATTATAAGATAAAAATTAATAGAGGATTTAAAATTTTATAGTAAAAATATGTATGAAATAAAAAATAAATTAATTTATAGATAACCGTAAATGCGGATGAAAGCAAAAATATAAATTAATATTGAAAAAGTTAGAGGAAGGAAAAATAATAATATAAATATAAATATAAATATGAATAATATTCAAATTAAAATAAATGAAAGGATGGAAATAACATGATACATGGAACTGGCAGTTGGAGAAAAGAAAAAATAATAATATAAATATAATATAATAAATAATATTAGAATAAAAGAAACGCTAAAGAGATGGGAGGATACGTGGATTAGCTATACAGCTTGAATTTTGAAAGATAGCTTGAGCGAGTAGTGATGCGCTCATATATAGTATTGGGCTAGAAATTTTCAAACGCCAAACCCACACCTAATATAATATATTAAGTTTAAGATAAGATTAAGATTAAGATTTTGATATGAAATAAATTTGGAAATAACCTAATTTGTATATTATTTTTCCAATTTTTTATTTAGGAGATATTTTGATCATTTTGGTAAAATTTGGTTGTTAAGTGTGAATATGAAAGCATGATTGCAATTTGCATATTTATCTTCACGTGGATATAATATAGTGCTTAAATTCCTCCTAAATAGGGAATGACCATATATGAGTTTAATTTGTCACTTATTTAGAAGAGTGATTATAAAAATCAATAGTTGTAGATGTTAAATGTAGTTGCAAAGTAATTTATTTTTTTAAAAAAATGTATTAATGACTTGTAAAATTTATTTTTGAGGGGATTATACATATTAAAAAATCATAAAAAATTTGAAAAAATTAAGTGAAGTTATAAGTGTTTATATTAAAATTCTCAATTATAAATTTATATGTGTATTTTTAATTAATTATTAATATATTTATCGCATTATAATTATTAATGTTGAATTAAAATTTTTATATGCATATAAATTAGGAAAAAATGCAAATTACCCTCTTTAACTATGAAATGATAGATTTTACCCCATCAAACTATGGAAACAAGCAAATTACTCTTTAAAACTATACAAAACTTGGATTCTACCACTATTATTCGTAATTTAATGGAAAATGTTAAGAAAAATTACACATTAATCCCATCAATTATGAGATAATTATATTTTTCTCCACTAACTTTTAAAATTTATAAATTAATCTTTTAACTATATAAAATTTGTGATTAACACTCATTATCTACTTAATTAACCTTTTTTAATTAAATCACATGAATTTTAAAAAAGTTTTTAAGCTTGAATCATAATATTATTATATGTTAAATTATCACATTATTTTTTACGCATAATTTTTATGTTATATAATTAATAAAAATTAAATTAACTATATAAAATTTTAATTAAAAACTTAAAAATCAGTTATGAAATTATGTGTAACAATGAAACAATAAATTAACACATAACAATATTATAATTCATATTATTAGTATTACTCAACATTAATCATTACTATTCAATTTTTTTTATTAAATTAATTGCTTAGTCCATGAAATATGGGCCGAAAATATTAAGTGAAAATGAAGTAAATACAAATGTCATATTACATAAAAATTACTAAAAACTTAATATTTTTATTTTATATAATCATATTGAATTTAATTTTAACATTATAATAATCATAGCAGTGATGAATTGCCTAAGATTTTTTTTATAATTTATTTTATTTAAAATTTGATAATTATATAGTATCTAAGTTATCTTTATGTTATTTTTTTAAAATTTATAATCTATTATAATACTCATATTTATACTAATACATTTATCTTTAGAAAGAGATTATATTAGTTAATAAATTTACTTTATTTACATTTTTTTCAAAAGAAATATAAAAATCCTTTTCAAAAATTAAAACAAACATTCATAGAAATTAATTTTCTATCATAAAAAGAAGCCTAACCAATATAATTTTTCCTAATATTTTTTATTAAATTACTAACAGTGGGATAAAATTTAAGTTTTGTATAATTTTGAAGGATAATTTGCCTATTTTCATAATTTGAGGAGGTAAAATTCAATCACCACATAGTTGAAAGGGGTAATTTGTATTTTTTTCCTATAAATTATAATAGAAAACTTTAGCAAACAATTATAAAATTTCACTTAATGTTGTCCAAATTGAAATTTCTTGGTGAGATGTAATTTCTTCCTGGTTAAAGAAAACACTTAAATAATATAAAACTATTAGGAATCCAAACCTGTTTTTATTAGGTAGGCTTGCGATAATTTATCTTAGACAAGTAATTTTTTATTCTGAAAGCTTAGGAATCCCATCTTACTTAATATCATGCGGCGGTAGGATAAGAACAACACCCAAACTGATATTGTCTTTAAGCGATCGATCATGGTTGAGCCATATATGTGAATATTTTCAACCACTCATGAAAGATTGGGATTGATTCGGTGCACTCATGATTTAAAATTTTGATAAAATAAGTATTTTTTATAAGTTTTTAATTTTATATAAAAGTACTTTTGTAATTTTTCATATAATTTCTAAATATTTTTATATTTTAAATTAGAATTTAAATTCAATCAACTATAAATATAAAATATTTTATATTATTAATTAATAAGGAGATGCATCATTAAAAAAGTAATCATAATTCCAAACTTTTAATAATAAAAAAAAGTTTAATAATTTTTTTATTAATATGACAATATATAAATTAATTATAATGTAAAGTTGATTTACAATGATAATGAATCAAATTTAAATCTTTTAAATAATTCATGTTGCAACCTTCTATAAATAAATTATGAGATTTTATAAAATAATTGCTATTAATATTTAAACACTTGGATTTTTTTATAAAAATATGATAAATTTTATGTAAATAAATTATAAATTTTATAAAAAAAATTCACCATTGTTGTAAAATCACACAATTTACTGCAAAGTAGGGAAATGAATCCTTAGCTTATTTATGATCATCTTGTTTTCCATATGGGAAAATTAGGTGAAGTTTTATCGGCATTTATTGTAAAATTCTTGATCATAAATTTTACATATATATTCAATTCTCAATTAATTAAGTAACTAATTAATAATTATATTTATTGAGTTATAATTATTAGTAATGAGCTGAAAAATTACATATATATAATTATAATTAAAAATTTTACAATAAAAATTAGAGTTAGAAATGAGTCAAGTCGAGTTAAAATGGATTTAACTCAAGTTTAACACAAAATCAATTCAAATCAAATTTTTTTATTTGATCCTACCTAAAATTGAGCTCATAATTAGTTTGCCTCAATAAGATAGTTTAACTAGAAAACTTGTAAACTTGTAAACTTGACATATGTTTAGGTTTGGTCTAACTTATTATTAAAATTGAAATTTTTTAAAATTATATAAAAAATTTACCAAATCAGCATTAAACGAATTAATAGGCATGAATTGATCACTATCTTATTGTTCCTACAGCTTCAAATTCCTACATTATCACTTTCATTTTATAGTAAAAATATTTGCATTCACCTTTTATAATATTCGATATGGTTTTCACACCATTTCACCTTCTCCTAAATGATGTTCTTGATTTGCATTTACTTTAACCATACAACTAATTTCAAAATAAAAATGACCTTAATAATTTTCATTATTAACACTATTTGTTTTTCTATTTTAATTTTAATTAAAATTCAAATGCAAACATTAAATTACAATTATTATGATTACTAGATTTTCTTCGTAATAAGCAATATTTTAAAGATCAAATTGGATTAGTTGGTTGAACTAGAAAAACCATGACCTGACCATGTAACCAATCCAATTAACCTTTAAAATTGATCTTTAAAAAATCGATCAAAAAACCAATGAACAAGTTATTAATAGATCAAATCATGCAAAGCAGTTACAATTTTCACAATTTAGTTAGTTGATTATTTTCTTAAAAATATTATTATTAATGAAAGTAACATTATTTTTACTTGATATTTTATACATATTTGAAGTTAAAAGTTTCAAATAGTTAAAAATTATTTTGCCTCTATAAATAAAAGTCACAAAACAAGAAAACTCGATTCAATATTTATTTTATTCTAATAATTTGAATTATGAACTTATATGATTATGAAATTATTTAATAATGTTTAAAATATTTTCATATTTTGTACACATAAGTTTAATTTTATGATAATTTAGTTATTTTTAATAGTTACATATTAAAATTTTTAGTTTATATTATAATTCCAGTTCAATCTAGTTGAATCATTAAACCTTAAATTGTTCTCATTTTCGATCTAATAAATGGTTTGATTTTTTAAATATTGGTAAAAAGTTTTTAATTTAGAATATATATTATAAAAAATTATATTAATATAAGAAATGTAATAATTAATCTTACATTAGATATTATTCAAATTGATTCATGATACAATCAAATTGAATATCTTTAAGTTTAAATTCAATTCATTTAATATATAAACCAAATTATTCAAACCATGGATCTCTCATTTAATTCATGAATTTTTTTTATCAAGTTAAAAGTCGAATCAAACTTTAACATTTTATAATCTAACTTAACTTAACTCATTGTCAATCCTAATATAAACATATGAAATTCTACCTAATTTTTTTCCTTTCCAAATTTGCAACTTTGTTTTATATAAAGTTTCACATCCTCAACATTATGATTAAAAGGTTTCATAATTTTTTATTTAAATTTGATTTACTATCCATCTAAAATATTTTATATTATTAGTGAATGGATATAAGATGTGTCATTAAAAAATATAATAATTAATAATTCTTAATAATAGTAAAAAAAATTTAATAATTTTTTATAATATAATAATACATAAATGAATGATAATATAAAATTAATTTATACTAATATTAAATTAAATTTAAATCCATAATTATTTTAAGAGTTACCCTTTGTCCATTTTTAGTAGATTACAGTCGTAATTTTATGAATTACTATTGGAAAATTAAAATATAATATTAATATCATGAAAATAACTATGAATCCCTTTGGACATGATTTTCTTCTTCTTTTTAGAAATATTTTTTAAAAATTATTTTTAAATCTATTTTTTAATTTAGGAGGAAGAAAGAAAAATGCAGTAGTGATATAAATAAGAAAATTTTTATTTAATTATAAAATTATCATAAAATAGATATAAATTAAGAAAATAAATAAAAATTTTCTATTTTTAAATTATATATTTAAATTTACAATTTTTAAACATTGATTATAAAAATAATTACTCAAATAAATATTTTTATTCTTGAAAAATGAAAATTATTTTTAAAAATCGTAAACAAACAACTCTATATTGCTTTAACAATTACTTTGAAATCATGTGTTTATGACTCATCTCATGGATGTGATTTATTGTTGATACAAAATGTCATGGAAGGGTCATTTTTTGGTGCTGTGAGGCTATTGATTGTTATAATCTATTATATTTTTCCAAAAAAAAAATTGTCTTTCCATAAGATAGAAGAAGCTATCAAGTGGTTCAGTACTTTCTTACTCAATACTCAATAGCATAATTTTAAATTACGAATTGCAACAACTGCCGTAATTTTATTGGGGTGATATATTTCCTAATCACACCTTTTGATAATTATATTTTGACAATTATTTATAATTTTATTAATTGATGCTTAAACTCATATGACAATTTTAGAGATAGATAAATTTAATATTCTCAATATGGTTTATATACTGATTTAACTTTATTTTCAATAATGAAGGATAATTCAAAAATAGTAATGAGCAAAAGGGGACAACAAAAATAGGGAAAAGCTGAGAAGAATTGAAAGCCTGGTCATTATCCTACATTGCAGTGACGTATTGTACATCTTGCATGGGGTTATGCCATGGAACGGCAATTTAATAGTCATGATATATGGCGTTTAAGCCCCTCACCGCCTAAGGAGTAAATCAATCAATCAATCAATAAGTTAATACACCACTTAAATTTAGAATTAACATACCAACCACACAAATATAACACAATCGGAGTAATTATAAGCATATAAACATTATATATAAGCAACTAATACACAAAGAAAGACAATAATACAAATATACAATATGAATTAATGTGGGCAAATATAACTAAAAGTGATGAAAATTTAAGATATCATATTTTAGAAAGACATTATTTTTATTATTAATATAAAATTTTATTACTATGTTGAAAATGTATAAATGGATATCAAATTATATACTTTGACCTCTAAACTAGTACCAAGTAACTATTAAATTCACCCGAATACTCCCCTACCAAAGAACATTTTAGGGAAAAATTATCATGATAGGAATTGACATATTTTTTTAAATTGTTATAAGGTTTTTTTACCATATTTCAAGTGAAATTTTTCTACAAAAATACAATAATAGAAATATAAAAATTTAAGGATCATAACTATGTGCTTTGCTATTTATACCAAACAAGTTATCTTAGAAAAAAATATAAGGAAAGCTCCAAAATGGAGAAAAATTAAAAAAATAGTACATAAATTGAATTGGTTTCAAATTTATACTATAAGGCTTCCATTATATGCTTCATTTATTTATCAAGTTTCATCTCAAGTGAAACTTGTTTGCTTAATTATTTGATCTACAAGACTTATGACAGTTTACCATTGGAAGAAGATAGATCTTAAACACCAGCAATGGATTTGTTTGAGAGGACAACAATGAAAGGTAAAATAATGAAATTAGTCAAATAGAAAATTTCCACAAAAACATTAGAAAGAATTTGACACACTAATTTTATAATACACCAATAAATTTAAAGATGTGAATTCATTTATTTACATTGTACGGATGAAATTTAATCATTTAAATCACTGAAATACCGTAAAATTAATACGTTCTAGCAATTACAATATAGGAATTCTTTATTTTACGTGCTAAGATGAAGTACAAGATTCGCTTTATATAAAATGCATAAAGGAAGTATTTTAAAAGTATCAACAGCACCATTTTATGAAAATAATTGTGTTGAAAGTAGTTTTTGTTCAAAATATATATTCGATGTTTGTTAGACTTGGCTAACACGTCAATTTCTTCATAAACTCTACTAATGTACTGGACGGATATTGGAGCATTGAAGATCTATTGTTCATATAATAAAGTCTAATGCACAAAATGTTTGAAAATAAGATAAACAAGTAAGCGGAAATAATCACTCGATCAATCCGCAAAGCTCTGCACAGACAACCTTTAGCAACCAAGGATTACGAACAATTGAACAGAGAAATGGATAATTATATTTTTATTGACGTATATCTCATTATATAGCTTAGTGTAGGCATATAAAATGCATCAAGAGTACTAATTTTATATTAAAGAAAGAATATATGATGGTCAATTTTGTATTAATAAATAAAATTAAAATATAAAGTTCAAGGCTCGCCAATACATATGGTGGTTTAAAATTAAATTATAAAATAATAACTTTTTAATTAACCAAAATAATTTGTTAGAAGTTATAATTTTTATTTAAATTTTATTTTGCCCAAACATTTTAGATGCAAAATTACTTAATTTTTATAATCAATTTCATTGACATTTATTTTTTAATTGTTCAGTAGGATGTAAACTTAATTATTAAAGTGTGTTTATTATTTTTGTCGGTTTCCCACTTGATTAGGATGTCAATTAAACTAGAATTGTTCTAATGAATTGCAATGCTTAATAAAAATCTTGGGACAGAGAATACATATAATTTTAAAATAAGAAAGTGGAATCAAACAATTATGGTAGTTGCGCTTTAAAAGGAGGGCTGTACATTAAATCGAGGATGAAAATTGAGAATATTACGAGGCCTTGGGCTTGGTGAGGGTGGAAGCAGGCGATTGGCCCTATAAGCTCTTACTGATCTTGGCCCTATAAGCTCTTACTGGTCTTCTCCTCTTAGCCTAGCTTATTTACAAAACAAGATATATCATTTTATTGGATTATATTATTTAAAACCTAACTTATTACCGCATAAGGCTAATTTGTATTTTTTATATCTTAAATTATATAATATATAATATTTAGAAGATAAATTTCAAAAAGTGCATGAAAGATTCATACATATCCTCGTTCTCGTAACTTCAGTTTATATTATAGTTATTTGAATGGTTTATTTATAATTATTATTATGACATTTATATTTATTTTAAGATCAAATCAATCCCGAATTGAGTTTTGAATTTGTTAAAATTTAAAATGTTCATTAGTTCTTATTGAGTCAACATGGGCCAAACTTTGAATTTTATAATTTTTAATTGAAGCAAGTTCAAATCAAAATATTATCATTAATTTAAGTTCAAATAATTTTCTAAATTAATGGAGCTATGCTTAATACTATAAAAACTTAATTTAACTCAATTTAATTCTACTCATAATACTATTTTTAAAAAATATCTTCTAATTATTGACAAGTCTATATAAATTAATAGGTTAGGTTAAATTTTGAAAAATTTATGTACAAATCAAGCTATACTAAATTTTAAGTCTATTACAAGCTTATAGGATATGTTAGATTATTTTTTTTATTTAATATAACCTTGACTTATTTTAAGCAAAGTCTAACTTAATTCTACTTATAATATTATCTTTGAAAAATATTTACTAATTATTGGCAAGTTTATATAAACTAATAGGTTAGGTTAGACTTTGAAAAATTTATGTACAAACCAAGTTAGACAAAGTTTTAAGTCTATTACAAACTCATAAGATATGTCAGATCATTTTTTTTATTTAATATAAGCTTGACTTATTTTAGGCAAAGTTTAACTTAACCTAATCTACTTCCCCCCCTCAATTAATGTTTAGTTACACAATCAATTAGCTAACCTTTTCTTAATGGAAAAATATCATAATTTTTTTTAATTTCCTAAAGCTTTGGGGCCTTATGCTTTAGCAGCTTCATCAAGTTATGTGATTTTTTTTAATTGGTCATGTTCTAGTTTTTTTAAATCAGTGAAAAGGTAAATTTAGTCCCTAATTTTAATTAAAGTTTCATTCTTGTCACCTAACATTTATTTGAAGTAAATTTACTTTCTAACTTTTCAAAAAGGCATAATGTTACTCAACAATCTAAAATTGTTAGGGTTTGTAATAGAGAAGGTTACATGACATCTAAGTTGGCATTTTACATGATCTACATAGGTTACATTTTTTTTTCTTATAGCAAAAAGGGACTTTTATCCTCTAAATTTTATTTGAAGTAATTTTATCTTTTAACTTTCTAAAAACAATGAAAAAAATCACTTCAATAATATTGAAGAAGAAATGTTAAATAATGATGATTTTGAAGAAGTTAAATTTTCATTGGCATAAGAACCAACTAAGCCTTTTTAGAAAATTAAATTAGCATAAGAAAGAAATTACTTATAATAAGAAATACTGGGCAAAATAAATCAAATCATAAATTAATGAGAAATTTATGTATAATGAAGAGGAAAAAGAGGATGAAATGAAGTTTGAAACTGATCATTATGAGAGTAAAGAATTAGATAATTATGTAGTTATGGAGAAAAGAAATTAGAAGGTTATTTTGCTTCAAACAAGATTTAGGGACAAGATTGAAACTTTAATGAGAATTAGAGGACTAGAAGTATCATAATCCTACTATAGCCATGATAGGTGTAAAACTATTAAACATAATTCTACCAGTCTTTCCTAAGATTAGTATTAATATGTGTAATAACTTTAAAGGTAAAGGATTTGAATGCTATCTACAATTAAGGATCGAAAGTAGGAATTTGTACTCATTCCTTATCAAGTTTGTAACTTTTCTAAGATATATAAGGGCTATTCCAAAAGTGTGGTTAAACTACTTATAAACTTAATATTATACAAGAAATAAGTTAATCTAACTAAGCGTAGTATCAAATATTCCACTTAAAGATCTATACTAACATAAATATGTGTCTTAATAAACTAAAACCATGATTTCTTGTTGAAAATCTTAAAAATATCCACAATAGCAAACTAAATACATTTTCATAACTATTTAGCCCATAAAAGAATGAAGGGACATCGTAGGAGGTGATCTTGCTTACTATTATGGAAATGGCAGTAGTGATAGGAATACTTCAATTGAGTATCTAAAAAAATAAGCCACGAAAAATGTAAGTTTAGGAGTTTAATGAGAAAACATTATACTTAATCAAATCCATAAAATTGTATTTTTAACAACCATTGTTAATTTGATTATAAGATAAGTAAACTCCCATATAGAAATATTAAAAGGAAACTAAACAATACTATTCATAGAGATATCATAAGAAGTATAATTCAATTATCAATTGTAGTATTAAAACTTACTAAGAGATGTCAACATAAAAATTTTCATTAAAACATCATTTAACAAATATACTTGTAACTTCCAATCATTCTTATCCTTTCACATACCCAGTCTTATCTCTTTAAGGTTAACATTATCCTTTCACAAATAGATATGTAAATCCATTATATAAGTCACATTAATGTATGCTAACTCCTTTAATCATATCATTTGACATACAATTCATAATGTATTTTAGAGTTTTCCCTATCACAATTGATCATACATTAAGTATTAAGCTCATTTATCATTTCAACATTCACATCGGAGTCACATGCCTTCAAGAAATGCACACAAAAGTAAAACATATTGATTAAAAATCTTTAAACAAGTGAAAAATATAGTTAGAAAAAAGGTAACTTAATTTAAGAATCAATTCATGCCAAATAAAGAGCATCTTGTTCCTGTTGAATTAATTTGTGAATTGATTCCTATAGCTTTTTATATAAGGCTAAATCGATTCATCTTAGTTATTTCCTTAGGGTGAATCAATTTATGAATCAACTCAAGCTATACAAAAATATTTCCATGCCCAATGAATTGATTAGTGAATGATTGATTTATAAAATTTTGTATATTTCTAGTGTAATATTCTATGCATTTGGCAATTTTAATCATGGCTATCTCTCATAATCTTAAAATTTTCAATCAAAGCATCAAAATTCACAAACAACTTATTGTAACAATAAAATTCATCATAGAAATCACAATTTTATCAACTAGAAACACATAATTATTCCAATTTCTTTTAAAACCCTATATTTATTAAATTGCAAAGAGTCAAGTGAAATCAAGCAATAGTTTAAATAGGATGTCACTCACTAGTTTGAGGAAGGATTGATTTGAATTTTGTGATAAATTAAGCTACTATACATCAAAAAAAGGAATTTCTTAAGTTAGGGCATAAACTCTCTTAAGCCTAATTCATCCTCATTCAACTATATTAGTAGCCATTTATTTATAAAATCAAAAGAGATTTAACAATGGAACTTGCTAAGATAGATTATTGATGACAAAGAGAAAAATGGGACCAAGGAGAGTGAGTGAAGAGGAATTTTAATGAATAAGTGAAAATTGTTTGGAAAAAATGAAAAGAAGGTACAGAGGTAAAGTTATAAGAGAGGGAAATAGGAATAAAACAATAAATAGCATAATAGAACTCCTCCAAACTCTTCTAGCTAACTTATTCTATGAAATAGGACTATGCATAAGTTTAATAAATTATTACCACACATTTTTTTATACAATTTTGTCATTCTTGAGAGAATTTATTTAATCACAATGGTTCAATCCTAAGTTTACTCATTCCTCATTTGCCTAATAGTTAAGTTCCCAATAATTTAATTAGTTTTGATGTCATAGTTTAATTCAACTTCACTCTAAAATTCTTAAAATTGAATCTAATTAATAATTTACTAATCTTAATACAAGTAATTGTAACAAAAATTATTTTTTTGTCATAAGAATGTGACAATAGTGCTTATAGAGACCATATAGGATATTATTTAAGGATCTCTATTAAAAAAATCTAACGATATTAAACTACTAAATAACATTATATGATTTATGAATGTTAAAGGATAAATTTGTTTCAAATACAATTTGGGGGATAAATTCAATGCAAGTTAAGAAATAAAAATATATTTTTACTTTTTCAATATTTTATATGAAAGAAAAAGCCAATGACTTGTAACAATATGGAACTATACACTAGGGTACCATTTATCTTGCTAGATTGCACTAAAAAAAGATTATATTCTTGGAAGATCTTGAATCCAGTTAAACTTTCAAAAACATGACTCATGTTTTTCATATCTTCTTCTTCTTCTTCTTTATATTTTTGTGTGTTTGTGTGTGTGTATATTATGTGTTTATGTTATTCCATGTATATATATGCATATGTATTATATATTGTCATCATTTTTGTATTAAATGAAAAGAAAAAGGGAAACAAATGAATCAATGAATCTTGATTTTATACTACATCATGGAAGACAAATACAAGGCCGCCATGTCCTTATATTATGATTGGTAAATTTTTACTAGGATGATTATTCATCTACCATATATTCACATGATCTCTTTTCCTCTTCCCTTAATTTTTTTTTTTTTGGTTTTTAATATCATCTTGCTCAATTGAAAGATAAACTTAAAAGTAACATTTGCTTTATGAAAAATTTCTTTTATTTTCAAAAATATTAAGAAGTAATAGATTTTTTATATTTGATTCAAAATTAGATAAAAACATATTTGAAAATGTGTATAGTCAAATATTTTTCATAAAATGTTCTTATAAGGAATGTGTATATTTTATATTTTTATATCACAAAAATATTTTGATGGTAAAAAATAATTATTTTACTCATTCTTTTAAGTTTTATCATTTTATTTCATTATCATCTATCGTCATTGAACATCATTCACTATTGCCCATTGTTGCTATTTGTCATTATCTTCCATCACAATTGACCACCATTAGCCATTATACAACATTTTACTAACCATTGTTAGCCATCATTATTGATTATCACTATTGCCATTATTTACTATCATTGCCTATTGATCCATAACCATTGATTGTTATATTATTACCATCACCCATCATCATTGATAACTACTATTGTTGTTTGTTGCTCATCAATACTAACAACATCCATCATTGTTTAATGTCATTAACCATTTTTGTTTGTTACTCATTATTATTAACCACATTTATTGATAATTTGCTGTTATCACTCATTGTAAGCCATTGCCTTATTATGACTCACTACTTTTGACCACTTTCCATTGCCACAAAAGATGGTGGACCATTCAATTTCTAATATGAACTTTTTTTGGAACCTAACAATATTTTTAAAAATATAAATTAATTAAAATATAATATTATAATATTTATAAAAAAATTTAATTAAAACACAAAAAGTAATATGATATTCTTGTAAATTACATTTCGAAAAATGAGAAATATTATGATTGTTAGGAATGTATGATTCAATGATCCGATCACCACTTGAGAGATTAACTTGGCATCAAATTAATCATTAATTTTAATGCAAAAAATTAATCTTTAATTTTGTTATAACATCAATGGAATCCTTGCATTAGTCATTTCTCACGAGCGGACGAACAGAAGAACTAATGCAAGGGCTCAATTGATAAGAGAGTAAATGTTTAAGACCTGTTAGACGTCAATTTCATTTTTTATTCACGAATTTGCATAAATATTCTTCTTTTAAATATTATTAAAAAAATTAAGATTGCGCTTCTGTTGTACAACAACTTCAAAAAATATGAATACAAAAAAAATCATTGGAATAAAATGATTAGTAATTATAGTTAATAAGTTGTTGGTTCAGTGAAAAATATACTTGTCTTGAATGGGTTTTATTTATTAACGGATAGAAGTTAGATTATTTGTTAATGTTCTAATATCCAAAATGATTATTTCACGTGATGATTCACCAAAAGTAAAATCAGAAATTCATTAACAATGCTATATCAATATTAATAAACCATAAATAATTATCTTGATCGTAATCAAACCCAAACGACCATTACTCAAGAAACCATACTGGCGTCCAACAATTTTTTCTAAGGGAAACATGAAAATATAAAATGACATTGCTTTGGTCTACAAAAGTAAAACAACATAAAATAAAAACAAATTATCCGAGTAATAGGTTAATTTGATTTCCTATCTGTCTAGCATTCTTCAAGCCGGCAAATAAAATCTGATTGGGAGTTTTAAAATTAAATAAAACCATTTCACCCGCTAACCACTATAATGATATGGCATGATTTGATTTGATCAGTTTACGCAGTATCACAAAAATCGTAAGTAAGCACATAAAATTTGTGATTTTATTTGTAATGCACTTTTTTAACTTTTAATTTAGGGTCAATAATTTCTAATATGATACGGTAATTCGATACTCAATACATTTATTCGGATTCGGATTGACATGTCAATCCGTTTAAAAATTTTTATTAAATTTTTAAAATTTTATTTAAAAAATAAATAATATTTTAATCATAAATAGATATATATAATAAAGATATAAAATTATTTATTTAATCAAATAATAATAAAAAATTAAAATAATATTTTATTAATAATTAAAAATATTTTTTATAATAAATAATAAATAATTAAATTTAATAAATAATTTTATAATATATATTTTATTATTTAAAATTATTAAATAAATTAAACGCATTACCCACAGATCGATACGAATAACACAATTAATAAATGGGTTAATTCAAATGGCACGAATTACCACCCCGATTTCAGTTACTAGCTTTTATGTATTTCTAAAATTAGATAAACATGACATAAATAATCGTAAAAAAATAAAAAAAAAAAAGTTGGGTACCACAATTTTGTTCAGATGATTTAGGTGTGATTTAAGTAGATATGCAAAAGAGGAATATTTTGTGAGCAGCTCAAAATCTGCTTAAAAATTTTAATTTGAATTCAATTTTAGATGAATTAAATTTGATTAATGCATAAGTTTTGAGATTAAGCTTTTTATCATTAGCTTGAATTATTTAGAAATTTAAATGAGTTTAGTTTTAAAATATACTTTTATTTTTATATTATATTTAAAGAATATCAATATAATCCATAAATAATATGATATACAAATTCTATATTATTTGAATGTAAATAAATAATATATAATATATAATATCATATATAGTAAAAAAAAGTCCATATATTTGCTTCATATTTCATTAAAGTTTGGTAAGAATATTGTTTTCGCATTCATATCTTCATTTCCTCGCTCGTATCTTCCAATAGAAAAAGATAATTGAATCTCACGCTTTCTATTAAAGGTTGTGAAAAAATTTACATTTTTAAACGTGAGTCAAGCATTTTTGTGAGTTTGGTCTCCCTACTGCAAGTGTTCCTAAGCGAAATCTCTATGAAAGTTCCAATGCAGTAAAAGGTTGGCGGATGGAATGGCAAAATTAAGAGAATATGCTCCACCCGCTACAACGAAAATTCCTCTGCCTTTTTCACCGGTGGACGTGTGGTGTACACTATTTCTTTTAAATCATTTTTTCATATTCAAGTATGAAATACATTAATTCTTATTTGAGAATTGAAATAACAGTGTTTTTTTCTGCAATTTTATTATAGGTGCAAATTGACTTATAAATTTACTTTTGGTTCAAGTATTTGCATAAATTCTATGGAAGGTAATGAATGGAAAGTTTTAACTACTTTTGTTAGAGAAATTCCTTTTTGTTTTAGGATATAAATTTAGTCCAGTCTAACGTACATTACCACCTAGCAGATATTCTTCAATACTCTTTTTTCAATGAATTGATAATATAAGTCTATTTTATATTACTTATTTATTCTTTGGCATTAACTAAGAAATTATTTAATTAAGGAATAAGAACACTAATTAAAATTAAAAATTCAAGAACACTAAGAAATTATTTCTTATTATATTTAAATTTTAAATTTAAACTATTATCATACTTATATTAAATAAAATATCATATTTATTATTAATAAAAATTTAAATACTTTAAAATAATATAAAAATAAAAAATATTAAATTAATTTTACTTTTATAAGGAAGTGACATAACTCTATTATAAAATATGTTGGACTCGCGATGAAATTTAACCACTTGTTTTATTGGCAAAATACATATTGCAATTGCAGTGTAAGTGTTACTTTACCCTTTTAAAAAAAAAAAAAACGAGTATTACTTGATTTAATTGAATTTTGTTTGAGCCGTCATTGACCAATTGCTGACGCAAAAGAACACCAATTCCACCAATCATAGATCATAGTGATATATAAGGAAAACAGAAAACATTTCATTGTAGAAATTTGCAGAAGATGACATTTCATCTGACCATCCCGCACCCCTGATTCACAGAACGCAATTGCTTTTGCACTCTTTCCTTTTACTTTCTTCCCTTTTCCTGTGTGCAAACAAACTTCTTATTCTTCTCTCTCTAACTTCCTTTCTCTCTCTAGAATAACGAGGACGGAGGTTGAGAATCATGCAAATCTGCAAATTTCCCCTTCATTTCTATCCGGAGTTTCCGATTTCAAAACGTGGGACGTAGCTGTCTGCTTCTCCATCCATAAATTCAGCCATTGTTGCCAAATTAGGTGGTCTGTGGACTTTTGTTGCTCTCCACAGCGCTTTACTTCCCTGTAATTCAGTTTCTCTGTTAGCTCGATCTTTTCTCTTATTATCTTCTTTTCTTCCGGAAGTTTCTTCTGTCTGGATTACCAGAAATTCTGTTGGCTCTTCATTTAGAATTAGACTTTGCCAGTAAATGTGGTCGGTACCCAGAAAGAAATTTGATCGATAGTTTGTTTTCCAGATAATCAGTCAAATTTCTTTGTTTATTTTTTTTTTCAAAGCTTTCAGATGTTTTTTGTTTTTTGGGGCAATTTTCATTGGCTCTGAGCTTCTGGGTTTGGGAAGAGTTGCTCGACAATCATGCCACCAGCTCTGATCGATCCACCATTGCCAGAATCATTGTCGGTACCGTCTTCGAGCTGTGATTCTGAAAGATCGAAAGCGGAGAATTGGCGTTTTGGAGCGCTTAGAGGTTTGCAGTGGCGTATAAATCTTGGGGTTTTGCCGTCTTCAGCTTCAACTTCCGTTGATGATCTTCGTCGGGCTACCGCTGATTCTCGAAGGAGGTAAAGTCAACCCAATTCGTATCTTAGTTATTTTCACTTGTTTACTTATAAAAAAGGTAAATTTTCTGCCGTTTTGGTTCCAATTTGTTGGCTTTGTATTGCTTACACAAATTCTTAGTCCAAAGGATATTTGGATATGATCATTACGTTAGTGCTTTATCCTTATTTTCTTGTCTCCTGTCACCCTTTTGTTTTTGAAGTTCAATTTAGTTTCCTGGGTCTCGGTGCTGAGCATTGACATGTATTGAGTTTACCTGTATTTGAACTTTCATCATCTTCACTTGTCAAAATTACCTTGTATCAGAACGTTGCTGGCTTATATAGGCTTGAACTTTAGATTTTACCTACTATTTGAGTGGCAAATAAGAAAAAAAAATGTCATGCTCTTACTTCGTATTGCGTTGAAAATTTTTGTTACTGATAGTGTTGCCATCTTGGAAGATAACTTCTTAGATATAGGTGATTTTTTTGTTTCTATAACAATTGTATTGTTGTTTAGAAGTACTGTGTATTCCTATAAGTTGAATGCACTTGTTATGTTGATTTCTCCACCTTTGCATTATAAAATTCAAGGTGTATTATATTTTGCCAGGTATGCTGGTATGAGAAGGCGCCTCTTGATTGATCCACATATTCCAAAGGATGGAAGCAATTCACCAAATCTTGTCATGGACAATCCACTGTCTCAAAATCCAGGTAAATTTAGTTTGTTTATCACTCTATGCAATATTTTCGGTTGCTTAATGCTATGAATGCCATACATTCCTATGTAGAAACTAGCAAACATATTTGGATACATGCATTGCTATTTAGCGTTCAACTTCTCCAAACCTGGGTTTTCACTAGAACTTTCAGATGCCTTTTTGATGTTTTAAAGGTTTCATAAATGAAAATTTCAAGTTCTTTGTGGAGGAAGATAGCCATGCGCCCAACTTAGTGGAAACTAAAGCGGGAGATGGTCAAGCAGGGAATTAGTGGCAATCAGAGAAGATTGGGATAAAAGAGTGAGGAGTGGCTGAGTGTTAATTTAAAAGAAAAAACGACTAAGTTCTTGGATATATGTTGTAGTGTTGCTTCCAAACATTCCTTGCAACACATAGGTGGATTTCTAGCTGATCTGTCTGGACATTTATATCTTATCTGGAATTTATCTGTGGTGAATATGGTATGACCCTATTATGCAGACAGTACATGGAGTCGTTTTTTTCGCAATGCAGAACTGGAGAGAATGGTTGATCAGGATTTGTCACGTTTATACCCGGAACATGAAAGCTTTTTCCAGAACCCTGGGTGTCAAGGCATGTTGAGACGAATTTTATTACTGTGGTGTCTTAGGCACCCAGAGTGTGGTTATAGACAAGGTAACCTGCCCATCCAAGGAATGATGATAATAGATTTTACTCTGCTATTTGCTTTAAATTATTTACTTTTTCTTTTGCCGTTCCCTGCAGGAATGCATGAATTGTTGGCTCCACTGCTGTATGTTCTCCAAGTTGATGTAGAGCGTCTTTCAGTAGTTAGAAAGATTTATGAAGATCACTTCACAGACAGATTTGATGACCTTTTATGTCAAGAAAATGATCTCTCTTTCAGTTTTGATATTAGAAAATCTCCTGATTTGATGGATGATGAAATTGGCTCCCATGTAAGTGCAATAAAAGTCAAGAGTCTGGATGAGCTTGATCATGAGACACGGACCATAGTATTGCTAAGTGATGCGTATGGGGCTGAAGGTGAACTCGGCATTGTTTTATCTGAGAAATTCATTGAACATGATGCTTATTGTATGTTCAATGCTTTGATGAATGGAGCTCATGGTTCAATTGCAATGGCAGATTTCTTCTCTTCTTCCACTGCAATTGGGTCCCATACTGGTTTAACTCCTGTTATCGAAGCCTCTACTGCATGGTATCACTTGCTGTCTCTCGTAGATTCATCTCTACATGGCCATCTTGTTGATCTTGGGGTAGAACCGCAATATTTTGCTCTCCGCTGGTTGCGAGTTTTGTTTGGACGAGAATTTTCACTTGACACCCTCTTGATCATCTGGGATGAGATATTTGAATCGGATAATAGTGCAGTCCTAAGAGGAGCTAGTGATGACATAGACTATGGCTTTAGGATCTTACATTCACCTCGTGGGGCATTTATCTCAGCTATGGCTGTAGCAATGTTACTTTATTTAAGATCTTCACTACTTGCAACCGAAAATCCTACAACTTGTCTTCAGAGATTATTGAATTTCCCTGAGGAAGCCAATATAAAGAAACTACTTGAGAAGGCCAAATCCTTGAAGGCTTTAGCACTGAGTGCTGACATCTCCTCCTCATTGCCTTCATTTGTGGGGGATTATAACCAAAGGGCAATTATGAGATCTCAGACCCTTCCGTCTGAATCTATTCCTCCAAAAACTCCTCTTAGTCCGTTACATGATGGATACTGGGAAGAAAAGTGGAGAGTTGCCCAGGGGACTGAAGAACTTAAGCAAGACAGTTTAGCAAAACAGATTCCAAGGAAAAAGGGATGGACTGAAAGTTTAAGGCTTTTGAAAAGGACAGAATCTGACCCGTGTCCGTCAAAGGTTCACAATAGAACAAAGGAATCCAAGACTTTTCGGGGTAGTTTGCTGGAAGATCTCTGTAGGGAACTTGGCTTTCAGGAGTGTGTAGAAAATATGCCTCATGAAATCTTACACCTGAAGGATAATCTTCCTACACAAATGGAAGATGGGAGCTGTAAAAACAGTAGTTACACTGCTGAAGATAGATGTCTGAGTGGAAATTCTTGCAGTGAGGAAAACTCGTCCTTATGTTCTGATGCAAATAGTCCTCCCTTTGAGGCCAATGATCATGAAAATGACTCAGATAAAAGCAGTCATGTATCTAATATATCCATTGGTGAATGCAACGATAACTCTCCAACTGTACCCAATGATGAGTCTCTTCCCGTCTTTGATTCTTCTGATAGCACATCTGAGATGTCAGGACACAATGATGGCACAACAGGAAATTCAGTGACTGGGTTCAGGGAGCGAAAGCTTTCCGGTAAATTCCATTGGTTTTGGAAGTTTGGTCGAAATACTGGTGAGGATTTGTCTGATAAAGGAGGGGGTGCTTCTGATGCTATAACATCTGCCAACAATTCTTGTAACCAAAGTAACACTGCAGTCTCTTCTACAGTTAATGGGCATTGTAATTCTGCTAGTTGCAAAGGGGATTCAGTAGACCATGATGTGGTGGGCACTTTGAGAAATTTAGGACAGTCCATGCTTGAGCATATACAGGTAAGGTTTGTGTGTGTGATATGACTCCCAAGTTTTTAAATATTAATTGCCAATTTGGGGAGATCCTTCACCTTTATGATTGAATTGAATATTTTTCCATGAAATGTTGTAAAGCTGATAGCAGCGTCTAAAGAAGTGACTTTTTTGTATGGCAGGTTATAGAATGTGTTTTCCAGCAAGACAAGGGCCAGGAAGCCTCATTGGTGAATGTATCTGAGAACGTTCTAGTAAGCAAAGGGCATTTGACTCCCATGACAGCTCTCAAGGAGCTTAGGAAAATCAGCAATCTTTTGTCTGATATGTGATATTGATACCTGTAAATAAATTTTTGTAAAATTACAATTTTTTTAGTGGCAATAACAAGTAAGTTTCTTTTATTGATGAATGGTCTAAGTTTTGTCGATCTTCAGAATTTGTGCTTTAATGGTTTGTTCAAATTGAGGAGAATGGATGGGAAGGATAGGGCATAATCTTTCTCTTGTTTGGGACTTTTAGCAAATAAAGAAAATGGAATGAATGAGGATTATGATTAGTTTTCCAAAATCCTCCAAACAATAGTAGAATATTTTGTAGTAAGAGAGTACATCTATAGGTAGCAAATACTATTAGCCCCTACTCCCTATTTCTCTTGGGAAAAAAATAAAAAAAAATAGTTTTAAGAAACATATTATACCTATATTCTAGTCTTTCAAATATTTAGTTTTTATTTTATTGAGCAGTAAACTTTTAATTTGATTTCTTTGCTAGCAATAATTTAACGTAAATGATATATTGCACTAGTGGTAATTGTGGAAATTTAAGAAAGGATTTATAGTAGATGATATATTACACTCGATACTTTTAGTATTTGTGGAAATTTAAGAGAGGAAAGGGAACCAACAAGAAAGAATGAAAGGGATGGAGAAACAATGAGATGGGTTTAAGAGATGATTTTTCCTTATCTTGTTTGGGTGTCTAAAAAACTCTTCTCAAATAGAAGGATAAGAAATAGGAAGTACAAGAGAATCACAAGGAAATTTAAAAGATTAATTACAAACACTTATATTATCTTTTCCCTCCTAAAACTCCCAAACAATAGAAAGTGATACCATAATCTTTCATCCTACCCCATCTATTGGCAAAGGTGATTGTTTAATCAATCTAATCTTATCATTACTAATGGTGGAGCCCACGTGGCCATGTGTCACAAGCTAGTAACTTTCTAAGTGAAACTATGTAGCATGTAGGGCTAACTTGAGATCAACATGTTAACCTATCCATTAAATTCTCTAGTGACACACTTGGAAAATATAGTAAGATATCGAAGATTTATCACCTATACAACAAAATTTTATGTACAGTATGTTTAAAGACAACACACTAAGCCATCGAACTACTCGTGTATATCAAGTCACAAAAATGATATACACTATGAATCTCTAGGTGTAAGCAAAAGGGAGAAGGATAATTCTATTCTCTTTATATATGTCTTATTCCATAGTCTTGAGTTTGTAGGAGGATAACTATAAGCCAATGCACTTGAGTCCCAAACTTAATGCCAAAATCCCCAATGGATTTCCTAATGTTTCACCTCTTTAAAGAGTATTTTGAATAAAAACCTACTTAATAAAAGTAGACATACATCTTTTAAGTTGTCATAAGCTTTTTTTCTCTATGCTTTGAATATCCAATTGGCACTAACACATCGATTCGAAGGTAAAAAATGTGAAGATCACAAATACATGCTTTTTGAACTCCTTCGAATTCGAGTCTCACCAAATTTACCAAAATATCCCTAAACTTGGCAAAATGAAAAAAAATCTATAAGAGCATTTGCTCCCAAGTTCACTCCATAAGATCTTTACACCATACTTGATTTTTAGGCTAAGTTTTTTTCAAAATCGAGCATTTTTTTTTCTTGTTGAACTAGTCATAACTACCAACTTATGATATTCTTCCCCTTTCAAATGTCAATACTTTTATTGACTCCTTAATCTAACAGAATACCATGAAGAATCTACTTACTTTTTCAAAACTTCATGCTTATCTCTTTGAGCTTTTATGAATTTTTTTATGCACATTTGGGTAGTTGCCACTACAACCTTGGTATTCTTTTTGACAAAATGCATCCTCTATATATAACAAAGAACTTCCCCAATAAACTTTTTCAAAGTTATCCCAACACTTTCAAGTGTTGCTACCTTATTAACTCTCTCGATCTCATTGTAAATACAACTTGTTGAATGAGTCATTGCCTCTTTAACTATGCACTCCCTCACTTAGTAGCTTACACAAATGCTACATTCATAGCGAAAGTGTGTGCTAACAATATAGCTTGTGAATAATGCTTAGCACTCAAAATCACTTACTAACAAATGTCTTACACCTAATGTTACTTTGCATAGATGTAAGAGTCAAGACTTATGCTTAATCTATGTATAGGCCCTATAACCTTACTCACAAGTCAGCTTGTATTGGTTTCGATCAATTTATAACACTTTATAGTGCCACTTTTATACTGGATTAGACTCTCTTATCCTTTTTGAATTAACACCTTCATGGTATCTTGGCCATCATAGCTTACATTCAGAGTTAATACTCTCTAACATCATGATCCTTATGACCTTCCTTATGTGCATCCTCTTATGACTTCTTCAAGTGTATCTATTTTGATAACTCCCCTACATTAATGGCTTGATCAAGCATAAAGTCCTTTCACACTCTAACTTAAATTTCACTTTGATTGTGTAAAAGCAAATATGAACTCAATTATTGCCAAGTCTTTTAACCAAGCTATGTAGTATTAGTCTGCTACTTGTCTCTTTAGTCATTATAGCTATACCACTAAGTGAATACATAGCTTAGCCCATTACATCAAAGTATCATTATCGCTATCATATTACCATGATGTGCTCACTCTTTAATATCTCATCTCAAATCTTGTAGGTATGCACTTTGTATATTGTCTCGATCTTTTTTTTAGAATCAAATTAGCCTACTAGTCATGCTCCTTTAAGCAATACTCCTCCAAGTATCATCATGTCCTCTCAACATGATTTTGGACTCTTCTATAATAGAGTTATCCACTTGATACATTACTTCAATGTCCCATCCTTTAGGACATGTCCATTGATTGTGGTCCTGCATTTCTACATTACCAAGGTTTTACCCTCTTGCTCCACTGATTTCAAACTCTATCCCTTTGAATATGGTTAAGCTTTCTAGCAAAACCATGGCTATTCCCACTAGATTGACCATCAATAAGGTTTCACCCTTTGACTCCAAAAATTGTAAACTCTATCCTTTTAGATTGTCAAGCCCACTAGCAAGATAAGGCTTTCTCCCTCCAAATAGGTTGTCAATTCCCATATTTTTTTTTTAAATTGTCATAGTTCCCTCAATGCTACTACTATGAATTAGTACATAACCACTTTTCTGCACAATACAAGCTAGCTTACAAGTATTCAAGCTTGCATTTGATGTATTAATCAATGTTCTTATAATAGCATTAGACAAGCTGTATCTAGACCAATTGGAGCCTACTTGATCTTACTTTCTAACACTGATTGAGCTCTAATACTAAATGATATGGACCAATAACTTTCTAACCAAAATTGTGTAATGCATGAGACTAACTCGAAACCAACATGCTAGCCTTCCTATAAAACTTTTTCATAACACACTTGAAAAAGATAGCGGGATATAAAACATTCATTGCCCATATAATAAGGTCACATGTACAACATGTTAGAAGTTAACACAACCAAGTCACCGAACTACTTGTACATATCGAGTTACAAGAATGATCCACACTAGGAGCCTTTAGGTATAATCAAAATGGAGAGGGACAATTCCATTCACATGGTATATACCTCATTCTATAATTTTAAGTATGTAGAAGATGATCACAAGTTAACAAACTTAAGTCCTTGGTTCAGTGCCAAGGTGCCCTACTAAGCTATCGACACTCCACTCTCTTAAAAAATATTTTGAACAAAAGCTTACTTCACAAAAATAGACATACTTTTTTTTTAGTTGTTATAAGCTATTTTCTTCATGTTCTAAATGTCCAATTGGCACCAAAACACATTAACTCAAAGATAAAAATGTGAAGATTACAAATATAAGCCTTTCAAACTCCTTCAAAATTTTGAACTTCATCGAATTTATCAAAATACCCCCATGTTTAGGAAAATCAAGAAAAGTAATTTACAAGTGCATTTGCTCCTAAATTTACTCTACAAGACCTCTACATTATGCTTGATTTTTAAGCTAATTTTCATCTAAAATTAAGTATGTTCGCTTATTGAAGTAGTCACAATTGCTAACTTGTAATATCATGCCATTCCACATGGTAGGGATGCCATGTGTGAAAATGCAAGCTTTCAACTCAGAAATGCAAAAAGTGCCTTGTTGTGGAATTGAACTTATGGCCACCTTACCAACCATAAAACAACTAATTTATGTTGTTTCTAAGGGTATCATTTTTTATATTTATTAATATTTTATTTGTATTTTTAGTACAAAAAATTAAAATCATTAAAAAAGTTTTATTGAATAATTTTCTAATAAAATAATAGGACATTATTCATATACCTTTAGTAAATAATTTGCTTTATTTCAATAAAATTTAGATAAGTGATCAAATTAATTAAGATATTTATAATAAATAATAAAAATTAATAATATATATAATAAATATAATTTTTTTAAAACTATATTTCTATAATTACTTATTATAATTAATTACTAAAAATTATAAAATAAAATGTATTAGTATTATAAAATCTTGGCATTAATATTTCATTTTTCTTATACTATAAAATTTTAAAAATATATTAAACTTTGACTTTCATTACATTACAAAATATCAAATGTTGCTTACACATTTTTCATCCACTACCATGCCTTAAAGGGTCAACCAAAGTTTAATTAGGTTACTAAATTTAATTTAATGAAAATAAGAAAAATTAAAATTTAATATATAAAAATAGATATTTAATATTCTTTAATGTGTTGTAATATTTTTAATATAATGAAAATGAGAGTTTAATATTTTTCAATATTTTTTAATATTTAGTAATATTTTTAATAAGGTTTAGATTTATGGCTTAGATCTAGGATTTGTAATTTTAATTTTAGGGATTAGTGGATAAAGTTTTGGGGTTTGAGATTGGAGTTTATGGTTTAGTATTTATGGTTTGCATGTCAAGGTTTTAGGGGTTAAGGGTTATTTTTGGGCATTAGTAGTTAGGGGTTTGGGGTTTAGGGATTATGATATTAGATCTAAGGATTTTAGTTTTTGGGTTTGAGATTTCTAGTTTAGGGGTTTATGATCTAAAGTCTATGATTTTAAGTTTTGAATTATATGGTTTATAGCCTATAGATTTAGTTTTATGAGTGTAAGATTTGATTTAAGGTGGTTTAAAGTTTAAGGTCTTATTTTGAAAGGATATGGTTTAAAGGTTTAGGTTTTAGTGTTTAAGGTTTATAGGTTGTGATTTGGTGGTTAAGGATTAAGGTTTTCAGTTTTAATTTTAGGGTTTAGAATTAATCGTTAAGAATTTAATGCCTATTATAGATCTTATAACTATCGAAATGATGCATGATGGCATGATAATGGCTTAATGGTGGGAAAAACCTTAACAAGAGTGTTATTTTTAAGCATAATCCTTAATGAATTCCTTATATTGTGCTAATAAAATATTTTTAATGATCTTGAATTTTTGTACTAGACATACAAGTAAGAAATTATAAATATAAAAAATGGCAATCCCATACCACTTGATTGTGTTATCCTAGTAGTTGTTAAGGAGGGCTTTATGCTAATGGTCTTGAGTTTAATTTCACAATGAGCCTTTTTTTTTCATTTTTTTGGTAGAGAGGTTGAATTTTCACATGCAGTGAGATTACTATGTATACAATGCTCGTTAGAACATCAATATGTTAAAAAAGGGTACTTAAGGAATAAGATTTGAAATAAAGATAGAGTGATAATTAGTTTTTTTAAATAAGGGCAATTTAGTATAGAAACATACTTAATCTCAACCTAACTAGAGTATCTTAGATTGGTAAAGCCTTAGGCTTTTAATTCTACACATGGTCAAAAGTTTAATATGATAGCAATAATTGTAAAGTGAAATTCTTATAAAAGAGAAGAGAAAATGATACAACAAGAGAGATTGAAAAAGAAAGAAAGATAACTGGTTAAAAGATAACTTCTCTCTCTTATTTGGATGTGTAAAAATGATGTGTCATTTAGACCAAAATAATTAATTAAACTTACTCTAATTAATAGCTAAGGTGAGTCCAGTTAAACCCAAGGGATTAGTGTCAATTTGGGCGAAACAAATTATAAAACAAGAGGTTTTTTATTACAATTTATAAACTAATAGAATGTAAATAATAAAAAAGAAACTTGGATGAGATAAAGACTCCAGTTCAAGACAATTTCATGCATAAATTCAATGATTGATTCCTCAATAAATAATGAATTATTCTAAAATTAATTATCTATCTGTAAATTCCATGAAATCCTTATAGCAATTATAAGCTATTACTAAGGTTAATTAATTCGATAATTGCCCACTTAAATCATATTATTAAATTCAATTTAAGAATTATTTGAAATCTATACAATATTTCTTAGATCTATTTAGTAATAGCATTGAAGCTCTAGAACTTGGCTAAGGCTTAATCAACAATTACAATTGCAAACCATTAATTCATTATTTGTTTATCCTAAGGTATCTAATGAAAACTCACCCTATAATTATCAAATCCTAGTTGTTATTATGATAATTAATCATGATAATATTTGCAATTACAAACTGAAGCAATTGATTACTACAAATAATCACCATTAACAATCATAAAATAGAAAAGATGGAGAAACATAAATGATCAATTCTTAAATATATTGATAAAATTGGGTCTCACAATTTGCATGAATTTAATATAGAAGAAGCTTGAATTGGAAAGAAGAAAATTAGCCGCTCATGGCTTATGGAAGCAAAGAAAGAAAAGAAGAAGTTGTTATCTTGTGTGTTGTATTACCTTTGGATGCACAAAAACCCTTAATATCTAATCTAAAAAGGAAGAGACCCTATTGAACTAATTTGGACTGACTGATAAGGTGTAATGAACTGGCTCCTGCTTAATTTGAAAGCCTAAAATTTAATTTACAAATCAAATTACTAACACAATTTACTATAGTGAAATCCTATAGATTAACTTCCAGTTATTATTTTAAATGTTGTAGTTTCACTAAACTCAACATGTAAGTTATTAGGATAGACCTAAGCTAGCATTTGGCTTTGGTTTAGCATCATTTTGACTTGTGAAACTCCAAATATAACTTAAAATTTGAGGTTAGGTTAGGTTGGATGACACATTGATCCTAACTATATTTGAACCTCCAAATGACCAAAATGGATTTTGCCTTCAACATGAAATTTGTAGAGCTACTTCTTTGATTTCCAAACATATAAGTGTCATCCTAATTGGATCTTTGGAACTTGAGTTATAACCAAAAACCTGAAGTAGTTTCAAACTTTAGCATTAACTAAATAATTCAATTACATACACAATCATAAAACATGGTTAGTTTTACTAAATTAAGTATATGTAACACCTTGAGAATAGAATATAGGATTATTTTGTCTAACAAGCATAATTGCAAAGAGAATTATCTCAAGCTCTATCTTAAGAAAAGATTCTATTGCATAAAAAAATCTAGAGCTACATGGATTGTCCAAGAAGACAAGAATACCGAATACTACCACACCAAGATGAAAGTAAGATGAAGTCACAATAGAATTAAAAATGTTTCAAGATCAAAATAGAGAGTGGATAAAAGATACAAGCTAGAAGATCTCAATTGTAATTCTTATAAATAGTTATTAAGTTTTGACCTTGAATATCATTTAAATCCAACAACAAAATTTTCATATCCTATAATCTTTAAAAATAAAAACTAGGCTCTTAACTTGGATGTCTCCTTTGAAAAGGTTCGAAAGGCGATCTTTTTTATTAGAGCATTGAAGTTTCCAAGTGAAGATGGCTATCCAATAATTTTTTATAAGAAAAATTGAAACATTATTGGAGCAAAGGTGCTTAGATTTGTGATGAAAATCTTTCATGGACTAGATATTCAAAAAGAGAATAACACACTAATTTGTCTTATCCTAAAAATTAAGAGGCTGGAATTTGTGAATCAATTTCACCCTATTTCACTTTGCAACGTACTCTATTAATGTGTGACTAAAATCATTATTAACCATATTAAACTACTTTTATAACTGAATATTCCTTTTTAAGGTAAGTTCTATTCTGGAAAGGTGTATTCAAGATAATAATATCATTATGGCCTAGAAAATGATTCATTCCATGAGGAAGATGAGGGAAAAAAGAGGTTTCTTTGTAATTAAGGTTGAAACAGGATAATTGCCAAAAAAAAAAAAATCCTTGAAATGTGTGACTTTACAGCTCCAGCGGATTTGGAAATGTATTTAGGTGTTTCTCAAATTCATAAAAGGTTAATAGGAACACATGCTCTGAAGTTGTTGAGAAGGTTCAAGAAAAGTTAGCCCGTCAGAAGCAGATTTGTTTATCTATAGCAAGCAGGGTGGTTTTGGCTCAATTTGTGAGCGGCACTTTGCTAACATATTCCATGCAAGTAGCTTCCATTCCTATTGTAGCTTTGGATGAAATTGAAAAGAACCAAAGGTCTTTCATATGGGGTCATGACAATTCTAAGAGAAAGATTCGCACCATTTCATGGGACGTTATAACTAAACCCAAAGTGGCTGGAGGTTGGCGTTCGTAAGCTAAGACATATGAGTGAAACATGTCCAATGAAATTGGTGTGGAAAATGAAATCCGGAGGAAGTCATCTTTGAATTCTTGCTATGAAGGGTAAGTATCCTAGGAAATGCGATTGAACCAAGGAGGTACTGGTTTATAACACTGATTCCCTACCATGAAAGAGCTTGAGTTGAGTTTGGTGTTTTGTGTTAGCTACCCCGGGGAAAACATTGGATGATGACTAGTCCATAAACTCTCGGAATGATTTTTGGATAGATAATATATCTCTTTGTGATAATGTAACCGGAAATTTGCTGAATCACCTCTTGAATATGCGAGATACTTTATCATAGCTGAAGATTAGAATATCTCGTTTCTTTCTCAATGGCTTAATAACAAGCTGTGTATAAGGATAGCAACTGTGCACCTTCCTGGTCACTAGCTCAGTCAAGATAAATTAAGATGGAAACATTTAGCAAATGGAACCATTAGTATTAAATTAGCATATGAGGAAAGGATCAGTGAGGTGCGGATCATTTCATTATTGCCATAAGTCAATTCCGATTCTTTCTAAAAGAGAGTCTAGTCCGGCAAGGGCCTGCGAAAATTAAAATTTTCATTTAAGAATGTTGCAACAATGGCCTTCTCACTAATGTTGAAAGGCAAGGGAGGGGATTAGGTTCCAATATGTGTAGTTTTTGCAAATAATACCCTCCATGATTTGAGGGACTACAGATATGCTAAGCAAATCTAGAATGGGATGCTGGATAAAAAGGATAGAACATTACTCTATGGTTTGGAGGAAGGGGACTGGTTTGATGCCAATTTTGGAAACCAGTTGGGTAAATGGCCAAACATTCACTCTGCTGTGGGGAGTCACTATTTGGAATTTGTGGTCTTGGGGAAACCCACATATCTTCGAGTAGTCCTTTACCCATCATACTGATCCTATTGTCGTCATTGTGCATTATGTAAGAGAGATCACATTGACCAACTGAGAATGGTATGATTCAACAAAATGCTTATCCTCAAACAATGCACATCAAATGGATCAACCCACCTGCTAATTGGTTTAAAGTAAATATAGATGGTGCATCTAAAAATAATCCGAGTTTTGCTGGATGTAGGGTATTATCAAAAATTCTCAAGGCCAATGGATTAATGGTATTTATTGTAACTAGGGTATTTTCTTTGTTTACAACAAAATTATTTAGAGCAATTTATGTATTACATCTAGCTTGGGAGTTGGGATTCAAACAAATCATTTTGGAATCAGATTCTAAGATGCTAGTGCATATGTCACGTTCTAATGCGAGCAAGAGAGCTTCTTTCAAGGCCCTCTTGTATCAGTGTGATAGCTTTCTACACTGAAACTAGAAGGTTTCAATATCTCATATCTATAAAGAAGGTAATATCCATACTGATTGACTTGCATCTTATCGTCTGAAGAATAAGTTGGGATTAAAGATTCCGGACGGCCCACTTGTTGAGTTATGCATATTAATCAATCTTAATGTCATTGATGTTTCTACCCTTTGTGGTATTAGAATATAACTTTTCTTATTTTCTAGGCTTTGCCCCATTTATTCACCATAAAAAAGAATAAAAAAATTTCAGAGAATTAATAAGTATCAAACCTCGTTATCATCTGACAAAACCCCCAACTAAGAAAAATTTGACAAATTAACTTACCCTTCTTGTTCTTGTCTCTCTGCTCTCCTCCATCTAGGTATAGTAAAAAAAAAAAAACCCAACCTTGATCATAATATTCTTCAGGAAGCTTATCCCTCTTCCACTTTATCCTCCTTAATGATTCATGAAGTTCCATCCCTACCTCCTCGGCTCCAATCTCAAATTTTAGTATGCTGGGTATAGGAGGGAAAACTACTTCAGCTATTAGTTTTAAAAAAGAACTACCCAAATTGTAAAGAATCAAGTCATACAAATACTTGCATTTGATAATTGTAACTACTAGATATCAAGAAAGAAAGTTCAAAAGCCCTGTGAGGTCACCAAAGCAATGGCTTTTATCTACAATAAGTATATTGTAACCTTACAATAAAATTCACATTAAATACAAAAATTGCACTCTATAGTTGCACCATACTACAGGCATATGGGTATCAAGTTACAACGATGGAGACTTCTCATGCTATATTATATCAATTTCTGTAAAACCTCTCCCTAGCGTGGAGGTCTGGCAATGGCATGGTCCCAAGCTGGCTAGCTGCAAACTATTAATCCATATGATTGTGAAACCCTGGCAGAAGGGAAGTAATAAATCCAAAGACAATCATCTGGATTTCTTTCACAATACCCCACCATCGGTTGCCACCGTTGTGCGCACCAGGTTCTACTACATTCTCATTCCCAACCACCCGGTTTGGTTCGTTATTGGGTTGGTTCCCATTCTCAGCTTCAGGTTGACGCTCTGATTAGTCAATAATGGTAAGAGGCAAACAATCAGTCAACCACCAATTAATCGAAACTGAAAGTGATACACACTGGCATACACTGCATACAGATATATTTCGTCATACCGATAAGAAGAAAAGAATATTATATGCTCCAATGACAATAAGTTTACTTGGAAGAAGGAATATGAGAGGGGAAAGAAAGGAAATAGAGGGCCATCCTCCCAAATAAATAATTGTCCATTTCCTTTACTCCCAAACAGATAATATTTTTCCAAAATTACATTGCAAACAGCATCACCTCTGTCTTGATGTTAACTAGCACATGTCCTGCAAATTCATAAACATCAGAAGGAAGCAAATCATACCCACTCGAGCAGCAGCAGCATTATCAATACCCTGCCTGGCAGCGGGAATATTGTCAACCCTGACCGCAGGTCTTGGTGGATGAGGAGGTGCAGCAGCTCTCTGCATCCCTTGGGAAAGCCATCTTATAATTGGGGTCAAAGCTCCAGTTTGGTATCTGCAACATAAAGCCACAAACATAAATACTAAGATTCCATTCAGAACTATCACAAAATTCAGCAAAGTTACATGCCAAAGACATTGTACATACAAACACAAGTGTACACCACAAAGAAAAGTTCAGTAAATTTAACATGTTTAATATGAAAAATAGAAGTCTAAAAAGGAGGGGAAAAATTATCAAACCAAGAAGCTATACTTTCATGTTTTTGACTCCAGATGTTCAGCAAATGGCAGAAGTTGCAGAAAGAAAACATCTTAAAACAAGAAGATTAATTCTTACAAATACACAATAGAAGCGAAAAACACGAGCACAAGAAGCCTCTGTCTAGATCCATCTTGGTTGAACAAAAATATCACAGCTGCCAGCTTTAAAATAAGAAACAAATCAATCTGAAATGCGATTTGAAATCTCCTAACAAATTGTCTCTGGGGTCCAGGCTGCTGCTGCTGATGCTGCTGTTGCTGTTGCTGTTGCTGTGCTTCCTGTCCCTGATTCTCGCTGACAGTACCACTTTCAGGACTCTGCTGACTGTTGATGGTTAACCATTCCGTGGAAGGAAACATTCACATTAATCAGCATATTTAATCATCGGAGAAGATATAAATCATCATCATCATTATTTAAAATTTCCCTTGCTTTTTTCCATTTTAGGGTTAGGTCTATGAAAGACTGACCAGTCCTCAACAAAACGGAGTAAAATTGGAGCAGGAAACTAAGAATAACAGCAAGAAAATGGCTATATCTGCAGATTTTGGACAGGGAATTAAGCAAACATGCTAAAGCAGATAAGTAGGCCGCAAGTCAAAAATATTAGCAGAAGGAACTCATTCAAATGACCCCCTCATTAGTGAAAAGAGAACAGTCAGAATGCCTCTACAGATCATGAATTCTTACCGGTTGCAACCCCACCTCACTATACCTTGATCATAGATGCCAAACCCCAGCATTGCAGGCAGTTGGACCATTCTCCTTGCTTTTATCAATACCATTTTGACAATTTGTTTACACAGACAGTTTATTTCGTAATCTCCAGATTTCAGCAAAATTTTAGTTCTTCCATATAGCAGTGATTGCAAACCCAATTGGAACTATAAGCCCCATATATATCAATATCATAGTTCAACAAAAGGATATATAGGGAAGAAAAACATCTGATTTAAGTGTATCATTGTAATTGTATCAGAATAAATAGAAACATATCAACTTCCTTTAATTTGTGTGAAACTGTGAATAACTTGATTTATAGGCATCAAAATCAAATAACATGACACCTCACAATTTAAGTTTGGATAACTTACGTGGGTGTACTGTAAGTAAGAGGAATCAAAGTATTAGATGGAAGTCCAGAAACACGACTCATAAAGGGATGAACTGGAACAGCATATATTCCGGCTCCACGGTTTATAGGTTCCTGATCTTGTGATGGCATCAAACCTGGAACCATAGCAGGGTACATAACTGGAAACATTTGATAATAACCATCTGGAAAAGCTGGAAAACTGGAAATTGGTGGAACCTGCAAAAACAAAATCCTCCAAAAATCATGATCTACTCAAGGGATTTGCTTCAGTGCTCCCTTGAAAAAAGGATGCAACAATACAACTCCTTACAAGTGTATTTTTTTTTTTTAAATTATAAAATCAAGACTCTACGAAAAAGTTGCAATGACATACCCTAAACATTTGGCCTTTCATTTATTTTATTTTATTTTATTTTCTTTTACAAACAAGTTTCAGTTGTTGCAAGTTTTATGGAAAATTAACAATTTTTTATAAAATCACGGAACTCCTTGTGGGGGAAAATGGAAGGAAAAAACCCTATAATCAAATATACATTTATCGGATTAGAAGCTTAAAACTATATCCATAATTCCATCCTTTTCCTTTACATCTTTATATATAAACCTGAATAGGAGGCTGACCAAAAGCACAAATTATGAGCTGAAACAGGCTGCTACAGGGTGTTTACAATCATCTTTCTCTTAAACAAATTATATCTAGACGATTTCCTTAGACGTCCAGCAAAACATTAGCATAAATTTGTGTTCTACCATAGTTCATATCATTTGTTTAAAGAGATTAAAAATAAAACGAAAATTAGATGCATCAAATTGGAATTTGGTCGAACTACCAGTTCAGGAATCGAACATCTACGAAATTGAGTGCAAAATCTTTAGAAATCTCACTTTCAAATATGAATTGTAGGCAAATTGATTTTCTAATTGGTACTTAAAGAAATTGCAAAGAGTTAGGAACCGAAGCTGTGAAAAGTTAAAAGAAAAACCTGGGATTGCTTGAGAGGATCTTGGTGCTTGTTTTGAGAGGATGATGCTTCCGGGGTGTTTTCCGCCATAGGAGAATTTCGAGAGCTCTATTAGACGATGGATCGACTGATTTAGGTCTCTTTCAACTTCGAATTGAAATGTTAAAGATGAGGAGCTGATATGGGAAGGGAAAAAAAAAAAAAATCGGATTATTGCGTGAGATTATCCAATCAAAACACGACACGTAAGAATAATCAGTACAGTTACCAAATAATGTTTATTTATTGAAAAAAACTAGTGAGAGCCCCGGCTGCCACGCACGCGTTACTAAATAATTTAAATTTAAATAAATTAATATTATATTATATCATTAATTATTTTATAAATATTAGATTATTAAATGATTAAATAATTAATTTAATATTATAAATGTGGAATTGTAAAAAGGTATGAATTTGACCAAAAAGAATTTATTTCTTTCTATTAGAATTTCACAAACATAGTTACTGTTTGATTCTAGATACTAGAGTAATCATTTCACCGATGTTAGCTTAGAATTTGGTAAACCACTTCAAGACTAGACGCTCAATTGAGTAACACATGACAAGGTAAAAACAATCCCATTTTTTTATTTTTATGGATTATTATTTATATCTATTATTTATTGTAGAAAAAAGTTTTAAAAATGCAATTGGACTAAAGGGACATGTCAGTAACATTAAGTTTGAGAGTAAATTTGAACATAATAAATATTTTAAATTAATATTAATATTATACAATTAATTATTACAAAACAATCCTACGAGTGTTAAATTATTAAATAATTATTTTAATAATATAAATATCAAATCATAATACACATTACCTTTTAATTATGTATCATCAATTATCAATCTTGGTAAAAATATACAATTTTTTATTATTAATTATAACAAATACAAATTTAATAAAATAATACTAATATATTTGTTGATAATCTTAAGGTAGTATTTGATTGGTGGAATGTTTTTCATATTTTTGAAAATATTTGAAAGGAATATTAAGTTATCATATTTAGTTCAAATTTAAAAAAAAAATTTCATAAATATTGACATTTTTGAAAATGTTTTTGACCAAATATTTCTCTAAGGTAAGGTTTGGTTTGTAAAATTTGACATTCATTGGAAAGTATACATTTCTAGAAATATGATTCTCAAGTATGTGATTCTTGAGAATATAAGATTCTTATGTTTAGTTCAATATATACATTTTTGAGAATATTTTTTCACATTCTCAGGTATATTATATTCCCATATTTAGTTAACACTTTATATTCTTATGAATCTTATTATTTTTTTAAAAAATACCCTCATCAAATTTTTGTTATAAATTATAATAAATTATAGATTTAATTAAAAATATATGAATGAAGATTTTTGAAGACTTAATAAATTAATAATTTGAATTCTATTCGATTAAAATATAATAAATAATTTAAGATATAAAATATTAAAATTTTTAAGAATTTAAACTTTAAATTTTCATATAATTAACTATATAAAATAAATAAGTAATATTTCCATTGTTGACAAGAAGTTTTTATTTCCTTTAAAAAGAAAATAAGAGAGAAAGAATAGAAATAATATCTTTTAAATTTGAATTGGAAAGAAAATAAAAATTTAAATTTTCAAATAATTAAAATGTAATAATCACATATTTTATCTTTAAATATTCTTTTTTTATCATTTTTTCTATTCAAATAAGAGAAAAAATTAAGTGTTCATTTATTTTATCGATAAATATTTTTATAAAAATATATTATTTATATATATTTATAAAGAGATGATATATTGTTTATATTAATGATTAAAAAATAATATCTAAAAATTTAAAAATATAAAAAATAAATTTTAATTTAAACCATTCTTATTCTAAGAGTTTGTCACAATAAATAAACCAAATTAACCAAAACATACAATATTAACAATAAGAATATATATATATATATATATATATATATATATATATATATATATATATATATATATATATATATATATGCGTTCTTATTTATTCATTTAATAAAATAAAAAATATTTACAATTAACATTAATAATATATTAATTAACAATATTAACAATATATCTTAATTAACAATTATCATTAACAATATATATATATAAAGATAAAGATTTTATACTATGATATGTATGAATAATAAATTATAAATTATAAATTACAAATTACAAATAAAAAATAAATTAAATTAAAAATATAAATATAAAGATAAAATATATTATATCATAATATGTACAAATAATAAATTATAAATTATAAATAAATTAGATTAACAGTACATATATAAATATAAAGATAAAAATATTATATCATAATATGTATAAATAATAAATTATAAATTACAAATATAAAAAATTAGGCAAATAAGAAAAAGTAAAAATCATTGAAAATCGAATGAAAAGAAGAAGAAGAATTTAAAAGTATTGGAAATATATTATTTTTAAAGATTTATGCATTTTTATTTAATTTATTCTCACTTTACAAAATTAAATGAAAATATATAAATTTTTAAATAATTAATATTTGTAACCTTAGTAAAATTCCTGAAGTAATGGTCTTAGGATATTGATTAACAAATCCCTAATTTAAATTGCATTCACTCTGTCATGACCCTAATCCGATCGTGACCAGCGTAGAACCTTTTTACTAGTTTCCACTAGCTTATTACTAACTAACTACCTTCATTCAAAATAATAAAGCTTTGAATTTATAAGGAATCTAGCAATAAAGAAGAGAAAAAAAAACTTTCGATAAGATTTTCATAAAAGATGAAGAAGTTAGGTATACTTATAGCCCTTCCAAAATGGAGATAAGCAAACCTAACTAACTCCATAGGAAATCAGTGCAATGTTTCTCCCTATCTATTTCCATGATAGACAAGAGGTCCAAAATATTCTATATACATGAACTATGCTACCAAAATACCGTCAATAAGTTCCTATGAACTCTAGCTCCGAAGAGGTGGTGATGAAGGCTCAACCTAGGAATTTATAGGAGTGGGTCCGGGGCTCAGTGAATGAATAACTTATAAGAACAATAATAAATTATAATAACTTATCCATCGGACTGTCCTCCTTTAACCAATCATATCATAACTAAACATATTAGAAATCAAGAACTAAGTTCAATGAAATTAATATATGATCATTTCATTTTTTAGTGCCTCATATGTGAAAACTTGAGGATAACTATAATCAAGTCACCTCTTATTTGAAACAATAAGTAAAGAATAAAATATAATCATCCTCTTTTAGTCTCCCGGGTTAACTTTATGCCCTTCATAAGCTTTCCATCCTTGTCCTTCCAAGGTCTACCTTATACCCTCCACAAGCATGTCATTGGGAATTTTCCATTCGGTATTCACAATATTACTCCCATCATATTTCTCATCTTTATTTCCATTCATGGCGTGTTTCATAGTGCAATTTTAGACATTAGAGCTCAAGCTTTAACTAATACAATCACAATTCAAATTAATGTACATCACAATATCTATTAGCATCATCACATCCTCTTGTATGGCTACAAGCATTTAAATATATCATAAATATTATGCTATATTTTGTCATAAACCAATATACCTTTAGTGCTTAGAGATTAAATATCCATGTTAGACCATTATAAGGTATAGAAACATAAAATGGATTGAATATAGGTTACTATATGATGACTATAATTCGAACCTATGAGTAATGTCTTAGGGATAACTCATAAACTATAGATGTATTATATATGAAACTTTTTTCATATGAAAGTAGGTTCAATCACCTTTCCATAGACTACTCATTTGCCCAAATCAACTAAGTTTTGAAAGAGTTATGTCTTTTTGAAATTAGATATAAAAGTTCTCTTTTCTGAACTTCAAAGTTTATGATCTTTGCTTACTATTTTAATGATATCTCAAAATATACATATGATTTTGATTTGAAATTAATTCCATTTGAAAGTAGACTTAATTACCTTTAAAATTCTATGTGGTTTGTTTAAAATAGACATAAGATGAAGGAGTTATGCCCCTTCAAAATCAGTATAAAATTCTACAGTCAATGAATCGATTGTTGAATCGATTCATCAACCTAATTTTTACTTTGGACCCTTGGAATCGATTAATGAATTGATTCATTGATACTTGGAAGCCTAGAATTGATTGGTTACTTAATTCTAAAGCTCAGTTTCATTTTTAGACCCCTAGAATTGATTGGTGAATTAATTCACACATGAAAAACTTAATTTTTTGGGAAATTTTTACTATACAACTGATCTAAAACACCTCATAAACGCATATAATGCACATCAAATCCAAGTATAATCATCAATATACTTATCTAACGTCTCGTATCACTTATTTCCATCATTTATTACTTCCATAACATCAAAATAAACTAGAATCATGCAAAGTCACAAATCAACCCATATTTTACATATATCTTCATATAACCTTAAAATTTATGGATTTAGCTAGATTATCCACTCACTTTATATGGAAGAGGATGCTAGAAGCTTAATTTGATGATTTTTCAGCCTTAATCACATTAAAATTCATGGATTCCATAGTTAGGGCTTAAAATATTCCACAAAATCAAATAAACTTCATCAATCAAGAAGAAATAGGAGAGATTCTTAATGAAAATGTTGTTCTTACCTCGATTGATCAAGAAATCAATAAAATTTGAAGTTCTCTTACTTAATTGAGAAAGTGGTGTAAGAAATTCTTAGAGAGAGATAGGAGAATAGGAGGAATGAAGTGAAATGAGGAGAAAATAGGATTTGACGGCTGAAGTGGGAGAAAATAAAGCCTCAGGGCATTTTTGAAAAAGTGCTTCTGAATATCTTCCATACTCATATACTCACTTATATTATTATATAACTTTACACCTCAAGATTCTAACAAACTTTTCCTAATAGAATTTCACCCAAATCACATTCTCACATGCTTATTTTTATCAATTCTATTTTATTTCATAATTCATATAAAATATTCTTAATTCACCTGAATTTATCGGTTACTTAAACTACTTTTTCTCATATTATAATTTTTAATTTATTTATAACTAAGGAGGGTGTAATACACTCATATTTATAAAAATCAAAACTTTTAATATTTATGACATATTTATACTTGTATTTATAAAATATAAATTAATGAATGACACTTATATCTTTAAAATAATCCCAAAATATTTTAAAATAATCTTACATTGGTAGATATACGTTTATGCATAAAACATTTTTATAAATTCATAAACATATTTACATGAAAAGAAAGGCATTGTTACTTTAATATTTTCTTAGATTCTAAGTAACAAAAGCACTTAGTTAGAATTAAAAATAAAAAAAATATAAGTTAAAAATAAAAAATAAAAATGAAAATGAAAATTTTCAAACTAAATTACAATTGGAATATAGAAATTACATTTTTTTACTTATTTAGTATAATTATACTTATTATCATAAAAAAATTAAAAATAAGAAATATAAGTTAAATTGAAAAATAATAATAAAATTTTTTAAAATAAATGAAGATATAGAAAATTGAGGGTAAGATTGTCCTTTTACATTAATATTAACATTCTCATAAGATGGGAATTTAAGATACCCACCCCCTATGGGAATATTTGAGAAAAAAGTTGAGTTTTAAAATATTCTTAGAAATGTTACATTTCTAAATAATTTTTTTGAAATTTTGAATCAAATATGGGAATATAACATTCCCATAAAATATTTCCAAAAATGTGAAAAATATTCTACAAACCAAACAGCCCTTAAAGTATTCTTATAAAGGAGGTAGGTATCTCATATTTTCATAATATAAAATATTTTAGTAGTATAGATAGAGTATTTTCTCCACCCTTCAATTAAAATCTTGTCACTTTTAATTTTTTATTTTATTACCATCCGTCAATAACCACTTATTACCATTAATTATCGTTTATTACTATTAACTATTAATAACCATCATTTGCTATCATTTAGTACTTTTTATCACTCATCATTAGTTACCACCCATTGTTTAATCATCGTCAGACATAATCCATCGCTAGTGATCACCATTTAATGCCACTAATAAATAGTCATCATTTACTATCGTTGACTACTATTATCACTCATCATCGATAATCATTATTATGCATTATCCATTATTGATAATCACTATCAAGCATCAACCATCGTTAATAATCACCATCCATTATTATTTATCACCACTTATTACCTTTAACTACTTATTTTTTTATAAGAATAATTTTAATAATCTAATAATATTTTTAAAAATATATAAATTAATTAAAATAAAATATTATAACATTTCTAATAATATTTTAATTGAATCATATATGATAATGTCATTTTCTCATAATCAAATTTCTAGAAATTATATTCTTAAGAATAAAACTCCCCGCAAGGTATAATTCTATGAACCCACCTAAAATTTAAATTTAATTCACTTTTAATGTCAAAGCCTTCTTAATGATGTATTATCTTTTTATTCATTGATTGTATAAAGGGCAATAAAGGTCTAGTATAAACTATAATCTTAATAACAAAAAAAATAATTTTTAATTATGTTTATTAAAATTTGTATTATATATTTTAATAAATAATTTTTATCTTAAAGCCAAAAATATCAAATATTATTTTCTCATTAAAAATTTATTAAAATAAGATTGAGATTGAATTTTTTATTGATTCAAATTACATTGAAATATAAATTATTTTTTATTAATATTAATTATTAAATATGATATTTATCTATAAAATAATTATTTGTTTAAATTTATTTATAATTATTTATTGTAGTACAATAAGTAATTGTAAACTGCAATTTAAGTAGTAGAATATACTACTCATATTAAGTTAGAAAATAAAATAATCGTTGGGATGATTGGTTTAGTAGTTATGCTCTCATTTTAAAGGCCATAAATTTGATCCAAGAGAACGTGAATTTATAATTTTTTTCATTAGAATTCACAAACAAAATTATCATCTTGCCCTAAAAAATGGATAACCATTTCATCTTCATCATTGTAAAATTAACAAACCACTTGAATATTATACTCTTAACTGAGTGACATATGGCGAGTTAAGCAAATCCTACTTTTTCATTTTTTTTATTAGAATTCACAAACAAAATTATTATCTTATCCTAGGCGATGAAATGACCATTTCATCTGCGTCACTCTAAAATTAGCAAGCCACTTGAATATTATATTATTAAATAAGTGATATAAGGTGGGGTAGGCAAACCCTCTTTTCCTATCTTAATTTGAAGAGACTAGCAAGATCGCCCTAGGTCAATAAATATTTTAAATTGATATTATATAATTAATTATTATAAAATTATTTTATAAATATTAAATTATTAAATAATTAATTTAATATTATAAATGTAAAATCATAATTTATATTACATTTTTATTATACATCATCAATCATTATGAAAATATATATGTCTCATTTTCATTCATTAAAATAAGATTAAGATTGAATTTTTTATTTAAATAAGATTAAAATTGAAATTATTGTTTATTAAAACTAATTAATAAATATAATATTTATCTATTAAAATAATTCTTTATTTAAATTTTTTTATAATTATCATATCATATTATTATATAAAATTCTTCCATTGGGAAGGCTTCCTAGACACATGGTGTGCTGTCATGCTTCTATTTCTTGCCAAAAAGCAAAAGAATATCAGCCATTTATTTGAACATCATCGGATGACTATATAATAATCAATTTAAGAATATAAATTTATAAATTTTATAATTGATTATTAATTAATTGAAATGTATTAATTAAATTTATATTTGTCATGGTTGACTAATGATTAATTTTTTTGGAAATAATTAGTCATGCATAATTAAATTTAATGATAGAAAATTATAATTAAAATTAATTTTGATGTTGTGCAATCCAAATTATAATTGAGAAAATGTTATCTCACAAAACAAGTTGTTATGCTGTTGGTAATTGTTGAGGGCAGTCTGCTCATATTCTGAAAACACTAACCCTAATACTTTTTAGAGGTTCATCTGTCACCATGTCTCTCTGGCAATCAAACTCCTCTTCCTCCAGAACTTCTACCTCTTCTAAACCTTCTACTTCTTCATTTGATTACTTTCTTCCCTCAGAAACTTTTTCATTCAGACGATCTACTGCACAAAAGTTAGACTATCTGTATGAAGCCTCCTATCTTTCTGAAGATAGTAAAATCCCTATATCACAACATCCTCTTAAAAATCCATACCGAGTTTTTGAGAAGCAACAACAAGCTACTCTAACTAAGATCATAAAACCTCTTTGCAAACTTAAACAACACCATGTTAAAGAATACATCTAAGCCTCTTCCTTTGACCAACATCTTGTTCAGGCGATTGGTGTTGAACAAATCTTTTTTATCCCCTTCCTAAAGGAACTTATCCCTAGATGGCGTCAAGAAGGATTTACCCATATCCATTTTGGTACTATTAGGGTTGCTTTAACTTTCCATGAAAGAAAAGGTTTACCCATAGTCTCCCGAACAACTATACTCAATATTAGATGTGACCAGTACCAGCAAGCTTACCTTGCCACTATCCAATCTACTCTTAATGTTGAAACTGTTTTTGTCACCATCTTTCCCAACTTTAATATGCCCTTAAAGGATCCAACCTTATCCAATTTTTTGAAAGTTCAGATTCAAATTGCTGGATGCCCAATGACCCATGAAGCCTATGCTGCTATTCTCCACACCTAATTTGCCTATCATCTCCAAACCCATTCTATTGACCTCGCTTATCCTAAAGAAAGTGAGAGTTCTCTATATATAACAATTGACCCAAACCAAGATCCCACTTATTACTTTGTACCTAGACAAACCACTCGGGATGAACTTCTCTCCTTTCTTCCTGAAAAATGGGTAACTCATTATGAAAAGTATAAATCCTCCTAAGCTCCATTACAGATTGTAGAACCATCCTCTCACACTAAGGATGATGGATCCATTGAAATTATTTTCCCAAAACAATCAGTGATGCAGGAAAATTTAGCGACTCAATAATTACCACTAGCCATGATACTTTCTGATTGCATAGAAGTCCCAATATATGCCTCTGATGCTAAAGGCTTTCCAATTTATGAGGCTACCACAAGAAATGGCCATAAGTGGTATGATCCTGTAGCTTGTACTTGTGAAGACTACTTAGCCTAGAGTGATGATGAAGATGACCGCCCCAGTTCACAAAGGAAAAATAAAAAGAAAACATCCCAACAACTATTAGAAGAAGACTATGATGAAGGAAATCCTTCTATAGGACTTCTTAGTGAATCATCTGACAAATTTGATTACTATATAAAATATTCTGCTCCCAAAAATGAATTTACCGTTCCTATTTGTATGATACAAGATGGATGGAACTTGGAAAAGGATTTCCCTCCATTACAATTTATTTCAAAAGAAACACAAACTTGCAATGACTGGAAAATTAAGAGTAGAATAACTCAATATCCTGATGGATCTCAAAAGCCAGAAGCCACAACTGTTGAGCAAACCTTGAATTGGCAATCTGAAAATGATGTTTCACAAAATAAGTTGTTATGTCAAATTGCAAATAGCCAACAAGAACTTGTAAAGAAGATTAATAAGCAACAATCTTCTACTACAGTGTTGATTCAAAGGTTAGAAGCCAAGATCCAGTCTCTCCATCATGAATTGATGAATCTTGTATCCACAGGCCAATTTTCTACTATATCTCAAAAGGAGACTGAGATGAAAATCTTGAAAGACTAACTAAATTCCTTACTTACTCCATATTACTCTTCCCTACAACCCCTAGGATCAAGTCTACCTCCTATAGCTCAACCTTTAACCTTAACTAAAAGCCCATATAATTCAGCTACCTTTCTGGCCCCCGACTTATTAAATCCAAAACCTTTAACACCTCCCAAAAAGCCTTAAAAACCACAAATAGATCCAAAACAAAAATAAATTGCAATCCTTGAAGACAATCATCTAGTTAACTTTCTGAATAAAATGACTAAAGATAACTCTTCCTCAGATGATAAGCTACCCCCTTCACAACCATTACCCATTCTTATGACAAGAGGTTTTGGTGAAGAAAATTCAGGTATTTATAATCACCAGGATGAGGAAGAAATGGAAATTGAGAATCCCTCCTCCACAAAAGATGTATTTCCTAACTTAATCAAAGGATTTACTCTTGATGATGTTCCTTCCACCCGGTAGAGAGATAAATTCTTAGAATTCCATTCATGGATGACTACTGTTCAATTAGAACAAAAATGTTCTCATAATCAACTCTTCTGTGCATTTGCTTCAAGAATGCAAAGAAGAATGAGGGACTACTAGATGAATCTTGGTGAATATCGATAAATGATTTATTTCAATTCTAATAATATTAATGAATTCCTAGGTCGAATACATCAAGAATTCTTAAGAGCTGCACCTGATTTTGAGGCCCAAGCAAGGAAAAAATTTATACAGATGAGATGTGTCTTTTTCAGCAGAAACCCTCTGCAACAACACTTCGATGCAATGTTAAAAAAATATTACCAGATCCATGGCATTGATGAAGTAAGCCTTAAGTATGTTTTCCTTTAATCATTTCCTGAGCCGCTAGGAAAATAAGCTGAGGTTGTTCTCAAAAACCAAGGCCTCAATATGTCAAGTGCCTCCCTAGGAAGCTTATACCAAGTTATAGTGGCAGCCCTTGATCGTCTCTGTGAACAACAAACCTTCTTCAAGAAATTCAAACACTTGAGGTTAGGATCCGCGTGCGGCTAATCAGATCTTATAACAAGCCATGACCACTTCAAAAAAGGAAAGATTAAGCAATCCAAGTATGGAAAGCCTAAGGCTCGCTTCTTCTAAAAGAAAAGGAAAGAGGTCACTTTGCTAAAGGATGCCCTCATAGAACATCACAACAAGCTCTCCTTAACCAATATTGTAATGATGAAGATAATCTTGAATCACTCTTTGAGGAAGAAGAAGAACTTACACTAGACATTATCTTCTATATCTGAGAAAATTTTGGTAATACTGAATCAAAAGATGAGTCCTTTTTTAATCCTGAACCAGACTCTTGCTAAATGATGCAAATTCAGGGTGATGTTTTGACCAGTGAAGACTTCGTAATTCCATTAATAAAGGCATCTATTACTATCAATAAGTTTGACTAACTAACTAAAGTGATCGCATTCTTTGACACAGGAGCAACCTACTCTATGATCAATCTTGATATTCTACCTCCCTCCTATTGGACAAAGACTTTTCGAGAATTCAGAACAGCCAATGGAAAAGTAATGACGATCACTAAACTTTCCAAAACTGTCTTCCTGAAGCTTTTTCCAGGCTATGAGGTCAAGCATAAGTTTTATGGTACATTTAGACTTGGTCATGATGTCTTAGTTGGATTTGATCTTATTGGCAAATTATAAACTAGAAAGATGAAAATCGATTCTAATGGTATTTGATGGAAAAATCATTTCCGACAATGGACTACAATTCCTAATCTTTACCTATGCACAGCTGACTTCTCCATATTCATCAACAATGTCATTCAACAATCATGTGCTAATAATCATGTCGAATTCCTCCAAAAACGCTCTCACACATTATGGTTCAATGAAGACCTTTTCATTTGAATTCCATTCAAGAAAAGTGAATGTATCAATCTAACAAAAGTTACTCATTTTGGAATGCACCCTGACCATCAGAAATTAGCTGAAGATGAATTATCTCAGCTCAAGCAGCAAGGAATAATCGAGGAGACCAAATCTCCCTGGGCATGCTAAGCTTTTTATGTCAATAAAAGATCTAAGCAAATTCAAGGAAAATTAAGGCTGGTGATCGATTACAAGCCGTTTAACTTATTCCTTGTCGATATCAAGTTTCCTCTTCCAAGGAGAAAAGTCTTACTCCAAAGACTTCCTGAAGCTAAGATCTTTTCTAAGTTTGATCTTAAAGCTAGTTTTTGGCAACTTGAAATTCATCCAGATGAAATATTCAAAACAGCATTCTATATTCCTAACTTCCATCACCAATGGATAGTAATGCCATTCGGATTAAAGAATGCACCTTCAGAATTCCAGAAGGCCATAATAAAGATCTTCGAACCTATCCTGCATCATGCCCTTGTCTACATTGACGATATCTTGTTGTTCTCCACCAATCCTGAGGAGCATTTGACCCTTCTACAACAATTCCATGATTTAGTCAAAAAATATGGATTTATGCTCTCTCAGAAGAAAATGGTCATAACCCAATCCTCTATTAATTTTCTTGGATTAACCATCAGAAATGGCCAAATATGCTTTTAGCCCCATATCGCCACAAAAATCTAAGAGTTTCCTGACCATACACAGTTAGGCAACTTCAATAGTTTTTAGGCCTGGTCAATTATATGAAAGATTTTATTACAAATATAGCCCAATATAGGTCCACTTTATCCCAATTACTCCAAAAAACTCCCTCAAAGTGGTCCAATTTGTATACTAAGGTAGTCAATAACTTGAAACGGCTATTTGCTAGTCTTCCAGCTCTTCAGATTCCTACTATTGATGGTACATGAATTCTCCAGACAAATGCTAGCCATAACTATTAGAGAGTTATTCTTCTTGATGAAAGCAAAAACTGCACTCTTTGTGGATACTAGAGTGGAAAATTCAAAGAAGCTGAAATCCATTACCATTCCACTTTCAAAGAAATTCTGGCAGTTAAAAAAGCCATTGAAAAATTTTAGTTTCATTTGATTAGCTGACACTTCTTAATAGAAATGGATATGTCAGCTTTTCCTGCCATGCTAAAATAGAAAAAGACAATGGTACCACAACCCCAATTGATTAGATGGAAGAATTAGTTTGAACAATGGAAATTTGATATTAAGCATGTCAAAGGGAAAAGGAATTTTCTTGCAGATTTCCTTTCCAGGCCTACAAAATTTAATCCAGACCCTCTGCACCATGTTCTGCCAATTTTCATGATCTCTAGAGCTTCTTCCTCCAATCCACCTCCACCATACCATTATCTCCCACTCCACCTCAAAAAAGACATTCTTAGACGGTGGTTTAAAGAACAGATCATACCCTACAGTGCTGTATGTATCAGGAATCATGGACAGTCAAGCTCCCATATTATTAATCTTGATTATCCATATTTCACCATCTTCAATCTTGCATATCCTCCAAATCAACCTAGCAAATATGTATATGCTCTCATGAAGATGATGATTAGGAACTGTACTATTGGCTACTACAGTGACAAGAATGCTGCATTAGCACTACTCAATCTTAGCATTATTAAGAGCTTGTCGCAAATTTCTTATTTTCTTATGTGGTTCTCTCTCTTTAGACCCCGCAATAATGGATTGATTTTTTCATCCAACTTCCTAAATAATATGTTCTGGTTACATTCCATTCTCACTAGTTCCTCACTGAAGATATTCAAGAAGATCGCACTGTCACAATATTTCATGAACAATTTCATCATCAGCCTGGGCCACATTATTCTTACCATATTCTAGCCTTTCCATTTATATCTTATGACTTATGGCTAGAAATGCATGCTATCCTCTGTCAAATGAATGATGTTAATCCAAATAACCTTCAGTCAGAAATCTGGCACATTGACAGATGGCGTGACTAGCATAATGGTCTCTTTCCTACTTATTGCCAAAGTCTTTATGATTTAGCCTTTCAGTCATGGCAAAATCAAGACTTAGATTCTGATAGCGAACTAGAGTTTTTATAGCACGAAAGGAATTTTGACAGAGGTTCCTCTGAAGAGCCAGCCAGTCCATAATAATTAATAATCATAATACATATCTCTGCTTTGATTGTAATCTGCTTTTACTTTTACTTTTACTTTACGATTATCGTGCATTTGCTTTATTTCACTTTTAATTTGTCGGGCATCTGCTTTTACTTTACTTTTACTTTACGATTGTCAGGCATCTGCTTTATTTTACTTTAAATTTATCGGTCATTTGCTTTTGCCCTTCTATTGTAACTATTTGTTGTCTATATTATATCAAGTTTTGCTATAAATAACAAGAGAACCTGCTCAGTTGAGAAAGGAGTTATTTAGAAAAAATTCATACTTTCTCAATTATAATTTGGATTACATAGCATCAAAATTAATTTTAATTATAATTTTTTGTTATTAAATTTGATTATGCATGACTAATTATTTCCAAAAAAATTAATCATTAGTCAACCATGACAAATATAAATTTAATTTATACATTTCAATTAATTAATAATTAATTATAAAATTTATAAATTTATATTCTTAGATTGATTGTTATATAGTCATCCGATGATGTTCAAATAAATGGCTGATATTATTTTGCTTTTTGGCAAGAAATAGAAGCATGACAGCACATTATGTGTCTAGGAAGCCTTCCCAATGGAGGAATTTTATATAATAATATGATATGATAATTATAAATAAATTTAAATAAAGAATTATTTTAATAGATAAATATTATATTTATTAATTAATTTTTATAAACAATAATTTCAATTTTAATCTTATTTAAATAAAAAATTCAATCTTAATCTTATTTTAATGAATGAAAATAAGACATGTATATTTTCATAGTGATTGATGATGTATAATAAAAATGTAATGTAAATTATGATTTTACATTTATAATATTAATGCTATGTACATAAATTTGATAATTGATTATTGAATGATTAAAGGATGTAAATTAAATTTATATTTGGCATGAGTTTAATTAATGATTGATTTTTTTGAGAAATAGTTAGTGTAAACAATTTTAATGACAAAAAAATTATAATCAAAATTAGGGTAAAAAAAACAAGTGATAAAAGATAACTTATTATTTAATCATATATATTTTTCTCACATAGGAAACTTTTAACATCAATTTTCTCTTAAACTGTCAATTATTACTAATGACTATATCAAACATAAATTCATTTTACATACTTAAATTCATCAATAATCAATTATTGAATGATGAATTGTCTCATCCTTAAACTAAATAAGCATAAAATGTAGAATTCAAAACTACATTGTGCATAATAAAATTAATTACACTCTTTTCCTCATAATGATTACACATTGATAATGTCATCATTTAGAATGGAACTTATGCTTATGGCATGAAACTTGAAATGTCAATGAGAAAGTAACAGTACCTAATTTTGAGTTTCTATCTTCTAAAAATTAAATTTAGTGTTATCTTCCAAAAACTTCATATTTGAATAATCAAATTTTCTATTAGTATCATGACATTATAATTAATACATATTTTATGTATTTAATTATGATAATTTGCATCAAAATTTATTACCATAATAATGTACACTTATATAATTATGTTAATAAAAAAGAATTGATAAATTAAAGCAATTTTATCTCTTTAAATATCTCTTTTCTGCAATATTCCTCTACACTCTTTGTTGTTGATAAAAATTAAAATAATAGTCATTTTAATCTTTCAACAGAAAAATGTCATCACCATTTGATTTTGTTCAGGATTTGAACCCACACAAGGAATCTTGAAAGATTAAGTTAGGGTAATCCATCTATGGAGCATGCTTGGTTTCAAAGATAAGAACTCCATCAACTGCTTAAAGTTAATTTTGATTGATAAAAAGGGTTGGTAGAATTTTTTTTAATTTCATTTGCTAATATAATTTTTAGAAGAGTTTATTGGATTGATTTTTTTCCACTTTCAAGGATTTCGCATTCTAGCAAACTCAAATGGTTGCTATTGAACAAATTTACTACATTACTAAAAAAAAGCTTGATAAATGTCATATCTCAATTTAATGTTGCATTGAACTTATGTCCATTTAGAGTGAAATAACATGAATACAAAATTAATTTTTAATTCCCTCCTTATATTTGGGAGATTGGCTATAATATATTGCCTCTTTGTGAATTTTCCTTTGTTCCTTTTGGTGATATTATCATTAATAATGCTAACAACAAATACTTTGTTGCCTTGTCAAATTTTCCTACTTTTTTATTATTTTTATTGTTAATACTTAATAATTTACCATCTTCACGTCACATCCTAGGAAATTAAAATTTATTTATTTATTTATTTATTCATATACTTATTTATTTTGTTTTGATGGCATATCTTGATTTCTTGGAATTTAGAAAAAGAAAAGTAGTGAATTGTTAAGATGATTAATATGGTAAGAAATAAAGTAATGAGAATGATAGAAAGTTTTAATTAAAAAAGAGTTTATTGAATTCTTGAAATTAATGATGAATTGAGTTAGGAAGAATTTATGAGGCATTTATTATGATTTGATTTTAACATAGTAGGAGTAAATAAATAATGAAGGAAACTTTAAATTTCCATTTTCCCAAAGTACCTTTCAACCTATTTCCTAATTAACCCTACAAAATTGCCTAAACCCCTTGATAACTCCAAAATTGATTCAGAAGGAACTCCGGTCTTCAAAGTGACTTGGTATATATAAAGAAAGATAGCTTAAATTTATATGTTAAAGGGTGATTTAGTACTTACTTACTATAGTATCTGTTTAAGTCTTTATAGGTTAATCAATCATATAACTATACTTGATAGCCACCATGTCATGGGGGCAAGAGGAACCAATCATGGATTAGTCTGGTCAGCTTATAGGCTAGTTGGATATAAACTAGGCTAAGTAGATTAGCTATGAATTGGTCAAATATTTTAAGTATTATCACTTAATCTTCTTCACTCTAGGGGGAAGACTTAATGAAAGCAATAGACTAAAAGTTTCATTTGAGATAAAGTATCTATATGTCAAGAAAATGCCGAATGGAGTTATAGGTTGGTGCATATTTAAATTAGTTGGCTTATAGGAACTCTAATAGTTTAAGCTTTAAGCACCTAATGTTTGAGATTTATGGTGCTTATGACTTATTAATAAGAAGGTCACTTAAACTAAGATTTTATGCTAATGGAGTCATTTGGGCTTGATTTTGAGCTCATGGCTCACTTATGATAAACATGCCAATCAATTAAATCTTAAGCTCTTGCCTTACTAATGATAAATATGTTGCTTAGGCTATTATAGCTTTAGATGGTGCCAAGAGTTGCTCGGGCTTCAAGATAGTGTCAAGGCTTGCTTAAGCTTTATAAATATTACTAAGGGTTGCTCGGGCTTTGTGAATATTACTGAAGGAGTTGCTCTACCTTTAAAATACTGTTAGGGGTTGCTTGGGTTTTATGTAGTGTTGAAGACAAAGTCATTTAAGCTTTTATGCCATTGAGGGATTTGCTTGGGTTTTAGTATTAGAGGATTGAGGTTTGAGTTTTAAGTGTCAAGGCAACTACAAGCTTTGGTACTAGGGGATCTATCTGGGTTTTTAGTCTTTAAAACTTAAATTAGTAATAATTCATGAATAACATAAATTGGAATATGTATTAGAATGAGGGATATTACCATTTCATAGTTTGAAATTTCTAGTTTTAGGGAGGTGATTTTCCTTCTTATCATATTTTTCTTGTAGAATGTGTTTCCATGATCAACAATGGACTTTGTGTGTTATTGTTTCCTAGTACAAAAAGAGTGTTAATGAATTATTATGATAATATGTAAACATGACTTCCTATATCACATTCAAGATTATTAGAATAAGCTATTCATGAATATGTTAATCATGTAGAAATAATATTGTGAAGCATTAAGTGTAGTCTTTAGACCTTGACTATTTCTTTAAGAGAACAAATTGTATCTTAGAATGAATTATGAATCATTCATGTAAGAGTATAGCTTTTTAAAGCAATCCAAACAAGATCATGAAAATTTTAGACTTTTAGGAGTGTTTCACTCTTTTTGTAAGAATGACATTATATGAAAGTGTTATCTAAATTTTATGCAATTGCTAAGTATATCTCGAACCATGAAATGGGCTTTTAAGCAATATGTGAAATATGCAATAAGGTGTCATGTCGTGATAGATTTTTCTTGAATTAATCATGAAATACAATTGGTTAATGTAGCTTGAAATCACGTGGAAAGAAGTGTAAAGAATTGGCATATAAGTAATATGGATAAAGTTTGACTATGAAGCAAGTTGAGCCTAAGCCACTTATATAAGTGTTATGAATAAATGAAGCAATCCTCACGCATGCCTTATCTGAAGCCATCACTTGTGTAAGTTCATGCATGACCGTGGGCCGTCCTTATATTTGCACATGCATATGTGACGTCATGGTTTTGAAACTATGACATCGTAGTAAATACTTTTCCAAAAAAAAGAACGACTTCACAATTGAGCATTTTAAAAAGTTTTGAAAAATGACATATAATTATTAATTGATGGCTTACTAGCTATACATGACCCAAAAATCAAGATGTTTCAAGGACTTAAACGTCCATATATCTCACTGAATAAGGCTTATATCTATTTACTGGATATTGAGAAGCCCATGATATTTATGAGCTTTTAAACATAATTCCGCAACTGCTGATGGATATAGGCATAGAAAAAATAGCCTGCAATTCAATATTCTTAGTGGAAAAGGATAAAGAAAGCAAAGGCCATAATAAGGAGCGAAAGACAATTATTGAAAGCCTTGTCAGTATAATTCCTCCTGAACCACGGAGTTGTCTCATGTAAACTCTTGTTGCAGATATTAAGGATGGCAATGATGTATTATGCATCACCAGTTTTCATGAAACACAATAAACTAATAATGTGTACTGACCCACATTGGTGATGGTATATTTCTCATTTAGGAGTTGGCAGATAATAAGTTACCCAATCAACTTTTGGACGAAGGATGAGAAAAAGTACAGTACAGCTGTATATTAGAGTCATTTAAAAAGAAAAAAAAACACTAATTAGTAACGGAAACATCCACCACTAAATAGAAAAAATTCGTGGCCAAAATACTTAGTAATAAAAATAGTACTAAAATACAAGGTATCAGTAAATAATGCATTGGTAAATAAATTAATGATAGAGTAACAAAATTCATTGATAATTTTTTGTCACTAGATCCATCACCATTCCATGAGATAATGACAACAAGAACGTATAATGGGTGTAATTAGTAATGGATAGTTTAATCACTAAATTAGTACATAATGATGGATTCTTTATCCCAAAAATTTGAATTAGTGATAATGAAATCCATCACAAAAAAATGATTGTCACTATTTTCATCTCTAAATTTAAATTTAGCAACAAAAAAATCCACTACTAATCTTAATCTATCAATGAAGCTGTCACTCAATTCTAAACTCTAGTTCTACCTATTTGGCTCATTTATCAATATGCTATTCTTTTATTTTGTGATTAATATGTTATTCATTTTTGTAGCAATTTGAACAACATAAACCCTACTTTATCAAATTTCATAAAGCCTACATTGTTTGAATAATCAAATACTCCAATTGAGTTTCATGAAATACAACTTATTTGTAAAATAAAATTAAATGTGAATTTTTTATTTATATTATATAAAAATACAATAAAGTTAATAACTTTCAATATATATCCTAATAAACTTTAATGTTCAAATTGTATACATATAAAAACAAAAACAAAAACAAAAATCTTAAATCACTAGATATCAAATGACTTATTGATGTTGTACTCATGCCATTTGGTCATCATGTTACACCCCTAAAATTTTTAGAATTTAATTTTAATTGCTTAACTTGTAAATTTGTATACCAATTGATAATTAGGAAAATTGTGGGAATGATTGGGATAAGTATTTAATTATGGAAAATAGAGTTTTAATATGAAAATAGGTGTAACTAAACTAAATATAACATTGTGTGAAATTGCATTTGAAATTGGATGTGTGGAAGAGATGTAGGAAAGTATTTTCCAAAATTACCTTTAGTAACTCACCATATTTATAGACTTGCCCTTAAAAATCTTAAAAGCAAAAAAAAAACCCCTCTACTTTCCTCAATTTTCTCTCTCTCTCTCTCTCTCTCTCTCTATCATTGGATTCTTCTTTTTCCTCCATCAAAACACACATATCAAATTTTGCACCTTAGTTCATTCACTCTTGGCAATTGGAATTAAAGATTATAAGTAATCATCCCCAAATCTTCACTAAGTCTTTTTGTCATCAAGGTATTATCTCAGCTAGAGCTGGGAAAAAGACAAGCTAAACTAGCTTGTGAATTAGCTTATATGTGCCGGCCATTAAATGAGTTGAGCCAGACCAATCCAATTTTTTCATAGGCTTCCAATATAGAGACCCTAGTCCGATCTTTGCAAACTTAGGCTAATGCATAAGCTTTTTTTAATTTTATAATTTTTTAAAATAAAATTTTAGCCTTTAAATAATAAAAAAATTAAAATTATTCAAAAGTACAATATATTTTTTCATAAATTAGTCATGATATATTTTAAATTTATATATAACCATAAAAAATATTATATATATAAAATATAAGTTAAAACATGTCTATAAAATAAAAATATTATTTATAAATTATTTATAATATAAACCTACATAATTAAAAATAAAAAATAAGAGTGTAATTTTATATGGATTGAAAATATAAGCCTAAATAAAAATTAGAAATGTAAGAAAAAAACATTGCTGGCCATCTAGCCTATCTAGTTACAACTTGTGACATTCAAAGCCTCTAAAATGGAGGCTTAAGTTTTTCAAAACCTACAAGCTTCAACCCATTTCAATAACTCTAATCTTAGCACAAAGGTAAACTAGTCTTTAAGGAATAAAAAATTAGGAATTTGGAGCTAATAACGGTATTTGTGTGTTTAAGGATGATTTTTCTCTCTAATTGTCCTTTTTCTCACTTTAATTACTTTTAATGAAGGTAAGTAAATAATCTACTTACTCAATTAGTTATATAATTATATATCTACGTTATTCTACCTAAAATGAGTTGTTTAATGATGGTTGTGGCACTAAATGATGGTAAAGCATGGTAAAATGTGCTAAATTCTTGTATTGGGGATTGTGTTAAGATTTTGGTGAAGTAGGTATGGTTGGATAGCATTTATAGTTGAACAAATAATGAAATTTTGCAAAAACTAAAAATTTGTAGTAAAGAATCAAGTGTGCAATCAATTTCACTATTTAGAAGCAAATTTAGGTTTAAAGAACTGATTGCAAATCAATATACTGTGAATCCAAAAATTATTCTTAAGCGAATTAATTATACAATTAATTCAATTTACCTAAAAGGAAAACCTGAGCAAATAAATTGGTCATACAATTGATTCTCGACGTCTAGAATCTAAATCATACATTGTGAATCAATTACAATTGATTCATAACACCTTGTTTATATTTTATCATTCTAATGTATATGAATTGATCTCTAGTTGTAAGTTAATCATATTAATAATGAATATAGACCTTGTTAAGGTTTACTACTCTTCCCATTCTAATGCACAACTACTTTATATTATTCTATGTCGTGGTTTATAATTACCCTTAATAATTGAATAACATGAATTTTATCATGATAAAACCTTGAAATAGGGATTTTGAATCTAGATCACATGATTATAATTAATGGATGGTAGGAAAAATAAGGTTGGAGTTGTGACTAATAACTACTGGGTAGGATAAAGTTAGGATTATGACTGATAAATATTAGAGGCCACAAGGAAGGATAATTGTTATTAATTACTTACTATTTACTATTTATGATACTTAATTATGGCTATGAAATATAAGTTATATGGTTAATGATGAATGTGTTTAGATAAGTAAATTATTTACTTATTGAGATTTTGAGTTTCATTATTTTCTCTTAAATGTTTTTCAAATGTTTAGATCGAAGCCCTACAACTACCACTAACAGCATAGGAATAAAGGAGTCACGTGCTACTAATGACAATAAATAGATATATAAAGTAAAAGGATATGAGGACTTTAGAAGAAATGTATGGATATTTTGAATATGAAATTACTTAAAATCTTATAAATAATATTTTAATAATAAAATTCCATAACTTAAATAAATAAGTCTTTAGTAATATTATGTGATAATACTAAGTTAAGTTTAGATAGGCTCGTGAGTACAAGTAACAAGATCGACATCAGTCACGAATAGGTATGTCATGACTAAATTAGTATCAGATTATGATACAGAAGTTAAGTGGGAAAAAAAGGGTTTGGATAAAATGATTAGGATATAAGTTTGGCTACTTGTTTAAGTGTTGGTAGGAACTATATTAGTAACATGTGCGTGCTCGAGAACATGTATCACAAACCCTAAAGTGTGCATCAGTGGTGGTGGATTACTGCTTATAAAAATATTCAAATGTGAACTAAACACTTGAAATTTTTCTTTAATTAGGTAATAATAGAATTAGGTAGTCATTAGGCTAGCCATTTGGAGGATGGAGAGTTATCTAAAGGCTCACAAGCTTATAGTGGTACTCATGGGGCTAATAATGATCAAAATATACCTTCATAGGCTATTGCTTTTCATTAGTAATTCCTACTTAATGTGGTTCAAGTTTTTTGCCAACAAAAAGAGTGGGAATAACATTAAGATCAATAGGATCAAGCTTATAGTAATAAGAAAGACAAAAAAAATAATCCTATCCAAAGAAAATCCCACTAATAAGCTGTCTATCCTTTAAGAATTTGATAAATTGAAGCCTTCTCATTTCATTGGACTTGATTCTAATGTAGACCCTTATTAGTTCCTTGCTTAAATGGAATGATATTGTAAAATGTTGACTAGTTATAATTCTATGATGATTGAACTTATCAAGTATAGATTAAAAGACATTATCCATTTCTGGTTTGTTAGTATAATTGAAAATTAAGATCCTTCCTTGCTATCTTTGACATGATCCATATTTTAACAACTGGTCCTTGATTAATTTCTATCTCCTAATGCTAGAAAAGCAAAAATCCATGAATTTGAAAATCCAATGTCCATTAATGAATATATAGCTTAGTTCCTTTGCTTATCTCACTATGCAAGATATCTAATTCCAAAAAGTGCTAAGGTTTAAAGTTTTGCATATGACCTCTAAGATTATTTCTACAATGTCACCCATGTTACCAAAGATATTACCTTTCAAGACATTATTAATCAAACATTAGAAGCTAAGTATTGGATTAAGAATCGAGAGGAAATAAAGGCATAAATTGGAAAGAAATGTAATAGGTCTGCAAGGCCTAGTTATCCATTCAATGTCAGAGGAATACCTTCATCTCATAATTCTCAACCAAATAAGAGTTAATTTGTTCCTATTTTTTAGCCTAGGAGCACTTCTAGTGCACCTTCTAAAGGAAGAGGCCGTGCTAACTTTACACTATATTTATCCTATTTTGGACCTCTTACTAATTTTGGTAAGGGAATGTCTTAATCTAAATGCAACTTTCATGGAGAATTGCCTTGATACATGCAATGTGATAATAAACATCATGGCTTGTGTAATTTAACGAATATTGTTTGTTTTCAATATGGTCAATTAGGCCATAAACATAGAGATTGTCTAGAAAATCCACCCAATTATAGCATAAATTATCCTACTCCATAATAAAATCCTTATATAACTCATCTAGTATCTCATTAACCTCTAATATTGCAAGGTCTTAATGGTAATGGCAATGTTATGGGAAAAAACCAATGAGGGAACCAAGCCAGAGTCTTCATATAGACCCATTAGGAAGCACAAGCCTCTAAAGTAGTTGTTATAAGTATAATCTTTGTTGAAAATATGTATGTTTACTTTTTTTTTAGATCCATGCGTTAGTTATTCCTTTATTTTTGTGAAAATTGCTACATTACTAAACAAACCACTCAGTAGTTTGCCAAATTCCTTGTTTATATCAATTCCAGTAGATAAAACTTTAGTTGCTACTCAATTTATAGAATATTTTCTTATTTGTATACATAATCAAATTTTGCCTATGAATTTAATTTTTTTTAAAAGCAGTAGATTACAACATTATCGTAAGAATGGATTGTTTATCTAAATATTAAGGTCAAATGAATTATTTTAACAAAGTAATCTCTTTTATTGTAAAAGAAACCTTTCTTAGTACTTTTTAGAGAGAAAAAAATTTAGCATTATTAGAATTATTTCTAGCATCAAAGCTCAGAAATTTATTCACAACAAATGCTCTTACATATCTTACTATCTTAAGATCTCAATCATCCTTCTTCTAAAATAAAAAAATGTTGTTATTGTTTGTGAACTTATAAATGTGTTTCTAGAAGATCTACCTATTTGCTTTTGAACTATGAAATTAATTTTAGCATTAAAGTTACTTTAGACACTAATTTTATTTTTATTCCTCCTTATCTTATGGCTCTGGCTGAATTAAAAGAATTAAAGAAGCATTTGTAAGAATTAATTGATAAAGGCTTCATTTAACCTAATTTTTCTCCTTAGGGTGCTCTAATTCTATTTGTTAAAAAGAAGGATAGAACCTTTCATTTTTTTTATTAATTATCACTAACTAAATAAAGTCATAATAAAAACTAAATACCTTTTACCTCAAATTGATGACTTGTTCGACAATTAAGAGGTGCTAAATTCTTTTTTAAAATTGATCTATGTTTTAGGTATCATTAATTGAAAATATGAAAAAATAAACATTGCTAAAACAACCTTTAAAACTTAATATGGTTATTATTGTTGGCTTTGGCAACCTACACCAAGAGGGGGGTGAATTGGATATCTTTAAAACTTTTCTTATTTTTCAAACTCTTTTTGGAAACCCTTTGATTTTTGGAAGCCATGAGAATAATCTTGATTTAATCAATTTTAAGAGAGTTTTATGAATGTGTTTACACTCAAGATATAACAATTTTAATTCACTTGTACAAAGTAGTTCATTTAACTAAGGATGAGGAATCAATAAGTCAATGCATAGATATATACCCCTTTTGCACATTTAGTCATATATACATCATCATAAGTATTGGATCACAACATGTAACATAAACAAACATAGAGCAAGTGATCATTAACTATGCATAGATAGATAATTAAGAAGCTAATGCATAGATAAGTGTCTCTTTTAGTTATTTAATTATCCGAGTAACAAGATTAATATTGGAGCACAATATATCAATTAACAGCAGCAATAAAACAGAGCATAAACTAGTAAAAACAAAGCAATGTTGCAGGAAAAAAAGAGTAAGGGTAGAGAGATCAAACACAAGGATTTATAGTGGTTCATCCCTTAGATATCCTCACCAAGGTGTACATCCACTCTCTAGGCTCTCCAAGCTTATGTTAATCCACTATCCTTTCAAATTTCAATAGCACTTGAAAAAGCCTTACAATCCTTACTCTTCCTTAAGCAAAAATTCTCTTATAAGGGATACCTCACTCTCTCTAAGTTTTTTCAAGGGATACCTCACCCTTTCAAAGAATTTCCAAGGGATACCTCACCCTTTATAATTTGGAAATGATAAAAAAAATGAATAACAACTTAAACAAACTCTCTTATAGAGTAGATAAAACAAATGAAGCTCTGTAATAAATTTTACAAATTAAAGTTCAAATCATGATTTGGATGAAGAAGGATGTAAAATGATGTTTACAATTGATGTTCAGGCTCTCTCTTCTTTGTATTTCATGTTTCTTAGCTTATATATGAAGCCCATGGAGTATTATAGCCATTTGGGGTTGTTAAGAATGAAAACTGGCCTTTACTAGCCGTTATTCGCACACCAGAACGGCTGGAATCGATTGGTGAATCGATTCAGGACATCTAGAGTGCTCTCTAGATGTCTGGAATCGATTCTAGAATCGATTCACCCAAATAGAAATGCAAACTCAAATTTAAAAGGTCATAACTTCTTCATTCTAAGTCTGTTTTAAGCAAATAACCTATCATTAGAAAGATAATTGATATACTTTCAAATGGGACTAGTTTCATGCTCATATATGATGTAATTTTTAAGATATGTTCAAAACAATGAGAAAATTTTAGAAACAGTGAATTAGTATAAATCTGATTTTAAAACTCAATTTTTAAAATTCATAACTCTTTCATATCTTGGTCATTTTAAGCAAATGACTAGTCCATGGAAAGTCCTTTTAGTATATTTTCATATAAAAATAGTTTCATGCTCATATCATTTGTATTTTTCAAGATATGATCAAAACAATAAGCACACGTTAGAAAAGACCAAATTGCATAAAATCGATTCCTAGACTCAACTTGGCAAAATCATATCTCTTTCATATATTAATCATTTTAAGCAAATGATATGTCCATGAAAATATATTTAAGTCCATTTTCATATGGAAAAAGTTTTGCAATCAAATCACAAGTATTTTATGAGATATGATTAAAAGAATGACCATAGGTTAAAAATGAAAATATTAAAACCTCATATCTCATTTATTTTTGAAATGTCCCCATAGGCTATCTTGTAAAAAACATAATTGTGGGCTATCTTTTAAAAAATTTTGATCAAGCTAAGAATATGAAAAACATGTTTGAACTCTATATTATAAAATACTTTATTTTACAAGAAAGTCTAAGCTTAAAATGAAAATACTATACCAATGAAGTTCCTTAGCTTTTCTTAATGCTTCCAAGCTTTTGATCTTCTCAATCTTCAATACTTGGATCACATCTCCTTTCTTGTCTTTCTTTCTTGTTCTTGAGTTGAGCATGATATGATCTTCTATTTCTTTACTTCAATGCTCACTCTCCTTCCTTTTGGAGTTTCCTATATACAAATTTATAAACTTTGCAAATCATATAGTTAGTCCAATCTCATATATCTTATATTAATATGCATGATCCATATAAAACTAATTAGCACAAGAACATGCATAATTATCCTTTTATATATCTTGATTAATCATATGCTTAATGATGCTTGTCTACAATATAACTTTTTTAGCATATAATCAAGCATATGCACCAACCATAATGTAACATGTCTATTGAATATTTTATAGTACTTTAGTATGAAGACATGCAATGCTATTATGACATTCATTTGTCATCATGCATATATAATAACAAGTATAATCATCATATCATATATATGCATCAACTATAATATAGTATGTCTATTAAGGCTTATATATCAATTTAGCACAAGACATACAATGTTATTACAACACTTATTTGTCATCATTAAAACTCATCATATGAAGCCTTAAGGCTAACAATTATGAATTTCTTATTATGTCCTTGCGCCTTACCAATGACCTGGCAACCTTGATGGATCTCATGAACTGAATTTTTAAGCCATTTCTTGATAAATTTGTGATTGTCTTCATTAATAATATTCTTATTTATTCTAATAATGAATAAAAACATGTACAGTATCTTTGAATTATCCTACAAGCACTTTGTAAATGTTAACTTTTTACAAAATTCTAAAAAGATGAATTCTAGCTTTCCATTGGATGTTCTTAGAGCATGTAATCTCTCAAGATAACATTCGAGTTTACCTATAGAAAATTGAAGCAATTCATACTGGACCTCATCCTCATCCTTGCATCATTTTTGAAATTTCCAATTTCTTTGGAATGGCTAGTTATGATTGGTAGTTTGTTAGAAAGTTTTCTAAAATAGCTTCTCTATTGATAAAACTTACTCAAAAAGAAGTGAAATTTGAATGATTTAATAAATGCAAAAATAGTTTCCAACAATTGATAACTTGTTTAGCTAGTGCTTTAGTTTTAGCTCTTCTTTTAGGGTCTAGTGGATTTTCTGTGTATTGTAATGCTTCTTGGATCAGTTTAGGTTGTGTTTTGATATAAAATAGAAAGGTGATTATGCATGCCTCCCCTTAGTTGAAGAAACATGAGTTAAATTATCTAATAAATGATCTAGATATGACTGCAATTGTATTCATTTTGAAGATCTGGCACTATTATCTTTATAATGAAACTTGTGAGATTTACATTGATCATAAAAGATTGAATTATATTTTTTATCAGAAGGATTTATATCTAAGGTAGTCTAGATGGATGGAGTTAGTAAAAGATTGCAATTGCATTATTCATTATTACCTAGGTATGGCAAATGTCATGGTTAATGCTTTAGGTAGAAAGTTGCTCATAACTCTAGCAAGTATTCAAGTTGAAGGTTAAGAGGTGATTATAGCACAAATGGTAGCTTAATTCATTTTAATAGAAAGAATCAAATAATCACTAAAGTAAGATCCAAAATATCTAGTGTTAAAGGAAGAAATAAAGGTGGATTAGAATGCAAATTTATTAATTGATGAACATGGAGTAATCTAATTCCAATAGTGACTTTATGTTCCTATATGTGAACAAAACAAATTGCTTCATCAAGTTTATAATTCTTCATTTATCATGCATTCGATGTCTTAAAAATGTATCATGACTTGTAATAAAATTTTTAGTGGAAAGGAATGAAACAAGACATATTTTTATATTAAAATACCTTACTTGTTAATAAATTAAAGTTGCATCAAAAGCTTTTTGGTTTACATAAACCCCTTTCTATTCTTGAATGGAAGTAGGAAATTGTAACTATGGCTTTCCTTGTTAGTCATTATAAAACTTAGGAAGGATTTGATTCAATTTAGGTGACGGTAGATAGGTTAACCAAAATAGCTCACTTTCTTCCTATGAAAGCTAATTATTCTACTGTTCAATGTGCCCAATTGTATCTTGATCATATAGTTCCTTTGCATAGAATTCCCTTTATCATTATTTCTAGCCATGGCACTCAGTTTACAACTAATTTTTGGTAATCTTTTCAATAAGCTCTTGGAACTCAACTATATTTTAGTATTACTTTCCATCCTTAGATGGATGACTAATCCAAACCTATAATTCAAATTCTTGAAATTATGTTGTGAGTTTGTACCTTTAAATTTATGGGTAAATGGGAAAAATATCTACCCTTGATCAAATTTATGTATAATAATAGTTACCAATCTTCGATTAAGATGGTAACGTATGAAACCTTGCATAGTAGAAAATGCAAATCCTTGGTAAGATGGTTTGAACCAAGAAAAGCCATACTCTTCAGTCGAGATCTTGTCTCCAATGCATTTGAAAAAGTGAAGATAATTCAGTATAGGACTATCAAAAGTCATATGTGAACAAAAAAAAGAAAGAAATTGGAGTTTTAAGAAGAAGATTTTGTGTTTTTGAATGTTCCTCCTATGAAAGGAGTAATAAGATTTAGTAGGAAAGAAAAACTTGCACCTTACTTTATTAGTCCAGTTCTAATTATACTATATATCATATTAGTAACTTATTGTCTTAATTTATTAGATGATTTGCATGCAATTCATCTAGTTTTCCATATCTTTATGTTTTGCAATCTTATGCCTAATGTGTCACATGTTGTTCAAAACAAATCACTTTAGTTAGATCTTAAACTTTCATTTTAACAATGATTAGTAGAAATTCTACATTATCAAGTTTGCAAGTTGAGATCTAAAATAATCCTTTCTATAAATCCATTGAGAAAGACATGGCTTCAAAAAAGCTATGTAGGAACCTAAAATTGAGATAAAAAATAAATATTCTTATCTTTTCATTAATCTTTAATTTTGTTTATTTCTATCATATTTTTTATAGGCAAATTCTAATAATCCAAGGATAAATTCTTTAAAAGAGGAAAAACTATTACATCCTTAGAATTTTTAAATTTTAATTTTAATTATTTAACCTATAAATTCATGTACCAACTGGTAATTAGGAAAGTTATAGAAAAGATAAAGTAAGTATTTAATTATAAAAAATAGATTTTTAATATGAAAATAGGTATAACTAAACTAAATAATCATTGTGTAGAATTAGATTCAAAAATAGAATGTCTAGAGGAGATGTTAGAAATAATTTTCTAAAATTATCCGTAGTAACTCATCATATTTATAGATTTGCCTTTTAAAAATCTTAACAACCAAAGATCCATCTACTTTCCTTATTTTTCTTCCTCTCTATCATTGAATTCTTTTCTTCCTTTATCAAAACACATATCTCAAACTTTACACCTTAATTAACTTATTCTTGGCAATTGGAGTTGAAGATTATAAGTCACTATCCTTAAATCTTCGCCAAGTCTTTTTATCATCAAGGTATCATTTTAGCATAAATTCAGGTTAATTTTGAAAGAGTAGAAAATTAGGGATTTAGAGTTAATAATGGTATTTGTGTGTTTAAGGATAATTTTTGTCTCAATTATTCTTCCTCTCACTTCAATTGCTTTCAATGAAGGTAAGTAGATAATCTACGTACTCAATTAATTGTATAATTGTATATCTATGTTATTCTACTTAAAATAAGTTGTTTAATAATTGTTGTAGCAATAGATTATCATAAATAATGGCATAATGTACTAAATTCTTGTATTACGGATTATGTTGAAATTTTGGTGAAGTTCGTAAGGTTAAGTAGCATTTATAGTTGAATAAATAGTAAAATTTTGCAAAAAAAATGGAAATCCACAAAAGAGAATTGAATGTATAGTCGATTCTTGTTGTCCAAAAGCAAATCTAGGTTCAAAGAATTGATTGCATGATCCATTCATTACAAAACTAGAAATTGTTTCTAAAATCCAAGTAAATAAATCAATTGTACAATCAATTCTCAAAGTCTAGAACCAAAACTATCCATTGTGAATTGATTGCACAATTGATTCAAAATGCCTTATTTTATATTTTACCATTCTAATTAATATGAATTAGTAATGAGAAAAATATTTACTATTTTATTTTCCTATATTTTATATCTCTTACGTGTTATATTTACTTAATTCATTGATTAGGCCTTGTTTTATAAATTATGGTCAATTTTACGTTATTGTGAATTTATTTAGTAAATACTGAATTTTGACACTATTTTTATTTTTTAGTCATATCTTGAGCTCCAGATGTTGGATTAATGCAAACTTTATATTTCTAGAAAGTTAAAAGAGAGAACTACAACTTTTGTATTTTGGTCAAAGCCCAGTTCAGACTTCTTCAAACCTTTATTTAGCCGAGAAACTAAAGTCATGTTTCTGTCCTAGCTGAACCTGTTTCTATATTTAGGCTATATTTAGAGTTATAGTGGTTTGATTAACCTAAAACTAGCACCCAGATTCTTAAAAGACACAAGCCTACAAGTTTGATGTTTGTGGATTTTCCAAATTACATTGATTTTATGGTCAAAATCTAGTTGTGGGAATTTACTGGTTTATCTATTAGATTTAATTAACTTGTAACAAATAGGTTTAGGCTTCTAGAAATTAGGAAATCCTTATTATTTTAATCTTAAGAGTCATCTAATCCTAGTCCAATAGGATTTAGGCTAATTAAGTTATATAAATAGGCAAGAAAGTTAAAAAAAATAATATATTTAAACTACACACAAAAACTCAGTAGACAACCTTCTTTTTCTTTTAGCTCTCTTTGCTCTTCATCAATGGAAGTTTAAATTCATGATTGATTCAAAGAGTTGAGGCTCTCTTTTTGAGAATTATGAGATCATGATTTGTAATATTAGCTTGTTTTAATTAATATTCCTCTTTCTCTATTTACTTGTGCTAAAAGTATTGAGATTCCTTGTATTGGATGTTGATTTGATATAACTGATATTCACCCTTGTGATTTCTAATTTCTTTACTGTTTTAATATAAAATTGTGGTTGATAAATCATAATTTTATACATATGGATAGAAGGTTGAGGAATTAATTAGAGTTTTCTAATTTGGTTTCTCAATTCAACTGAATTCTATTTATAAATCAATTTTGATCTAGCATAAGGATTATAGCAATTGCTTAATTCAACTAATTTTAATTAATTAAATCCTAGATGATCATTTAGTGTAGAATTCATGAATTATTTTAGGAATTCTAGGTAATTTAAGATTGAGGAATTAATTAGAAAAAGTCAAATCCTAAATAATCTATGATTAATCTAATTTAAGGTTTTGAATTTTCTTCAATCGAATGTTTGATTCCATTGAATTCTCTTCTATTTTATTTTTGTTTTGATTTTGTCTTGTGCTTAATTTCATGCTTATTACATTATTTAAATTTATGCAACCAACCCCCCAATTATGCATTCTATTATTGCATAATTATATATACAACATATATATTACCTTCTATTTCTGCATAGCAGTCTGTTTCATTGCATTATCATTCTCTTTGCATTAGTTCTCATCATTTTCATTGCATAAATAAATAAAAAATTATATAGTTATTGTTAGGAATTCATCTAGGGAAGATAAAATCAAATGATCACAAAGGGTACGACCTAGTTATGCCACTACACAATATTATATTTTCAACATACCAGTTTTAATTAATTTTGGTGCATTGTGACGTGTTCATCAATTAGTCTCTTGTTTTAAGCTAATCATATTAATAATGAATAAACATCCTATTAAGGTTTAGTACTTTTTCATTTTGGTGCATGACTGTTTTATATTATTTTATGTCATGATTTACAATTATGTTTAATAATCCAATAACAAGAATGTTGTTGCAATAAAATATTGAAATAAGACTTCTAAATTTAGATCACATGATTATGGTTAGTGGGTGGTAGGAAGAATAAGGTTGGGGTTATAACCAATAACTAGTATGAGGGAAAAGACTAGGGTTGTGACTAATAAATACTAGGACGTACAAGGAGGGATAATTATTATTAATTACTTATTGTTTACTATCTGTTATACTTAGTTATGGCTATGAAATATAAGTTAAATAGCTATTGATAAATGTGTTTAGATAAGTAAATTATCTACTTATTAAGACTTTAATTCTTATTATTTTCTCCTAAATATTTTTTAGATACTTAGGCTGAAGGCCCACAACTAATACCTATAGCATAGGAATAGGGGAGTAATATGCAAGTAATGATAGTAAATAAATAAATAAGGTTGACGGACTTTGAAACTTTGGATGAAATGTTTGGATATTTTGATTTGAAATTAATCAACATCTTGTAAATAGTATTTTGATAATGAAATTCTAGAGCTTAAATAAGTAACTCTTTAATAATATTATATGATGATACCAAGTTAGGTTTAGATAGCCTTGTCGATATCAATAACAGGATTTATGCCAATCATAGCCATGCATGTTGTAACATATCAATAGCTAAGATGCAAATTATTACTTTTGGGCTATCATATCCTCTCAAACAACCTTTGTCAAAATACTAAATCAAAATGAACAAATTGACCTTTTTTTCAATTCATTTACTACGAACTTAATAGAGTGAATCTAAGAGTACAAGTATGAAGAATTAATAAATATTTCTACAAAAGTTCACTTCAATGGTAGAGAGAAAAATTTCTCTCCATATAACTTGGTTGGATTGGAATGAAGGCCTTGTTTGTAGTATATAAGAGCTTCAAGCATATCACGCTAAGGTCTCCTCAGAATGAGCCTTTTATGTGAAGTCAATAAAAGAGCCATGGTGATTCTTACCTCCTTATCTCAATAACCTTGACCTATCCTAGTCCCATTAAATCACTTATATTAGTTTATATCCATTACCATATATATATATATATATATATATATATATATATATATATATATATATCTTATCATTTTATCTAATATCCTTTATCAATTATTCTTCAATTATAATCAGATCAAATATTATTCAAATCAATTATCATATATAAGATTAACCTAATCTAAGCTAATGGATTATGACTTATTACTTACACCACCACTTCCTCATTCATATAAAATCCCTACATGCATTGTTTAAAAGGGAAATGAACTAAACATAAGAAATCCTAATTAAAAATCACTATTAAAGGTTCCTTTTTCCTTGCTAGAATACTTTACAAAAGAGTGCTTATTCCTTCCCCATTTAGGCTATTCTCAAGGATTTTATTAGTGTACTTAGACTTTTAACCCTAGAACTCCTAAGAATTAACATTTAGTGATTCCACTAAGGAAGTATATATGAAGAATGGGTCCAAACAATCAAGTGGCTTCTGATGCTAGAGATAGCCAAAATATTATCTTTTTTAACAACCTTTTAAGGAATATTACACTAGGGATGCTTGTGAACCTCACTCCTATAAGGTATATTCCCACATCTCCTATTGGCTAACTTGCACAATCAATTAGGAACCTTATGACACTAATTAATCTATTGTAAACACCAAATACAATTATAATTATGGTTAGTTAAGGAAATAATGCTGTAATAATGATAGTAAATTTAAAATTCCAACCCATACAATAACATCAACTATAGTTGCTATGATCATAGTTCTAGCCTTTATGCTTAATGTCCTTATAGGAAAGTAACATATAGAAGCAACATTATCCAATGTTACACTAATTCTACATTCCTATCTTAGATAAGGATGATCCTATAACAAACTTAAAATAATTTACCACCTTTTTAGATTATATCATAACTAATCATCTAGTAACCCTAAACTTAGATAGCTATAATTCACCAACATGATCCTAATATCCTGAGTCTTTCTGGTGGATAACAAATCATTCCTTTAGGAGGAACTTAGACTATTTTAGTTAGCCTTCCTACATTTGTTACTGCTATTGTTTATCCCATGGTGACAAAAGAAGATTTGCATTACTTTTTAAAAAGTGCTAAGCATAAAGCTATTGCTGAGATAGATTTCTGCCCTCAATTCCCTAAAGAGCTATTTATCATGCCATATACACTGAGTTATTAGCCATCATTCTTTAGAATATTTGATGGAAAAGGCAATACTAGGGAAAAAATCCACCAATTCATTGATGACTTAAGCTTATACGATAATGATCATGCATAATTGTGAATTTTTTAAATCCATTTCTAATATAGCATATACTTAGTACACCAAGTTACAACTTGGCTTATCCAAATTTAGAATGATATGGTAGTGACATTTTGTAATGAATTCTTCACCACCAAAGATAATATCCATTTGATGGATCTAGGAAGAATTAGACAAATGAAAGGAGAATATGTCATTTCTTTTGTCAAGGATTATAATAATCATACTCAAAACTACCAAGAGGAAATCTTTAAGTCTACCATTGTGCAAGGTTCCATTGCCAATATGGAAGATCTAATTACTTTGTACCTATATTACAAAGACATCCACACCTTTCAAGAACTTATAAAACAAACTAAATAAGTTTCTACCTCATTATGCCAACAAATGTATCATTCTAGAGTGTAAAAGGAAAAGAATGTTGAACTAGCTATTGTAAAACTACCTTCAAAGAAGCCTACATACAACCTCGACTTTATGCCTAAAAAATGGTACAGTGAGATACCACCAGCAAAGTATAAGTCTTAAAATTCAAAGTCAAAGCCTTTTATATTGCCTTTTCCTTATCCATTAGAAAAAGTCCTTTCTTTTTTAGCTACATAGGCAGAAAACGGCCTTATTCAATTACCCCTGCTAAATGTTGACTTAATAGAAACTTAAAAGAAGGCACTGCACTTTTGTAATTATCCTCAGTCATTTACCTACACTACCATAGATTGTTATGTTAGTGTATATGCCCTAAAACCAATCATATTAGTGATTGTAATTTTGAATCATATTATTTTAATGGCAATTCTAATTATTATATTTATATATATTATCTGTGTAATATATTCAATTATAATAATAACCTTAGAATAATTGTATTCTTAAATGTCCATAGTCATATATCATTATGGATTAGGTTGCTTTGATATGTTAAGACTAACATGTGTGAAGACTTATATGGGATATTAAGTTTACACATGAGTACAAGTTAGAGAACTTGTATACTGGATCGACCCATATTAAGAACACTACATGGATCGTTATATGAGTGTCATAAGTGGTTCTTAGTGATCATTATTAATATGGTCCTTTGACCTGAGATCACCAAGGTTCCCTACATGTGAGTTTCATATTTTGATACTATTCTATATCACTAATGGTTAAGTGAATGCAAGGGTAGATATTGGATATGTAACATATCATGTGGAGGGGTTTGTGTGATCAAGATGGGATTTGTCCCTCCTATATAACAGGAATAACATCTATGGGCCCCTTGATTAAGTAAAGTTGAGAAAATGCATGGCCATGCTCAGATAAATTAACATGAGATGTCAATTACATTTGTTTCAGTCAGCTTACTTAGGAATCAAGAAACCTTAAGGTTGGGCTATACGGGAATGACACGGTCCATGTCTCGTGCTCAATCTAGATGTATAGGACAAAAGGACATAAGTGATGATCACGTGTAAAGGTTTAGTTAAATCACCGACTTTCTCATTACTTGGGTAACAATGATGTGTTGCTAGACACCAATCATTGTTTATGATCATTAATATGATTAATGGTCATTGCCAATGTAATGAGAGCCTGTAGGGTCGCACACTTAGAGCCAAGTGAATTTGGAATTAATGGATCAAATTGTTTGGGCTTAATACTTGGGAATTCATGTTATAATTATAAGGTCCAATAATAAGCCTATAATTGTACATGGAATAAAGCCCAAATAGGTTAGGTTTTTTTATGCACCTATTTAAATAAGCTTGTTGGGTAATAATAGATTATCTATCATTATTCACGCACCCAAAAAGGCATAGAAAATCCTAACACCTCTCCTTGACCAAAAACTCCTAAAGAGGCGTAGCTAGCACTACGAGGTGTAAAGAGACCAATTCCAACCGGTGTGTGTAGTGGACATTCATCAGTGATTCACGGGTTCGTGTGAATACCACAGAGGTGCAGCCACATAAACGCTGTACTGGTGATCTGATCTTCGAATTTCTATTCCGATTCGTGATTTGAAGAGCAGATCGGATTTGCTGTATAGCGGACAGAAGATTTTGGCCGAAAGGTATAAACCCTAATCCCTAATCTATGGCGTTCTAAATTCGCATGGATCCTTGGTGGAAATTGTGCAAAATTTTATTCCGCTGTGCATGTATGATGTGCGATTTCCAGCATGTTATGCTCTTCAAAAAAATTTTGCTAAAAAAGTTATACTGAGATAATAGATATTTATCCTTTTCCTAATCATGACATAAACATCATCTCTTGCATCAAAAACTCTACCATTGAGTTACTTGAAAATGATCGCCTTAGTGTAACAAATATGGCTACAGTTAAAGCATTAGTCAAATCCTTAAACTTTTAAAACTTCTTTAGCTTAATCAAATTTTATGAGCAAAAGAAGTATAAAGCATTTCTCTCTATTGTTGATATCTCTCAAAAGAGAGGTGAAAATTGTTATTATAAGTAATAATTTACAAAAAGTGACTAAACCCCATTCCTTAGCTATTTTCTTCAAGGAATTCGATAAATAATTGTCATATATTGATCACAGCAGGCCTCTATACTTGGAAGCAACCATTGAAGGTGGGAAAATTCTTTAAGCCCTGGTTAATAACATGTCGTAGTCAATATTATCCTTTTGGCTTTATTAAAAGCCATTAACTTCCTTAAAGAATAGATTTGCTAGTCATTTATGATACATACTATATTTGAAGTGTTCCCTATTGAAACAGTAGGGCAAGTCCAAGTCAACTTGGGAGTTAGTCCTATTAAAACTTCTTATGGATTTGTTTCATTGAGGGATCATTGAGCTATCACATTTTGCTAGGATGACCAGGGCTACATGATCATAGTTATGTTTGCTTTGCGTTTTACTAATACATGAAAGCTAATTTCCAAGGAAAAGACATTAATGTCATGACCCACCTAGCTACAACTAGCATGGAACCTATTTTTTTATTTTTATAAATATATTTAATCCTACTTTGGCACCATTGCATGAATGGTAGAACATAAATTAATTTTTTTATATCTATTATCAAAATATTATTTATAATTTATATCTAAGTTGTTATGAGTTTTTATAACTAAACATGAACTATAGCCACATGAATACACCTTCAAGGAGAATCCTACTCTCAAGTTATTGGTAATAAATAGGGAGCTTTCATATGCATATTTGTAAAATAATCTAAGTAAAAACAATAGTGACCTATAGACTGAATAATTAAATAATTTACTTAATAAAATAATAACAACCATATACAACCATTTTATATTACTTATATATACAAACTTAGCAATCCTTAATTAGAGTATCATTTCTACCTTGCATTACTAATAAAGCACATTGTAATGTACCAAAATTATATTAAAAATTAGTTTACTATAAAATAATGCAGCATAATGGCATAACTAGGTCATACCCCTAGTGATTCCTTGAATTATCTAATTTATTATACGCTAAAAACATAAGAAACTAATACAAACAGATGCAAATAAAACCAAAAATAGAAACTAGACAAAATGCAGTATGCAAACTAATACAGATCAGAGTTAGGGGTTTTGTAATTCAAAATTAAATTCAATGTATTAAGCAAAACCAAAAGGCAAAGTAAACAGCAAGAAAGAAAATTAATGTAATGAAATAGCCGATTCAAGGAATTGAGATGCTCTAGTTAGAGTAATCATATATAAATTAGGATTTGACTTTTTTAATTAATTCTTCAACCTTGAATTACTCAAAATTCCTGTAGTAATTCATGAATCCTATACTAGATTGTTATCTAGGATTTGATTAATTAAGATTAATCGAATTAAGTAACCACTATAATTTTTAAGCTAGATCAAAATTAATTTAATGATAGAATTCATTTAAATTAAGAAATTAAATTAGAAACCTCCAAATTAATCCCTTAACTCTCTGCTCCTATGTATAAAATCATGATATACCAATCAAAACTCAACATTAAAATAGAAAAGAAATAAAAAATCATAGTATTAAACATCAATTATACTAAATCAACATCCAACATAAGTAATTTCAAGAAATTAGCAACAATAAATAAAGAAAGAGAATAATTAATTAAAGAAAGTTAACAATACAAATTATAATCTTATAATCCATTAAGGAGAGCCTCAAACTCCTTAAATGGACTCTGAAATTAACCCTCAATGGCTAGAGAATTTAAGTTAGAAGAAAAAGAACAAGAATTATCTGTTGAATGTCTAAAATCCCTTTATCTAATAAGTTCTCTTTTTTTATTTGACTTAATTAACCTAAAACCCTAGTGGACTTAAATTGTATATCTTTTAGGATTACAATAATGGGGCCTTCCTAATTTTTAGAAATCTAGACCTATTTTTAACAAGGTAATTAACTTTAACAGTTATAATAGTAAATTCCTACAGATCTGACTTCCAATTAGTTTAAAACCACTAATATAAGATAATTTCAGTAATCCATAAGCATTAAAGTTGTAAGCTAGCATCTTATGGAAACTTAGGCATTAGTTTCATGTTAATTAGAGTTCTCTAACTCTAAATATAGCCCAAAAATAAAGTTAGTTCAACTGAGATAGAGACAGGGCTTTAGTTTCTTAACTAAATAGAAGCTTAAAGGAGTCCAAACTGAGCTTTAACCAAAAATATTAAAGTTGTAGGTATTTCTTTCAACTTTTCAATAGTATAAAGATCACTTCAATCTGATATCCAGAGCCTAAGATATAGCTAAAAAATAGAAATAGTGTTAAAATTTAGCATTAATTAAATAAATTCATAATATTGTAAAACTAACCACAAATTATAAAACAAGGCTAATTCTATCAAATTAAGCATGTGTAATTCACTAAAAAACATGAAATAAAAAGAAATAATATAGTAAATATTTTTCTTATCAATCATACATCACCTTTATTCACCAATGTAGCTTTACAATAGTTTTTAAATAAAAAAAAGATAGTACATATTTAATCTACATTAACAAAGTAGCATAAACATTCTATAATCTGAAAATAATAAATAACATAAAATCATAAACATAATAAATAATGTCAATGGACTATAATGCTAAGGGTTACTCTCATCCTACCTACTTAATTAGCCTACCTACTATTCTTCTTGCCCATTACCTATGATTACTTGGGAGAGATGTGGCATATTATATAACATGAGTATTTGGCATGAGATATGAGGTGACAATCTCTAGAACTTACCAAAACCACTTTAATTCTTATAAAAATAAGTCCTTAGGCAAAGAGTCATGTTTTGCCATTATTCATAAGCAAAAGTTCTCAAGGCTTGATTTTCAATGCACATACAAAGAAAACCTAGATTACCACGCACATACATAAATAAAAATAATTAATCACCTTGTAACTTTCAAATCCCACCTTATTCCTTTATAAATGATTTTGCATCTCAATTCTATACCATTCCATCATATTTCTATAATAATCTCTTTATTTTATATTTTTAGTCAATAACTCATCCCTTTTGGGACTTATCATAAACTACATTCATAAATAATAAACAATTATTTACAGTTTATACAACAATTCATACAAAATCACATGTTCCCAAAGGTGTTACCATTGTAAATTATTATGTACATATTTTCTAAACATTTAACATAGCTTTCCATTTCATCATGTATCCTCATATCTTTTCCTTGTTAAGTATATCATGCACACTCATAATTATCACAAATCAATATTTTGTTTCTATCTACATAATATAACATATCAATAACTTAATTCTAGTATTATATATTTTATCTAATGAGATAAAATCCTTATATTTACCAACAAGATGCCTTATATAAGTTTAATTTATTAGTATACATAATTATTCCTGGCTACAAGTTAGTATTTGGATATTTTATTTGAATATGAGACTTTAGAACTAAATATTGAAGCTCATACTCAGATACCATATTTAAGTATAGTCATCCAGAGACTAATTAGCTTAAGCATACTTGAGTATACACGTCCTAAAGTCATGCTTAAATATTGTATTTGATAACTATAATCCAAAAACGAGTCCTTATTTAGCTAATTAAGTATAGTACATGAATATAGATATGAAGATGTGTCTTCAAGCCTACATTTTAGTATTATACTCAAATATAATTCTAGAAATTTTAGAAATTCATGGGATTTGTAGACTTTAAACCAAATTATCTTTTTTAAATTATACATATCACTTCCTACTTAAAATTCATTATATAAGCAACATCTAACAAGGTTTTTCAGCTATGGATAACTAAGAATTTATTTTAATTAACAAGATTCTAACATCAAATTATCATATTCATAAAAATCATCTTATAACTAAATTAATGAGTTAAACTACTTAATATTTCGATATATATACCATACAACCTCACTATATCATATAATCCTATAATGTATACAAAGTGGAGGTATTCTACTACTATAATATATTACTTGGGTTTAAAAAGTTGAAGTAATTGACTATTATAGTCTAATACTTTATTCATAAATTAGAAGTATTCTACTATTGCATTCTATTAGCTCTTTCATAAATAGGAAATATTTGTAATATCCTAAGTTAAAATTAAAATATTATAAATTTTGATACTTAAGGATGGTTATTTATTTATATAACTAATATTTATTTTAAATTTATTTTCCATATTAAGATATTCTGGAATATTGAAAGTGATATTTACGAAAATACTTGGAATTTATTTATTTTTATATATATGACTATTATTAATTTAAAATCAGTTTAAAATTATTTTTATAAAGAATTTTTTACAAGTTAAAAATATTTTAGTGATTATTGGTACAAAGATTTATTTCTAAGTGACCATTCTTAATTTGAGATTGGTTTAAATATTTATATTTTTGTGATAAGTTCCTCAAAAGTTGGAAATAGTATAAGTCAAAAAATTTATGAATTAATTGTTAATATTTGATGAAATTTATTTTTCAAAATTGAGGGAGATAAAAATACTTATTTTAGGATTTCCAAAATAATATATATATATTTTGGGAGAAGCTTGAAAATAATCAAATTAAAATTTTAAACAAAATGAGTTTTATAAATTTGAGTTTTTAATAAATATTTTTTTAAATGGATGGACAAGATTAAACTAATAAAAATTGATGGATGAGATTTAAAATGAAATGTAAGTATAGTATGTCAAGGAGTGTGAAATAAAAACCTATAAGTTTAATTTTAATATTTTCTCTCTCCCCTTTATTTTATCAATTTCTCGGCAATATTTGCTCTCCTTTCACTGTCATATCTTTTTTATTTATTTTTTTGGAAATATCCCTTTTATTATTATTATTTTTACCAACTTCCCTTGTTTAATATATATTCCCGTCACTCTCTATCCTCTCACCACCAGTTTTATCTCTCACTCCCGAACCCTTTTTTTCTTCGTCTCTTCCTCACCTTTCTCTCTTAGCGTGCATTTTTCCTTCTACGGAACAGCCACCATGCCATGCCTATGCTTTTCACCATCGGTGCCGGTGTTGCTTTTTTGAAAGTAAGTTGAAGCTCAAAGCCGCTTCTACTTTTGCTAATTTACGACGTCCATCAATTGAGTTCGAATGGCAGTGGAGCTGCAATTTTGGAAGCTAGTCTTTTTTTATTATTGCGCGGCATGTCGTGCATGGCCAGCGATGGGGAAATCATGGCGATGAAGCTGCTAAGCTGCTTTCTTTTTCTCTGCTCCGTTGTCAGCTTGTATGGGTGATTTGTGGCTGATCTTGGACAGCAGCAGGGGATTCTGATTACTCTTCGAATTGCTAGCGAGCTCTACTTTTTTTGGCACCAGTGAGCTGCCGATGGCTTCATAGGAAGTGATAAGATGTTTTAATAAAGTTAGTTTCCTTGATTTCTACTGTTCTACTAGTTGATTTAAGAAAACCTATTTTGGGTATCTTTAATATATATAATGATATATATGATCTTTGTGTTATGAAATGTTAAGATATAATGATAAATAGAATACTTTGCTCTATTACTAAGGTAGATTCAATCATGAATCAAAGAAACTCATTTTTGAAAATATATATGATAGATGAAGATAACTTAGAAAAATATGATTTTTATATTGTAAATTAGTTAAATAGCATGAATGAAACCATGTCAAAGTACAATATGATTGATGCAATATTAGAATATTATATCTTAAGATTTTGAGAGGATTAGGGGTTAATTTAGAAGATGTCCATATATATGTGTGTGTTTGTGTATACTTTAAGGAACTTGGATGATAACTTGGAAGTATAAGAGTATTATGTTACAAAATGTTGATAAAACATTATTGGAATATGACTATAGTATAAAGATTCCATATTTTGATTTGATCTATATTGCTTCAGAAAGATTTCTATAATAAAAATTATTTTGAATTATGAAAGTTAATGTTAGAAAATAAAAGGAGCCTGCAAACTTAGAAATTATCATGCTATGATTTGAGTACAAAATTATGATGGTTGGAAAGAAATATTTAATACTCATATAAGTAATACTTGTAAACTATAAAGTGGGAATAAAAGATTATTAGATGTGTAATACGAAGTTAGATGTTATGATTAACTCTTGGAATAGTGGTTCCGAAAGAAAATAAAAAATATTTATTTATTTATAAATTACTCTTGTAAATTACGAATAGGAAGATAAGATACAAGTTGAACTTGGATGCTTAAGAGTAGACAAAATAGGTGGATTCGAGTAAGTGAGTATATATCTCATCATCAAACTTTTATTTAAATAATATGATTTAAATATTGTGAATTATATTCTTCTTGTTATTGATACCAATTCTACATCCTTGTTTATACATATATTTATATACACACACCTATACTCATATGTAACCTTAATTTCATGTTATTTTGAGGGAATATTGTAGACCAGAGTATGCAGCGGAAGCATGATAGTTTTATTTCTAAATATTAATAGATTGTGTTTAAATTCAATGATAATTGCATGTTATAGCCGTAAGAATATAATAGCATTATTGTATATTTATGCTAATACTATTGTGTGCTTTATACTATTCAATAATGAATTAGTTATTTTTCTTTGAAGTTCAAATGTATGATAATGTAATTGTGAACTTTTTTGCTAGGCTTTGTCTTATATTGCTTTATAGTTATAACTTTGAATGATATTTTGACCTTACCTTATTATTTTCAGGGGGGGAAAGAGGGCTAGTGAGAGCCTAATATAAATCTATCCTTATGATGTATGTATTTATGTTGGTAATTGGCTATTATGTCATACTTGACATTTAGCTTGAATATCATATGTGATAGTGACATGATATTAGTTGTGAAGAGATTTAGGTTTGGCCCAACACACTAACTTTTGAGTCACACAGAAGGACAAGTGGGATAAGATAAACTTAGAGCCATAAAGTTAGGATATATATATATATATATATATAAGATAAGACAAACTAAGAGGCACAAAAAGGAACCCTATACCTTTATGCCATTTATTAAATGTTTATTATTCTATTTAATTATTATTTTACTTATGCAAAATAAAAATGTCTTAATATATAAGTTTTGATATATATAAAAATATTATATAGATATTTCCTATGTCAGAACTAATTAGAAAATTTGTATGGTACCTATTTCACTAAGTAATTAAATTACTCACTCTACTTATAGATATATTTTTACAAATACTCTTCTTGATGGTCCCACATAAAATCACTAACATTTGTACTACACCTTATATGGCATGTATAAGCAAGGGTTTCATTTCACAATAATCATCCATGAAGATAGCAGTGTTGCTTAAGAATCTAGGATAAGGGTGGCGTAAGTTAACTCGCAAGAGCTAGATCCGTTTCAGGTGTTCCTAAACCAATATTTTGAAGAGCATGGTTACCAAGTGGCTTTGTTAGTACCTTTGCCTTATGATCCCATCTTAGTAGAGTAAATTGTAGATGTCCCTTATGACATCTCACCTGGTCCCAAACCTACTATAGTCCTGCCTATTTTGCTTAATTCCCTAACTCCCCCACTGTTTGCACTTATATTAGCAGAAGTATAGTTATCACCACATATGATCTTAAGACCCTCTGTACTAGTTTCACATCATGATAACCCTATCAAAGAGTCTGATCTAGACTCTAAAGTTTCCATTAACAACTAGTTTATATGATAGTTGTTAACCAATTTCGTTGTTTAAAAATTTGTATATATTTCTAACTACTAACAACATATAGTAGTCTTAGGATGACAATGGGTATCGTAAGAACCCTTGTATAACCAAAGCTATTATGTTTAATTATAGAGAAACATATATAATATACTAATGTAAATTTACTTACTTAACATATATTGTTTGTGAAGTTGTTTGCAAACAATACAAATAAGGGTTTTACGATGAAAGCAAAATAATTTTCAACAGAAGGGAAAACAATTTTTCAAAAAATTCATAAACTAGTAAAAAGGAACTTTTATATGACTTTTAATAGAAAGAAATCCAATCTTTAATTTTAATTTTTTTAATCAGTATTTTAAATAGAGGACGAGATCATCTAATTACTTTAAGTGTAACCACCCAATCCTATTTTATTATGTTATTTCTTGATTTGGACTTATTTTTCTAAAGAATTAGAAAATTTTTCAATGGATGCTTTTTCTAAAAGTCTAAAACAAACTCTTTGACTTATTTGTTAATTTGAGAACCTGCTAGAAGAAAATAATTATTTCTAAATAAAATATTTTTATAAAATCACTTCATTAGACCTATGTTTCAACTATTTCCTTGATAAAAAGGTAAAAGTCTTTCTAATATTTTCTGATTGTTTGAAAAAAAAACTTTTAGTGAAATTTCCAACCTTGCATTTCTATATTGTACAAGTTTTTTTGAAAATGGATAATTAAAAAAAAGTTAATTTGATTAGAAAGGCTTATAAGGATATCCAATTGATGTCTTTACATCGATCATAATAGTTCCAAAGTTAGGTCATGACAAAGGTAGTATTAGAACATGATTTAGGTAATTGTGGCTTAGTCAGAATATGATTAAAGGGAAACTATGAAAATGGTGGGCTCTAGGAAAGTTTAGTTCTTTGATATTAGGAATAGCAATGAAATTCTAAGGTAGCCAAGCACATGCCATTAGTGATTTTAAAGGTTCCATCTAGGATGTCAAGTATCTTTTGCTTCTTAGCAAACGATTTATATGTTCTAAAAAATAAGTTATTTTATGGGCTATAGTAAGAACTAAAGGAAACCTAGTAAAACTAGATAATGATGAGCTTGCAAACTCTCTTAGTAGTGGAAATGATGATGAAGTGCCAACTTAGGTAGTTATTTTGCAATGATGAAGTGCCAGCTTAAATAACTATTTTGCAACTAACCTTAGAACAAGTGCTTGATTAAGGTAACAGTACCAAAGGTAGAGGGAGTAATAAGCAACCTTCTCCTTTAGCACCTTATCAAGATAAATTGTAGTTAATCTATGAGTTCCTAATATCAAAAACCTTTTCTATGATAAGATTAATTCATTCATTAATCCTTGCTAGTTTCTGGATCAAATTAAAAGGATCTATAAGATGCTAAAATGTGATAAAACCACCATGGTATAGTTAGTAGGGCACTAATTAAAAGACCTAACACACTAATGATATGGCTAGAATATTGAACCAAGATTAAAAAGTGATAATCCTATTACCTAGAAACAATTCTAAGAGGAATTAGAGATCATTTCCTACTCTAAAGTTTGAAAGATAATAGGGCTTGCTAGATTGAATAGTCGATTCAAGGATAGAAGACAATAGCTAATACAATGCTCAATTTACTCAACTTTCGTGATACATTAGGTATCTAGTGTCAACAAAAGGAAAAAGTGAATCAATTTTTACATAGGCTCTATAACTACTATTGTTACCCTATTAATGTTGCTAAAGATACAACATATAAACAAGTACTAAACCTAGCAACTAAGGTGGAGATATATTCTAAAAAAAGACATGACAATGAAGCGACCTCCAGTGAAAAGCACTAAAATTTGATAGCAGAAGTGAAAGCAATAGAAAGCTAAGTAAAAGTATACAAGGAATATCAATAGAAGTGCAGAGATAGTTTCAAAGGCAAGGGACTCACCTAGGTGGAAGCACTACCTTTAGATCAATGAATCCACTAAGAAAAACTTACCCTGTGCTTAATCCCCTTAACAGAACTCCTTTTTGCAACCAATACAACACAAACCATATTAGACCTTGCAAATCTTACTTCAAATGTGGAAGAATGAAGGCATAGAGTGCAAGAATGCACGATGAATTAAAATCAAAATAATACTACCCCTAGCATGCAAGTTCCTTAAGCGTTGAAATCAATAAAATCACTGGTAGCACTAAGAAAGGAGTAAGGAGAAGAAAGAAAGAAGCCATAGGAAATCAAGCTCAAGTATTTGCCATGATAAAGTAGAAATCCAAGGCCTCAAATATTGTTGTGACAATTACCTTAGTAAGAATTTTTACGCACAAGTATTGTTTGATTTTGAGGTTATCCATTCTTTCCTATCTTAAAGTTTAGCAAGTAAAATATTGAAACCTAAAAAAGAGTTAGATGATCTTATAATAGTAACCAATAGGAAGACAATAATGGCAACCTATAGTATTAAAGCTTGCAAAATCACCTTAAATGGATATCTAGCTAACATATATATAGTAATATTGGATATGGTAGATTGCAATGTGATCTTAAAAATAGATTAGCTATCTAAGTATCACACTTGCATGGATTGCTATTGTAAAATAATAATGTATTAGCCAGAAGAAAGAAAGGTGGCACAAATATTTTAAGGGAAAAAAACATGCAAAGATGCTTATATTTATTTCATATGCTAAAGTAAGGACATTGGTTAAGAAAAGATACATAGTATGGATCGCCATAATCAATAAGGCTAAAGTAAAAAAGCTCAAGGTTAGTAAACTCCTAGTGTTGAATGAATTTCAAGATGTCTACCTAAACAAATTACTCAAATTGCCATTGAAATGTGAGATCAAGCTTACAATTGAAGTAATTCTTAGAATAGACCCAGAATTGATTCCTCCATACCAAATGATGCTAGTTGAATTAAAGGAGCTAAGGAATAGTTGCAAGATCTAATAGATAAAAATTTCATATGACCTAGCATTTTGCCTTAGGGTATGCTAGTACTATTTGTTAGGAATAAGGATGAATCATTGAGGCTGTGTATCGATTATTGACAATTAAACAAGATTACCATTAAGAAATTGTATGTTTTACCTCGAATAGATAACTTGTTTAATCAAATTCAAGGCTAACCCTAGAGGGATAAGGTTAGGGTTATGAAGGATAAGGATAAAGAGAGTCACAAAGAGGTTAATTTAAGTGTTATGTTTGGAATTATAATGATTACTTGAACATTTTTACAATTGGTACATGAGATTATGGATATTAATGACAATATATTGAATGAAATTCAATTATGGTGCCATTACCTTGGTATTTGATTGTTAATATTCATATTAAGAACATGTATACATGTGCTTACAATATCCTTAAAAGAATAGAAAGTATAGCGTAGTTCCCTCTATGCAAAATTGAATTCGTTCCCCTTTAAATATACAAAAATCTCCCTTCTTTTTATAGGTGGAATGTAAGTTTAAGTCCTTTTTAAAAAAATTAAATAGTAAATGCTAGGGAATATGATTTTAAGCTTTGTTTTTTAGCTAAGATGATTACTCACTGAGTTTTAAGGAAACTCATTATTCCTTTTTCCTTTTTTCCTTATAAAATTCATTCCCTTAGGTGCACAATCATTATTTGGACTGGATGAAAGTAGTTTCGATTAAGAATCTTCTAATGCATTGGTAGGTGAACATGATAATTGGATTATGTGTTCATAAAAATTACATCATAATTGATTCACAATATTCATAGATGGAAATCATTACATGATTGATTAGTAGCTAGTACATGTTTGAAGTTAATTTTTGAAATCTTTGCATCAATATTATGTTATGTCGTATTGATCATTACATCATGCAAAAGTGAGACCTTATAGGAGGCTGCTTATGTTAACTTCTTACTTTAATCATATGCCTAAGGTGATAAAATGTGATCCTTCTGAAAATATAAAGGTTAAGTAAATCCTTACTATCAAAACTAGTAAATTTGAAAATTTTATTTTGCATTCCATGCACAAGATTATGGCATGGTTAGGCCACAAAAATTGATTTATTATATTCAAGTTTTTTAGTAAAGAAAATTAATATCTTAGCTTTACTTAGTTTTAACTTTGCAACATAAGTATGCACTTTGAGAAGTCTACTAAATATAATTTTATGCTAAGAAGATAGTAATAGAGAAAAACCTAAAAAAGATGAATGAAATCATACTACAAACTTACATATGAACAATGAGAGAAAAATCATATAAATGTAATGTAACTAAAAATTATAATACCCTAATAACAAAAAAGTTGCAAAAAGAAACCTCTTCCAAATATCTTTTGTGGACATAATCAAGATATAGAACATCAAAATATCCTTTGGCCTTTGTTGTAGATTTTGCTTTTAGAGCATAAAAAATAAACATCAAAGTATCCTTTGGTTTTCAAGTAAAGATTAAATCTCTAAGATCAATCAATAAAAGTATTAAAATTCAAACCAAACCTTGTTCAAATATAACAATATGCTACAACAAAACAAGAAAATAAAATTGATAGCTAATTGAAAAATGAAATTGATAATATAAACTTTAATAAAAACTCATATTAGGACAATGCCTTATCAAGCACCAAACAATTAACCAAATTATAAAAACAAGGGCACAAGGTATAATTATAGAGAATAGACAATTACCTAAAATGATGATTGATAAGTGCATTGTAAATTAGAAGATCCAAACCCTAAATGAAGAAAAATAAAGCAAAGTGATGGAAAGCAAAGCATAAAGCTAAGGAGTGAAAGTCTTAGGAATGATATCCTTAAATGTTATGGCTAAACATAATTGATTAACATAGGTATCCAAATAAACTTATTATTAACTTAGGTTTTGTTAGATGGGACCAAATCCAAGTCAAAAAATATGGATCTAATTTGGCCAAAATCAATCAAGTACAATACTTGATGGATTCAGTAAGAATTAATAGGTTTGGGCTAGATTGCCATTCTTACTCACAATTGATTAAAAGAGTATCATCTATCAAATATAAAAAGTTATCACATGTTTCATGATATGATTTAGATGTTCTTAAAGATGATGAAGAACCTATATATAAACACATTTACTATTATATACTTAAAAAAATCTCTTGCAACAAATTATTTACATTATTCATGTATAACTCTACATCAAATTCATATTGCATATTCTCATAGTACCTCATCAACACCTTTATTACTCCTTCTTATTTAACTTTATGATCCATAATTGTATTTATAACCTATAAATAAGGAGTATTTCTAAAATACTTATTTCATTTTGGTAAACATTTACTTATAGTAACTATAAAATTGTTAATACTTCTAAATTTTAAAGACCTATAACTACAATTAAGGAAAATTTTAAGTATTGAGTAACAAATAAAATAATAAGAATCAAATAAAAAATTAATTGCTAGATAAAGTATTTTCAAAAAGTGTAAGCATTAAGTAAGAGCTAGGAAAATAAGAACCAAAACCTAATCTGTAATAGTGTAATATTAGTCATTAATTATTTTAATTAAGATATTATTTATTTAGTTATAATAATTATTTTATATATATTTAGTTATAATAATTATTTTATGTAATTATTATCAAAATAATTTTCAATTTTATGATAATAATTTTTTCATATAATTATATTTATTATTTTATTAAGTTTAATTTTATTTCGTTAAATCTAATTGTAATTATTTATTTTAATAAATTTGTAATGTATTTTATCAATATTAAATATATAAACTTATTGATTTTAACTTTAAATGTTAATTAATATTAGTTATATATAACTTTAATACATATATATATTTTTATGCATGCACACATTAATCAATTAATCTTTTATTATTTATTATATCTTACTAACTAAAAGGATAATGCTTACTAATCAAACTCTTGTCAAGTTCAATTATCTTATATCAGTCTCATACTTTATCAAGCCTCTATTATCATTTTTTATACTAATACTAATCTCAATCCCCAACATGCAAAATCATAGCAATTTTAAGTCACCTTATTAAATCTAATCCATTTTAACACCTACAACATAAGAATTAAATGAATTTGTTCTCAATAATAGGGATACTTTATCCTCAATAATAAATGCATGGAGTAAGAAATGGTTAATCTACTTGAAAAGTTGTTAAAATGGGTTATGTTTAATAGGTTAGTCTAGAAACGATGTAATTTTACCTATTTTGAGAATGATATAATTTTGTTTAGCCTGATAACACAAGTTGGCCTTGTAAATCAAATGACTAGGAAAACGAGCTCTATTTAAGATAAAACTTGACTAATAAATCAAGCATATGATGAAAGTCTTGCAACCTAAATTTAAGAACAATACAACTTTTGTATTATTTTTGTAATTTTTCCTTATTTTAGAGCTTTTCTTTTTTTAACTAAGATAACTTGCCTAATGCAAGTAGCAAAGCAAATAATTGTGATACTTGAATTTTTTATATTATTATCAATGTATTTTGGAAAAAAAATTCTACTTGGAGCATGGCAAAAAGGTCTTATAACAACTTGAAAGAAGTATGCCTACTTCTATCAAAAGAGCTTATACTCAAAATACTCTTTAGAGGGAATGTGTGGTGACCTTGGTGGTCACTTGGCACTAGTCTAAGGGTCAAGGTATGTAGGTTAGTGCCTCCTCTACACACTTCTAACATTGTAATGAGACTTTATAAGAATAATAAAAGTAGCCCTTTTTCAAATTATAATATTTTAAATTTTTGCCATTTTTTTACTACATTTGCCCACATTTATTTGCATTATATATTTTGCATCCTTATTACCTTTCTTTATATGTTTGCTACCTTTTTATGTTACTTATATACTTATAATTGCCTCGATTATGCTATGCTTATATGTTTGACTCACTAATTCTAAGCTTGTATGATGTACCAACCAATTACCTAGCTTATTCCTCATATTGTGAAGGTTTAATTATTGCATGTCCTGATCATTAAGTTGTTAGTCAGTGACATTTGGTATCAAAGAAAGGTTTGATCCATGCTTCTAAATTCTATTTTGCTTATGAATACACCTACCATGTCGAAAAAGATGACAAATATTGAACATTTTGATGCAATTAAGAATGCACTCAAAAATCCTGAGGGAGTTACAAAAGCTATAAGAAATATACAAATTGAGAAGATCCCTAAACTCTTTCACAAGGCCCAAAATTGGAAAACTCTTGAGCAATGAGTTAAGAATCCTAAAATGACTAAGGTAGTCAACGGCTCAAGGAGTAATAATGCTTCACAAGTTAATAAGTAGCTTGTTACCATTAAAGACACCTAAAGGGAACTAGGGGATGATTTCACAAACCTTTCCAATGAAGTAAAGGATGTTGTAGCAACTCTTTGGATAGAGATAGGTGACCTTACAACCATTGTAAAGGTTCTAATAATGGCTTTAAGTAATAATTTGCTAGATGATGGTGCCTTAAAGCGTAGAGGGCAAGTGAAAGTCCCTAAACCTAGGTTGCTTATAGGAAAAGAGATGCCAAAAAGTTTAAGAATTTCTTATTTAATACAGGTCAATACTTTCAAGTTGTGAGAATAGATTTTGAAGAGTTTAAGCTTAATTATGCCACAATATTCCTTTTAGATTATGCTGAGGTTTGGTATAGCACAAAATACTAAGAGATTTAAGTAGGTAAATGCCATATTCACATTTAAGAAAAGTAAAAAGATACACTTTTACATCAAAAATGTTAATAACCTAGCAAGACACAAGCTATAAAAGTTATGATAAATAGGCTCGATCCAAGACTACATGAAGAAATTTACTACTATCATATTAGACATTCAAGATATGATCAAAAAAGGTAAGCTTTTCTACTTTGTTGATGGTTTCTCATGTTAAGTTATCATAAAACTCCAAAAAAAAAAAATGCCTGAAGTCTCATTCAAGTGGTGACTATGACAAAAAGCCTCTATGACTATGACATTATTTTCCCCACTAGCAAGAACTCATAAAGTGATGCCTCAAATGCTCCTAGTAAGAATGGTAATTGATCAAATAAATGGGGCAAGTTCAAGAATAGGGAAACGAATAACAGATCATCTTCTAACTTACAAGGATCAGTGTCATCTCAAGCTTCTAACAACAATGGAAAGTAAAAAACCTTATCATATTTCTTATATCAAAGACCACACAAAGTGGAGAAATTCCTAAAGAAGCATGCCTTAAGTACTCTATAAACTAAACTATAAAGGAATAGGCAAAAGGGTGACAAATATGGTGCTAAAGATTTTGATGATAAAAGTGAGTCTCACATTAGGATTAGGGGTGGGCAAAATGGACCGACCCACTCAAACCCGAGTCTGAAAATAGGGCCGAATCGGGTAATATCGGGTAGGCCCTAAAACTGGGCAAGAAAATACAATAATATGGGTTGATACGATCGAGTTCGGGTTTGGGTATTTGGACGGACCCGACCTATAATATTTGTCTAAAGGTTATGTCTTCATAGCAAATCCCTTCGTTTTGGTCTTTCATGCTTCCCACGCCAAGCGGGGACTCTGTTTTTTGTGAATTTAATGCCCAGAGCTTGACTAGATGTCGATCGTCGGGGAATGTATCGAATGCTCTGAGGGTTCCTCCTTTGATCTGAAAGTTAAAATATACAGATTCAAGAAATCTGGATGGTAAGTCATAATTAGTAATAATGATCTTGAAAACTGGGTAGTTAGGTTTTAAATGCATTTGGCAGCATCAATGTGGAACACTCATCGGGGCTTTGTTGCAACATGTCATAGACCCATGTGCGTCCAACAGAACATAACCGAACTTGAAATACCAGCCCAGCCCACAAAATACCCATTATGAACCCGAACAATCGAGTTCATTTCATACCCGATCGATTCTAGGTGCAGTATTTCCTACCTGATGAAATTTAGGTCAGGTGCTCGAAGTGCTATAACCCGCCCGAACCCGACTCGAGCTTACCCCTAGTTAGGATTAGGGCATTTCAGATCATAGATCCCCACAAGTAACATCACTAATAACATAAAGCGGTAGGTCCTAATCAAGGTTTGCATAATAAGCTTGTGAGCTAATAAAGTACCAGTAAGCATTTCTTTTGTATGATTATGTTTGATAGCATAGTCCTTTACCTAGGTGGGTGTCATATTTAGTGGGATTCTTTAAGTAAGGAAAATCCTTTAAGAAGAGCCTATGTTGATGCCAATAGGCTTATATATATTTAGATAGTGCTGAGGTAGAAGTTTCCTAACAAATATCTTAGGATTGTGCATGCTGACACACTTAGTCACAAAGATTGACTTACAGTAATGATTATTAATGCTTACACTACTTTAAGAATGTCATTATTTTGTCATAAAAGCAATATATAGGAATGAACTTGGAGACAAGCCAGAAAAAAGTTGAAGGAAGAGCTAAAGTGGAGCAGATTAAAAACTCTTCAAGGATTTTTGTCAGGCTAAGGTGTTGGAGACAAATTACTCATTAATAAAGCTCATGTGAACAAGTAAAAAGATCCAAGGAGGAGGTCAAAGCAAGAAAACTGAAGATTCTCATGGAAACTATATTAAACTAAGTTATCAATGAGAACATTAACATTTTCCAAGTAGGAAAGAATGTCACAAATTAGCCTTGTAAACTAAATAACTAGGCAAATGAGCTTTATTTGGGATGAAATTTGGTAGATAAATCAAGCATATGATGAAAGTCTTGTAACCTAAATTTATGACTAATCTAACTTGTGTATTATTTTCCCAATTTTTTCCCATTTTAGGCCTTTTCTTATATTTTTAACTAAGATAACTTGTCTAATGCAAGTAGTAAAATACATGACTATAATCCTTGGATTTTTATCTCTATATTAGTGTATTTTAGTAGCAAAATTCCACTTGAAGCATCGCAAAAAAGACTTATAATAACTTGAAAAAAGTATATCTACTTCTATCAAAAAGGCTTATATGTAAAATGCATTTTAAGGGGAATATACAGTGGCCTTGGTGGTCACTTGACACCAATTTAGGGATCAAAATATGTGACTTGATGCTTCCCTTACACATTTCTAACATTGTAATGAGACTTTATATGAATAATAAAAGTAGGCCCTCTTTAATTTATAATGTCTCAAATTTTCATCACTTTTGGTCATTGTTTACATTACATATTTTATATCATTATATCCTTTCTCCATGTGTTGGTTGCTTTTAAATGTTATTTATATGCTTACAGTTGCCCCAATTGTACTATGTTTATGTATTTAGCCGGTTAATTCTAAATTCAGGTAGTGTATTAACTGGTTGGCTAACTTGTTCTCTAAGTGATAAAGGTTTAAGCGTTGTACATCTCAATTATTGAATTGTTAGTCCGTAACACCTAGAATGAGAATTGGTATAATAAATAATGATAGTGACTTAATCTACTAAAGAGCTAGTCTAAAGTAACCCGATCTCATAATAGACTACAATTAGTAAGCATAAGCCTATCTAATAATTGAATTAGCTTGTCAGTCTAATTTTATTAATAAAATGAGTTAACCTATTAGAGTAGCCTATCAACTTAAAATATATAATAAATGATAAATAGTTAATTGATTAATTTGTATATTGAAATTATATTTTAAATGTATTAAAATTATATATTAGTATATATAAATATATTAAAATTCGGCATATAAAACTAATATTAAATAATTTTTAGTGTTAAAATTAATCTATATTTATATATGTTAATATTATATTATAAACATACAATACGTAAACTTATTAAAATGAATAAGTACATTCAATTTTAATAAAACTCAATAAATAAAATTATCTCAGGAAATTACCATCATAAAACTTAAACATTGGATTATTATATAAAGTAATTAATAAAATTACATATACGTAAAATAATATTATAACTAAATAAATGATATATTAATTAAAGTAATTAAAAATTAATATTAAAAAATTACAAATTAGGAATTGAAATAACAATCCAAAATTTTAGACAACAATAATAACAAAATATAATTATATTTTATAGCAACAACAACAATAATAGTAATGATAATAATTTTATTTAATTTTAATTAACTAATAATATAATATTAAGAATTAAAAAATAATAATGTGAAATCAATAATAATAATAATATATAATAAATTACAAAAATCCTTCTAGGGTCGCTTTATAAATATCAACCGACAGATATTATAACCACCCAACCTAATAAAAGGGTAATCTAGTATCACTTCGAGCAGATGCAACCATGCAAAGAGTAATTTGACTTCAGGCTAATCCGGTGTATAATTTTTACCATTGTCCAACTTAAGAGGTTTGTGTAAGTGCGCCATCCTATCACCCCGAATCCAAACAAACAAAGTATAAAATAAAAATTAATATATAATGATGATAAATTAATATCCCCTCGTGTTGTAGCACCCCACTAAATTCTGCTCACCCTCCCCCTTCAGCTCGCCAAGCGCTTCTCACTCTGAATCATCCATTCTCTTTCAAATTCTTCTTCTTCCACCAAAAACCAATTCCTACATTCAAGTTCTTCCGCACTATCAGAAACTTCCTTCTTCTTCAACCAGCAACAAAATCCCTCTTCTACATTGATTTATTTGCTTCGTTTTTGGTTTCCTTAAGATTACTGATTTCCTTCCGCGCATACTCAATTCCCTGGGGCTATTTTCTCAGAATTTTTTTCCTTTTCAGCCAATAACAAAACCCCAGATTGATTTTTATATATATTTTCTTCCTTTTCTGGTTTCTCGGAAAATTTTCGTCCTCTGCCACATCCTTCCACAACAAGCATCAAATTCCTGAATTTAAATTCTTCTTTTTTTATTGAAAAAAAAAACTTTCTTTATTAGTCAATAACGAAAGCTCACGTTGATTTTGATTCAAAGTTTTCTTTCTTGGGTTCCCGAATTCTGAATTTCTAGCAACAATGAAGGTTGCAGTGTCAGGAAGGGTCTTCACATTTGGGCTGATAACATCTTGGTATGCTTGCAACATTGGGGTGATTCTATTGAACAAGTATTTGCTTAGCAATTATGGGTTCAGGTACCCAATATTCCTTACTATGTGCCACATGATGGCATGTTCAATCTTCAGCTACATTGCAATCTCTTGGCTCAAGCTTGTGCCAATGCAGACAATACGGTCACGGGTGCAGTTTATGAAGATATCTGCTCTGGGTCTTATTTTTTGCATGTCTGTTGTGGGGGGCAACATATCCCTCAGGTACCTCCCGGTGTCGTTTAATCAGGCAGTGGGTGCCACAACGCCATTCTTCACAGCAGTTTTCGCTTACCTTATGACTCTCAAGAGGGAGGGTTGGCTCACGTACATTACCCTCATTCCTGTTGTTACCGGTGTTATCATTGCCAGTGGGGTATTTTCTCACTTCAATTCCGTTTTTCATTTCGGTGGTGGTTGTTTCTGTATATTGCATGCCGTGACAAACTACTCCAATGGACTATGTTTGGTTCTTCATATATGAGGAATTGATGACAATTTGGGGAATGCATGCAATTCTGATTGCATTGAGTAATAATAAAATGTCTACATTTTCTTTGGTATATTAGGTGAAAGAATCGTCTTTGTTTTTTTCTTTTTGCCAAATATTCTTGCAATTCAATTCATGGTAATTTCATTATTGTTTGTCGTTTCTGTGGCATAGTTGCTATATGTTCTGGAATGCTGATCACTAATGGTATATACATTGCTTTTATGAAGATCATGTGTTAGTAGCTACCAAAAATGAAAAAAATCAAAAAAAGAAGTTCATTGCCACGGCCATCAAGTTTTATTTACTGTCGTCACTTCTTTATACCTCCTTCATTTCAGGATTCTAAATCTTAAAAAAAAAAAAAAAAGGTCCTCGTTGGTTTGTGGATTAGGAATTTTGTAAATTGTGAGAACGGTTAAATGAAGCCTGTGCTTGATCGGATTTGTCCTTCTTATGTTGAGTTGTTGACTAATAGTTGTTGGCAGGGTGCCATTCTTGTTGATCAAGTTAACTTACTTGTAATGAATGATACATGATATCTTCCTCTTGCATGGGTACAGGGAGAACCAAGTTTCCATCTGTTTGGGTTTATAATGTGCATTAGTGCTACAGCAGCAAGGGCACTCAAAACAGTTCTTCAAGGCGTGTTACTCTCTTCTGAAGCGTAAGGAGCCTAAGTTTTTCTTCCATATAGAATTTGAACATTTGGAATATCATTGTGCCGCTTCTGGTCTGCTAAATAAATGAGCACTAGCCATAATATACCAAGCATTTTTATGTTTTCAGCAATGCTGATACTGAAATAATTTCTCTCATTTCAGGGAAAAGCTTAATTCTATGAACCTTCTTATGTATATGGCTCCAGTGGCTGTTGTGTTCCTTCTTCCAGTATCGCTTGTAATGGAGGAAGATGTAGTTGGAATCACAATTTCACTTGCAAGAGATGATTCGAAGATTTTGTGGTATCTCATCTTCAATTCTTCACTAGCATATCTCGTCAATTTAACCAATTTCTTAGTCACAAAGCACACCAGTGCCTTGACTCTTCAGGTATTCTCTCTCTTTCCACATCATAATTCTACAAATTTATGAAACAATTACTTCACTGTATATCCTTCTTCCTATCTGGTTTTATTCTGATCTGAGGAAATGATGGACATATCCCCTGACAATGATTTTGTTAAGCTGTCACTTTCCGCGATGGAATATATGATGCATGTCATAAGTTAGTATAGCTTATATGATGCTCTACTTTTGGCTATTACCTATTTGATGCATTTGTGAAGTAGGAGGATCGAGAATCAATTTTAAAAACAAAAACAAAAAAATAAAAAATAAAAAAAGTAAAAGTCATTTACGGTCATGCTGGAGTAACTCAAGCTCTAGAAGCTTTCTTTGTTTTATTTTGTTTCTAACCTAGTTAATATTAAAGTCGTATAGGCAGGGCTAGTTTTGTATGGGTTAGACTTCTGTTACATATAGATTTCTTAATGGTTAAGTCTTTTAAACCTGCATAAAGGAGACGCAAGAAATCTAACAGTAAGTTATTCAGTTTTTCCATCATACAAGAAGAGACTTTCTTACACTTCCCCAGCTCTAACCACAAGACCACCCCCCGCCTTTGGCTTTGTTTCACCAAACTTCAATCCCGTATGGCGCATTCCCTTAGTCCGGTCATTCACCCTTTTCTCCTGTGTTTATCTAGTTTTTATGTTAAAAGATTTTCTCAGGCTAAAGAAAAATTGCAAGAAAGTAATCATATTTTGCACCATATAACAAATTTCTGTACGATATCCTACTTTTGCATGGTGCATAAGACAGTTATTCAGCGTTGACGTTCTGGGAAGGCTAGTTGCTGGTAAATTCACCCACTTAGTACCTACATAAAGAGTTGCTACAATGGACAACTGGTGTATATGGTAGCTTGACTATCATAATTTTTTATTTCATTTTTGCTTAAATTAAATAGTATGCGAGGTAATGCTAAAACTTGTGGAGAAATGTTTTTTTTTTTTTTCATCTTTATAATTTTCCCGGTTCCTATATGTCTGAATTATCTAGACCTGTGTCATGTAAGCTCTCACATGATGAGTCTTCCTCAGCCTCTAACCCTTTCCAACCTTAAATAAACGAGCACAATTCAATGCGACACTCAATCTCTCAAAAGGTTGAGTGTTTTTATTATTTGATTGCATTTTTCCCCCCAAATCTTAAAGCAGATAAATCAAATAGAAAATACAAATCTCAATATAAAAATGCAATCCAACAGTAACAACACTCAATCTCCTAAGAATTTTTGCTCCCCAAGGAATTTGCTAATAAACAAGTTCTAGCCTAGATGATGGAAGAAAATTACTGAAGTAAACTAGTTCATTAAACATAGAAGAAGATGGACTATTTTACTTGTTTGATATTTAATTTACTCCTTGTAATGCATTTCTTATAATTTTTTACGACATTGTTTATCGATTGACATGTGGACAACAATGGATCTTCCAGGTCCTAGGAAATGCAAAAGGAGCGGTGGCAGTTGTTATCTCCATTTTGATATTCAGAAATCCTGTATCAGTGACTGGAATGCTTGGATATAGTCTCACAGTCATTGGTGTCATCCTATATAGTGAAGCCAAGAAACGTAGTAAATGAGAGAGACCCTCGACTGTAAAGAAGGATTTTGCTACGTTTGCCATCTTTGCTATGACTTAGGCTGCCTCCAACCATATTTCAAACCACTCATGTGGTCAAATTATTTAACAAAATGTAGGAAGTAGATTTTTTTTACTTTGCCTTGGCAATTAGGAAATCACAAGTGAAGAGTATTATCTGATAGCCTAAGATGCTGTGCAAAGTTCTGCCATCTATTGAGATAGGGAGAACGAGAGATTGTACTTCTGTTTGGCAGCATTTCACATTTTTATTCTTAAAACTTGTGGACAATACTTGATTTATTGATTGAATGGAAGGTGACGTAATTATGTGCTTACATAAAACCAAATTATGAGGGGAACTATTAATTGTCAATTTAAGACTTGTCATTATCAGTTCATTCCGTTTTGAGCCACCATATTAATTCCAGGCATCTTTATCTTCCTATGCCTTTATCCTACTTGCTAAGAAAGAATAGCTGTAAGCTATATAAATGAGGCATTGTCAGAATTCAACGTTGAATTTAATGTCACAAGCCGGCCGTTATAATGATTTTCACATGCAAATATGTTTGATTTTAGATAAAATTTGGTGAAAAAATTAAATGCATTGAATGAATCCTATAAGTGATATTTGGGGTTAATTAGATTTGTATATTATTTTTCTTGATCTTTTTAAATTTGGGAGCATTTTGATGCAATCTTTACATTTTTATTTTCATTTTAGTATATTGTAGTGCTAATTGATTACTTAAAACATGACAAAAAAAAGTCTTATATTAATTAGAAAAAAATATATTTATTTCAGTCAAGTAATTTTTTATTCAAAATTTATTTTAGGGATGAAGAGACGAGAACCCAATATAGTGATTTGTCATTAAGTTGAAAATTTAAACGTATTAGGATCCGTTTCATGTAATTAGCTGATAAGTTAGTTGATAATTGATAAGTTACTTGAGCTCCGTTTTACGTAACCAACTGATAAGTTAGCTGATAGCTGATAAGTTACTTGGTAGTTGATAAAATAACTGATAAGCTAACTAAAGTGTTTCGTAAAATTAGTTATTGAACTAACTGAAATTGTAAAATGACATAAAAAGATATATTAATAGAAATATATATAATTAAAATAATTTATATTTATCTAAAAATTAAATTATATTAATGTAATTAAAAAATTTAAAATAAAAGTATAATTTTTAATATTTAATTAATTATATTTTATAAATTTATATCTTTATTTACTTATATAATTTTTATTTTATTATTTATTATAAAATTATAATTACTTAAAATATAATTAAATATATTTTTTGAAAATTATTTAAATTTATATTACAAAAGATATGAGTTATAAATTAAAAAAAAAAAGAATAAGGATAGATTTGAAAAGAATTTAAAAAAATAGTAGCTTATAAGTTATAAACTACTCTAGGTAACTTATTAAATCAAAACTTATAAACTACCTAGAGTAACTTGTAAGCTACCTAAAGTAGCTTATAAGTTAGTATGAGGCTTATAAGTTAGTATGAGAAACACTTTTAGAAGCTAATTTATAACTTATTGACCAAGTGAATAAATTATAAGTTAACTTATTTATTGTGCGAAACGAAACCTTAGTAGTTGATAAGCTAACTAATAGCTTATAACTAATAGCTTATAACTAATAGCTGATAACTGATAGTTGATAGCTGATAAGTTAACCAAAATATTTCATAAAATTAGTTGTTGAATTAGCTAAAATTATAAAATGATATAAAAAGACATATTAATAGAAATATATATAATTAAAATAATTTATATTTATCTAAAAATTAAATTATATTAATGTAATTAAAAAGCTTAAAATAAAAGTATAATTTCTAATATTTAATTAATTATATTTTATAAACTTATATATTTATTTACTTATATAATTTTTATTTTTTTATTATTATAAAATTATAATTACTTAAAATATAATTAAATATATTTTTTTAAAAATTACTTAAATTTATATTATAAAATATATGGATTGTAAATTAAAAAAAAAAATAAGGATAGATTTGGAAAGAATTTAAAAAAATAGTAGATTATAAGTTATAAGTTACTCTAGGTAACTTATTAAATCAGAATTTATAAGCTACCTAAAGTAATTTATAAGTTAATACAAGAAACACCTCTAGAGATTAACTTATAACTTATTGATCGGGTCAACAAGTTATAAGTTAGTTTAGTTATTACGTGAAACAAAGCCTTAATTTATAACCATTTTTCACACATTCAAAAATTATAGAATGATATATAAATTAAGTAAATAGAGTGTCTCTATTTAAAATTGTTCTATTGTGCTCAGAGATTCCTAGTGTAGGACATTTTTGTGTAGCTTAATATGTGTTGATACTTCAATAATATTAAATTATAATTTACAGACTTATAAGTTTTGTTATCTATTTTAAACATGTCATGTGAATTTAATAAAAAAATTGATATAGTAGCCAAAAATGATAAATATGCACCACGCGATTTCAAGTATAGAAATACTGACTCATGACACTTGGCCATGCAAGGAAATTTAATAACGGACTCTTGGCTAAAGGAGGGGCAAATACTGGAAGTTGGGAGGTCGCGTGCCCTAATTAGCTAGGGAAGGCAATCATATTGCAATACTAGTTTGTGATAGTTTAACAGGGTTTGCATCGGGCATTGGCTCTCCAATGCCCTACCTGGAACTCATTTGACCTCATACAGGTTATTTAAATACTCACTGTTTCATAACAGTTTGTAACTTCTCTGTAAAACACCTTTTTTTTTTTTGGAAAATGTAAAATCCTCTTTAAAGTTGTTAGATTTGCTCCTTTTAATTTTGAAAAATTAGAAATTATCTCTTTAAATTATACAAAATTAAAAACTGATACTTATGGTTAACTTAATTTATTATTTTATCAAATTATATAATTTTTTAAATGATCTTTTTAAATAAAAATCATAATATTATAGTATATCTGTTTATCTTGTTTTTTTCTCAATTAATTTTTATGTTATATAGTTAATAAAAATTAAACTAAATATATAAACTTTTAATTAAATAGTAAAAAATAAGTTGTGAAATTATATTTAAAAAATAACAAAATAAACTTTTATATTATAATTCATTGATGAAGTTCATTAAAAATGATATAATTTAATTAAACAATTAATTAAATTAATAATGAATGTTAATTCTACATTTTATAAAATTTAAGTAATTTTTAATTTTTCAAAGTAAAAAAAGGTGAAATCCAATTACTTCAAAGATGAAAAAATTATTTTGGATTTTTTTAATAATTTTTTGTTTGTATGACAGTTCATATTGCAAAATTTTATTAAAAGAATAAATATCAAAAACTTATGAAGAATTTAGAAAATTTTATGGAAAGATGCACCTCCATATTCCAAATATTTGCATAATTTTATAAAAAAAAAAAACGCCAAATTTATGTAAAAGCTTCAAGTTTAACAGAAAAAAAATATAAATTTTTTATAAAATCACAATATCTTTCAAAGTTGGACGAAAACAATATCCCTAATTTAAAATTAATTCTTTTTACTTTGCATATGCATATTAAGTGAAATAACTAATCATTCTTACTATCACAAAATAATAATAATAATAATAATAATTCTCCGAATTGCATACCACAGGCACATCCAAATCCGCCTTATTAAGATATCCAATGAACCAATCCAACGCCGTTTGTCTACATGATAATTTAATGGCCCAGATTATGCAGAAAGTTTGACTAATATTTTGGCAACCAAAGATTAAGCTAAGATGAATAAGCATAATGAGGTCTTTCAAAGCTCAAAATTCAAAACTTTAAATTCTAGTGAAGGCTCCTCAACATCAATTCAATTTAAATCCCTTTAGTTAAAATTTGAAAACACTAATTTCTATTGAGAATTTTGGAGTATTCACTTTTTATAGAAACAAGAATTACCATGTTTGTTCCATTTAGGCAGGAAAAGATACAAATTAGGTCACTTTGAATCACAATATATAGGATCTCACTCTTCAAGCTTGACAACTAACGTCAAACATTACTTCTTTTAATTTCAAGGCCTCCTTTCATATGATAGTCAAAGACAACCCCTCATAAATTTGCCCAACTAATCAGCTACTATATTGCAGCCTAACATACCCAGTTTACCTTCTCTTGTTAAAATTGATAAATGGAAACTCAATGTCAAGATAGAATACAAAATGCGCTACACTCGGGAATGGGTGTAAATGCAAGAGACGGGAAAAAAAAGATCAAGTGGTTACTCAGCTGAATCATAGTACAAGAGCGCTCCTGGTCAGATTTAATTTGGATGAACATTCATAAATAAACAAAAACATCACAACCTAAAATCTAGCCCATACAGTCCAAGAGATTTTTACATTATGTTCAGTTAAACTGCTTCAGCTTGGGTTCATCTATTCATGTTGATCTACTACATCACGTCAATCCATAAAATAGAGAAGCCATGTGTCCAAGAAAGTATAAACAGACATTGTTTACCATTCTAGAATAAAATAGTGCAGACCGGAGGCTGCTCAGTGAATGGAGACGCCACTATATAAAATCCTTAAACTACCCATTGTTAACCAAATGAAAGATTATATCTTCAATAGAAGAAAACAAAACACCTAGGAGGCCAAATCAATATCTAAACTTGAGGCTTAGTATCCTCTTCATCCTCTTCAATCTTAGGAGCCAAATAGAACCTGACATAACCCATCTCAGCAATTTTGTACTCAACCACAACCGGCAAATCATTGGAGAGACTGATGGTAACAGTATTGGACAATGGTGTGGCTTTTGTAAAAGAATTCATATATCTCAATGCAAATGTCAAAGACACAGGTTCATTCATCTCTATGATAGTGGCTTCCTCTGGCTACAACATTCAACAATAAATATGTAAAAACATCAGTGTACAATTTAGATTATACCCAGACTAGGATAATAAGATTAATGTACAAACATATGCTGATAATAGTTAGACGAAATTTATCACCATCTTACCTTGTCCACAGTAGTGTTTTGCCTGCAGACTATATTTGCAGTTCCAATATCCCCTCTCGTGGAAAACTTCACACCCTCCTTAGTGACAGAGATCACAACTACAGATATACAAAGATGACAACATCTTTAAGTATGACTTGAGGAAGTAAAGTAGAATTGTAAAAAAAATTCAAAAAACCCTTAAATTAATTAAACTAATTACCAGTGTCTCCAATACTACTGAGATCTTTGCAAATCCTAGCAAACTCAGAAGAAGGCATCCTAACAATGGCATGGTATTCTGCCTCAGGAATTCCGAGATGCTCACTGTCAATGTCCATCAGCTTCATCTCAAAATCAGAAATCTTATCTTGGGCTTCAATTGACGAAAGGGGAGAAAAGAGGTCAAAACAAAAAAATGTGAATAGAAATACAACACTGAAAACCTCCACAAATGCCAACAAACAAAACTAAAGAACATCGATACTATAAACCCATCAATATGAGATTGCATTTATAATGGAATACAAAAGCATAAATCACATACAAATACAATTATAATTGTAACAGCCATCTACCCAATGTCCAAGTTTAAATGCCACAGCACTCAAAGTTACTAGAGTTACCAGCAATTCTCGCAGGATAAAATTATAATAGTTAGAACAAATCAACACCAAGAGAAAAATATATCAGAACATAGCCTACTAGCCACAATCTATAGGCACAATACCAACTCCTCACTTCTTTCTTTAAATTACTCTTCGCATGGTGTTCAGAGAAATGTAAGGACAAACAAGTACCAATTACAAGAAAAACCAGTTGCAAGAGGTTATAAATCACTTATGTTATTCATGATCCATAAAATTCTACCTTAAAAAATGACAAAACATCACCAGGGAACACCATTTTCTTGTTCATAAATTTCCATGATGCTACCTATAAATCAATTTATCAGAAAATGAAAGAATACTTTAACAAAGAAACTCCAAACACTGTTTAAAACAACAAAAAATAACTTACTAGGGCTCTCAAACATGAAAGTAACGGTATCGCTGCCATCATCGGCCTTAACGGTGATTATATCATCATTGCCAGCACATCGTAGCAGTTTGGACATGTTGTTGAGATTAATACCCATAGAAATGTTGCGGTCACAGCGATAGTGCTCGAAACCCTCCGATCTGAGCAACAGAGCCACCAAAGCGACATGGCTAGAGTCCATGGCTTGAAGCGAGAACCCAGTGGCAGAGCAATCAAAGTTAGCATCGTTCACAAGCTCCTTGATGGACTCCAGAACCTTTTTCAGAAGAGACCCTTGAACCAGACGGAGCTCCAACATCTTGAGAATCTACAAACTAGGGCTAGGGTTTAGAGTTCAATTTTCTCGGGGAAAATTTGTGGGATTGTTGGACGGAGAATGGGGAAAGGGGTTTATATAGTGGAAAATTACGGTATTGATTGGCGCCTGGCGGGATAGGGGAATAATTGATTTCCCGCCATAGTTTGGAACGAATATATTGGGGGGAAATCTCGGGAAGGCGCTCAACATATCATATCACAGTCAGGGTCTGCACTAGAAAACTAAAACTCTTCGCGGAGAAAATATGGGTGAGAGAAAGAAAAAAAATTTACATTTGAAGAGGGGAAAAAAATTAAAAATTTAAGAAAATTATAATTATAAATTTTACTTTTTCATTTGTTTTCTTTTTTTTTTCTCTTCAATCAAATAAAAAAAGAAGTACAAAATTTTCTTTATCCCTTATTTTCTTTCTCTCCTTCCAAACAAAGCATAAAATCCAAAATATAAAAATAAAAGATTTTTTATATTTTAGGATTATGTTTTTCATGTTTAAAACTTATATTTATAGTTTGATAATAATTTTTAAATTAAGTTTGAGAATGTTTATTTGTAAATATATTTAATCACACTAAAATATGCAACACCTTTTCAAAATATATATTATCTATTATTTATATTAAAGAATCTAAATTCATTCTATTGTCAATATAACTTATTTTTATATTTACCATGATTCCTCTATTATCATTATCATGACTAGCATAGAATTATTAATAATAGTATCATTAGCTATCAACTGAAATTAAAATTTACTTGTGAAGTAAACTAGAAGGTAAAAAAAACTTAATATCACCTTAAGTCAAGAAATGAAAGTAGAAAATCTATATTCATTCATCACTTTTTTCTAATATTCATATGAACTATTCCAAAAAAAAATTAAACTAACTTATTAATTTAATACCAAGGAAGAAATAAGTTTAACTAAGTTTAATACCAAATATCTCATCTAAGGGTCCATACCAATAGAAACCAATGTCCTAATGACCTAATAACATGGCCTTTTGTTAAAAGGTTTACAAAATATTTATAGGATTTAAAATAGATGCAATTTCATTATTGCCAAGCTTGCAACAAAATAGGGAGGCTTTTTAAGAGGGTGAACTCATTTATTGTAGTGGATTGAGTATTTAAAAAACAAACTAGGAAAATAGTAAGTTCAAGAGTTTAGTAAAATGACATTTTATTTAAACAAATAGATCCATAAGATTATCACCATGCTTGAATGCAAAGAAAAAAAGAAAGGAAAGAAAATAAAAGGAAATAAAACTATAATAAAGGAGTTTTCTCTTTTCTTATTTGGATATGTGGAGAATAGGAGAAAAGAAAATATCAAGAAATTTGTTTTCTCTTGCTTGTTTAGGTAGAAAAGAAAACTAAATTAAGTTACATGATAATTTTATCCTTCAACTTATTGTATTTATTTAACATTTTGTTTGTAGCCAACAATAGATACAATCATAATTCAGCATACTTATGTATAAAAATTTTTAAATAGATTTTTTTAGGGGTTAAACTTTGATAAAAACTTGCAAAATTTCCATTTACATACCAAAGGATAACCCTTGAAATATATTAATGGTGCACAAATTTACCAGTATTATATATGAGAGATTCTTCTGATTCTATCAATATTTTGTTACTCTTGTTAATTTTTGCTCCTATTGTATCTTTAAGCTTATTTAGATAACAATTATGCTAAATTTTTTAAGAGAGATAGAATAAAAAATGATTATTTCCAAAGTGAATAAAATAATGCTAAAATTATCTACCCATTTATGGCCGATCTTTCTTTTTCTTCTCATTTCTTTTCTATCCATTTTCTACCTTACAACCAAGTAAAAGAAAAAATTATTTTCCACTTTTTTTTGTGAGTTTTCTTTTTGTCTATTTTCTATGTAGACAGATGTGGGGTATGTTTTATCTAATAATGGAAAATGAGTTAAGCTATTCACGAGGGCCTATGCCTTAGCTCATTAAATGCCTCGTTGACTTTTTTTTAATTAAATAAGTTAGATCTAGGCTAATATATCAACTTATTTATTAAATAAGTCTAACTTATTTAATATTAGACTTAACTTATTAACCTTCTAAGTTAATCTATTTAACTAATATGTTGCCTTAATTAAATATTATAATTGCAACTCTTTAATCATTAGATTTTTTTCTTATTGTTCAACCTAGCCATCCATTTTCTCCAAGTTTATTAAGTTTTCATTTTTTTTCCTTAAATTCATTGATTTTGCCATCTCATTTTTTTTATTTTGCTCAGTATATATGATAGTCTTTCATATTTTCTATTTTCTCATTAAATTATATTTAATATTGGTTTGGCTTGAACCTTTGTTTGTATATGAAGATAAGGTATCATGTTATTTTTCTTTAAATTAAGGAGTTTAGGTCATATGTAATGCACAATTGCATAAACACATGTACATTTTGTTAAATTACATAAGAAGGAACAATTGCAATTTAAACCTCCATTATTGTAACCTAATAGGTTGATATTTTAGTCCTCATTCATTTTGTTTTAGAATGCTTTAAACTATGGTAACACAATGAGAAAAACAACAATTAGTAATGGAAGTATCCATTGTTAACTCTTGAAAATGCATTATTAAAATAATTTGTGATTAATAGAGGGTTGTCAATATATATCATGTTGATAATTTATTTAACAATGGATGAAAGTCTATCACTATAATTTGTCAATAATTTTGGGACACAATAAGAAAAAAATGAACAATGAGTTAAATTAGCAACACAAATGTCCATCACTAAACTTATATTTACCGATGGCCAGGCAGTCAATAATTTTAAGTTTAACAATGGAACTATCCATCACTAAAAACATAACTCACAATTTTTGTTAGTAATATTCATATTTGTGATGGATTAATCTATCACCATTCTACTAAAATCTAAAATTTATTTGCATCATCATTCAAAAACTTGTTGCTAATATAGGACATATTTTCCCTCATTCTAGGTAACCCATACAACAAACATTCTTATATAAAATAACTTTAACTATAACAACGCCAAATTCAATCAATTGATAAATGTCCAAATTTGAATTTTGTAATATTGAATATCAATTATGCATTCATTAAACATAAAAATTGTCATATAAAATAATGAAATGTATGTACAAACCAAAAATGGAATCCAATGTTTCTAATAAATGATAAAAACCCTAACAAGTGGAGCTCAAGGATTCTTGATTATCTTTTCAACCCTTTTAAACTTCTTTTCTTCTCATGTGAATAAGGCTTCTACTTGTTCCTCAATGCCTTGGCCACTTAAATGTCTTCCTATTCAAACTTCATACGTTATCAATTGTATTTTTTATATTTATAGAGGTTAGGCATCTAAAAGCTTCTAGCATACAATGACTTTCCTACATTTAACTATTTCATTTGTTGTAGAGTGAAGCAACTAAGATAAGTTTCTTCAAAGAAGATAAGTTATCTAAAGATTATAGAAATTAACAAAATCAAGAAATATGTGAAAATCACGTTAGGAAATGAATCATTAATGTCTTTTGAAACTTCTTATTGATCTATTATTGCAAACTTTGATAGCATAGTTAAGCTTTCAACAATAAAGCTAGGCAAAGAAAGATTTAGAAGACACTAATGGTTCATTACGCATCATGATTTTGATAGACTCCTTGATTTTATTGAATTATATAATCTTTTAAATAACCTATCTTTCTTAAAGAAACTTGGTTTGCATGCTTTACCCTATGATGAATAATATACTCGAATGCAAAAAAGTCATCATGCATTGGAAGCTCTTAGATACCCAACCTCTCTAAACATCATGATGACTTTTCTGTATTCAACTTTATTATTTACTATAGAGTAAAGCATGTAAGATGAGTTTTTTTGTAAAGAAGATAGGTCATATAAAGATTATAGAATTTAAAAGAATCAGGAAGTCCATCAAAATTATGATGTGTAATGAATCGCTAGTGTCTTTTGAAACTTTTTTACCTAGCTTTATGATTAAAAGCTTGACTTTGCTATCAAGGTTTGAAATAATAGACCAATAAAAGGTTTAACACGACATTAATGGTTTATTTCATAGCATAATTTTAATGGACTTCCTAATTCTGTTGAATTCTATAATCTTCAGATGATATATTTTCCTTAAAGAAATTTATCTTACATGCTTCATTCTATGATGAATAATATAGTTGAATATAAGAAAGTCATCGTGCATTTAATGCTCTTAAACACCCAACCTATACAAACATCACAATGAAGTATTAAACCTATCGTTAAATTTAGGCTCTTTAAAAACCCAATAACCTACAACAAATGAAGATAAAATTAAATTAGTGTCATTTTCCTTTCATTATTGAAGATATATACATGAAAATAATAATCTACACATATAAAATATAACTAATCTATGACAAAAGACTCTCTATCATCATATTGGACTTTTTCATTATTTTCATCAATCTCTTCTCCATTGTCTTCTTCCTCATCATCATCTTTATTTTCGTCATCTTTTTGAGCTTTTTCTTTGTCATGAAGGTTATCTGAGTCATCATATACAATATTACTAGTGATGATAACTCCTGGAAATCCTGAATCATCCCTTAATGTTCTAATCTCTTCACTATTAATTTGTGATAGCAATTTGATACATTATTCATCATTCTAGAAGATATCTATGGCATTATTTGTTAATAGAGCATTAATAAAACTCCTTGCTTTTGTTCAAATGACAACTAGTTAATTATTTGATCCTTTCGATGACCAAAGCATAGAGTGTACTATACATATATAGCTTATTAAGTAAGGATGAAAGGATTGAACTTGTTACAACATTAAGACATCCTAACCTCAATGATGTTATATTGTTCATTCCATCTTATTGCTTTGTTAAGAGTTAGATCAAACAATTCATAGTTAAATAAAATAAGTTTCTTCATTAAAAATCCATTGTAATCTAACTTAATGAGCTTTTAAAGTTTCTTATAATAGTCATTTTCTGAGTCATTATCATTAGACCCTCTGATATACACAGCAAAGTTAGAAGTGAACTTAGGCTGGCTCTAATATTCTATGTGAAATTTATAGCCATTAATAAGATACATCGGCCATATGCACACTCTTGTACTTAGCCCTCATGCTATATCAAATATTTTCTCATTGGTAACTGCATTCTTAATAGTGAAACCTGGTCATGAAATAAGTTTACATTGTTCTTGTGAACAAAACTCATTCACACAATTTAGAAAACTATAAATGATGATGGTTTGGCTTCACTTACATAGATGTGAAGCTAATTAGAGAATTCACTTTTAATATGTGTGGTCACCTATTTATCAGTTATGTTTGGAACCATATTTCATAACATTTATTCATAGATACTATAACTTACATCATATCATTAGAAGGCTATCCAAGATTTATGAAATATATATTTCATGACTTATCTTTCAGGCATCATGAGTAGCATAAAGATACATAACTAGTATTACTATACTAGTTAAATATCCTTTCAAGCCTTACCGATACTACCAACCTCTCTTATTTTCTCTGATTTTCAAAAATATTTTATAAATATATATAGCTAAAATATTTTATAAAACATGCACTTTAAAAAAATTCAAAACATATTTACATGCAACAAAACATGTTATTTTTAATATTTGAAAACCTTGTATACAGACAAAATTCATAATATAGATATAATTAGAAAATTGATAGCAAAATTTCCACTTTTGTACTAAGTCTGATTGAAGGAATAGGAACATGTGTCAAACAATAACACTAAATCCATATTTTGCATTTGTAAATAAGATACCATAGGTAAAAAGAGTGAATACAGATTACTCAGTGAGTGAAAATGTCTACTTTCTTTTTTTAATGGGTATTTCATATTTTCAATAAATATTATTATTAATTAACTTAACATGTAGTAGTTCATATTATGTATTATTTACAATTTCTAACTAAAGAATGACTACAGTAACTATTACTAAAAAATTACTAAATGGTCATAATTGGTATCTAGGTTTCTGCTTATATATTTGATCCAGCCTTATCCTTAACTACCTCAAGCATGAAGCCACTAACCTTATCCTTCCAACCCTTATCACTTCTCTCTTTCTTTGTGAAAGATATAAATAACTTACATATAAATTAAATACAGGAAGAGCATTTTTACTCATAATAAGCATTAATAGGAAGCCATTAGCATATATAGGCATTAACCATGAAAGGATACCATAAGTATTAACCATTTTGGGATACCATAGGCAACAACCATATATTTCGGTATCATATTGTGGGGAATTCGAATTATTATACGCAACAAAAATTTAAAATTTGATCCGAATTCTACCTAGGATCCATGCAAAAAGCCTAAATCAATGATTAGGATTTTACCTATTGGACACTCATGTTTCTACTGATCAAAACTTGAGAGCAGATGAATCAAACGCCAGCCGGAAGGTACAGCGTCTCTACGGTATCTACACAGAGTGAACAATGACCTCTCACCCACTATGAATATGCTAGATGCATTTTTCTTTCTAGGATTTAGGATTGGATGTTTTCTGAGTGATTTAAGATTTTATGGAAGTTTATGAGCGTGTTTCAAAAGTGTTACCCTCAAGTCCCCTTTTATAGAACTTAGGCAAGTCACAATCCTAGTCCTACTAGGATAATGCTTCCAAAATCCTAATCACACTTAACAACTCATCTTATCCTTATCCTAGAGATAATGAGGAGAGATATGACTTATCTATTAATTATCAAATATTAGATAATAATATTATCTCATAATATAAATATCTTATATTAGATAATTGCATATAGTTATCAAATATCAAAATATTATTATCTCATAATATATTTATCTAATATTTGATAATGTAAATATTTGATATTACTTTAATTTTAAATAATATCACATAATAATAATTATATTTATTACATAAAAAACATATTATTATTTAATAATATATATATGCATGAAAATAAGCTCAATTAATTGGATATTAATATAATTAAAGTCCAATTAATTATTGTCTTATTATGACTCTTTTTGAGTGACCCTATAAGTTCTTACTACGTTGACAATGACTCATTATTGAGCCATAGACAGTGAGCGGTATCTAGCAATACATCACTACCACTCAAGTAATAAGAATGTCTGTAATTCGATATCCACATAATACATGATCAATATTTTGCATCATAATTCCTTTTGTAATAATATCCAAATTGAATTAGAGGCATGGAGAGTGTCATCCTTGTCAAAGTTCAATTTATATTTCTTAATACTGAGTAGATTTCAAAATAAATTATCAATATCACATATTGATTCATTTGAGCATGATCATGCATTTCTAAGTCTCACTCAATCAAGAGGCCCAAGGATATATCTCTTTTATAAGAGTAACAAAATTCCATCTACATTACTCACTTCCCTTTGCATGATTCGTGACACACTCAATCAACGCCCTACTTGTCATCCCGATTAAAAGTGACATAAAACAACATTAAAGTGAGCAATCCCTCATGTAGGGAACTATAGTAACTTCAGGTCAAAAGACTATATGCAATTGTGATCATATAAGAACTACTAATGACATAAGTCTTATCCATGTAGTATTCTCATATTGGGTCATTCTAGTACATCTGTTCACTAACAATGTACTTATGTATTGACTTGATATCACATATCCATGATTCATAATCATCAGTCACTATATATGCCAGTCTCGATGTATTATAACTATCCCTTTCATAATAATACTTGATTAGGGGCATTTTAGGAATAGTAAAACTATTCCAAGGACAATTATTATATTAAGTTATAAATTACGTAAAAATTGAAAATAAAATATAATAATTGCATTGTCTGAAATAAAACATAATACATTGTATATTATTTCAATCATCTATATGATTGGTTCCTAGGACACACACCAACACATATAACATAGGTCATGATCAAAATACTAACTATACCATAAAGGTTATATTAATAAAAATTGTCATTCTCACGTATTTAACCTTCAATAACATATATCAATATGTTTACTATTGATATACAATTTTTCAATTCATGACAAATAATTTAAGCATCATTAATTGTGTCCCAATTCTTATACATAATTTTATTTCACCATTTCTCATAAATAATCACATTTCAAGGATATTATTCAACCATTCTATTCAAGTAATTATAGCACTTAATTCTTTGAATGGCTAACAAATTGTGATTTAAGCATCATTCATGATTTATAATCATGTAAGTTATATCCAAGGTTGTTAGAAACATATAATTTTAATGAATAGCTCTTCACATGATTCCAATATAATCAACCCTTTTATAAATTCAAATTATTTCTCAAAAAAATTATAACTATCCTATTGTTAATTACCTTGTATGTGCCATAGTTTTAGTACCCTTTAAGACTTTTAAATTTCATCAAAATTTTATTTGAACATTCCTAACATAACATTGCATATTAAACATCAATTAATTTGCCTCATTTCTTCCTATAGTATTGTTTATAAAGAACAAAAAATAGGGAAATGCAAAATAGGACAGTATAGGGGCACTTGCAATCCAAGCCTCTTTTGAATAACCAAATCATCTCCAATCATCACCAAATAATATGTTAAATAAGGAATAATCGAAGTATTGTACAATAAATTTTGTGATTTTGCCCATGGACTAAAGGCATAAATTCAAAATTTGTCAAATTCATACAACACTAGAGCTATCAAAACTAAATTATTGTTTGGATAATCAAATCAACTCCATTTATGACCAAATTTTGAGACAAGCTTACTAATATTCTATATATCATATTTGAAAGTCTTCATAATTTTTATCATTCATTTGTTACCTTAAAAATTTTCAAACCTGAAAGCAACCAAAATAAGGGTTTCAAATGGATAATTTCGAGTGTCTCACCTATAACTTGATTTTTTATGCATCTAAAAATTTTTAAAAATTTCTAATTCTATCCACAATCATCCTAACACTAAATATGATCTTAAAATGCTAAGGATTGAAATTTTAAAAATTTCTAACCATGATTCCAAAGGCAAATAGAAATAAATTCTTAACATCTCTTTGATAAAATTTCTCTCTACTACTCCATATAACAATTTTCTAAAGAAAGATACTATAAATCATTTTATACTCATTTCAATATCACAATATCAATATTATATCTTCATATTAGCATTTATACATCATTAAAATCAAACCCACACATTTCACAAATCAGCTTTTCTTCCAATATAATCAAATCATCAAATTTCTTTAATTTTTCATGAAAAACTTAATAGAAAAAGAAGAATTGATTGCCACTCGCTATTAGTTATATCATATCAAATCATAACATTCTTTCTCCACGAAGGATAAAATCATATTAATACTATATATCACATTATTACATATCCCACCTCACAACCAATTGTATTAATTCATAGGGGGCATCAAACATAGGTGTAGTCAAATAATTACTAACTAACCATAAGAGTTTTTACAAAAATACTATCCTACTAAGCTGCCAATCTTTACAATGAATTCATTGTGGGTATTCAAATCGTTTCCATAAATCCCTAAATGGACAACAATATAGCTAACACATATAAATTATAAAGTATTAATTGTTTGACACAAATTTAGGCTTTCTAGGGACTATTCATGCAACCCCATTCCATAATAGTAAAAATAGGGAAGCATCAGTAGTGTTCAAAGAGATGAATTTTTGAAATACCTAAATGATTTTAAAATTTTTTTAATAAATATATGAGATTACCAACATATTATTTAATCAATGAAAAATTTTTATTCCCTTAAGATCTCATGAATTTATTGATCATAAAAATTCATCTATCCAATGCTACCATTTTCGAATAACACTAGAACTACTTTTGGGATTAGGTCTTTTTGCCACTTAAAAAATTTTGATTTTAATGAAACTTATGTTGTTAGTTTTCTAACATCTTAAGGTTTCTAAAAAATATTTTTACATAATTTTTAACCATCAATAGGTTAGTTAAAAATCCCAAAAACAAAAGGAGCAGAAACCAATCCTCTATTTTGAGCTAAATTCATCTATGTTCATAAAAATTCATCTTAAAAATATCTAAAAATTTTCAAAAATTTTCACAAACTCTTGACCATAATTTAACAGCATTAATAACTTAAAAATGCTTAAAATCAAATTTTTACAAACGAAGAAGTATTTTCACTCATCTTCTCTTCTTACTTTCCTATCTTTACTTTTAAGGATAGCAGTCACTTGTAAAGATTTTTTTTTTTGTAAATTTTATTTCAAAATTTCTTCACTTGATTAACATATGAAAAATGTTACTCTTCAACTATCCAAAGGCCCATAACTGGTTAAGGAAAAATGGGTAAAGAATGTGTTGCATTTTAGCCAAATACAATTTTTTTTATATAACTTTTCAACCAATTAAATTTTATCAAATTTTTTATTTTTATTTTAATTAAAAAATAAATGATAAAAATGACTGAGACAACTATCTTGCCTATGGTTCCCTCTACCATCTTATCATTTTTGAGCTAATTAAATTTAAACAAATTATAATTTTGACCCTTCTTTTCAAAAATACCCTTGACTTTTTATTTAATGACATTTACATCTTAGCAAAGGAAGCTTGCTGTATGTGTGGACCCTCCCAAAACTCAATTTAGGCCATTAAAAATCAAGCCCAATGAGTCTAAAATAAAATAAAATTATTCAATTAAATATATCTTAGTTTTAGGTTCAAAAAAGCAAATTTTCAACTTACCAAGCCAAAAATATAATAAATTATTTTTTAGTGATTTCTTTTATTGTTTACAACTATTTTTAACTTAAATTAGTCCCTAATAAGTTTTTCATAAAAATTCTGATTAGGGATATATCCTAATTTTCTCTACAATCCACTCAAAACTCGCCCAATTACACTATTCAATTAACTATGTAAAAAGTTTTCTAATTGATATTTTCTTTTGGATTTTTTAGTAATTCTTTTTCTCACTTCCAAATGGGACCTTCATATAATTCATTTCTAATATAATAACATCCATAAAGCCTCTTAAATAGGCTTAAACTAATTGATTTTGGATTTGAGCTCATATGCATATTTAAGCCCACTTTCTATTTTTAAAATGTTTTTATACTTTTGAACTCCTTTTTACCGTTTGGCCTTTTATTTCCATTATTAGGCCTTAGCCTAATGAGATCCTTATTAGGCCTATTATACCCTTATTAGGTCTTACCGAGCATATATGAGCCTAATTCTAAAAAATCCCTTATAAGGCTTTTTTTTCTTTTCTTTAAACCTAATTACATAAAAATTATCAACAAGCTTTCAAAAATTGGCCAAAATTAATTTCAGATCAAAACCAAATAGCTTGAATTGAAATATCAAATTTTTTAGCTCAAAATGCTAATTTTTAACCTATCGGTGTTGAAATTTTCTTATAAGGACTTTATGTAATTTTTCTTGAATTTAATGATCCATAATAACATTTAATAAATTTTATTCAAAATTATAATTGAAATTTCCTTTGTAAATTTGCTTATTTCCTTTGGGGATATTACAATATATAATTAATTATATTAATTAAACATAATTTATTAATTATTTATTTCACATATAGTTGCAATTTATCATAATTTAGCAATAAATATGTTTAAGCCACTCAACACTTCCAATCCAAGTATTGGCTCTTATATCCCTCCATTGAACAACCAAAAGAATTGAATGTGTAACATAAATGTTCACTATTTTGTATGTCCCCACTATCACATTCCTAGAAACTATAGTCATTTTGGAATGCACATAGGGCTCAAAGTAATACGAATAGAAAATACATGTCTCTTTAGTGAGGTATATTTCACATATAAAACCTTTTACAAAAGCTTCATTTTTCTCCTTCTTTTTCAATGTGTGAAGGAACCTACTAATCAACAAGACATATTAATTATTGATATTTGTAGACATAAATAATTGAATGACTTAATCATAAATTTTACCTTTCAAATGAATACATCCAATAGTATTGGATAGGGCCTCCTGTCAAAGCATCGTATAACAAGTGTACTAGAAAATGCTCTATTGAATTAAAAAAACCTAAGGGGAATATTTGTTCTAGCTTGCAAATGATGGTAACATATTTTATTCTATTTGTAACAATTTTTTTCATGTAAGGTTCTTAAGCATAAGTTTTTGAAAAACAAACTCAAATCTATTTGTGTATTCCAAATGGTTTCCGATAATGCTTTGAAAGTGATAGGAAGTAATTATTCCATGAATATATAACATTCAAGACTCTTCATTCTTATATCTTAAGCTTTTATACATCTACCATCTAGCTAAGTTTAAAACATAATTGTATGGAATTTCTAAATTTTTTATCCATTTAAGCACATTTCTTTTCTACTTTGAATTCAATGAATGTTGCACTCTAGGCTTGAATGTCCTCCCATTACCTTGTTGAACAAGCTCAAGTTCACTATGTTTACATAACTTAGCTAAATTCATCTTAACTTTACATTATCCTTTGTCTTACTAATCACATCCATCACTATGTTGAACACATTCTTTTTAATATACATGACATCCAAGATGTGATGAATAAGATTTATCTGCCAATAAGAGAGCTCCCAAAAGATACTTTACTTTATCCAATTATGGGTTACACCATACCTTTTAATATGAATTGCACGTCTTTCATCCACAACCTTAGGTATATACATAACCCTTTTCGAAAGGGTTTTGCCATCAATTCTTAAAAGTGGACATGATTTATCCACCTTATTTTTCCTAAAAGCATTTCTATTCCTCCAAAATGGGTGATTTAGAGGTAATTTTTATTCATGCTAATTAAAAAAAGAAGTTTTTTTTATCATGTTTTAATGTGAAAGGCTTAGAAAACTCCATATAGATAAGGCATACTAGCCTTCCATGTTTTTACCAATAGGATAACATCATGTATGAAGGAAAGCCATTGATAATCTATAGTAATGTAGCTTGTAAAGTGAAATTTTATTTCAAAGATACATTGAAGGTATGCACACCATCTTCTCACAAGACTTTTATGTAATATCCTAAGAAATATTATAGAGAAACTTTAAATAGGAAAACCCCTGAATAAAAAAACTAACAAGAAAAATAGGTAAAATTTGAAAGAATTGTAGGAGTAATTTCAGTGTGAGCCTAACTAGAATTTTTATAAAAATTTTATTAGAAATTAAAATAGATAAAAATCCAATTAAAAATCTAATAATAAGTTTAGAAAAATTTGCATAGAAATTTGCTAGAATTCTAAAATTTAGGTAAATGGAAAAGTGAAAAAATTGAGTTAAAAAAATTAGCAAATTAATTTGATAACCCTTGGGCTAACTTAAATTAATTATTTTAGGCTTAAAATATATATGAAAGTTTAGAAATAAAGGTCTAAAAATATCTAAAAGTTTAAAGGTAAAATATAAGAAAATAAAAAATTTATAGTAAATTTGTAATAAACCTTTTTTATCTTTTTAAGTGGCTAATTTTTATCAGTACTGGACTAGTTTGGCCCATTTTTGGAGGCCTCAATCTAATTTCTAAGGCTAAAAAATGTTAGCCCTAGTTTTTACAAGAATCTAAGAACATAAGTGAAAAAAAAAAACTAAGGACATTTTTGTCAAGAATTTCTCTAGAAATCTTAAAAAAAATTATTTATAAAAATATTTAATAAAGATATCATATTTTTAGTTAGGAAACCATGCACCATGTGCACTTAAAAATTATCACATGAATTCTTATTAAAATAAAAAAATTGAGGATTTTCTAAATGATGATTGGTTACTATGTTAAACTGAAATCCTTTAAAGCATTTTTAGCCATTTTTCCCATCTTTTTTCTTCATTCTTTTGCACAACTAGCTATGGCTTCCCTATCTTCTTGCTAGGATTCTTTATTCAATTTTCTTGCATAAAAATTTTGCAAGAGCTTTCTCCACAAGAAACCTTGTAGGTAAACATGTTTTCTTTTCTTTTTCTTTATGTTTTCATGGGAAATTCTTCTCTAAGTTTTCTAAAATGGTGTTTATTATTTTGGTTAGAGTTCAACTACCCTTAGTGAGTACTAATCATTTAAAAGGTTTAAAGACTCAAAGTGAGTGGCAATTACCTCTTTTTCTTTAGAATTTTCTTATAGAAAGTGATGAATATAGTCATTTATGAAGATAATGTTGAGATTTTTATGTGTGAACATATATGAAGGCATGATTCTAATTTTGTGCCATTTTGAATGTTGTTTGATGATATTAGGATATTATTGGATTGATAAAATTAGTGGAAATTGGTGCAACCATTGGAAGGCATAGAACCTATGAACCTATAGCCAATTCAAATATACTCACCCTAAGAATGCTAAGAAACAAGTTTGGCGATCCACTTGAACCTTTGAGTATAAAGAAATAAGGACTAAAATGTTGATGATGCCACAAGATTAATCAAACCTTGATAAGTTGAAAAATTCAATAAAAAAACTAAAGAGAGAACTCCTCTCAAATCTGGAATTTCTAGAAAGATAATTTTCATTCATCGAAAGCTTGATTAAAAAGATGTGGAGATGTGGTATTTATAGGTCACTTAGCTTAGGAAATGAAAATTCTAGAAACATGACAAATTGGCCTAAGCCCAATAGGAAAATAAAATGTCCAACATGATTAAAATTCGTGCAAATACATTAACTAATTATAAATCATTATTTTCAACCTAAAACAAAATAATTCAACCTAGTTTGAGTGTGCCCATGCATAGTCCTTGATCCAAGCTCCTTAATTTGTATTGTTTTAGCCTAAAATTCCTTTAACAACTCCATTTTCAGTCAAAATAATGCTAAGGATGTGATTAATGCTAAGATCAAGTTGGAGAGAATTTTATTTAGCCTAAGTGTTTTAAACAAGCCTATTTGAAGCTTCTTTGATCCTCCAGCTTGTACTTTTGTAATAGGCCCACTTGAAATTTGCAATGGATCTCTTGTATTACTTAAATTAGCTTATTCTAGCCTTTGAGTTGCATTATTCTATTTCTCCTCAAAAGGATTCATCCTCGAATCTTCACCTACATCATAAAGAGATAAATTAGTGACATTAAATGTAGCATTAATATTGTACTCTTTAGGTAGGTCTATTTTGTAAATATTATCATTTATCCTTTCAAGGACTTGAAATGGTCCTTCTCCCCTTAGAGATAATTTGAATTTTCTTTGAGTTGGAAACCTCTCTTTCCTTGCATGCACTTGTACCTAGTCTCTTAGTTCAAACATAACACGCCTTCTTCCTTTATTGGCTTTGGATGCATATTGCTCATCTTTCTTTTCAATTTGATGCTTTACATGTTCATAAAGTTACTTCACCATTTCAACTTTCTTTTTCTCATTAAGACTAGCTCTCTCATCAATAAGCAATGGTAATAAATTCATAGGAGTTAGTGGATTAAAACCATAAACTATTTCAAAAGGAGAATAGTTAGTAGAAGAATGAACACTTCTATTGCATGCAAACTTAATGAACAACGAGTAATCCTCTCAATTCTTCAAATTCCTTCAAACAATAATTCTGAGCAATTAAGTTAAATTTCTATTGACATATTCAATTTGGCCATCAATTTTTACATAATAAGCTATAGAAAATAACAATTTAGTACCAAGCTTTCCTTATAAAACTTTCCAAAAATTATTGAGAAACTTTGTATCCTTATCAAATGTAATACTTCTTGGCACATTATAAAATCATATAATTTCTTTAAAGAACAAATTTGTAATATGAATTGCACCATTAGTTTTATGGCACAGAATGAAATATGCCACTTTAGAAAATCTACTAACTACTACAAATATTGAATCTTGACCTCCCTTTAATCTAGATAGCCCTAAAATAAAGTCCATGGATATTTCCACCTAAGGTTCACTAAGTGCAAGCAGAGGTGTATACAAATCATGCAATAAAACTCTAGATTTTGCCTTTTTACAAATGATGTACCTTCTATGGATTCTTTCTAGATCATGTTTCATTTTAAGCCAAAAAAATGCTCATGCAAAATATTTAAGGTCTTTTTCACACCAATGTGTCCCATTAATTCTCCCCTATAAGCTTCCTTTACAAGCAATTCATGCATAGAACATGAAGCACTCATTAACTCTATGCAACTTACCAATTGCTCCTTTTTTACATATAGTAAATACTTTAGCTAAGTCATTATCCTTTTCATACAATTCTTTGGCAAGTTCAAAGCCAAGCATTTTTACATTAAGAGAAGTAAGAATAACATACCTTCTGGATAAGGCATTTGCAATTATATTCTCCTTACCTTTCTTGTATTTGATGACATATGAAAAAGGTTTAATGAATTCTAACCACTTAGCGTACTTCTTATTTAGCTTACCTTGACCCTTAAGGTGCTTCAAAGATTGATGATCTGTGTGAATCACAAATTGTTTAGGCTAAAGGTAGTGTTACCAAGTCTCTAATGCTATCACAAATGTATAAAGCTCCTTGTTATATGTTGGATAATTCAAGGCTTCCTTACTTAGCTTTTCGCTAAAATATGTAATAGGTTGCTCTTCCTACATCAGAACAACTCCTACACTATTTCTTGATACATTAGATTCAATCTTAAAAGTTTTGTTAAAGTTAAGTAGTGCTAGTATAGATGCAAAATGCAACCTTTCTTTAAGAACTTTGAAAGCATGATCTTGAGCTTTATTCCATTTAAAGCTAATAGATTTCTTAATGATATCAGTAAATGGTGCAGTACTTATGCTAAAATTCTTCATAAAATGCCTATAAAAACTAGCTAAGCCATGAAAGTTTCTTACCTTAGTAATGCTTGTAGGCGTTGGCCACTCCTTTATTACCTTTATCTTTTCTTCATCAACTTTTATCCCTTATGTACTTATAACAAAACCAAGGAAAACAATTTTATCCATGCAAAAGCTACACTTTTTCAAGTTAGCATATAGTTTTTCCTTCCTCAACATAACAAGTACACAATGTAAATGACTCTTGTTCATCAAGATTCTTGTTATATATCAAGATATCATCAAAATACACAATAACAACTTTCCCAAGATATGCATGCAAAACATGATTCATTAATCTCATGAAAGTTCTTGGTGCATTCGTGAGTCTAAATGGCATAACTAACCATTCATAAAGACTATACTTTGTTTTTAATGCAATTTTCCACTTATCCCTTTCTCTCATTGTAATTTTATAGTATCTAAATTTTAGATCAATTTTAGAGAAGATACTAGACCCATGCAATTCATCTAGCATATTATCTAATCTAGGAATAGGATAGTGATATTTTATCGTGATGTTGTTCACAACTCTATAGTTAATACACATTTTCTATGATCCATCTTTCTTAGGAATAAAAAGAACTAAAATTGCACAAAGACTTAAACTTTCTCTAACATACCTTTTCACTATGAGCTCCCTAACTTGCCTTTGAAGTTCTTTTATCTCTTCTGAATTACTTCTATAGGTTGGATAGTTAGGAATGGTTGTGCCAAGAATGAACGCAATTTGATGCTCTATTCCTTTAATAGGTGGTAACCTATGATGTGAACCTAAAGGAAGTCAATTATAAGGAAGTGAGATAGGAGGAGAACTTAATCAAGTGCATTAGAGTTGTGCCACATCATCATCAAGTTAGTGCCACAACATCACCACATCATCAAGGAGATGGTCCATATTAGCTATAACCACATCATTGTTACATTATCCAAGAGATGGCACCACATCAATGCCACACCAACCATTATCCTAGTTGGTGCCATTAGCCTATTTTCATTATTATTTAATACTTTAGGCTTTAATTTAGTATTTGGACCTTTAGTTTGTATTTACTTTTTGTTATGTTATTTTAAATCATTTTGGGCTTTAATTTAAGATGAATATATTTAGGCCTATTTTACTTTAAAATATTACTATGTTACTAAGAGTTATTTAGAGGCCCTTTATTGGGTTTAGGTTAGTGAAATAATTTTAGGCTAATATGGTATCATTTGAGCCCATTTTCAATTAGGGATTTAGAGAGATATATAAGGAGGCTTATTTTTTACACAACTCAGATTTGAGGTATTGACTTTTGAGAAGATAGCAAGTTGATTGCTTATGAAGGTTTTCTCTCTAAGTTCTTATATGAATTTGAAAACTTATCAAAGGGAATTCAACCTTTGTGGCATCATATATCTCTTATTATTTTCAATTTCTTCCTCTTTTCTGAAGCATGGCAAGAATATCATTCCTCTTTTTCTTTGATTGCATCTAATTTAGGATAGATCCAACATAATTTCACATCATTTGGTATCAGAGCAAGGTTCTTAAATTCAGGTTTAATTTCTTTTCGATTTTTGGTTATTGTTCATGTCATTGTTTCACGTACTATTCATCATAGTGTTACAGTACTGTTCACGTATTTCATGTCTTAATTATTTATTTTTATCTTGTTTTGATTTTATTTTTGTATCCATTTCATTTCTAATTTGGTTGTGTCAAATTCATGTATTTTGTTTCATCCTTGTGTCAAGTTTGAATTGTTCTTTGGTTTTACCATCTATATGTTGGATAAATTGTCCAAGTCAATTATAAGTCTGAATTTGTTTTGATACTTAGTTAACTTCTTTGTTTTATGTTGATTTATGTTGTTTAGGTCAAAATTTGGTTCAAATATTAGTGCTAGTATAGTGAATGAAAGGTTCATTCACTATACTAGCACTAATATTTGAACCAAATTTGAATGAAAGGTTCATTCACTATACTACCACTAATATTTGAACCAAATTTTGACCTAAACAACATAAATCAACATAAAACAAAGAAGTTAACTAAGTATCAAAATAAATTCAGACTTATAATTGACTTGGACAATTTATCCAACATATAGATGGCAAAACCAAAGAACAATTCAAACTTGACACAGGGATGAAACAAAAATACCTTTCATTCACTATACTAGCACTAATATTTGAACCAAATTTTGACCTAAACAATATAAATCAACATAAAACAAAGAAGTTAACTAAGTATCAAAACAAATTCAGACTTATAATTGACTTGGACAATTTATCCAACATATAGATGGTAAAACTAAAGAACAATTCAAACTTGACACAAGGATGAAACAAAATACATGAATTTGACACAACCAAATTAGAAATGAAATGGATACAAAAATAAAATCAAAACAAGATAGAAATAAAGAATTAAGACATGAAATACGTGAACAGTACTATAACACTATGATGAATAGTACGTGAAACAATGACATGAACAGTAACCAAAAATTGAAAAGAAATTAAACCTGAATTTAAGAACCTTGCTCTGATACCAAATGATGTGAAATTATGTTGGATCTATCCTAAATCAGATGCAATCAAAGAAAAAGAGGAATGATATTCTTGCCATGCTTCAGAAAAGAGGAAGAAATTAAAAATAATAAGAGATATATGATGCCACAAAGGTTGAATTCCCTTTGATAAGTTTTCAAATTCATATAAGAACTTAGAGAGAAAACCTTCATAAGCAATCAACTTGCTATCTTCTCAAAAGTCAATACCTCAAATCTGAGTTGTGTAAAAAATAAGCCTCCTTATATATCTCTCTAAATCCCTAATTGAAAATGGGCTCAAATGATACCATATTAGCCTAAAATTATTTCACTAACCAAGACCCAATAAAGGGCCTCTAAATAACTCTTAGTAACATAGTAATATTTTAAAGTAAAATAGGCCTAAATATATTCATCTTAAATTAAAGCCCAAAATGATTTAAAATAACATAACAAAAAGTAAATACAAACTAAAGGTCCAAATACTAAATTAAAGCCTAAAGTATTAAATAATAATGAAAATAGGCTAAAATGGCACCAACTAGGATAATGGTTGGTGTGGCATTGATGTGGTGCCATCTCTTGGATAATGTAACAGTGATGTGGTTATAGCTAATATGGACCATCTCCTTGATGATGTGGTGATGTTGTGGCACTAACTTGATGATGATGTGGCACAACTCTAATGCACTTGATTAAGTTCTCCTCCTATCTCACTTCCTTATAATTGACTTCCTTTAGGTTCACATCATAGGTTACCACCTATTAAAGGAATAGAGCATCAAATTGCGTTCATTCTTGGCACAACCATTCCTAACTATCCAACCTATAGAAGTAATTCAGAAGAGATAAAAGAACTTCAAAGGCAAGTTAGGGAGCTCATAGTGAAAGGGTATGTTATAGAAAGTTTAAGTCTTTGTGCAATTTTAGTTCTTTTTATTCCTAAGAAAGATGGATCATAGAAAATGTGTATTAACTATAGAGTTGTGAACAACATCATGATAAAATATCACTATCCTATTCCTAGATTAGATAATATGCTAGATGAATTGCATGGGTCTAGTATCTTCTCTAAAATTGATCTAAAATTTAGATACTATAAAATTACAATGAGAGAAAGGGATAAGTGGAAAATTGCATTAAAAACAAAGTATAGTCTTTATGAATGGTTAGTTATGTCATTTAGACTCACGAATGCACCAAGAACTTTCATGAGATTAATGAATCATGTTTTGCATGCATATCTTGGGAAAGTTGTTATTGTGCATTAAATATGTTTGTTAAAAGTTTAAAGTAAAGAAGTTCAACTTGTAATAACCAATTGTCATATTCTAATATCACACCCTCAAAGTGCTATAATTGAATATAGTAATTGATTAAAGTAGGGCAAAGAGTACTAAGTTTGAATTATATGAAAAATTCTTGCAATCAGCATACATAGTGTTGTTTAATGAATTTATGCTTGAAAAAAATGTAAAAGCAAAATGAAGAATGGTACTGAATAGTAATGAGTTAGAAAGTAAAAACAATTGACAGGAAAAAAATAACAAGAAATTGTTGGGATTGGGAGCCAAATAAGCGCAGTGGAATTAACCAATTTCAGCCAATAGATTCATGTAAAATGTTAAATTAGGATAAGGATTCATTCAATACCTTTTTGGGATGACTCAAGAACTCATTTGTTGATTACCTTTTCGACTTCCTTTTGACCGAAGACTCTGAGGTATCCACATGAACCAGCAGATCACCAATGTACGTCCACATGAACACTGGTTGGAATTCTTCTCCTTTGCCTCGTAGTACTAACTTCGCTTCTTTAAGGGTTATGGTCAATAAGAGGTGCTAGGATTTTTCTATGCTTGGGATGCGTGAATAATAATCCTATATCATTACCTAACAAGCCTATTTAAATATGTGCATAGAAAATCCTAACTAATTAGGCTTTTTTTCATGTATAATTATATGCTTATTATTAGGCCTTATAATTATAACATGAAATTTCTAAATATTAGGTTTAAACAATTTAGTCCATTAATTCCAAATCCACTAGCCTCTAAATGTATGACACTATAGGCTCTCATTATATTGGTAATGATTATTAATCATATTAATATTCATAAGCAATGAGCGGTGTCTAGTAATAAATCATTATTACCTAAGTAATGAGAAAGTCGGTGATTCGACTAAACCTTTACATGTGATCATCATTTATGTTCTTTTATCCTAAACATCTAGATTGAGCACGAGACATGGATTCTGTCATTCCTATATAGCCCAATCTTGAGGTTTCTTAATTCTTAAATAAGCTGACTGAAACAAATATAATTAACATCCCATGTCAATTCATCTGAGCATGGTCATGTATTTTCTTAACTTTACTTAATCAAAGGGACTCACAGATGTTACTCATGTTATATAAGAGGGACAAATTCCATCTTGATCACATAAACCCACCCACATGATATGTGACATATCTAATAACTACCTTTACATTCACTCAACCATGAGTGACATAAAATAGTATCAAAATATGAAACTTACATGTAGGAAACCTTGGCAATTTCAGGTCAAAGGACCATCATAGTAATAATCACTAAGAATTACTCATGACACTTATATAACGATCCATGTAGTGTTCTTAGGATGGGTCAGTCTCGTATACAAGTTCTCTAACTTGAACTCATGTGCAGACTTAATATCTCATATAAGTCACCACACATGCTAGTCTAAACATATCAAAGCAACCTAATCCATAATGATATATGATTAGGGACATTTATGAATATAATTATTCTAAGGTTATTATCATAATTAAATATATTACGCATATAATATATATAAATATGATAATTAAAATTTTCATTAAAATAACACGATTCAAATTTTACAATCATCAATATGATTGATTTTAAGGCATATACACTAACAAAAATAAAGGAAAAAAGCCAAGTAAGTGAATCAAAAGGCAATTTACAAAGAAGAGGTAAGAGAAACAAGTGCTGAATTACAGAAAACAAAGTTAAACAAAATCAAAAGAAAAAAATTTGTTTGCTTGTAATTATTGTTAGTTCTTGATATACTCTAATCACATTTGAACATCTCATTTTGACATTAATTGTTCATTATCTCTTTCAATTACTTGAATTCTTAAATCAACACCGCTTGTTATTCTGAGTTATTCCTTTCCATTATTTTGTGTCCTTAAGTCTTTGTTTCCTTTCTTTCTAGAGTTCAATTGCATTAAATCCTAACTGCCATGATGTTATTATGCTGTCACCTTGTGTTAACATTCAATTTAAGATAGTGATAGTCACAATTGTTGGATTTCTATTGATTGTGTCATTTTAGTTCCAAAAGAATCATAAGAGAAAGGTGTGGGAAAAGGCAAAAGTTTGTAAGGTCATTTGAGGGTAAAAGCCTCAATTAGAGTGTAAACATGAATGGGAGTGTCACTAAATTAAGAGAGAAGTGTGGTTTTGTGAGGTTTTTTCTTTTTATCTAGCCTTTCTTGTAGGTTTAATCATTAAGGATGTCGAGAGGAAGTGATAACTATACTTTCCAACCTAAAAATCTAGATTTTACTATGAGAGTTATGTTTCAACAATTTGAAAGATTGAATGCACAAATTACTGGTATGAATGATAGGATTAAGGAGATGGAAGGAGAAAGAAGATAAAATGATAGGCATGTGGAAGATGAAGGAGTTGAAAATTTTGAAGGTGGAAGTGAGAAATCAAATGGCTCAATTGAAGGGGAGAGAAGAAGAGGTGAAAGGAGGTATGTTAGAAGAGAAGGAGATAGGCAAAAAGGAAGAGTAAATACTAATCTTGACGACATTAAGATGAAAATCCCATCATTTCAAGGAAGAAATTATCTAGAAGCTTACTTTGAGTGAGAAAAGAAGATGGAATTAATTTTTGATTGCCACAATTATTTGAAAGAAAAGAAGGTAAAACTTGCTGTTATAGAATTCTCTGATTATGCCATTACTTGGTGGGATGAATTGATTATAGACGTAAGGAGAGAGAGGAAAGACCTATTACAACTTGTGAAGACTTAAAATTTGTCATGAAAAGAAGATTTATACCTAGCTATTACCAAAGGGATTTGTATCAAAAATTGCAAAGTTTGATTTAAGGAGCCAAGAGTGTTAAAGATTATCACAAGAAAATAGAAATCACTATGACTAGAGCTAATGTGGAAGAAAGTTAAAAAGTAACTATGGCTAAATTTCTCCATAGATTGAATAAAGACATTATTAATGTGGTGGAGTTACAATACTATACATCCTTGAAAGAGTTAGTACACTTGGCTATGAAAGTGGAAAGGTAACTCAAAAGAAGGAGCTCATTTAAATATAATTCACAATCAAACTCTCTATGTAAGTCTTGGGACAAGAAGAGTGACAAGAAAGAAGAAAGAGGAAGCAAGTTCAAATCTGATTTCTTTTCAAAATCAAAAGATGAATCTTCTAAGGGCAAAAACAAAGTAAAAGAGAATAAAAAATATTCCAACATGAAGTGTTTCAAATGCTTGAAGCATAGCTATCATGCCATTGATTGTCCATTCAAAAGAGCATTAAAGATTCAAAAGCCTTTAGAGAACAAGCAAAGAAAGAAAGTGATGATCAAAAGGAGAACATCTTCCACAGTAGATTTAACATTAAGGATAAGATGTGCAGTGTGATCATAGATAGTGAAAGTTATGCTAATGTTGCTAATACTTACATGATAGAGAAGTTGAATTTACCTACTTTGCCACATTCTACTCTATACAAGTTGCAATGTTTGAATGATAGTGATGGAAGAGAGGTAACAAAGAAAGTATTGGTTTCTTTTATCCTTGGCAAAACCATGATAAAGTGCTATGTGATGTTGCTCTTATGAATGCTTGCCATTTATTGCTTGGAAGACCATGGCAATTTGATAGGAAGGTTACACATGATGGAGTCCTTAACATATATAACTTTGAAATGAATGGAAGAAAAATAAAACTCAATCCTTTAACGTTAAAACAATTGTATGAGGATCAATTGAGGATGCAAAAGAAAAAGAAAGAAGAAGATGAGAAAAGAGCAAAAATGAAAAGGAAAGAAGAATATGAGAGAAAAAAAAAGAAAATAATAGAGAGAAGAAGAGAGTAAAAAAAAGTGAGAGAAAAAGGGAGAAACAAAATTTGAGAGTTAAGTTCCATGATTTACATATCGTAATGCACCAAAATTAGTTTATTATTAGTTTCTTTAAAATAATGTAGTATAGTGAAGCAAACTAAGTCGCATCCTTGTGATCTCTTGAATTATCTTCTCCAAATTGACTCATTAACAATGTTTACACAATTGTTTGATTTATTATGCACGAGAAATTGAAGAAACATATGCAAACAAAATGTAATATGAATGCAGAATGTAGAACAATTGTTATATGTAGAACTATGTAAAACATAGAATTAGGGGGTTTTGTGAGTTAAAATTGAATTGAATCTATTAGACAAACCAAAATGCAAAATAAATAGAAAAATAGAAAAATAATATAATGAAATAACTAATTCAAAGATTAATTATGGATCAATTAATATTTAACTTTTCTAATTAATCTTTCAACTAATTATGCAAAATCCCTATAATAATTTATGAATCATATGCTAGTAACTGCTATAATCCTAAGTTAGATCAAATTAAGTAACTGCTATAATCCTAAGTTAGATCAAAATTGTCTTAAAAATAAAATTTAGTTAATTTAAGAAAATAAATTAGAAACCTCAAAATTAATCCATCAACTCTTTGTCCTTATGTATAAAATTATGATTTACTAATCATAATTTAACATTAAAATAGCAAAAGATTAGAAATTGCAAGGGTGAATACTAATTATACCAAATCACATGAACACATGTAATTTCAAGAAATCAACACATGTAGTTAGGGAAAAAGGAAAACTAATTATAAAAAGTCAACATTATGAATCACAATCTCATAATCCAATGGAGAAGAGCCTTAAACTCCTTGAATCAACCTCAAATTTAGCATTCCATGGCTAAAGAACACAAGACCTAGAAGAATAAGAGAAAAACTAGCTATTGAATGTTATCTAGTCTCCAAAAGTGTAATGAATTCTCTTTTTTTATCTAACCTAATTAACCTAAAACCTTATTGGACCTAAATTCTATGTCTCTTAATATTACAAGAATAGGACTTTCTTAATTTCTAGAAGTCTAGAACCTATTTTTACAGAGAAATTAACTTTAAGAGTTACAGTAGTGAATTCTTGTAAGTTTGACTTCTAACTTGTATAAGACTATTAAAATAATGTAATTTAGAAAATCCATAAATACAAAAGTTATAGAGCTAGATTTTATTAAGATTTAGACACTATTATCATATTAATTGAACCTTTGTAACTCCATATATGGCCTAAAAATCAAAACTAGCTTAGCTGGGACAAAGACAAGGCTTTAACTTCTCCGCTAAATAAAAGTTTAAAGGAGTCCAAATTAAGCTTTGAATGAAACACTAAATTTGTAAATCTTTCTTTAAGTTTTCCAAGAGTATAAAAAGCACCTTGATCCAACATCTGCAACCTTATATATAGCTAAAAATTAGAAATAGTATCAAAATCCACTATTAACTAAATAAATTTAGAACATTATAAAACTAACACCAAATTATAAATTAAGGCCAATTTTATGAAATTAAGCATGCGTAACTCACTAAAACACATGAAATAGGAAGAAATAGTATGGTAAATATTTTTTTAATCAAATTTTCTTGCACTTAGCTCTTGCATATCCTTGGGCAAGACACAACTTTATTAAAAACTAAGAAACACTTCAAAATCACAAATCCACAAGCAAGAGATAAATAAAAGCTAGCAAGAAATATAACTTATTATGAAGAAAAATCTTGACAAACATGAAACTAACTACTATAGTAACTTCATTAAAAAAAATAGATTAACATGGTAAATTCTCATTAGATTCACTTTCTAACTCTCAAGCATTTAGGATAAGTGTTTTACTCAACTTCCTTTCCATGAAATTGTCCTAATATAAGCTTATTAATCATTTAATCTCCACTACTCAAATCACTTGTATGACATAAATCAAGATAACTTTATTCATGATTGTAATGTGGTTAAGGAAAGGGAAGGAAAAATAAGGATATGAGATGTTAGAAACTAAAGAAATTAATAGAGCATTTTAATAAAAAATATATGGGTAAATCATAAACAATTATAACTCAACATAACAGGCCAAATTCAAATTTAAACACTCATCAACTCTTTTATTTTTCTTGTTTTCCTTTCTTTCTTTTTTTTACTTTATTATTTTTTAATTTTTTTTACATTTTTTATTTTTTACTTTTTCTTTTTCATAACAAATAAATTCACACACCCCCACACTTATTCAAGAGTCCATCTTATAAAAATTCAAATACTCTACTAATCCTTAAGGTTAGGTAAAGACATTTATTTTTCATTAGGAAAATGCTCATAAGTTAATCGATAAAAAAAGGACAATTAAAGCTCAAAAGGGCTAACAATGGTAAAAAAAAATCAAGGTTAGCTATATGGCTTTAACGTAGATAAAGAAAGGATGCCTTTATCATTTTTCTGCATGCTTGTACAAATGTAATCTTAAAAAAAAATTAAAGTAAGTTCTAGAGAAATAAATTATGAAAGAACATCACATAAAAAAGGTAAAAGAATAGCATGAATTTTCAACTTAAGGCTCAAAATCTCACAAGATAGGTCATGCTACCAAGTTCAATTTACCAATTCAAAATCTATCATTGCATCAATCAATTTCAAGAAATAAAGTCATTCATTCAATCATATTATAAATTCTATCTAACTTCAATTGAATCCTACTAGGCTACTAATGAAAATGCGAAATCTCCATCAATGGAAAGCAATTAAAATGACTCAAAAACAAGTAAAAGACACATTTTTTATTTTTTTATTTTTTTGAAGGCATTGAAAAGCATTAAATGAAAACACAAAGTATAAAGTAAATTCTAAAGTCTCCTTCCCACACTTAAATGTTACATTGTCCTCAATGTAAAACATATCATTATCATCAAGAAAAAAATCAAGAGATATAAAGAAAGATAAAGGATAAGGAAAATAAAAAAGAATGATAGGAGAAAACAAATCTAAATGGCTTAAGTTGCTTCTCAAGAAGCGTCTTTGGCTAGACATCAAGCTCCAATTTCTTCAACTAGGATCTATTTAGGGATTGGTTACCACATTTGCTTCCAAAATTTCAACCTTTACTTCATCCATCATTAAAAAGGTTATTTACAAATTGGGATCATCCATTATAAATTTTCTAAGTGTTATTGTTAAATTACTCTTACTTGAGTATTTAAAGTTATCCTATAAAATAAATTCAACATGATCAATAAAATAAGTAGAATGATCATTATGAAAATGCTCCTTTTCCTCTAAAAGTGGAATGTGTCCATCATTATTTTTTCTGCTATTTTTGAAATAACACTATTATTATCAACACCTAAAAATATCAAAATTCAACATAAATAACACAGTTAAAATCACTATTTTTATAAGTGCATTCTTAACCATTTACATAATCATAAATTTAAAAAGTTTAAGAAACTCATCAAGTATGTTATCATGTGTATCATCAACATATAAATTAGAATCAACAAATGTAGAACTTATAATATCAGAAATAGAAATGTCAAAATTAGAAAAATTAGAAATAGCAATAACAAAATAAAAAATAATAGAATCAGAGATAACAAAACTAGAAAAATTAGAATGAAAAGCATTATGCATTAAAGGCTCCAAAATGCTAAGAAAAGATACAAAATTATCATGCATATATTCAAAAATATCAAATTTAGTTGTAACACCGTCAAATTCCATGGTTAGTATTTCATCTTAAACATTCATCATGATTTTTGTTGTTTTAAAAAAAGGCTAGCCAAGAATGATTGGTGGAAGAACATCGAATGTCTTATTTTCCATCTTCAAAATGCAAAAATCTGGTGGAAAAATGAATCCATGAACTTACACTAAAATATTCTCAAAAACACCCAAAGGGTAAATGTTAGATCTATTTACTAATTGAATAACTACCCTTATTTCTTTCTAAGCTCCCAAATTCAAAGTATTAAAAATAGAAAGGGGCATGATATTAATTAATGGTCCTTAGTATAACATGGCATGCTTAATTCTAGTTTTACCTATGACACATAGAATGGTAATAATGTTTGGATCTTTACATTTTCTTAGTAATTTTCTTTAAATGATTATAGATACATTTACCCCTACACTTACTTTTTCATCATCCCCTAATTTTCTCTTATTAATACACAAATTTTTTAAAAAGTTAGCATACTTTAAAATTTATTTTATCAAATCTAACAAAGGTATATTAACTTTTACTTTTCTAAAGGACTTCAAAATTTAGTTTTCATCTTTACTTTTCTTTTGTTGAAAGATCCTAGTTCTTGGAAAAGGGAAGGGATAAGGAAAATCAATGAAACGTAGGACTATAAGGAAAAAGTTTACCACACTATCACCATGCTTTGTTTCTTATTCTTGTTGCATTTGGTTTTTCTCTTCTGATTTATTTCTTATTTCTAGTTTATTCTAGTTAGTATCTTCTTGTTGATTGCTTGCTAGGTCATGGCTTGATTCTGGTTTTCATTTTGAAGGTTTATCCACTTGCTTGCTACTCTTAAGTATTATGGCATTCATAACTTCTTTATTTCTTGTATTACTTGAAGAAGATTAGTTGGAACCTTATGTCTTAAGTTTACTTAATGTAGAAGTCAATTGGCTAATTTGTATTTACAAATTTATAATGGTGGCCTCTATTCTTTGTTGGGATTGTAGGTTGTTAGTTACCATTTGCTTAATTAAATATTTGAAAGATGATTGAGAAGATGTTGAATTTGAATTTGGTTGAGGAGTAGGATTTAGTTGCATTCTAGTATATGCTAGAGGACGATATTAATTCTAGCCTGCATTGTTATATTTGAAATTCTAGTTATGCTACTAGTAATACTAGTTAGGTTGTTATTGCTGGTATTATGGCCTACCAAGAAAGATGGCTACTATATAAGCTTGAAGGGGTTGATATTCTTTATCTTACAGTGTTGGATGACAATCAATTGGATGATTTGGATAGGAATAAATGCCATAAACTCTAGTAAGAGCTTAGGATTGTTGTTGTTGTCCCATTGCTAATTGCCCAATAAGTGAAGTTAACTCATTTATTCTGGTCTCCAATCTTTACTTGTTGAAATGGGAGAAATTTATTTCATTTACCTTTTTTGTTGCAACTATAACTCTAGTGTCAAACTGTTAAGAGTTAGTTGTTATATTTGTTAAGAGATCTCTAGTTGCTATTGGAGTTTTATCCATTAATGCACCACCATTTATTGTATCTATCATACTCTTATCCATTAGAAAAAGACCTTTATGGAAGTATTAAATTAAGAGCTACTCACTAATTTGGTAATGTGGACAACTTGCATAAAGTTTCTTAAACCTCTTTCAATACTCATATAATGTTTCTCCATTAAATTGTTTGATGCCACATATCTCTTTCCTAATAGCAATTGCTCTAGATGTAAGAAAGAATTTCTTAAGGAACAATTGCTTCATGTCATTCTAATAGTTGACAGAACTAGGTTGTAAATAATATAACCAATCCTTGGCAACATCAATAAGGGAGAAAGGAAAGGCCTTCAGCTCGATTGGGTCTTTTGATATTCCTTGAGACTTCATTGTAAGCAAACCACATGGAACTCCTTAAAATGTTTGTGAGGATGTACAAGACCATGGAATCTTAGAAGTAAGTGTTTTAGACCATATTTTAACTCCAAAATTAACATCTAATTTATGATATTGGATGCCTAATGGTTGGTAAGCAATATTAGGGGTAGCCGATTCCTTTAAGGTCCTATTATTATTAGCCATGATTTTTAGATTATTAACAAAATCAAAATGAAGTATAGGAATACTAGAATTAATTTTATTTTTACTCTTATAAAGAAAATGGAAAATCTTACCTATTTTAGAATTAAACTGTACTAAATGACTAATAGTTTTCTTAGTTATACACTATACTATACTACACTAGATAAAAGCATAGGAACATTAAAACACTGAAACACTAGTGCACCATGAAAAATCATCCTAAACATATCTAATTGACCTAGGTAGACATTTTTAAAAATTATAGGACTATTATAAAATGAAAACTATAACCTTGTAGAACTTAAAGATGTAATAAAAAAACTTTAAAAAAATTTAAAAATGATTAAAATAATAAAATTTGGATAAAAAATAGGGCACCTCATAAGCCAAAGGCTTATGCATTTTGATGAGAAAAATCAAATTTATCACTAGAAAATTTTTTAGCTTAATCAGAGCTAGTGAAACCTAAGTATGGTTCCAAGGGGATAGGGTGCAAAAACCATGTAAAATTGGTTTCTTTGAGTTAAAAACCTCTGCTTGAATGTGGGATGATGTAAAATATAATGAATTAGGGTGGAGGAATATGCAGAAATCAAAGAATATAAAGGAATGAAAGAAAATGCAGAAAATGGGTAACTACCATAAACCACAAGTAACACATTAATAAATGTAATTACTAACTGGATTGCTTGAACATTTATGTAATACATAGCTATTAATATGCAGGAAAAGATTAATTCAAGTGGATCTCTGACGATAGTGCTAAATTTTTTATCTACACATTGCAATGCATAAAAATTAATTTATTACTAGTTTCTTTAAAATAATGCAATATAGTAAAGTAAATCAAGTTGTATCCTTATGATTCCTTGAATTATCTTCTTTAAATTGACTCATTAACAATGTTTATAGAATTGTTTGATTTATTATACATTACAAATAGAAGAAATAGATGAAACAGATTAAATAGATGTAAATAAAATGCAATATGAATGCAATATGTAGAACTATACAAAAAATAAAATTAGGGGTTTTGTGAATTGAAATTGAATTGAATCTATTAAACAAAGCAAAACGCTAAATAAATAGTAGAGAAGAAAACCAATTAATGAAATAACCAATTCAAAGAATTGAGAGCTCTAGTTTAGATTAATTATAGATAAATTAATATTTAACTTTTCTAATTAATTTTTTAATCTTGAATCACTCAAAACCTTTACAATAATTCATGAATCCTATGGTAGCTAGCCATTTAGGATTTGATCAATTAAGATTAGATAAATTAAGTAACTTCTATAATTCTTAAGTTAGATCAAAATTGACTTAAAAATAAAATTTGATTGATATGAGAAATTAAATTAAAAACTTCCAAATCAATCCCTCAACTCTCTGCCCCTATGCGTAGGATCATGATTTACCAATCATAATTCAACATCAAAATAGCAAAAGATCAGAAATCATAAGGGTGAATACTAATTATACCAAATTAACATCCAACATATATAATTTCAAGAAATTAGTACAAGTAATTAGGAATAGAGAAAAATTAATTAGAGAAAGTAAACATTACAAATTATAATTTCATAATCTAGTCAAGGAGAGCATCAAACTTCTTGAATCAATCTTGAATTTGGCTTTCCATGGCTAGATAATATAATAGCTAGAAGAAGAAAAGAAAAGCTATCTGTTGAATGCTATTTAGTCTCCAAAAGTAAAATGACCTTTTTCGCTTTATTTAACATAATTAACCTAAAACTCTATTAAACTTGAATTCTATGTCTCTTAGGATTAGAAGAATAGGGTCTTCCTAATTTTTAGAAGCCTAGAACCTATTTTTATAAAGAAATAAACTTTAAGAGTTACAATAGTCAATTCGCATAGGTCTAACTTCCAATCAATATAAAATAGGTAATCTATAAAGATAGGAGTTGTAAATTGGTCATGTGGAAATTTAGGGCACTAGCTTCACATTAATTGGACATCTCTAACTTTATATATGGCCAAAAAATCAAAGTTAACTCAATTAGGAAAGAGACAAGGCTTCAACTTCTTAACTAAACAAAGACTTGAAGAAGTTTGAACTAAGCTTTGAACAAAACACCAAATTATAGGTCTTTTCCAAGCTTTTTAACTATAAAAAAGTCAACCCAATCCGACATTCACAGCTTAGGATATAACTGAAAAATAGAAATAGTATTAAAATTTAATATTAATTGAATAAATTTAGAACATTGTAAAACCAACACCAAATTATAAAATAAAGTCAATCATGTGAAATTAAGCAAGTGTAAAACTAACACCAGTATTTAACTTTTAGATATTTATCTTATTTGATTATTATACTTAGTTCCTCCATCATATTTTTCTAATTTTTTATATATGATATTTTAAATATTTTATTACCTTCAATTTGGTGATAATTCCATGTATACTATCTTTATTATTTTTTATTAAACTAACTGCTAGATTTTATTTTATTTATTTTATATATTATAATGTTAAATTGTTAGTTTCTATTAATTTCTTTAACTTATAGTTTATATATATAATATATGATATTTATTATTAATTTTTCTTGTAGGAATTACCATGGAAACCATAAATGAAGACACATTACTCCAAATTTTCCTTTAACATCATCATATTTATGTTAGTTAAAATGAAAACTAATTTACACAATGGCACAATAATATTTTTAAACTAAGTGCAATATATCGTGTTGGTTAGAATTATAAATTGACGATATAAAGCTTAATTTTCTAAAAAAAGATGAAAGGTTTGATATAGGAAAACTTAAGATGACAACTGTATATTAAATTAACATGGAATATAAATACCACCTTGGTTTTTAATTAACCATCTCTAAATGCATATCACATGAAATATTATACATTGATTATACATTTAACTAATATTTAAATGAATGATAACGAGTAATTAATGTTTGTATTTATAATGTTATTAGCAAAATATAAAGATTATTTATATTTCAATAATATACTTATTTAAAACATACTATAAAATTCACTTATAACACTAATTGTTAAAATAGCCAGTATCTAAAAGATATATTAACAAACTTAATATAAAAATTTTCATTTTTAAAACATTGATTATATATTAATGACCGATGTATAATGTTATGTATTGCCTATAAATTGCATTGCACTCTCCATTTGAAACATTTTTGTGATACCTTAGTCTTTATTATTTAATTCTAAAGTTTGATTCTAATGCAAATATAACTTTCTTCCATCTTACAAAGTCTATTTGGAGGATGTTACAAATCTTGTTGAAGAATTTATCTCACCTTTGATATCTTAGGTCTCATAGTGTGTGTCCCTCGATAAAAAATAAATATGTGAAACTAAAAATACTAAAGGAGAGACAAGTCCTTTGATAAGATCTGTAACGTCTTCAAATGGTCTTCTTGAGATGGAAGAGAAAGCTATACTTGAATTTGTTCCAAACTCTAATGTTAGTAATGGAGGTAAATTTACTACCTAAACTAATAATTTAGTATTAGTGAGGATATTAAAGATTAATGTATTTATTATTATTGAGATGAGATCCTCCTTATACCTCGATTTCTTCAAAGGGGTGTAGGGAGGTTCCCCTGTCATCCAAACTAAGTCGTATATAATAGGTTCACCAACTCAGAAACTCTTAAGCATGTAGAATTCAACAAACAAGAATTAGTAATAAGGAACATGTTGAAGATTAGTATTTTAATGTATTTATTAATGATGTAATGATATATATATAATGAAAAAGTTATTTATTATATTTTATCAATGTAATGATGTAAAGAAATTTTAAAAAATAAATAAAATTATATTTTATAATTCTTCATCATCTCCTTTCTCATATATTTCTTTATTTATATTTGCAATTTCATGTGTTTCAATACTTTTTATTTTTGAATAGATAATTATTTTAATATATAATGGGTTAAAAATGTTATCCTCTTTCTTTTTAAAGCATTTAAAAATAACTATTTGATTGAAGTATTTTATTATGTGTGTTTATTTTATTTATTGATTTATTCTATACATAAGTATGTGAAGAATAGAACATCTTTTTAAGTACAAAATATTTTATTAAGAATAAAATCTTTAGATATGCTGTAAAAAAACACATAAACCACATTAGTTTCTTTATAAGAATTGACATTTTAAACTATATTTCACATATTTAGACACTTATTGTTTTGCAATTAAAAAAAACTATGAAATCATGTCAATTATTTGTATTAAATTGACATGGAAAGCATTTAAGATGGTGATTCTTTGTTGACCAACATGTTATAATCGATAATTTATATTTCTACATAAAATGTTGGATATTCTATGTTAATTTTAGTATGCAATTGATGTTGAATATCTAATGATGTCATTTCAACTTTTAAATAATTTACAAAAATAAAGGCATGAGTTGAAATAGATAGTGATCTCTAACTCAATGCTAAAAAGCAGAGTATGTAGTTCTTCAATCTTCCTCTTAAGATTCATTATGCCTTAAAGCAATATTCTTAACAAAGTTTATCAAAGCTCACGTTTAACTTCTCTCGGTAAACACTTCTTCATTACTTAAGGTGCATTCCTGATGTGAGTAATTCTATTAAACACAAAGAAGAACCATACTGTGTTGTGATTGTGTGTGCCTTTAGTTTTATTTGAATTTTATGTGTCTAAATTCTTTTTGTAGAGTTTTAGGTGGATCGGATGTTGATATATGTTTAACAATTTTATTAAAACTCTCATATTGTTCACATGTTTCTTTACTATGTAATATATATATATTGTATTAGCATTTGCATAAAAGTTAACACTTAAAACAAATGGTTAAATATAAACTTCTTTCCTTCTTTAAATTTGCATTCAAAAAAAATTAACAAATATAGTATTAAAGATATAGAGAAAGCTTAATCATTGGATATTAAGTTTATACTGAAATTACTTTTTCTAAACATTATAAAAGGTGTTAAAAATATCAAAATTTCAAAAAGTAATATTATTATAATGTGATAGAATTAGACAATATTAAATCTCCATTTTTAGATAATTTATTATTAAGAATTTAAATGGAGACAAATAAGAAAATTATCATTTGTTGATAATATTGATTAAAACTCTTATAGATGATATTGTTATGTATTCTTTGATATGTGAATTTCTTATGTATTTGTTCCATTCCATTTTCAAATTAAATAATCATAAACTATAGATGGATGTTTGTCATTGTTTGGCCTTTGAATATGCCAAATGGATTAATGAGTTTATTAGATTTCTATAAATAAAAAGAAAGAGAAGGAAATAGGTAATGAGCTCATTTTATATCCTTTTAAGGAATGTGTTTATGTTAAAATACATAATTCAAAAGGGATAAGAAAGTGTATATTTTGTAAAGGTATTGATCAAAGGTATACATAATGGATATGGCATATGGAAGGTGAGTTGTCTAGTTTGTCTTATGCCTACAAACACAAGATAATCCATGAAGATGATGATATAGATGTAGGAGCAGATGATCACTTAGAGGATATGATTCATAATGTTAAAGATAATTTCATTGAGCACCTACATGTCTTTCATAACTTCTTAAATGATGTAAAGAAGCTTTTGTATCCAAGTTACACCAAATTTACATAGTTACTTACTATGCTAAAATTGTTTAACTTAAAGATAAGGAATGGTTGAAGTGATAAGAGCTTCACAACATTGCCATAATTGTTACAAGAAATACTTCTTGAAGGGAATGAGCTACCAAATCGCATATATGAGGCTAAGAAAGTCACTTGCCGAATGAATATGGAGTATAAGAAGATACATGATTGCCATAATAATTGCATATTGTATCAAAGTGAGAACAAAACTTTAAAGAAATGTCTAAAATGTGGGGTATTATGTTACAAATTATGGAAAAATGATGACCTTAATAATAAAAAGGCTCCAACTAATATACTATGGTATCTTCTAATAATACCAAGGCTTAAATGAAATGTTTACTAATATAAGGGATGCTAAGAACTTGACACGACATATGAATTAAACATAACCTAATGGCAAGCATTGACATCTAGTTGATTTTTCTCAATGGTAGATAATTGGTACATTATTCTTTATGTTTAGTAATGAGCTAAAAAACCTTAAACTTGTACTTTACACTAATGAAATAAATCCCTATGGTAATATGGCCAACAAACACAACATATAGCTTGTTATATTAGTGATATACAATTTACCTCTTTGAATGTGCATGAAGAACAAGTACATTATGTTATCCTAGTTGATTTTGGGGGTCAAAACATTCAAAAAATGACGTAAATGTCTTTTTGACATTGCTTATTGAAGACCTAAAGATGATGTAAGAAGAAGGTGTCTCAATTCTTGATGCAAATCATCATAAATCTTTAATTTTACATGCATGCTCTTTTATACAGTCATTGACTTCCTAGCATATGACAACTTATCTGGCTATAGCATTAAAAGGTATAGAGCATGCCTTATTTATGAAAAATGATACTTGTTCTTCTTAATTAAGGCATGATAAGAAGATACTATATCTTAATTGTGGGAGATTTTTATATCATGGTCACCGAAATCATAACTTAAGAAAGGCTTTAAATGGGTCACTAAAAGAAGTAATAGCTCTAACTCCTTTAACTGGAGTTATGTTTATGAATGAATGTAATTGAATTTTTATAAGTATCATTCATTTTATTACTTTAAATAATGTCTTTGATTTATTAATTATATGTGATTTTTTATTTTATGTTCATAAATGGGTTAAAAATGCCAATGTCATTTGTGGTAAACCTTATAAGCTTAAAAATAGGGGCACTTCATGGAAGAAGAGGTTCATATTCTTCCATACTAGAAAAAACTATTTGTGAGACATAAATAAATTTTTTTATGGTAGTTTTGTTGGAACACTATTGAACATACCAAATAGTGTTTTAAAACTAATTTGTTTATTAACCCAATAGGATGACTAAGTTAAGTCAAATCAATTAAATTGTATGATTAAACTAATCTAAATTTTTTTTATATTATAAATATATATTATAAAAAATTAATATGCCATATTATATATAAATGCTAATTTTTAAATCAATAAAGGTATATTAACAATATAAAAATTAGGTAATTTGAAGTGTTAAATTAATTTTTTAAATTCACTATATCAAAATTCAAATGAAAATTTTATTTGGAAATAAAAAATGAAATGCAAATTTGAAAAAATTAAAGAGAGTTAGTGTTAAAAAAATCAATTTAAGAGAATTTGAGTATTATTATATATGTCGAATGGAAGATATTTAACAAAGGATTAGTTCATATTAGTGGTTAAGTCTCAAGCCCCCATGGCTAGGGTCATATGCTAAATTCAATTTAATGGTGTTTTCCTTTTTTCTTTTTATTAAATTATATATATATATATATATAAGTCTAGTGAGCCATCCAAATTGGTTTCTACTAGTTCAAGTTTACTGGGTGGATGATGATTTGAACTAGCTTAAACTGATATGATATTTATGTGAGTTTAGGGTAATACCAAGACTGAACTAAATGTCAATTCCTAGTTAGACCAGTACAAGCTAGTTTTGTCTAAGATTCAAAACATTGATACTGAGGAAACTATCACCAGAAAGAAAGGTGTCAATATATGTATCTTTTATTAACTTATTACACTCTATCTAGAAGGAGAAGATAAATTTCTATAAGTAGACCTGAAGTGCTTTAATGCAGTAACTATTAGTCTATTATCGATGGCTATTTGATCAATATTGTTTTTCCTTCAGTGTAATATATAGCATGGTCATTAACCTTGAGAAATTAAATAACTTGCAAAGATAAGTTGTGGCTACACTACACCAACTAGAGTTTTACTTTAAACTTTCCTCCTTTGACATCATGATGCATCTTGTTGCCCACTTAATGAGGAAGATAAAATTATAAGCTTTAGTCTACTTAAGGTAGATATATCCCTTTAAATGATATATGAAAATCTTAAAAAGGCATATGAGGAATAAACATCAATCAAAAGGATTTATTGTCGAAGGTTATATCATTGAGGAAGTGGTTGAGTTTTGCAATGACTACCTATTAAATATAGATGCTATCGAACTTCTAAAGTCTCATTATAAGGGTAAAATTATAGGAAATCACATATTACATACTTAAGTGGTAAGCATAAGTCATGAAGTGTGTATACAAACCCATATTTACATCTTGCATAATAGTGATGAAGTTTATCCTTATATGTATAAGCATATACCCTTATAAGGGGACAACATTATAGAAGGAATGATTAATGGATCCAAGCTAAACACAGTTAATCATTCACCAATTGCTTTGAAAGTCAAATTTGTTATCAGATGATGCAAGGACTAGATATTATATTCGAGATATCAAATGGCTATTGTGGGAGCTACATATGCATGGAGGTCATCTTTTATTATAGATATAATATTAATGGGTATTCTTTCTATATAGAAGGTCAGGATGATAGAAAAACTATGTAAAATAGTAGGATTACATTAATAAATTAAGTTATGCATATAAGTAGTTCCAAAGATAGAAACTGTATCTATGCCAATATGTTATGTTACAAAGTTATTGAAGACATTTAAGAGATTCACTATGTTATGTTTAAGGTACTTGTATGTCAATGTAAATAGGTTGAGAATGAGAATGATATCTAATTTGATGAGTTAGGATTCATACTGATGAATCTTAATAAGAAATGTTATAAGAGAGAGCAATTCATAATGACATCCTAAGCAAAATAAGTGTTCCATATCACAAATCTATCCAATCAAAAGTGGTATGTAGCTCTACTAAGGTAGAGACAAATTGTTAGTGATGAGGATAAAGAAAACTTAGGAATAATATTAAGGATAATCCTCTTTTCTTTATAAGAATGCTTTTGGTGGACAACGAAGGTGATGTGAAAGAGTTTTGTATGCGAGATAATTATGTTGAGGGGATATAGGTTAAAGATCCTCTTAAATATGTTAAGAAAGATTGAAAGTAATTATATTCATATTTCTCATGCTTTTATTATACGTATGATGTCTTCTAAGATAATGTAAGTTTTACATGTAACCTCAGTTGCCTTGACATTTGATGGTAAGAATGGTGACCCCTAACTTAACAAAAAATACATGATACCACTAAAGTTTAAATGCATAAGTTAGGTAATAAATTTTTATTCAAAAGAATCATATAGTAGTAATGTTGCACTTACAACATCAATTATAATGTGCTTGTATCCTTCTTTTGCCATAGTAAGTTTCACTAAGATTTCTATCAATAACCATGTTATTGCAATACAATGTAATTTACTTCTTCAACATTTAGTTGCATTAATTCGATTTTTGCAACATTTATATATTACATGTCTTCAATTATTTAGATGTAATTTAATCTATGAAATTGTTACCTTAAGTGTTTATTATATTTTGAACATTATTTTTTTTACCATAACAACACTGAGATAGGGTTTGAATATTGTTATTTGTAATAATACCATTTGTATAATAATATAGCAAGTAGATTCTGCAATTAGGTTTAGATACTAATATGGGTGTATTAGGGTATAAGTGAATACTTAGGAAAAAATCAATAAATAACATTAATTATTATAAAAGATTGTCATTTTTTTATATATTACATCTATTATTTAATACAAATTGATATAATTTGAAATTTATGTTATGAATGAATATCAATTTTTAATGGTGATTTGCAAACTAACATTGTAGCTTGTATTCCATAATGGTTTAATATAATTTTTTATGTTAGTTATAAACTAATGTTTAATGTAATGGTTAGTTAACATTCAAAAACTAAATGTGTTAGTTTTCCTGTTAAAAAAAATGACATTGTTACCTATATTTCATGTTGGTTTTAAAACTAGCTTTGAATATGCTAGATTTACAATGATGCCTATATACATGTTGAGTTGAAGCCAATATCAAAATTCTAAAAATAGCTAACTTTAAAAAGGAAAATTTATAATAGTGACAATAAGGATAATGACACCACTCATATCTCTAATATTCATATACCAATCAGTGCAATCACTAAGGAGTAAGAGACTAATGGCACATTTCCAAATGACTAAGTTGTAGATGAAAACATTAATGAATTTAGAGGTGATCATGCTAGCAATTTCCAAAAGAAGAGAAAAAGGATATCTTTAGTTTGGAACGAATTTAATGAGAGGATAAATCTTGATAGGTTGAAGAGAGCTATTTATATGTATTACAATAAGGGGCTTTCCTTAACAAGAAAATCTTATAGCATTAGCTATTTGAAAAATATATTTAGAAAAATATTTAAAAAATTATATATGAATAGAAAAAATAAGCAAAGCACCTTGCAATTTCAACCATGTAATTTAAAGAGTGTAATGCATGTTGTTCATGGAGCTATATATGATTATGAGAAAATGGGAGAAGTTATTATTGGTGTTATTTTGATGCATGGACATCCATTTAGCATTATGGAGGAAAAAAGATGGAACTTTTTTAGCAATTTTGTAAATTCAAATTTTGAAAGAATTTCATGAAAGACTATAAAGAATGATTACATGACTATAAATTAAATAAAGAGAAAGCAACTTAAGGCTTTTATGAAAATTGTAAATAAGATTAGTTTTACAACAGACATATATAAGTCAACTCATCAAATAATAGAGTATATCATTATCAAATGTCATTTCATTGATTCATAATGAAAGTTGCAAAAGAAAGTTTTGAATTTTGTTAAAATGCCTCCTTATAGATGTAGTGTTAATGTAGTTGGTGCTATTTTTAAACACTTGAAAGAATGAGAGATTAAGAATATATATTTTTTCAATATTAATGGATGATGCTTTATATAATGATTCATGCATAAGTCTTAAAAAATCCATTATGGAGAGATAAGAACTTAATCCTTCAAAGGAAGTTGTTCTATGTTTGATGTTGTACACACATAATAAACTTATTAGTTCAATATGAACTACCTAAGATTAAAGGTATCATTCATAATGTATGTGAGAGTATCAAGCTTATTAACCACTCAAATACTTAATTGAAACTTTTTTTATATTGTTCATCAAGTGTAGCTAAAATATAATTGTCCTACATGTTAGAACTCCACGTATAAGATGTTATCTACTACTACTAAATTTAAAGAAGTATTTCTAAGATTTAAAGAAATAAAGCCATATTATGAGCATGTTCCACAGCCTGAGGATCAGGTGAAAATGAAGAATGTTTATTAAATTTTGGAGGTTTTCAATATAGCCACTCACATCACCTCGTAGTGATTATCTCACATTTAACTTGTATTTGACTGAAATTTATAGAGTGAAGGAGGTATTTGATTTTGTAGTAAAGAACAAACAATACTTTATGAGACATATAGCTTTGGCAATGAAGGCAAAATTTAATAGGAATTAAGGCCAATGTAACTTGTTGATAGTAATCATTAGTATTTTGGATCCATATTGTAAGCTTTTAGGTATTAAGATGTGCTTTCCATTGATCTATCATTTAGAAATAAGGTTAAAAAGAATGTAGAAATAGCAGAGAATGAATTACATAAGTTTTATGATTAATATGTCTCTATTAATTTAGATGATATTACTTTTGGTAGTAAAGGTAATAATAGTTTTCTTGCCTTAAACATCTCATGTGCAAATACATTTAACTCTTTAGTTTTCTTTGGATGGTCCAAGTTTATGAATCGTGTACATAAGAAAGAAAGTGTCCTCCTACCAAATTAGAGCTAGACTTATATTTTGAAGAAAGTGTATACATATGTGACGTAACTACTGTACTTACTTTTAATGTGTTAGAGTAGTGGAAGGCAAATATACTAAAGCATAAAATTTTATCAAAGATGATAGGAGATATACTAGCTATTCTAATCGTAACTATGGTATTTGAAGCTATGTATAGTATAGGTGGAAGAATCATCAATTCTTTTTGTGCTTTATTGGTTAAAGAAATTGTTCTGGTTTATGATAGGGATTGGTTATGCAACAAGTATGAAGTAAAAAGGAAAACAAGGGTACATCATATATATATATATATATATATATATATATATATATATATCTTTGTTCATAAGATTTTCTTTTTCTTGTGTTCTTTTTTTAATAAGAGATTATTTGTTTATTTATGCATAAGGAAGTAAATCAAATAGAAATTGCAATACCTAAATCTTGAATATTGGTGACAATTAATAGAAGTTTTAGGTCCTAATTGTCAATATTAATATTGATTGGATTTGATTATTATTTTTATTTTACTTTTGCTTTCATATTCACAACATTAAATTTTATATATGTAATGAATTTATATTATTTTGTCAATAGTAGTTTTAGTTTTAAATAAATATGACTACAATTTGTTATATTTAATATTAAGAATTTTATTTAATAAAATTGTAGATAAAATTTAGTTCAATATACTATTTATTTTACAAATTTAATAATGTATTTCTTTTTACTAAAATTCTTGTCACTAACTTGCTACCCTAAAGATTATAAGCTCATTAATGGCTTTTTTTTTTATAATTTCAATAGTTAACCTTAAATAAGTCAGCAAAATTAAGTTAAGCTATATTGAAATTTTGGTATATAAATAAGTCATAATCCAAATTTAGGCTAAAAAATTCTAAAATTAGGCTAGCCTATTTATGTTAAAGCCTGGTTTGGTTTGACTCATTTCCACCCCTTAATCTTACTAGACATTGATAATTTAATTATAAGGTAAGCAAACTCTCTCATGGACTTACTATAAAAGAACTTAATGAATTTAATAGCATGGATATCATAAGGAGTACAATTTGATTACTTGTTATGACATGATAACTTGCCAAGAAGTGACAACAAAAATGATTTCACATTTTACATTTCATAAGTATATAATAAATAAACTTCCTTTTGACTTTCAATCATCCTTGTCATTTTACAAACCCAACCTTATTCCTTTAAGGTTAACTTTATCCCTTTACAAACAAATACAAAAATATGGTGTACAAGCCTCAGCATAAGCATTGTTCATTCCTACTATCATCATCTCACTATTATGGCATAAGTACATACCAAATTTAATAAAATCATAATCTAGTTGGTTTCACAATAACTTCAATAAAGTTTAATTATTAAAATGCCAACTAAAATATCATTTCATAAGTCACATGATTACCATACCTCTTTACATGGTCTCATCACATTCATTGGTTATATAACATAATTACACATACTTATTTTACTCCTAATTATTCTATCAAGATCATATGATCCCATACCATACGTATAGGGAGATATAATATATTTAAAAATCCTTAGAATATATAAATTTTTAAAAGAAAATAGTGTATAATTGATTATATAATCGATTACATGAGTCTAGAGAATGAAGCCTAATGTATAATAAATTATGTAGGCTTAGAGAGTAAACCTTTGTTTTATAATCTATAACACCTTAAAGTTGTTTTAAAGTTTCTTAGTTATTTTATTAGTGATTAAGTCAGTTCAAGTTAACAAACTTATTCTTTTGAATATTTTAGTATAACTTTTAAATGATCTTTTTATATATAAATAAAAAATAATTTATTTCTTATAAGACTTATTTCACATGAAAATAAGTCAAAAAACTTTCCATGGACCAAGCATTTCCATAAAATGGTTAAGAAATGAAAAGGTTATGACCTTTACAAGTTAAGCCTAAGAAACTAATTTTTTACATTCACCTATTTTAAACTTTTATCCCTTTTTTAGTGTAATCTAAAAATACATGAGATATTAGCATAAACTACTGTCATTTAGAAAGTAAACACAAATACCTTTCTAATGATAGATAATTTGCCAAAAATAGGTGTAAGACAAAGAAATTGTGACCTTTTACAGTCAGGTTAACAAACTTACCTATCATAATCAATTATAAAGTTATAAAGACTATTTAAAACTCATTATATTATCTATTATGAAGTTTTAGAGGTTATATAATTGATTGTGGAGCAAAAATTACATATTTGAAATTTTAGATGCATTTTAAAAAGAAATATGATGCATAATCAATTATGCATAACAAAAACTCATTAAACCAGTTGATATCAAGGCATTTCACTTGATTAATCCTCATTTTTAACATTTCCAAACTTTCTCAGACATATTACCTTTTCCTTGTTTGGTAAACCCAATGCCCTTATCTCTCTATTTCTTATCTTTTTCTTTTTTCCTAAGTTCAAACCATTTTAGATCATCTCCCAAGTAAAAGAATCTCCATATAAACTTAAAGGATTGAGCTTATCTCTACTAAGATCCATAAACTTTATGAGGCTTAAGTGATTCTACCATTTTTTCCTAATATTTCACTAAGCTTTTAGTAAGATTTCTATAATTACTTCTTTGATTTCTAATTCTATTGAAAAACCTAATTGATTTTTTATCTCCATTGTGGAGAATTGATCAAAGGCTCCCAAACCCTAGAACCTACAAATTAGTCTAAAGATTTCTTTTACTCATTTGGTGAGTAACCTTTCCTTAAATTTCTAACTTTAATTTTCTCTATTTTAATATCATTATACTTGAGGTTTAACCTATGAGTGATCTTTGCCTTTTATTGACTTATTTCTTATCTAAATATTTTTTAATTTTATAAATTAAAATCATGACGAATGTTAGAAGTTTACGAGCTAATGAACCCAATAATGAAAAATCATCCATGGGTTTATAAGCTTAAAGAAGTAAACATGAAGAAGAAAATAGTAGACAACAAACTCGTCTTTAGGTTGTAAATTTTATGTAGTAAATAATGAATTAAGTTATTAAAGCTTTTAATCAAAATCAAGGGGAAAACCAACATAGAACTAAGATAACTATGATAAAGATCAAGACCATAAGGATGAATATGAGCATATATTACCTCTCTTAAAAGGGTTGTTGAGAATAAATTTCATATAATTCATGAATGTCTTAAGTTGAAGCCTCCTTGCTATTCTGATATCAATCCAATTATGGATTCTCACTGCTTTTTAAATCAAATTAAGTAGTATGCAAGAATATTGCAAAGTCTTGACCTTTTACTAGTAGAGCTAGTAGGCTACCAATTGGATAATCTTGCTCAATACTTGTTTATAAGTAATGTTAAGAAAAGAGATCCTTATACAAAGCCCTTAAATTAGGTAACTTTTTAATAAAACTTCATTAACTATTTCCTACCTTTAACATGAGTCAAACTAAGTTAGAGAATTTGAATACTTAAAACAAGGGTACTTTTATATTAATGAATATGATGCACAATTTACTAAGCTATTTAAGTACGTAGATTATTTGATCCTTATTGAAAAGGTAAAGTTAAGAAATTTGTCTAAGTGTTACATTATTATTACTTTAAAAAGATCCACTTCAATGATACTATAATTTATCAATAAGTGTTGGACTAAGTACTAAAACTTGAATTCAAAACCAAAGAAAGACATGAGCATGAGATGTTTATAGGTCGTAGGAAAAGATATAGATCAGAAGGGCCAAGCCACATGCAACTTGCTAAAAAGATACCCTTTTAAGGAATTTCTTATAGAGAAAGATGGTTTTACTTCAAGGCTAACGTCATTTTTTAGTGCTTGAAATGAGTCCTCTAGTGCAAAAAATCAATGAAGTTACCCAAATCCTTTATTGAATTACTAAAGAAATCCTCTTTAAGCCCATAATATGGTTAAGGGCACCATGGTGTTTCCAATGTTGCTCCTATCTTAATGGCCTATATGGACGACTTAGTGGGTTATGTTTCAAATGTGGTCATGAAAGGCACAAGGGAAAGAAATGTCTCTAAAACCTTTTTAGCAAAGGTGCTTAATCAAAATAATATTTACTATATTATTTCCTCCTATTTCATATATTTTAGTGAGTTACATATGATTAATTTCACATAATTGGCCCTATTTTGTAATTTAGGGTTAGTTTTATAATATTTTGAATTTATTTGGTTAATGCTAAATTTTGATACTACTTCTATTTTTTTAGCTATATTTTTTGCTCTAAATGTTAGATTAAGATATTTTTTATATTGTTGAAAAACTTAAAGAATGATCTACAATTTTGTTATTTTGGTTAAAACCCAGTTCTTACTCCTTCAATCCTTTATTTAGTTAAGATATTGAAGCTCTATCTTTGTTCCAACTGAGCTAGCTTTCATTTTTAGGTCATATCTAGAGCTACATAGGTCTAATCAATGTGAAACTAGCACCTAAATTTCCATAAGACCCAGCTCTACAAATTTTATGTTTATGGATTAATCAAATTACATTATTTTAATGATTTTATACTAGTTGGAAGTCAAACCTATGGGAATTTACTGCTATAACTGTTAGAGTAAATTGCTTTGTAAAAAATAGGTATAGGCTTTTAAAAATTAGGAAAGCCTTATTCACATAATCTTAAGAGGTATATAATCTAGGTTTAATCGGGTTTTAGGTTAATTAGATCAAATAAAATGAGAGAACTCATTAGACACAAAAGACTTTTACACACTTAGTAGATAATTTTTCTCTTTTTTTTTCTAATTCTTGTGTTCTTTAGTTATAGAGGGCTAATTTTGAAGTTAATTCAAGGAGTTTAAGGCTCATCTCTATTAGATTATGAGATTATGATTTGTAATATTAACTTTCTTTAATTAATTTTTCTTTTTCCCTAATTACTTATATTGATTTCTTAAAATTACTTATGTTTAATGTTGATTTGGGAAAATTAGTGTTCATCCTTGTAATTTTTGATATTTTGCATTTTGATATTTAATTACACAGGGTAGAGGGTTAAGGGGTTCATTTTAAGGATTATATTGATTACTTAATTTGACTAATCTTAATTGATCAAATCCTATATTATTATCCAGTATAGGATTCAAGAATTATTTCAAGGGTTTCCAGTAATTTAAGCTTGAAAAATTAATTAAAAAACTCAAATCCCAATTGATTAATGATTAAACCAAATTAGAGCTCTTAATTCCTTAAATTGGCTGTTTCATTACATTAATTTTCTTTTTTCCTTGATGTTTAATTTGTGTTTTACTTTGTTTAATACATTTGTTTTATTTCAATTCACAAACCCCCCAATTTTGTGTTCTACATAATTCTACATTTTGTTATTGCTTACTGTTACATTTTGTATTTTGTTATTATTTCATTTTGTCAGGATTTTATGTAAATTGCATTTGCATACTGTTTGCATTAATTTCTTCTATTTTTAGTGCATAAATAATTCAATAATTGTGTAATCATTTTTAATGGATAATTAAGAAAAGATAAATTAAGAGATCACTAAGGGTACAATCTAATTGTTTCATTTTGCTATATTATTTTAGCAATCCAATTTTTAATCTAATTTTGATGCATTATGACATGCTAATTAGTGTTACTTAATCTATTTTTCATTGGGATTTTCCAACACCTTCACCTATGAATCTTGTAAGAAATTAACTAACACCTACAAAAAGTGTGGATACTAGTAATTGAGGGAAAAGGGCTAATGGAAGCCAAGCTTGGGTTTACATATTAATAAGTTAGAAAGCCCAAGCCTCATATGTCATTGTGATAGGCATTTTATTTTATAAACTGATGATATTCTTATTAAAGCATTATTTAACCCTAGTGCCACTTTCTCATTTATTTCAAGAAATTTATCACCTTCTTACTAAATAGCTTTAGTGGAACTAAAAAAGTTCAAGGAACAACTACAAGGACTTAATAGATAAGGGCTTTATTCATCTGATTCTTCACCTTGGGGAGCTCTAGTGATTTTTGTTAAGAAAAAGGATGAATCTTTAAGGTTGTGCATCGATTATCACTAGTTGAGCTAGGTTATAGTTAAGAATAAATGCCTACTTCCCTGCATAGATGATTTATATTATCAATTGCAAGGGGCAAAATACTTCTTAAAGATAGATTCTTATTTGAGCTACCATTAATTGAAGATTTTTTAGGAAGATATTATAAAGACTACTTTTGGACGTGTTATAACTATTATGTCCTAATTATGTCCTTTAAGCTAAATAATGCCTTGGTTGCTTTCATAAACTTGATGAATCAAGTGTTTAAAATTTTCTTGGACAAGTTCATAATTATGTTCATTAATGACATTTTAGTGCAGTCAAAAAGTAAAGAAAAGCATGTTCGACATCTTAGAATCATGTTACAAACCTTATATGACCACCCATTATATGCTAATTCTCTTGGTGCAAGTTTTGGATGACCAGTGTGAAGTTTCTTGGCCATGTTACATCATAAGAAGGAGTGTAGGTAAATTCTTAAAAGATAAAAGCTATAAAGAATTGGCCAGGACCTACATTGATCATAGAAATTTAGAGTTTTCTTAGGTTGGCAAGGTGGTATAAGATATTTGTTAAGGATTTCTCTATATTATGCCGTTGACAAAGTTAATACAAAAGGGAGTTAAGTCTTCTTAGTTAGATACATGTAAAAATAGTTCCCAAAAGTTAAAAATATGTTTGATGTCAACCCCTGTTTTGGCATTACCTTCTAGCATAAGCAGGTTTATGATGTACTATGATGCTTTTAGGATTAGTTTTAGGTGTCTTTTAATATAGTAAAGTAAAGTGATAGTGTATGCTTCATGATAGTTGAAAAGACACAAGTAAAATTATCCTATCCATGATTTAGAAATAATAATGATGATTTTTACATTGAAAAATTAGAGGTATTTCTTATACAGTGAAAATTATGAAATTTATATGGACTACAAGAGCTTAAAGTATATTTTCAAGTAGAAAGACTTGAACTTAAGGCAAAGAAGATGGATAAAGCTTGTCAAGGATTACAACTGCTCAATTCTTTTTCACCTTTGCAAGGCTAATATGGTAACAAACTTATTGAGTAGAAAGTCTACAGATAAGGTGAATGAAACATCTCTTAAAGATCAAGGAATTTTATTAGCTCAAGTTGTAATTCAATTTGTTCTTGTTGAGTGAATTAAAGATACCTAAAAGATTAATTTGAATTATACAAAATTGGTGAAGGATGCAATTAAGAAATTGGAGCCAAGTTTAACTATTGATGAAGGAGGAATGATTTGTAATGAGGGGTGAATTCGGGTTCCTTCAAGTCTGTAAAATGAGTTATTACATCAAGCCTATAGTTCTTCATGCATTATGCACCCCAGAGTAGCTAATATGTATTATGACATAAAGAATACCATTTTATGGAAATGAATGAAGAGAAATGTGTTTAACTATACAATGAAATGTTTGATATGTTAGCAAGTAATGATAAAACATTAACATTCACTAGGCACTAATAACTTCCTATCCTGAAGTGGAAGGGCGAATATGTAATGATAGATTCCTTAACATGATTATTGTAGGCTTAAAAGGGATATGACTCTATTTGGATTATTATGAACCAATTAACTAAAATAGCTTATTTCTTACTAATTAAAAACACCTTCTCAATAACCTAATATGCCCAAATGTATCTTGAAAAAATGGTGCTATTTCATGGAGTGACAATCACCATCATATCCAATTAAGGTATGTAATTAATAGCCTTTTGGCAGTCATTCGAACTAGTTATGGAAACTTAACTACAATTTAGCACAACTTTTTACCCACAAACAAAAAGGTAGTTAGAGTAAATAATCTAAAGTTTGGAAGATATGCTTAGGGATTGCACCCTAAATTTTGAAGAAAATTTGGAAATATACTTGCCATTAATAAAATTTGCTTATAGCAATAGTTACTAATCAAGTATTAAGATGGCTCCATACAAAGCACTATATGGTTGAAGGCATTGATCTTTAGTAGGGTGGTTTGAACTAAGAGAGGAAAAACACCTAAGACTAGATTTAGTAACTAATGCCTTGAAAAAAAGTTTAAGTTATTACATATCAATTAAAGACAGCACAAGATTGACATAAATCTTATGCAGATAAAAGAAAAAAAGAATTAAAGTTTTAAGAAAAGGATACAATTTCTTCAAGGTTTCACCCATAAAAGGTGTGATGTAGTTCAAAAAAAAGGAAAAATTAACACCTCGCTTTGTTGGACCTTTTTTTATCATCAAATATATATATGGGTTTTAGTTTATCATTTGAAATTACTAGATAATTTGTAGGCTATCCATCCAATATTCCATACTTTTATGCTCTAGAAATATATACTTAATGTATCCCATATGATTAAAGAGGAACCATTGCAATTAGACTTAAATTATCGTACAAGGAGCAACCATTTAGGATATTGGACCGTTAAATCCAAAAATCAAGGTCAAAGAGTTTCAATCATGAAAGTTCTTTGAGAACAACATGGAGAAGATAAAGTTACATATGAGCTCGAATATGTAATGTAGTCAAAGTATCTTTATTATTTGATGAATGCGAAAGTTTATTGCCAATTTAAATCTTGTATACTTTGGCTAGGGTAGTAAATGCTTTAAAATTTAAGGATAAATTCTTTTAGAGGAAGAAGTACTATTACATCCATTGAAGTTTAAAATATTTTATTTAGAAATAAATAATTATGATAAGCTTGTAAATAAAATTTCTTTCATTAAGAAATGACCTATAAATGACTAAATAAGTATAATTAAAAGTTAAAAAGGACTAAAAATGAGTGTGTGAAAGAGGAAGAGATCTAGGAAAACATTTCCTAAATTACCCTTAGAGTTGAGCACTTCATTTTTTGTCTAAAAAATTGCCTCATTCTTTTTTTTTTTTTCTCTAAAATCACTCAACTCATCATTTTCATATCTTAACAAAGCAATATCTCTAATCTTCCTTTTTATCTCTTCACTTAAGAAATTCTACTTTTCAACTCATGAAACTTCTCTTCTACTTCTCCTTTTGAATCTAGGTAATTAAGGATTTTAAAAATCAAATGTACATTAAAAACTTTAAATCCTATTTCTTGATTTTTTATGTTTAAGGGCAAGCTCACCTTTAATCCTATTGCTTATTATCTTTTTCATACAAGATGAGTAAACATTCTACTTGGATTTGGATGTTTTTGAATGATTTGAGTTAAATTTTAGGTTTTTCTTATAGTTGAATGAAATTTGAGAAATTGATTCTAAGGATTAATGTTTAAGATGTGATTGTTGTTAGATCTAGAGCATATAAGGTGGCTTTTTATACTTTATATTAATATAGTTAAGTAATTTACCTTAAAAAGTGAGATTTATGCAAGAATTCTTCAAAAAAATAGTGTTTTTCATTTTAAAATCTATAGAAAACCATGCTGCAATTAATTATGCCTTAAGAATTGCTCTATGGAAGGCCATAGTGAATTATACTTTAAAAATCTACTCTTTAAAAGTATATAATTGATTATATACTAAAGCCTTGCATTTTGAACCCTTATAATTTATTACATAATCAACTATGCCTATACATAATTGTTATTTGGGATTGCATAATCAATTATAAGTTATGAATTTTTAGATGTTATTCAATATAAAAGTTTCAAAGCATGTAATTTATTCTATGATGATAATATGAGTTAATATGCATTTAATGATGTTGAATGGATAATTTGGAGCTATGCGAAGAGGCATAGTAATGTTGAAATGGGTGAATATATGTTTATGAATTTATCTTGCAAAAATTGAATTAGACTTATATTATTGATCATCAAAATAAAGATTGGGGGAAAATTGATGATACTTATGAGTTGAACATTGGATTCAAATTTTGTTTGTAAAGGATAAAGATAACTTTGAGGGATGAAGATGAGCTTATAAGAGATAAGGATGGATGAGAGTCACAAGGAGATTTACTTGCTTTCTATCTTTATATGCTCGAGACAATATTCAATTGTTATTCTTGAATTAGTGAATTATGAAATTTGGCTATTTGTTATGCATATGAAAATGTCATAATTACTAATAATTTGATTGTGGATTGTCTAAGAGATAAGTTATGAGTAAAGGAGGGTAAATCTAGTTGGTAGATTTTAATTGTTTTAGAATATTTACTCATTAAGGTTCATATTTACCTTGTTGTATTTAAATTTGCATACTCTCAAATTCAATTTCATTTACCATTACTGCAATGAGGATAAGCCTTTTGGGTTTCCTCTTGGCACAATTATGGGCAGTATTTGGATATTTTGCTTGTAAATAGATACATTTTTTAAGTCTTTCCTTAAAGGGTCTTGGTTTATAGAATTAATAGTTAGGTAAAGGTTATTTTGTCCATAAAGACTAGTTATGCTAGCTTACTTTTTTGAAATTGTTTAGGATCATTAACAAGTCTAACTTCTCTTCTTTTGTAGAAACCAATTCCATTAATATCATTGCAATTATTTACTAATGCTAATTTTATTACTAGATGCTTATACTATTCTATGTGTGTGTATATAGAGTAAGACTAGGTTAGGTTGGTCGAATAGATTCTACATTAGTTACAATTGGGCAAGGGTCATGACATGTTTAATTTCAACACTAAACATTTCAATATTATCAAACACACGTGAAGTTAAAAATTCACCAATTATTTTTAATAATATTAAATACAATAATTATTCTTTTTTTTATTTAACTTAACATAGTTATTTTATTTCCACTATATATGGTTATCTCTTTCGAAACTTCATGCATATAGGCTAATTTTTTTCTTCTTTGTTTTGTTGTTCACCATTAAAGTTCTCATCCAAAAATTGTGATAATAAAGTGGACAACTTAACCAAGTTTGTTGCTTAATTGGACAATTTTGAGGAGGTTATTGATGAAATTGCATCTAAGACATTTGACTAGTTTTCTTTGCAAAGGTTGTTCACCACTATTTCAATTGTAGTTGTAAAGAAAAGTATCAATGTAAGGTGGTTACAAAATCAATGACTATTATTATAGGTGAAGCTATTATAAGAAAGATATGCAAGTTGGAAGCAATGAATCAAAGTTTGATTTATAAAATTGTTGTTTTGCTATAAAATATTATCGAATTGACTAGTAATTTCAAAATTTTGGAATGCCAAAAATCAAGATTAGAAATTCATATTAGTATACTAAAAGAGTAAAAATAAGCAAGTTTATGATGTTCCAAGATTTAAAATTTTTATTTCCATATAGTACACTTTCTTGTGGGAGTTTTTTTAAAGTGGGTTGGTAAAGTTATATTGCGACATGTTATTCTAGCCCTCAAATTAGTGGGTCTTCAATTGTATCCATATAAGAGGTTGAGAGCCTATTCTCATAATTGTATAGTGACACCACTAATCACAGTATTATAAACTTTTGCCTAATTTTAATCATCCGTCCCAACAACAAATTTTCAACATCAATCTTGTTTGTGGTTAATAGTTAGTACATCAATTTTCATCATCAAAGAACCTCCCTGAGCCATAAAGGAGAGGCAAAGAATTGACAATTATCCAAATAAATATAAGAAGGCTCTAGGATTTCAAAAGTTAGAGTGCTCAATTTCATAAAAAATGGTGAGGATTTAGCAATACTTTCTACGAAAGCAAGATATGAAAGTGAAGTAATGCCTCTTATTTAGTTTGCAACAACGAAATGCATTACAACTTTTCACTCTCCATCAAGAAGCCAACATAACATGGAAGGCAACAAATATAATCTAATGCTAGGATATGTCACTACAGTATTATCATTTTAAGTTGTAGGTTACTATTTGTTCTTTTAAGTGTTGCAATTGCAATTTTGTTTTTCTCTAGGTTTGATTCCAACTCTGTAATAGTTTCATTCTATCACAATAAAAAAAGAAATAATGAATTAATGAACATTTTTTTATTGTATTTAACTAGATATATTTAGTGCAATTAAGAATCTTTCATCATAAAATCCTTTATAATCAAGAGCACAACGTTGTTTATTTATTTTTGATAAAATACATTGCATCATCTAAATTATATTTCTAAATCAATTTATCTTCTCAATGTCAAAATCCACCACTTAACCTATGTAAAATTATAAATAAAATGAAGTTATTGTCTTTAATTTTAAGATGAATTTAATAATAATAAAAATATTTAATGTTAAAATTAAGTAATAAGTTTTAAGTGTTGAATCTAATTAATATTAAATTTATAATGTTTGAATAATTTCATTTAAGTTATTAATTTAATTACTAATTTGGTAATTTAATCTCAAAGTATTAAATTTTTGTATTGTTTCAGTATTATCCTTAATTATAATTTTAAAGATTTTTATATATAATATTTTTAATTGCTAAGTACTAAATTTATTAAGTGAAAATTTTGTATGGTTTATATAATTTCTTATTTTAAGCATTAAATTTAATTAATAATTTAAAAAATTTGTCACCAAATATTAAAATTTTATATAATTTCAAAATTATGATTTTAAGTTATACCATAAATAAAAATTCATGATTTCTTCCACTTTGATGGGGTGGCAATGTTGTTTAAATTAACTCGTCTATTAAATGTGTTAAAAGTGATTATTCATTTAATTCGTTTGATAGTTTTAATTAAAAAAATTATTTTATAAAATTATCTATTAAAAATAATTATTTTTTATTTTTTATAAAAATTATTAATAAAATATTATTTTAAATTATTATTTATTAAAATATAAATTTTATATCTTTATTATATATACTTATTTATAATTAAATTATTAATTATTTTTCAAATAAATTTTTTAAAAATTTTAAATAAAATTTTAAATGAATTAACATATTAATCCGAATAGGTTATATCATTTGTGCCAATCACCCGTTGAGCATGGGCTGGCATCCCTTTCTATATATCTCAGCGCCGCCGCAAGCACCCCCGTGCTCTAGTTCTGTCCTCCTTCTTCCGCCTAGTCTGTCTCCAATAACCACTTAAACAACTGGCAGGAGGGACTGCAGCCCGTCTCCGGCAACGGTTTGACGGAGGCTCCTCAGTTGAACCGATACCCAAGTAGTAAGCAGGTGCTTTTTGGTAAGAACTTTATTTTAAGCAGAATTGGTCAAGAGAGCTGGTGATTAACCAGGTGCTTTCCAGGGGATAAATTCCCAAATTTAAGTTGAATTTTCTGTGCCGTGGAACTGAGCAATATGGTTCATTTTTCACTGCAGTTCTGCATTAGCGTACCCGGGTTTTCTTCAATAAGGAAAATTTTTTTTTTCTTGGGTTCAGCATGTCACATTGGGGATATCTTTAATGTGGTACACTTATGTGCACGATCTAATTTAGATTTACGCGGCACTTAGTTGGGTTGGATTCATTTGTTGGATCGTTATGCTTAATTGATATAATGGCTGGGAACAAGGATCTATTTCCTTGACTTGTTTTGTACCGAGGTGGTGGGCATCATTCTTGGGACTATCTTTTGGCCTAGAATTGAATAGAAGATTAATAGAGCTAATGATCATAAATTTGGTGCATATTTTCTTTTGAAGGGTAAGCACCATGTTTGTTTCTATGCCTGGTTGGCTTCTTTAGGTTAGCAGTTCTTTGCTTGTAATGCGTCGTTTTTTTTTTCTTTTTTTCCCCCTCTCTCCCTTCCCTGGGTGGTGAGTGAAAATGGAGAAATGATTACCTTCTTTTTGATTGAAGTATCCTTGCACATAAACATGTTTCCTTGAAGTCTTCGTGCCCTAATTTCACATGCTACCAGGCTCCTTGGCAGCTCTTAGCCTTTTGCTCTTGGAATCATATCTGAGCTAGACACTCAAAATCACAAGCTGTCAGTGTCCAATACATTTTACTGTTTGAAGTTGAGCTAGAGTGTTTCGTAATATTTTGAAGCCTATCTTTATTTTGGGATTTCCGAGTATTCATGTCGGAGGCTCATGAAACTGCATTTGCAAAGAAATTGCAAAGTACACAATTTAAATTCTGAACTTGGGGTGATATCTTCTATTATTTTTACTCTTCAAGTGCTTCTTGAATAATTTTAGTACTATAGCTCATTTAAGTTGCTGCTCTGTAATCTTAGGAATCCATTTGATTTGGTTATCCTCGTTCATTATTTTATCTGTTGAACCTGTGTTAGGAGCTCTTAGCTTCATTGTCATCAAATTTAACTCAGAAGTTGCTTCTTGAGCATATGAAACAAATGCTTCGTGTGAAATTTAAAGGGCTAGGGTTCTCTACAAGCATTTTTGCATGTTATTAAATGTACTTGTGCAAGTTCACAGAGATTTTATTGGGAGTCTCATCCATTCTGTTGCAATTTTTAATTTCTTTCAGTCTTCTAAATTTAGTTTCAAATGCAATAGGATGTCTATTGATGAAATCAAGTGACTTGTTTGAGTTTAAACATATTAGTTTGCACTTCATTTTTTGCCTTCTTTGTTTTGGGAGTAGACTGTGTGTGAGCTCATTCTGAAAATAATTTGATTTTAGTGAGTACACCTATAAGATTCTATGCTAGACAAGACAATTCCATCCCCAGTGATACACTTCATTTATTCTTTGGTTCCTATCCTATTTCATCATGGTAGCCATAATATATCAAATTTCACCATGGTAGCTATAATATATTGAAATTCCATACGATGTGATTCATTTGCTTTTTATTCATCTTGAAAGGAAGATCAAGTTTGACTGAATTCTTGGTTTTCTTGCAGGACAAATATAACAAGCATCTGCTTAAAATGTTTCTTCGACGAATTTTAGGATCATATCCTCATTCAAAAAGGATGTTCAGCTCTCTTGGTAGTAATGACCTTGCTAGTGCAATAACAGAACTCAACAAGGTAAAGTTTTTCTGATTGCTCCAGTCATTTTTTTTTTTTGGGGAAAACTTGGTAGGCACTAAGAATACGAGGAGATTATTGGCTAAATATGACAGCAGAATGCAAGAATGAGATTACATCCACTTCCAAATATGTTATATATCCTTTCCATTTGCTGTAGATCCATTTTAATGAGCAAGTGACCCGCTGTTCACCTTTAGTAGTGTCATATTGAACAGTCAGAGTGACTAATCTAACCAAATATCCATATAACTTCTAGTTTGTGATTTGTCTCTTAGTATTTGATGAAAATTATCTCTAACAATTATGTCTGTTGAAATATTCATTTTGAGTTTCTCACACCATTCCAGGAAATGGGATCAGTATTTGGTGAACCTCCCTCAAATGCACTTGCTAGCTCTGTAGGCGGTAGTCCTGTGAATCTAGAATCCCAATCATTATCTGAAAGGATAGGTGGAACTTCTTTTGGGTTGACTCATACTGACAGTACTGGGGAAGCTCAAATGGTTGACGTGTCTCCAAAAGAAGATAGCAAGAGAACCGCCATTGCTGGCTGCAAGGTAATTCTTGGAAAGAAGGTGTTTGACCTGGTCTTAGCCAATCAAATGGCTAAAGGAGATGTGCTAAGTGTGGCAAAAATTGCAGGCATAAGTGGAGCAAAGCAAACTGGCAGCCTGATTCCCTTGTGCCACAATATAAACCTGACACACTTGCGGGTGGATTTGATGTTGAATCACGAGGACTTCAGCGTAATGATAGAAGGGGAAGCTTCATCAACGGGTAAAACTGGGGTGGAGATGGAAGCAATGACAGCAGTGACCATTGCTGGCTTAACAGTGTATGATATGTGTAAGGCTGCTTCAAAAAATATAGTGATTACAGATGTAAGACTTAAGCATAAAGCTGGTGGAAAGAGTGGCAACTGGTCTTGGGGGCAGGAAAGGTAGGTTCACTAGTTGCGTTTTCAATGATACTGAAAATAAGTAATATTGAAGCATCGTTTTGTCTGTCCTGGAAAAATTTGTGCTTGTAACAGACAAAGCTCAGGTAGGGTAAATATTAGGCTGGCTATTTGTTCTCATTATCTTTAATAATACTTTGTAGAATCAGTTGGTTCTTGTTAGCCCTGGTATTCTGTTCAACATCTAGTTATCATTACTACAATTTTTTTTTGGGGGAGAAGACTCTCCTAAACAATAGAAATTCGGGAAAAGGCCCATCAAACTTATAATTTACCAATTAATTCTCATTTTTCCTTTTTGTGAATTTGAAAGTAAATTTCTGTCTCCTATATCTTCTTTGGTTTCCATTAATTAGCGGTTGTTAAGGTTTTTTTATTAGAATTTTTATTTCATGTTTGGCGATGTGTAGTTGTATTTATATGTACACAATACATTATCACGGTTCACGTGTCCATGTGTCCATGTTTTTTTGGTAGTGTTTTGTGTCGTTGATGCAAATACGATTACACCAAAAAAATCGTAATTATAGTGGGTTTTAGCAAAGTGCAGCACTTACTCAGCATAAAATGTTGTCACCGGTACCACTCCAAGTGTTGATACATTGTGAGTTTTAGCAAAATCGTAATGATATATATAATTAACAAAATTAACAAAATTAAATTGGATATATATAATTTTAATTAAATACTTGAACATGTGTTGTGAAATTATGTACAAAAAGTAACATGATAAAATTACATACAATATTATCATGATTTTTATTTAAAAACTCTAATGAAAAATTATATAATTTAATAAAATAATTAATTAAGTGAATGATGAATGTTAATTCTATATTTTTATTTTTACAGTTAAAGGGTTTAATTTGCAAGCTTTTGAAATTAATGGGAGCAAACTATAATCATCCTAAAATTGAAGAAGGAATTTTGTAATTTTTTTTTGAGCAAAATTATAGCCAAGTGGAATAACCACTCTTAGAATTAAAATATTAAAGTGACATTTGATTCTTGAAATTAAATATTTTTAAAAATCTTAATATTTTCAAGAATGTAAGGTATTTTTTTTTATTTTTAGAAACTATTTTTAAAATTTTTTTTCAAATCAATAAAAATAAGAAATATAGGGTTTCATTGCAAAACTGGCATCAAAAGTAAGAGAAGAAATTGAGAAAATATTAAAAAATTATTTTTATTTTTTATTTTTAAGTTACACATTTAAAATTATATTTTTTAAAATTGGATTTTGAATAGGAATTCCTATTTTTAAAAATAAAAAATAAAAAAATTTAAAAATAGTAGATAAATAGACTTGTAATTCCTAAGAACTTAATTCTTGAGAATATGATATTATCGTATTTGGTTCTATTAAAAATATTCCTATGAATGTAACAATATTATATTTTAATTATATTAACTATTTTAAAAATATTGTTAGGTTATAAATGATATTCTAATTAAAAATTAAATAATTATTAATGATTAATGATAATTAATAGTAATAGCAGTAACAATGGTAGATAATGATTATCGATAAAGGGTGATGGTTGGTAATAATCATCGAGAATAAATGATAATTAACGGTAGTTATAAAAAATAAGTGGTAGCCAACAATTAGTGATGAACGATGAGTGATGGCTAATGGTTGATAGTTGATGGCTAATAATGGTCATCGATAATGGATGATGATTGATGGTAGTCAATAATAATGAATGACAATTAATGGTAATCACTAGCCATGGGTGATAATGGATAATAATTATCAATGGTAGGTGATAATGAATAATGATTATTGATGGTGAGTGATGATTAATAATAGTGACTAATAATAAATGGTGGCCGACAGTAATTACTAACAATAATAGGTAATATTTAATGAAGTATTAATAATAATAAGACTTTTGTAAAAAAGTAGACAAAATAGTATATTTATATTAATTAAACTTTCCTATATTACTAGAGTATAAAATACTAACCTTCTCCATAAAAATATTTTGAAAAAAAATTAAACTAAAAATATTTTCAAAAATATTTTTTTAAAATTTGAATTAAGTATAAAAATATTACATTCCCTTAAAATAATTTTGAAAATATGAGAAATTTTACTAACTAAACATCGCTTAAAATATTTCATCCTTCTTAACAACAATTTTCTACTTGTTAATAAATAAAGTTTGCTCTGAAACATCATGCTATCCACACTGAACCCCGTGTTGTTGATGTCATTTTAGTTTTTATTATTTTTATAAAATGAAACATTATCATAAATAATTTGTAAAGTGAAGTATTTGAGAAAATAGTTTAGAAATAGTGTATATATTAGGGCTGATCAGAAAATATTAACCCGGCCCTAACTGACCGCCTAAACCCAAGTTTTGTTGGTTAGGGTCGGTTAAAATTTAATAAACGGTCGAACTCAGAGGGACTAAAATAAATTTTTTGAATTTCAGTTGAGGAAATTTTATAATTACTAACTGTGTAAAATTGAATTAACCAAAAAATTAGGGGCATAGCTGAAAATTGAAATCCAAATGGCATCGTTTCAACTTTCAACATTTTTGGCAGATGAAAATTAGGTTTTGTTTTAGCCCTCCCCGTGCTGCGCACATACTCTAAGTCTCCAACCTACTCACCCAGCCTCACTTTTGATCTCTCACCCTCATGCTCCTTCCGCCAAAGAAAACCCTAGAAATCTAAAACCTTCTTCCGCCACCTACGACTGCGCCTCTGTCAATCCTTACTACCCCACCGACTATTCTGACTTCTGAGATTCTCAAGCTTCTTTGCACTAAATAACTGATCTATTTCATTGTCACACTGCAAGCATCGCCTCAGATTGAGACAGGAAGGAAGCCTGTGAAGTGCGAAGTGCAAGTCTTCGAGAGTGTAGATTAAGGTAATTTCTGTGTCTTTACGAGTTTTATTCGTTGATTTTAAACCTTGATTTCATCCTATGCATCTGTGTATTTTTGGATTTCTTATCTTTGTTGTTTAGGGTTTTGTAATATATGATTTCATTTATGATTTGTGTGCCTGTGTGAGTTCATAAATGGGTATTTCCTCCTTTTCATTGTTTAATCTTAACTTCGTTGTGCTTTGGGTTTAGGGTTTGTCTCTGTGTTGTTTACCTTTGTTAATGATGGTTTTCTGTTTCTGAATCTAGGTTATTCGCTGATTGTGTCTGAGTTCATACATGTTCAGTTCTAATAGTGTCTCCATTTTCCCATATGCAATTTTAAGGTATGTTTATAATTTATTTAAATAGGAAGTCTGTTAACTTTTGAGCTTTGGTTGATTTTAGTTAAAGTCTTTGACATTTAAACAAGAACCAGAAATTTTATTGTAGAATGGGAGTCTAGTTCTGTCCACTTCTTTTAGATTTTTAAAAGAACTCAATGAATTACATCTTATTAAAGCCAAAATATGCGAGGAGAACAAGTTTTCAGATAGAATTTTTTTGTTTCTTGTTCTTAAAAACTAAATATGCGTTTTGCTAAACAACACATAATCAAAATACATTTAGGCCCCTAAATTACTTTACATTAATGTTATTCATTTTCTTATATTCAATCTTTCACCTATAATTAAAAAATTATATTTTATTTTGACCTTACAACCCTGGTTAAAGAATTTAGGAGGTCCACATTTAAATTAGAAATGAATTCAATCTTTTTCTCTTATCCAGAAAAAATAAATAAAGCACTCCCTTCCCCAAAACGGTTATCAACAAAAGAATTTTCTCTCATTTGTTTTTCCTATCACATGACAAATAGGACATACAAAACATGGGACAAACCATATGTATGGGGAGGATAGCTAAAATGGATTGAAAAACATAATGGACAAATAGAATGATCAAATACAGACAATACAAATAGCCAAAAATATTCTAATAAATCAAAGGGGGAACCTTCACTCATGAATTTCCATTCCAATTTCAATTGGTGTCAAGAGATGTGGACAACTATCACAGGAGACTAGTTGTTATGTAACTTCTTTGTAGGCTAGTCCTATGCATAGTTTATTTTTTAAATGTTTAGTGTCCTACTATTATTGTTTTCTATCAGCACTTATTTGTTATATATGCTTAGATGTGATATAGTATTGTCAATCATCTTAATAGTATGAGAACTTTATAATTTCAACTTCACTTGTGATTCAACTTAATATTTAACTGATTTTTGTTATGCCTCTTTTATGATATTTGGCTTTTTAAACTCATTATATTCTAACTTGTCTTAAAATATTTCATTTTTGAATAAAATGGGTGATGTCAATTTGCTTAATTTATATGACCTTATAGCAATATAGTTAGTTTAAAAGTTGCATAATAGGATTCGAATTTCATTGCCATATAGGAAGGTCCCATTGGAACTTCATAAATAAAAGGAATAATTATAAATCTTAGTAGCCATGTATGCATTGGAATTAGGATATGTATATTTTGGCTTTGATACCAACATGCATGTGTAGTTAAAAGAAAGGCCGAACCTATGAACCTATACACCCCTATTAAAAAGAACTATTGTTGCATAAAGGTTTCCAATGCTTGTTAAATCACTTCCTTTTTCTATGTGCTCTGAGTAGAACATTTATACACATTATAAAGTAAAGTATAAATAAATAAATGCCTAAAGATTCTAGTTGTGGATGTATACAAATAAATTTTTGCAATATGTTGTATTCATTATATGTAAATACTATATCTTATTTTATAAAAAAGATTAAGAGTAAAATAATATACTTCATTTCAAAATCAAAATCAGAATGTATTATAGTTTTTTTTTTTGCTATTATCTTTGTTTCAGTTTTTTTGCTGTTATCTTTTTTTCAGTTTTTTTAATGTATATAAATAATAGTCACGAGGAGAAAGTAGGGATTAAAACCCAATATGACCTATAGTTTTTACTTATAGTTTTTTAAATGGTTATCTTTTTCCAAATTTATTTGACTATTTTACTTGTAGTTTTTTTAAATGTTTTACTTATAGTTTTTACTTACAATGTGGCCTATAGTTTTTAATTCTTATTATTACTTGTGCTTAGTTAGTTTTCTAGGGCTATGGCTTCATTAATTTAGGCAAACTTTAAGTTATAAAATTTAACCTTACATTTGTTTTTCTATCTTGCAGGTTCCAATTAAGGCATGGAACCCAGTGAACCTTACCCCGATGGGGCAGTAGCTACTACTCCAAGTCAACAACATGCTGATCTACCAAGTCAGCCACTTTCCACCAATGGAATTAGTCCAACACCAAGTGAAAACCCTCCGGAGGATGCAAGTAAAAAGCCTCCAACTATAGTCTCCTAAGAAGAGGAAGAATGTTATGTCAAGAAAGCCTAGTGCCAACAAGCAAGTTGGGATTCAAATAAGAAGAAGGTCATCAGCATAAGAGCAGTTTAGAAAAGTGTCGGATGAAGAGGTCAGTGAACCTACTGCTGAGTGTATATACTGTGGTATTCGATTTTTATATGGTAGCAAAGAACATGGTACTACTAACTTGCTTGCCCATATTCCTAAGCGTCCCAAGTCTCCAAGTGCCCTTACCAATGACCCTACTCAGAAACTGTTAGAATTTAATAGGAGTTCTTTTGGTAAACAACTAATAGGTGCTATTCCCCATACAATTAACTTAAAAAAGTGTAGAAAGGCAATTGTATATTTTGTCATGTGTGATGAGCAATCTTTTAGGGTTGTTGAAGGGATTGGTTTCAAACATATGTGTAAAAGGTTGTGTCTTAAGTTAGATGTTCCTTCTAGACACACTATAGCTAGGGATTGCCTTAAAATTTACATTTAGAAGAAGGGTAGACTTAAATCATTATTAAAAAGTGATTGTGAGAGGGTGTGTTTGACCACTGATTGCTGAACATCAATGCAAAACCTTAATTACATGTATTTAACAGCACATTTTATAGACAGTGAGTGGAAATTACAAAAACATATTCTCAATTTTCAAGTTATTCTTAACCATAAGGGTGAAATAATGGGTAAATGCATTAAATCTTGCTTAAATGAGTGGGGGGGTTAGACGGGTGTTCACAATAACAGTTGATAATGCTAGCTCCAATGATGGAGCCATAGCATACTTGAAAAGGAGGGTGAAAAATTGGAAGATTTTGGTGTTAGATAGGGATATGATGCACATGCGGTGTTGTGCACATATCCTCAATTTAGTTGTGAATGAAGGGCTTAAAAAATACCATGATTCTATTTCTGTTGTAAGGCATGCAGTTAGGTATGTGAGATCATCTCCAAGTATGCTAGCCAAGTTCAAAGAGGCAATTCAAGTACAAAACATCACTTCTAAGTCCTTAGTGTGCCTAGATGTTTCCACTAGGTGGAATTCAACCTACCAAATGCTTTAATCAACTAAAAAATTTCAAAAAGCATTTGAAAGGTTAGAAAAGGATGATGGTGACTTCACATCTTACTTTCATGAATCTGAAACTAGAAGGGCACCTCTAACTAATTTAGATTGGGAAAATGTGAGGTCCTTCGTAAAATTCCTCAAGATTTTCTATGATGCTACTTTTTCTTTGTCTGGTTCACTGTATGTCACTTCAAATATTGTGTACAATCATGTTTCTCTTGTGCAAAGTGAGATAAAACACTGGACAAGTAAAGATAATGCAGATTCTGCATTATTTTTTGTGGCAAATGAAATGAAGGTCAAGTTTGACAAGTATTGGGGAAAGTTTGAAAATATGAACTCAATAATATTTATTACAAATGTCCTAGACTCAAGGTACAAAATGACATTCATTGAATAGTCTTTTGAGGACATTTATAGAGGAATCCTTGAGTACTATGGTTAGGAGTGTGAAGGCATCCATGGTAAGGATGTATGAATGGTATTCAGCTGAATATGAACAACCTTCTAGAAGTGTAGTAGATAACCAGACCATGTTAGGAGATACAACAAATCCAAAGGATCCTAGGCCTGGAAGCTTTGCTCAAAAGGCAAAGAGTGTTGTCTTTAGGTCACACCTAAAGAAGAAAGACACAATTGAGGCAAAGAATGAAGTAGATAGGTACTTGAATGAGTGTTGCGTAGATGAAGGTGAAAATTTTGATGTTTTAGCTTGGTGGAGAGTGAATGCATCTAGATTCGATGTGTTGTCCATAATGGCAAAAGATGTATTGACTGTTCTAGAGTGTCCACTGTTGCATTTGAATCTGCATTTAGCACGAAGGGCTGTGTGTTGGACATTTATAGGAGCTCTCTCTCTCCACAGACAACAGAGGCATTGATATGCACATAGAATTAGTTGAAGCCTACCAAATTTGATTTTAAATACATTGACATAATTGATGATTTCCAAGCTTATGAAGAGATAGAAAAAGATAATCAATATTTATAAATTATGCTTATTTTCTTATCCTAAATTTACAGTATAATTTGTGGTTGTTTTGTCTTTCTTTTCAGATGTGATGACTGAACTTGAAGGAGGCAAAAGTGGTGCTGGTGTTGGAGACAAAGACAAAGATGCAAATCAATCACAGGCATAGCCTATGGCTGTTAACTAGGAGGAAGTTTTTTTTCTCTGCTATTCAAGTGTTATTTTTACTATCCAACTAGATTTTAATTTCTCATTTTTTGCTTTCTTGCAGGTTGAACAAAGTTAGTAGATAGTGGTGCCAAAATTGACTGTTAGATGACACCATTGGTGTAAAAAGTATATGCCAGTTGCAAGTTCAAACTTGCAGAAATCCAAGTATTTTGCTTTTGAAAATATCTTTTGGTGTTAGGACTTGGGAGTAGTTCACACAATTGTATAGTGCAGCTGGGTTAGCACTGTTTTTTTGGTATTGCTAGCCTATTCAACTTTAGGCAAGGAGGTACATAAATCACACACATAGATTTTAGACTTTTGCATTTGTTTCCTGCTAACTATTGTCATAACCCATAAGTACAGTAATGTGGATGGCAAGTAGATGGAAATTGGAATCATGACTTAACAATATTTTTTGGGATGATAAACACTAGACAACATTTTTTGGTAGACAATAGGTAAGCTAACTGATTTTGAGATGGAAAAAGGAATTGTGAAGTGGGAATTCTGGATAGTTTCAAACTCTTTGATGATATATTTTGTATGAAAAACTTAAACTCTAGACATGTTCAATGAAGTGTAAATTTTATAATTTCTTGATTGTGCTGTTTGATGCAGTGTTTTAGTGTTTTTCCCTGTACTTTTTTTTGTTGCACAGTATTGGTTGAAAATTTCGAATAGCCTCTAGTCTGTTTGATGCTGTGTGAATGTTTTTTTCGTTCTATTGTATAGTAGTGATCAGTAGGTCAGTTTTGGACAACACAGGACACACCAGAATTTGGCTCAATTTTCACCCGATTTTGGCCATGTCTAACTGACTGAAATCGACACTTTCAGTTATGATTGCTTAGACATGACCAATCGATCAACTACGATTTAAAAAATCTGAACATTCGATTAGCTTCGGTTGGTTTATATTATGTAGTTAACCGAATAAAACCGACAATTGAGTAGCCCTAGACTATATATATATATATATAAAAGATACTTAGTTTTCCCCTGTAACTTCCATGGCCAAAATTCCATTAAAATGGTGCCATGTGTTATCTAGCACTTCAATCCGATCATAATTACAAGAGACTATAGTCAAAATCAAATCCCAAGATGGCTCGTGCTCAATCTCATTTCATCTCGAAATCAATAAGCTACTTACATTAGCAGCCTTATAATCATAGTTCGCAATAGCACTTCCAATTTTCAACTAGAACTGGAACACCTGGAGGAAGAACATGAACCTCCCCCCCCCCCCCCCCCAAAAAAAAAATGACCACTTTCACTGCAGCCACTTCAATTTTAAACGGAAACACCTGGATGAAGAACTTGACCTCTAAGTTCTGGCTATCAAATAAACTCTGGCCTTAATAAGTGACCCATTGCCAAGCTTGAATCCAGGGCTAACTGGAAACCCTACAATCTGACCAGCCGGAACCTGCCCGCCCGAAAATCTCACCACACTCTCCATATACTGCGGATGGAACTCAGCTCCGCGGCCTGCCTCAAACTGGCTTGGTGCAGGGTTGAGTGAAAATGCTAGTAAATGGAGCAGCCACACTGCCTTGGCCAGTCCTAGGAATTCATTATAGAACTGAGTCCTCGGATGGTTTCCGGCTGATACTAGATTGTGCTGCTCCAGATTACCAAACAAAGACTCCTCCATCTTAGGATGGACTATGGCAAGGTACTTCTTGGAGCAGAATATACCAAAATGACATGTTGGCAAGATTCCAAGGAGCTCGGCCGGATCCATGGACTTCATGTCGCGATATTGGGCATAGCAATCGCGCCGAAATTGATCAGGATTGAGGAGAGATGAGAGGCTGCCATCCATGTAGAACGTCTCGTGGTCAAATCCTTGAAAGATTTTCCGGGTGATGTAGGACTCCAAAGCATACTTGGCGTGTTGGGAGGAGACAATGGAGGTGGCAATGGTGGTAGCCGAAGGGTTGTATATGTCATTTGTGGTGGCAGTTGCAGATTCAATGGAACGAACAGCAGCTGTAATATCCCAATGAGCATTATGCATCAGAGAAAGCAGCATTGATGTGAAGGATCTTGATGCTTCCTTTACTTGTGACTTTGTTGATTCAAATAGTTCTGGTGATGGAGCTGCTGCAATTCCTGCAGAATATGCACCGAAAAAAGCTCAGATTCCAATTCTCAAGCAGCAAGCAATTTCCAATTTTCTTGAAGGAATTTTCATTTTTTAGAATATTTTCATTAGCCAAACAAAAATTCAGTTAAAAGCCAAGAATGGGCTGAGTTTCGCGAAGCAATTTTTATAGGTATGTAGAAGCAATTTCCGAGTCTCTTGAAAAATCTTTCACTTTTCAGAATATTCTCATTAGCCAAACAAAAACTCAGTCAAAACCCAACAATGGGCTCAGTTTCTAATTCTGAAACAACAAATTTACATAATTAGTATGTCATACTCTACTAGAGTGATCTCCACTTGGTATAAGAAAAACTTCAATAGGGGGAAAATTAGGAACTTTCACTTTCTGCATTTTCTCAGTAGCCAGATCTCAGTCAAAACCAACAATGGGGTGCGACTCCAATTCTCAATCAGCAATTTAAGTAATTAGTAGATGATACTCTAATAAGGTGATCTACAACTAGAGAAAAGCGAACTTCAATAGCAGAAAATGGGAGGAAAGGAAAAAGTAGAAACTTTCACTTTTCTGAAATTTTCCCACCAACCAAACGGAATCTGAGTCAAAAAGCTAATGATGGCCTAGTTCTAATTACCTAGAATTTGACTGCCACCGAGTTTCCTCTTTGACTGGGACCTCGCAACCTTCTTTGCCCTGCCATTACTAGTGACGTTAACAACAATATCAAGCTTCTCTTTTAGATTCTGAACCTCCAAATCCTTTGCCTTTACTTCACTCTTCAGCTCTTCCACCACCGCCTCGTATGGCGCCACCACCTCTCTCATAGACACCGTGCCTCCTCCATCTCCAGCCCCCGCTCTCCGACCATCTCTCCTTCTACGGTAACCATCAACACTCCTACTTCTCCTAAATCTCTCTCTCAACACCCCAATTTTCCTCAGCTCCGCCACCACCGCCATGTCTGCCACCCTCATCTTCTCCGGGTTCCACGGGCAATGCGCTTCTTGTAAACTCACATAAGCTCTTTTCATAGCTGAAACTACCTCGAACACTTCCTCCATTAACGCCTCCGTCTCTTTTACCCTCTTTCTCTCTCCCAAAACCTTAAAATCCACAAATTTTTCTCCATCAAAATCATTTTTATCATTTTCGCACTCTTCATCATCATCGTCTTCTTCGTCATTCTCATCTCCGTTAGCTTCTGATTCGTACTCGGACTTTTCTTCCTCGTCTGTGGCAACCTCGTACCTCCTGTCGCCGAGAGGGTGAAGCAAGCAAGATGCAGTAACCCTTTGGATCAGATCCGTGAAATTTGTGACCTTTCTCGTCATTGGTGTTAGATTTGCCCAAAGTCTGCAAGCTGTTGTGTTCCGTTTTGTTGAAGAATGAAATAAGACAGAGAAAGACAGAGAGTAAAAAGAGAACAGACTAAGGAGTCGTCGTGGAAGATAAATTTTTACGAAAAATTAAATTTTTTAATAAGTAACCTATGTAAATTTTTTTTAAATTTTTTAATATTATTTAATTTATATAAAAAAATTATATTTTTTAAAAAATAAAATTTATTTAGAAAGAATAAATAAATAATTTTTTATATTTTATAAAAATATAATTTTTTAAAAATAATTTTTTATATTTTATAAGTAATCAAATAATTTATAATTTTTTATATCTTACCTGCGAACCAAACGATTTTTAAAAATGAAAAATGGTGGTAGCTGAGTCAGAAGAGGGCCACAGGATCAGTTTGAAAGAAAAAAAAGTAAACGCACGTTCTACGACAACATGTGCCCATGTCTGAACAAATCCGACCCACTAGCAGGGTGCCCACATGGGACACGCAGCCACGGTTTAAGACCGTAAAAGACACAGTGAAATCCCTTGCAATTAAACTGGTTAAGACACACTAACCTAACATGTCACGTTTTGTCGAATGGCTTAAGTAGTTTCATATCAGATTAACATTTTTTTTTGGGGGGATTATCCCGGTATCAATTTCATTCTCAAACTCAATCAAAACTCGTCTGCTGAATCTGGATGAGTTAAACAACAATTTTGATTATTTTCTTTTTCTTCATGTTGGCAAGATAGGTGCTTCATTTTAAGGTTAAGGTTGGGACATGCAGCAAAGTTTGAACCTAAGAATGTGTGTTTAAGAATAATGAACCTTATGAAAGAAATTAATCCAAATAGTTAAACATTATTACATATCAATTAAAATCATAATTTTTATTAAGTTATCATTTATACTTTTAAAATTTAGAATGGGTGTATATAATTTTATTTTTTTATTATGTAATTTTTTAAACTTCTAATTGAATATTTATCATTAACTTTCCATCCTAAATAATATTTGGAAGAGGGAGAATATAGGGGGAGAGAAAATTATATTAGAATCATAGTTTTCATAATCGAACCGGTCATTATACCAAATAAATCACTAATTCATTGATCACTAATTCATTGGTTTAGCTATTGATTCACTGATTTGAATTAAAAATATAAATTATAGATATACATAACTACATATATTTATATACATTAAAAATATTAATTATATATATACACACATATGTATATATTAGTATTATATATTTATAATAATAAATTATAATAACACTTAAAAAATAATACAATATAAGTTAAAAATATAAGCAAATAAAAAATAAAATACAAGTGGTATATCAATAATTTATACTAAAAATATTAAAATAAATAACATAATTTTAATTGATTTAAAATTGTGAAAGTCTTACACCTTAATTATTGTGAAATTGTAAAATTTATAATTTTTAAAAAAATATAAAAAAACTAGTTCACTAATTTGGTTTACTGATTCTGACTGGTTCACATTGGTTCTAGCCGGTTCACATTAATTCACATCCATTTTCGATCTAATATCCCTAACTAGACCAGTTCCTTGGCCAGCTCATCAATTCACCGATTCAACTAGTCAGTCCAGTCCGATTTTTAAACTATGATTACAATTTCTTTCTTATTTGAAAATTTTGATATAACAAAAAAAGAAGTTGGAGATTTATGACTAACTTTTAAAGTCTTTTAAAATCTTCCAAACTTCTACTATTAACAATTTATATTTCTTTAATTTGAGATGTTTCTAAATATATAAATAAAGTAAAAAAAGGTATGATTTAACTATTTATTCTCCACACCTCCCTTTTTTTCCATCCTTTCCTTTTGCTTTCCCTTTAACTCTTAAACATACCATTAATATGTAAATGTGACATTAATTATATTATATTACATAAAAAATATAAAAAGTAAATGCATATTTCTAAAAATGAGTAATGCTAGCTAGCAACTATGGCTTGTATTTTCACTTAACTAAAGAGCTATGTTTTCTTGTAGACTAGTATGCAATTGCCAATCATTGCTTCCTTTATCCTTTAATAAAAAGGATACTAAATGTCCTCTTCTCTTGTCATGACCTCATTTGGTTCATGACTGGCATAGGAAATTACCACCTGTAACCACCTTTAAACCTTATTAATACACCATGACATGCATAACTCATTATATTGTCAAACAAATTGTAAAGGTCTTTGAATTTCAATTTAAACTTAACTTCATGAAAGAAATATAAATATCTAGTTCAACTATTTTGTTACTTACCAAAATACTTTAAAATTTTTTGATATAGGTCCACTTTCATTCAATCCAAGTAACATTTGAGTACCTAAGGGGTTAAGGATAGCAATGGGCTAGGATAAGAGTAGATTAATCTTTTTTTTACCAATGTTTTATTGTCGGGGATAAAGTATTATTTTACCCCATGTCTTATGATCAAGGACAAAATTCATCTCATCCTTATGCTCATCGAGGCAACAAAGCTCTACCGGGACTTATAGGAAATAAAAAATTAAAGAAATTAAAAAATATATATCTTAAAATTAAGGATTATAAATTTATATGTAATTACTAAGTAATCTCAAGTACTAATAAAATAAGAAAGAAAGGAAAAAAATGTAGATTTAAATATTGCAAATCTTATACATAATCAACATATAAGTCTAAAGTCATATATAATTAATTTAAATAACTTGAAATTTAAAATAAAATAAGTTAATACATAGTTAATAAAATATTATATTATTATTTTTTACCTTCATTATTTTAAGTGAAATTTTAATGTATTTTTAATTTAAATACATTTTTAGTTTTTTAAATAATTAAATTATTAAAATAACTAAAAAATTATACGTATGTATGTATGCATGTGTGTGTGTGTGTGTATATATATATTAATATATAAGGTAAAAATGTAATAATTTCATAATAGTGAGACTCCACAAGATGAGATAAGGTATTATTGCTCTATCTCCACTATTTTGTTTGAAGTAAAAAACTTATCTTATATTTTACCTTGTAGGATAAAAAATTATATCATCCCTAAGTTTTATCAGGGCAATTCCCATGGGGTATTGTTCTCCCTTTTTAAATGGGAAACATTTCCCCAAGAGACAAAAAAAGAAAAGTAAGTTTACATTGAAATCCAATAAGTAGTTATTCTAGATAGATTATAATTCTAATTCATGATTTAAATAAATTTACTTTTAGAATCTTATTTTTGTTAAGAAAAAGATAGAGCGGGGGCAATTAATGTTAACTAACTTCCCTATGTATTATCATAAAAGTACCCCTTTCCTACAAAATATTCAATTTTAGTAATAACTACTACCTAAAGGGCAAACCTATCACTACATCCTTACTAAAGTACTAGCAGTACTAAAAGTCTTCCATCCTTTCATTGGTCATAAATTGACTCTCTCTTTTGTCGAACCCATGAACTCTAGGACAAAGTAATAGTCCAATACCACTAGATTAACCACCTTTGTGGTATTTACTTTTAGAATCTTAAATAAATCTAACTTGCATTTCATTGTGATAGAAAGGAAGTTATACATACCTTAATAGAATAAAGAATTATTTGTATATGGAGAACTTAACTTTACCTTTTGGGATCTTAAGTATGCCACAAGGATACACATACATTTCCTCAATATTGAGCCCTAAGGTCAAGCATTAGAGTAATGATGACAACTTATTTCTCAATAAATAAACTATTAGATATATTCATAATTTCACATACCAGTAGTAAGGATATCTCAAGAATCAATATAATTACAAAGAAATAATTAATTTAATCTTTTTATGATTTATAGTTATTCTTATATTCTCACATTCTTTATCTTTGTCCTAGGATTTATCTTATCTTTTCATAAATTGGCACATGAATTTGGTGCATGATGCCATAATAAAAATATCAATGTCCTCATCATCATCAAGTTTCATATAAGTCACAATTAATCAAGATATAGATAAGTGCCTAACCAAGACTTCATTTCATTACTATCATAACTATAATAATAACAACTTGCACAATAATTCATAATCAAATGAACTACAACAATAACCTCTTGTGCTACTCATAATCAAATGATGGGTTCAGATAATTTTTCATTACAAAGGTACTAACATACTTGTATAACAATACAACAATAACATACTTAGGCATAAGTAGTTGAATTTAAATCCATATTATGATTTAAAATTTAGATTCTATTAATCAATCACATTACAAGCTAACTTATTCATATTGGTTATATATAAATAAAATTCAATAGTTTCTAATTCAATTGATTTTAAAAATGTATTAGATCTATTTCATAACTATTAAGTTCATAACAAGATCAATTGTTCCCATATAACTCATCCATAGTGAAACAATGCATCAAAATGCTTAAAACATGGAAAATTTCAAAGAAAATAAAGTGAAGCAATTGGGGAATCGATTCAAGCCCTATAGAAACATTTTGCCTTAGCTAAATTGATTCATCAATCAATTCAAGCCTTGTAGAAACATCTCCAGGCTTGATAAATAGAATTGTGAGTCAATTCACCTATGAATTTTTATAAATTTTCATAAAATTTCATTGTTTATTCGAAGCATTTAATTACCAATCTCACTCATAACCTTAAACCTCTCAATCAAATGTAATTCATAAAAATCATGTGCTATCAACCATTTCCATAATAAAAATCATGATTTTCAAGTTAGAATTGCAAAATCATATCAAAGACCTTAAAAATCCTATATTAGCTAAATTGCAAGAAATTAAATGAAATCAAGCTAAAGTTAAGTAAAATGCTACTCACCTAATCTTGGAGGACACAATTGATACATGACTATGTTAGAGATTAGCTCATTCTTCATTAAAGAAAAGAAAAACAAAGTTAGGGCATAAATCCCTTAAGCTTAAATCTCACATTTTTCTTAATGAAACTTTGATTTAATCACCTAAAAAGGAGGAGAATACAAAAGGGATTAACATACCTAAATTCTTTAATGATTACGAGTGTAGGAGATCTTCAAATCCTAGAAGATATAATAAAGAGGGAAAGAGCTCTTAGAGAAAAGGAGAAGATGAGTGGATAAAGAAAATTGTAAAACTTGCTAGAAAGTCAATAAATTAAATTTATTATAAGCCAACTAGAGTATTATTAATAAGGGTAATTAAAAGACAGACCCATTAATATTAGTGGATGAGAATCCATTAGTGATTGATTTTGAAATTAGAGATTTTCAAAGTATTCAAAAGCAAAGGGTGGATTAACCTAAGAGTAACAAAAGGATTCTTACCTAGAAGCATCCTATAGAAACCCAAAGTGGTTTAAATAAGAAAATGTGAAAAAATTAAGGATAAGTGCATGGTTATGGAAGGAACGAAATATGGAAATTTCAAATTTGAATGGTAATAGTGCAAATAGTATGAAAAGACTAGTGTATTGTGCAAAAATAGTGTGAATTGGGTTGAAATCCTACTTAAAACCTAATTTAGTAATTTCCTAGGATTTTACTTATGATCCTAGCTGATTTTATAATCTAGAGGAGATTTGGTTTTACTTGACTACCAAGGAAAGAAGTGTAATTCACATTACTAATTAAGTGAGCTTAATACTCTCTAATTTTTTTAGAAATATTGGAAGTACTAGAAATTCAAGAAAAAAAAGGTATTTTTATCATAGGAAGTTAAAAACAATATTTTAGAGTTGATTTTGTAAATTTTATTTCATTTTCAAATGCTAGTTATTTTATTAAAGAAACAATTTGGTTTTAACTCTTAAGTGTTTTCCAATTTTATTAATTTTGTTGACAAATGAAAATATAACTTGGAAAGTAAAATTTTTAAATTGACCCATTATTTTAATGCTTCTTAGAAGTACATGTTTTATTATAGGCTAAGAAACTAAGTTTGAAGTGTGTGTTAGAAGCTACTTAAAGTCACATGACATGTAATGAGAGAATATTTCCTAATATTGGAGAAAGATTAGTGACATTTAATAAAGATATGCTTCACTTGAGGGAGCTAACCATGTAAACTTCTTAGGGAGTAAGGAAGTGACATTCTCATTTTGCTTAAGTGTGATATCATGGTAGCTTAATGAAGACAACTTTATTTTATAAATAAGCTTGTTTCTTGCAAAATTTTCATATCAAATTGAGAGAGAAAACACCATTTTGAGCAAAAAAAAAAGGAAGCTTTGCTTTTTCACTTTCATTCTTCAATTAGCTCAAAGTGATTTTTGATTTTCATTCTTGATTGTTCAACAAAAATATTCTTAGATCTTTCCAAGGCACAATAAAAATATCTTTTCTTTTTGGTTTAAATTTCTTCCCATGATTCTTTGAGAAATTCATCCCTAATGTTGTTTTGTTTTTGGTAAAAATGGAACTTGAATATATAGGTACTTAACTAAGAAAAAAAAGTTTTAAGAAAAGTGAGTAAAGCCCTACCTCTCTAATTTTAGGTTTTCTTTTATAAAGTTTTATATATATGAGATATATATGATATATTGTTTTTGCATGATGGTGAGTTAAGGAACATAATTTCATGTTGAAACTTGATTCTTTTGAACTTTGAAAAGTGTTTTTCAAGAACAATATATGTTTGTATTTTGGAAAACAAAGGATGTGGATTTTAAAAAAGAATATTCTAATTTCCTATTTTGGAAAGAGAAATAAGAAAGTAATTTGTAAGAATCTTGATGATAAATATGAAAAATATGATTATGGAACTATTCTATGTTGGAGATTTTGAAACAAAAGGATTATGAAAATTTAATAGTGATGTTTTGAAAAGTTACTTGAAAATGGAAAGACAAAAATGTGTCTTTAGAAGGTTTAAAGATGTTTTTGAAAATTACTTGCAAAAAGACAACTCTATGATAGACTAAATATAGTTATCTACCTATGAAAAAGCATTGAAGCTAAAATAGAAATGAATTGGAGCTTGGAAGCCCAAATAGAGCTCACAACTTTCATGAAGAAATTATGAGACATCTTACAATTTTGAGAGAAATTTTAATCCCTTGAGTAATAAGTTATTGTATGATACATAAGTAACTTATATAGATAAATTTAGGACAAATAGAGGTTGGAAAATTGGCACTATGACATATAGTTTCATACTAGAAAATAGTGAGCTAAAGCTTAAATTTTGGCAAAAGAAATTGGTTTTCACAAATGAGAATTTTACATGAAATGAATGAGTAATAAATGAAGAAATTTTTTATGATTAAAGTGAGGAAAGTGATGATGATGTACATGGTTTTTATGGTAGAAAAACCTTGAATTTCTTTTGATTTTTGTAGAAAAATTTGATTTGCAACATTATGAAATTTGTAAGGATTAATTGGCTATGTAATAGAGTTAATGTAAAGTAATTGAAAAAATGGGGTTGAATTGTACCCTATGGGTTTTTGGATAGAAACTGTGAGTAATATGATTACCTTGATATTACAAAAAATTATGTTTGGTTTTATGATGATGTTGAATTAATTTCATAATGAAAAGTTCTTGATATTGGTTATGAAAAAGATTTAAAGAACTTTTGATATCATAACTTGTGAAATATGATTGAAAAGGAGTTAATAAACTTTTAGAAACTTATGATTTGATTACGTGATTATAGATTAGTCACTTGAAATGTGACAAGTTAATTGTGATATTAAAAGTGTTCTAATAAGTTTTATATCTTAGATGAGATTATGAATGAGCACAGTTTAAATGATGATTATAAAACATATAGTATTTTAATCCTTACCCTGATATGAATTATGAATTTGATTATAATATGAGTAAAAATATGACATGTAAATGTGACATAATTATGAATATGATATATGAATATTTAAAGTCCATGGGATGATTAAGAATTAACTTATATTATAAAGAATGATTGGAGATGGTATAGTTATTAGTGTATATGCCTTAAAACCAATCATATTGATAATTGTAAATATAAATCGTATTATTTTAATAACAACTCTAATTATCATATTTATATATATATTATCTGCGTAATATATTTAATTATGATAATAACCTTAGAATAATTATATTCTTAAATGTGCCTAGTCATATATCATTAAGGATTAGGTTACTTTAATATGTTAAGACTAGCATGTGTGGTGACTTATATAAGATATTAAGTCTACACATGACTACAAGTTAGAGAACTGATATACTAGACCAACCCACCCTAAGAACACTACATAAATCATTATATGAGTGTCATAAGTGATTTTTAGTAATCATTATTAATATAGTCCTTTGACTTGAGATCGCCAAAGTTCTCTACATGTAAGTTTCATATTTTTATACTACTCTATATCACTTATGGTTGAGTGAATGTAAGGGCAATTATTGGATATGTCACATATCATACGGAGGGATTATGTGATCAAGATGGAATTTGTCTCTCTTATATAACAAAAGTGACATCTGTGGGCCCCTTGATTAAGTAAGGTTGAGAAAATGCATGACCATACTCAAGTGAATTAACATAGGATGTTAATTACATTTGCTTCAGTCAGCTTACTTAGAAATCAAGAAACTTTTAGATTGGGCTATACAGGAATAATACGATCCATGTCTCGTGCTCAATCTAAATGTATAGGATAAAAGGATATAGATGATGATCACGTATAAAGGTTCAGTCGAATCATCGACTTTCTCATTACTTGGGTAACAATGATGTATTACTAGATATAGCTCATTGTTTATGATCATTAATGTGATTTATGATCATTGCCAATATAATGAAAGCCTGTAGGGTCGCACATTTAGAGCCTAGTGGATTTAGAATTGATAGACTAAATTGTTTGGGCCTAATATTTGAAAATTCCATGTTATAATTATAAAACCCAATAATAAGCCTATAATTATACATGGAACAAAGCCTAAATTAGTTAGGATTTTTTATGCACCTATTTAAATACGCTTGTTGGGTAATAATACAGGATTATTCATGCATCCCAAAGCATAAAAAACTCTAGCACTCATTTTTTACCATAACCCTTGAAGAGGCATAGCCAGCACTACGAGGCTAAGGAGAAGAATACTAATTAGTTTTTGTATGGATGTTCATTGGTGATCTGCTAGTTCGTGTGGATACCTCGGCGTCGTTGGCTGAAAGAAAGTCAAAGAGATGATTAACGAACAAGTCCCTGAATCATTAGAAAAGTATTGAATGAATCTTTATTCTAATATAACATTTTGCATGGATCCGTTGGATGAGGTCGATTAATTCCGTTGCATCTGTTTGGCTCCCGATCCTAACAATAGTGCCTTGTATTTTAAAGCAATGAAAACACATGGTAAGTAATAGAGAGGGATAAGGTTAGCTCAGAGTAACAAGGAGGAAATCTTGCATACTGTTACCATTTGTTTTTTGGTTGGCTTATGAATGTAACTTGTTTGTGTGTTCATAAATACAGAAAAGTTATTGCTAAAATGTTATGGTAAAAATAAAAGCATTTTTAATATATATTTTGTATATGTATAATTTTCAAGCTAAAACCAATTAGGATATAAGTTAAGTACTCACACCTTGCTTGTGGACATTTTTCAAACATATAGTAACTGCCAAAAGGATTTTGTTGAAATTAGTAATTATTGGTGCCATTTGTAAACATTGTATTCGAATGGTAACATTTAGAGTTTTATTTCACACTTTATATAGATCATACTGGAGTGGGACATATGTTTAAGGTTAGAGTGGTTAGTGGAGATGGTGTCATTAGACTTTTTCTAACAATACTTAAAGGCTAATGCTACTAATGACCTAGGATTCCATATAGCATCAAAGGTGCCTTTTCCATTATCTATACAAAAGGATCTTGCTTACGAGATAACTCAGTATCACATACAGCAACTCTTATCCGACCATCTGCCCTATCAACCTCAGTATACACCTCTCGTAGTGCTAGTACTTAATAATCATCCACCACTAGACTTAATAGTTGATGACCATGGTCTTGATGATAGTTAATAAGATCCTAATTGACATTAAGATAGTTTTCATTTAAAAAGTTTGTATAAGTTTTTTTTCAAAATGTTTATTTAATTATCCTTTATTCATATAAATACTTTAACTTTTAACTAGTAGCTAATAGAAAAAAATAAAGAAGAAAAGAAGAAGGATAAATTAGATAGGCATGTATATAACCTAATTATTTTGAAATTATGTAAAATTTTAGATTATTAAGGCATCTATTTCTCTCTCTCTCTCTCTCTCTCTCTCTATATATATATATATATATATATATTATAGATACATATTTACTAGTACCTTTTCTCTACTTTTTTTGAAAGGCTATGGTTTTATGCTTCATATGCATATAACATGTTTTCGCTTATAAAATTATATATAAGGCTCATGGCTAAGTTTGAAGAAAAGTATTTGAAACATCATGTGAAAGAAAAGAAAAAAATAACTTTCAAAAACTAAAATGAACTAAAAAAATGTATTTATTTTTAAATTGGTATATGAATAATTATTATATAGAAATTAAAGCTATTGTGAGCAAAATAAATTATAAAAGTATTTGGTTTCTTAATAATGTTGTGAGGCCATTACTTTTTGAAAGAAAAATGTTACTTGATTTGTAAAGGATGATTTACTTAAATACATGGTTTATTTCTTTTCTTTATTTTAAAAGAAAAGAAGTTTGAAGTTTTGTTTGAATAGAAACTATGTTGTCTTTAAAGTGGAATTTTGGTAAAAGAATAGGATCTCTTGTTTTCTAAAGTTTTTATTAACCTAGATCTATTTTATTAGATTTTCTTTATAGTTTGAATTGCTATGTTAAGCTTGAAACTTAGACTTTCTTGAAAAATTCAAAAAAATCTCCATCTATTTTTATCTTAAATATTTTTTAGTTTTTGGAGGAATTTCAAAAAAGGATGTTTAATATTCAAAGGTTTTAAATTAAATAGTTTTATAAATAAATTTTCAAAAGTGTTTATTTTATATAGAAACAAAAATGTTATCTTTTCTCTTTACAAGAAAGGAAAAAGAATCTTATTTTGCATATCTATTTCTTTAAGGATGAAGTTCTAATTAAGTAAAGTAATTTCTAAATTACTAATTATTTTCTATGAATAAGAATAATTTGAATCTTATCCAATAACCTTTATAGTTATTTTCTTATTAAGAGTATGGAAATTCATATACAAGTTTTTTAAAAGAAAAAAATTAGTGGAATTTTTTACAATATGATTTTTACATCTTGCATATTTTTATAAAATAGAAAATTTTATAAAATGTTTTCATTAGAAAGGGTTGTAAAGATATTTAATTGATGTCTTTACACTAATTACAATGGACTAGAATTTGGTTGTTAAAAATGAAAAGGGTTGGGTGGAGGAAAAAAGAAGAAATAAGTAGCAACCCTAAGGGCATTTTAGGAAAGCAAAAATATTTGCCTCTTTCTTTTTCTTAGGTTATTCTCTTGAGTTTTTGTTTGCTTAAGACTCATAACCACTCCAAATGAACTTTGATAAGAATTTGCTAAATACAAGCATTTCTAAAACAGATATATATATTTGTTTTCTTAAGTTCATCTTGGTCACATTTATTTTGAAAATAAGGATTTTACAAAAAATCATGTTAGAATATTTTTATATTTATTAGGCTTCAATTGATTGGGATTTTGGTTTGTGAAAAATGGTTAAATGTATAGCCCAAATATAATATGAAAATCCAAATGTATAAGCGATCCAATTGATTAGGTTGCAACTCTTGGGCCTTAAGCCTAATGTATTGGTTGTGATGATTTAGTTTAGTATATACCTATAATTGAAAACCCTAATAGAGATTAGTCAATTATGTGAAAGATCTATTTGTAAGGTAAGTCCTTTTTACACTTCATAAGGTCTTGACATATTGCTCATTAAAGTTTGACTTTTAGTTAACCATGGAGAAGTAAGGAAAGAACATGTTCTTAAAGTATTTTGCATACTTTCATGGTAAAATCACTTCCAAAATAAAATTCATAACTCAAAAGGCAACAATTTCTTTTTTCTTTTATATTTAATTATTCTATAGTTCTAGATTTGATATAAATGATCTATGAGAATTTAAAATTTTTTCAACAAGCAGTATTAGAACAATTATGCTAAATTTAAAATCTTTAATATCATGTATTAATTATATAAAATTTATTTAGGTTTTTAAAATTCTTCATCTATTGTGAATTAGTTTGTTTTATTACACCCAAACCTATCTATGAGAAAAAAAATGAGAAAATTACTCTATTCTAAATTTTTTTTGGATTAAAAAGTAAAAATTACCTATTAGATTTATATTGTTCAATCAAGCAAATTGAGATGTTTTAAGGAATTTTTGTAAATTTTTTTAGTAATAAAGAGAATATTCTAATGGTTTAATTGGATTCAAGGAATGAATTTCATCATTTTTTTTTGTTTAGTTTGTATTTGGTTGGTGACACACCTATTTTTTGGTGAATTGTTGATAAAGTCAAACTATAAAATGTGTTAGATGATCCTGGACAACAATTACAACAATGGTTAAAACCACCATTAATAGGGAATATAAGCTTCTTTTCCTTCTTTTTTCAAGACCTAAAAATAAATTACACCTAAAAAAAGCTTGAAAATCTAAAGCTTCTCTTAATCCTGCAAATAGAATAAGAATGAAGTCAAAATTGAAAAAGAAACATTAAAATCACATGATTTTTATTTTCGTTTTAGTTGGAAAATTTTAGCCACATATGCTCAAGGAAAAAGGAAAGAGTCTTCAAGAAAGACCTACATGTTTTTCACTTTTATATTATATATAATTTTTTTTATCAAATGTGTTGGGTGATCTATTTTGATCCTGTGGACTTTTTGTTGTATTGGATAACTTGAAAAGAAGAAGAAGAAGGAATTGCTTAATAGTGCACAAAGTGTCAAATAAAAGATTTTGTTTGTTGGACTTGGACTAACAAATTTTACATTTTCAAAGGCTCATCGAATAGCCTTTATATGATTAAATAGGCCAATATATTATGGTTTTATTTTATTTTTAGTAATTATTATAGTTTTATTTTGAAATGCATTATAAGTGCTTTAGGGGTTTAAATCCTATTTTGTTATACATAAAAAGGAAAAATACTTCTAGAATTTTGTATATAATATTAAGTACCACTATTTCTTATTTTGAAGTATAAGATTATGTTCTCCATAAAATCTTGTTAAAATATATGTTTGAGGCTAGAATAATTAATCTTTATATTTATTAGAATACATGTTATTAAAAAAATAGTAATAGAATTAAAATTTTAATTATAAGTAATAGTTGACCATTTTTTCTAACATGTTGTATTAGATATTTTATCTATAAGATATAGTACAAATTTGAAAGATGTCTATGTATATATATCATTAAAATATGATATAATTACATATACATGTATATATAGAGGGATATTATGTTGTAAGGAAATATGTAAAAATTAAAAAATTAATAAAAAATTATTATATATATGAAATGAGTTTGAATTTGATTAATTGTTAATGTAAAAAGTTTTACACTATAAATGAATGGAAAAAAGATACATTATTAACAATTTATAATAATTAAGAATTTTTAGCCATTGTAAAAGAATTTTAATAGTTTTTTTATTGACATGACTACACATGAATGGTAATAGTGTAAAGCTAATTTACACTGATAATGGATTAGATTTAAATCCATTTGAAATTCACACATAATTAACACATACTATTTAATATAATGTGACAATATAAGTCTAAAAATATATATATTTTAGACAATAATCTCAATAATTAAATTATTATTTGGTCCTATTTTACTGTACGAACACATAATACAATATAATAATTAAATTAAAAAATAAAATCATTAAAATATATTTTTAATAGTTAAATTACTAAATAGACTACATTTATAATATATATGCATTGCTTATATGCATAAAAATATAATATTGAAGTTGGAGAGTTCTGCAGGATAAATTAGAATAATACTATATTTACCCTAAAATTTATTTTAAGTTAAAAACTTACTTTGTGAGCAAACTTTCTTACCATATCTACACCTTATTAAGGCAAAATTCATAGGGTAAACGCTAAACCTATCATCCTTATACATATCTATTAGTTTTAAGATTAATTTTATATTAAATCCATAATATATAATTACTTGTATGATTGTTCATTTTATATACTAATGGAATTTATACTTTTATGTTTTTCTTGGTGAAATGTGAAATTGGAAGATGATGAGATGATTGAACTTAGAAATTGACAATAACTTCAAGAATTAATTTTATACATTCCTAAGATGTAATTTATTATTGCTTTTGCATTATAAAATTCATGTGAATTTTATTTGCTTCGCACGTAAAGTGTATGCTTAGTTAAATTACATACAATGTGTATGTAGAAATAATCCTAATAAAATTACTTCATAATTTATAGTACTTCATAATGTTGGCCATGATTGGTTGCTGTATAATTTTATCCTTGCATCATAGGTATAATAATGTGATAATTAATTATCAGTTGTCCTATAGGAGCTTTTATTAGTGATAGTGAATATATGTCACCACCATAACCATTTTTTGAATATATATATATATATATTCTTCTATTGAATTTTAGGATGAGATGTTCTTGTTACTTGGATTGGTTTTTATAGTTGCCTACACAAAGGAGGTTATTATATAAGTTAGTTTAAATAACATAGAGCTTTTGGATGTTTTTTAATGTTAAAAATCTTTTTACCCATAAATGATAGATTTTTATTTCTTCTAAGAAAATGTTTTCTTTTTACCCGCAAGTATTTGATTTTATTCTCTTAAAGAAATATGATTATCATCCAAATAGCTTGTTTTGACTTTTGTCACCATTGATAACCCATATTATAATTAATATTATGCCTAAGTAATATTTTTAGCATATTAATCAGATTTTTGTTATCAAACTTTGGGTAAGGATCATTTTAAGTATTAAAAGGAACATATAAAGATAGTTTGCCTTAACTATTTTCCATAAGGAAATATTTGATAAATTATCACTGGGGATATATATAAGAAGTATACAATTATTAAAGTTCTTCATTTAATAATGTTAAGCATGTGTGCAAAATTATCAAACATGTTTATGATTTAAGAGAAAATTTATGAAAATAGATTACTCATTAAATTATAGTTCTTTAAAAATTTATTTAGATTATTTTGTTGTAATAATTTTGCACATGATACTTCTAATAATTATATAAATATGTCATCCATAAGAATATACATGCTCAATAATTAGTCTTAGGCTCCATTTTATGCAACAAATAAGCTAACTTATAACTTATTGACCTAGTCAATAAACTATAAGCTAGCTTTCAAAGGTGTTTCTTGCACTAACTTATAAGCTACTCTAAGTAACTTATAAGCTCTAATTTAATAAACTACCTTGAGTAGCTTATAGCTTATAAGTTACCCCTTTTTTAAATTATTTTCAAATCTATCCTTATTCTTTTTATTAATTTACAACTCATACCTTTTATAATATAAATTTAAATAATTTTATAAAATATAATTAATTATATTTTAAGTAATTATAATTTTATAATAAATAATAAAATAAAAATTATATAAGTAAATAAATATATAAATTTATAAAATATTAGAAACTATACTTTTATTTTAAAATTTTTAATTATATTAATATAATTTTATTTTTAAATAAATAAAAATTATTTTAATTATATATATTTATATTAATGTGTCTTTTTATAGTATTTTATAATTTTAACTAGTTCAACAGCTAATTTTATGAAATACTTTAGTTAACTTATTAGTTGTCAGTTATGAGCTGTCAATTAGTTGCGCGAAATGGAGCCTTATTGACTACTTTGATTGGGATCATTATATACTATATATATTGCTTATATATAACTAAACAATTATAAGCTTTAGTTCTTAGGGGTATCCATTCATTTCATTTAAATATTTAATTCTACCATATCCTTATTCATATAAATATTTAGTGTATGAAAATGTTAGAATGCGTCGTTTTCAACTTTAGTAGATATTTACATCTTTTAAAATTTAACATGTCATACACATGTGAAGATATTCAGGCATATATTCTTTTTATGAGATAAAGGGTATTGTGTGTTTCACGTAACAAATAGATAGATAAATAGCAATCTATTTGGATGCTTTTGATGCATCTTTAATTTATTAATAGTTCCATTTATCTATCCAAGACTTTAATGATATCAAAATATTATTTTTCAATATTAAATATTCTCTTACTTTTAGTTATGAGAAAAAGAATATATATGATAATAAAATATATGATTAATATTTTTTTTAAAGCTTATTATAAGAATTTGTATTCTTATAATTATTTTGTAAAGACTATAATTGTTTTTAAAATTTGATCTTGAATTTTTTTTGATATTTTAGTTTAATTATGAAAATTAAGAGTTTTTAATTTCGACCTTGATAGATGTAAAGATGTAAAATATTATTATGTTTATTTTATTTGATTATTTATGTGTATATACTAACTTATTTTAGGAATATTGATATTTGTGAGACTACATATTTTTTATTATTTAAATATTATCATATGCAAATGTCTTCAATGGCTTTAAAATTATTTATAAATACTTCTTTGCAATATATGACATTTTGAAGTATTTATAGTTACAACTCTAGAGTTGAAATTTTTAACTATTCAATTATTGTTTATATTCTCCTTAGAATTTTAAAATTTTATGATGAGAGAAGAGTGAATAATTAGTTAATTATTATAGTAAAAATTCAAAATAGAAATTTTTTGTAGAATGAGTAAAATTCCAACAGGGAAAATGTGAATCACATATTGAGGAAAGATAATTAATTAAATTAAATGAGTTTTAAATTGATCCTTAAGGTATATAGAAATAAATTATTTAAGTTAGGCTTGGAAAAGAAAACTTAAAATGATTAATTAAGGAAAAATGCTTTGAATAAAAGAATAAAAGATTATAAGCAATTGAAAGTGAGAACAGAACTATGGAAGAGATTTAAAACAATTGATGATAATGTCTTTACCCTTTTATAAGCCCAAATTCAAGCCCAATTCCTCAATTTCCCCTTATCTTTCAACCCTTGTCTTTCTCTTAACTTTTCTTCTTCTATTTCCTTTACTTCTTTAAGTTTTTCTCCAATTAAACAAATTAAGGAGCAATTCTTCATCAAATCTTTCACATAAATAAGGTCAAGTTTTCATTACAACAAGAATCTTGATTATTTGTTGAATTTGAAAGAATGATTTAAAAAGGGCAAAATGAATCTTAACTTAGAATCTTTTAAATTTTTGGATAATTAAGGCCAAAAGACTTTAAATATAACATTTCAAATTCTTCTTCATACTAAGTGAGTGAGCATTTTAACTTTATTTACAAGATTAAATTAATTTTATTTGGTTAAGGTTAAAGCTTAGGTTTTTAAATGAATATATATATGAAATATGATGATATGTGATGTGTGAATTGGTTTTAGTGTTGGAAATGGCTTAAATGATGCATTTTTATGTGTATTTATGATTTGGTATGGATTGGTAGCATAACAAATACATTTGGATGATAAAATTGTTAGATAAATAATGAAAAATCACATGGAACCTACTAAAAACTAGATTGTAGTCAATTATATCCTAAAACATGCATTTTAAGCGTGGATAGTCAATTACATAATTTACTATAAGCTAAAGAGTTGTTTTAAAGATGCTGGTAGTCAACTAGTACATAATCGATTACAAGCATCAAAGTTATTCTCTAAACCCTTATAGTTAACTTCATTATTGACTATAAACACTTAGAGTTATTTTTTAGGCTCTTATAATCAAGTATATAATTGATTATATCCTATTTAATCTATAATATCGTGATACAGAAGGGATCAAAAATGTATTCTATTGCTTTATTATGTTAAGCTAAGTCATCATGTGATAATTAGGGATCAAATATGTATGATGTTGAGCCATGCAAGGTATCATGGTTGTTTCTTGATATATAAACCATGTTGTACATTGAATTGTTATTTTATTTCATTATGTAATGTATGGTAATGTAGATGAGGCATGTGACATACAAAAAGGTGGGTGATGACTATGTATTTAAGCATGCGATGCTAAGACTAAAATATAGTGATTAAAGTGCTAGTTGAGGCATTTATGCTTTGTATAAAGCTATAAGTTGAATAAATTTGATAATTGTGACCTAATCTAGTTTCAATCTCTTTTTTTTTTTAATCTTTTTTGCTAGGTTATTCATTAATGAAACCATCCCTTTTTTCCTAGTAAAGGTATGAATATGTAGATGTTACTTATAGTGGTTGGTTGATATTAAGGAATGTCTTATGGTAAATCTTAGTTTAATTATTATTATGTATCGATTCTTAAATACTTATTCGTTAAGTTTTAAGGAAACTCCTTTATTTCCTTCTTTTTATTTGTCTTTCTTAAGGATCTTCCCCATTTAAGTGTCTAACTTTTATCAATTATATTAATATTTTATATTAATTAATAATTAATTACTTAATATTTTAATTTATAATTATATTATTATATTATATTATTAATATTATAAATTAAAAATAATATAAATACCAATTTGTCTTCTAATAATGCTAATGAATATGGGATGAAAGTAAGCTCATTTAAGAACTTTGGTGTTAAGTTAAGCATTAGGATAGTTGGAACAATCTTACATGATAATTTATCCATACACATTATTTTTGAATTTGGAAAATTGCATACCTTTTTGAAAGTATAGCATACTTGCGTATGAAATATTTCAATAAATATGTTGTAGAAAAGGTTGGTAGGTTATCACCTATAGCAACTTCCTATACCGATCACATGCCCTAAGTTAGTCATGACACTTATAAAGGTCATTTTCTTTCAAAATCATTTTTCTTTGAAGAGTATTTGAATTAATATTCTTTTTTAGCTTGAAATATGTAAATTTTGAAATTTTACAATTTTTTATATGACCTTAGAAGTCGCATTATATACTTTTTTGTTCAGATTAATAAAAATCTATAATTTAGTAAAGGATATTTTTTTACAGTCTTGCTTACTATGGATAGGGCTAAAATGTTAGACATTTGTAATTTCACAAATTTGCTCATTTATCATGTTGATAACCTCTATGCAATGTGTTATATATGTGCAATGATTGTGTTGAGAGGTTATGTTAATGTTTATGGTTTATAAGTTTACAAAATTGTCATAAGAAATTTAAACTATAATATGAAATATATTACACAAGGCATTATGAGATATCATTTGATGGCTTGGTGCCATTTGTGTATCCTGTTAGGAATTATTGGCATGTTGTAAATATATTTGATACATTATTATATGATTCTAAGGAATTATGGGAGCATGGCTAATAATTTTTTTATCCTTAATTAGTCTTGGATTAAGCCTTTTAATATATTATGATATTGATATACTATATCATTCATTTAAAGGTTTGAAAATAAACTTTACATGTAAAGGTTTTCTTAAAAATTATGCCTCAAATGCTATGAAATGGCATGCTAGAGGCTTTAGCTAATTGGAAGAGTATAGTTTATTTTAGATAAGCTAATAGCTTGGTGCATTAATATCATTGATATGAACCTTGATGTTCATGTTTGTTTTAATTAGACCCTTAAGTAATAAAGTTATTGAAATGGACTTGTGTTTGGGGATGGATCTGCAAGTTTGTAAAAAATTACAAACTGGAATTTATAAAATATGAGTTTGTTTAAATGCGAACCTAAAATGGTCCAATTCACCTGGTTTATGATATTTTTCTTTCTTTTTTTTTACATTTTCACTTTTAATCTAGATTAACACATTACATAAATTATCATTCAAGCAATCCAATACTCACTCCTAAATTCAATTTTTTATTTTCAACTTAACCTAACTAAAATAAATTATTTTTAAGTTAATGATTTTGTTTCAAGCATAATAATTTCAAAGTTAGTAAACTTTTATTATAATTTATTGAGTTTTGAATTATTGTTATAGATTAAGAATGTATTAAATGTGTAATGTTTGAATTTACAATTCTTATTTTAGACTTAAAATTATTTTAAAAGTCTTAAAATTATTCTTTTCAAAGCAAGAAAAAAAATCTATGAACCAGATATGTGAGCTCACAATTTGCAAACATTAAAACATGGACTCTCATTTAAAAGTCCATATTTTTCATGAACTAGACATAGTCCAGTCTACGAATGGATCAAACTAGTCCATTTAACAATTATACTTGAGTTGACTTTTGCATTATTATGATTTGGATATATTGAGTAGGAATGCATGATTCATTACCAATTATGTTTACCTTTATTATAAGGTTAATTAAAGTGTTTAATATTAGTTCTATCTTTAAAGTTAATAATAGCTCCTGGCCTTATTTTCTTGAATAATATGGAAGTTTTTATTTTATTCATGAGCTATAAAGTATTAGTTAGATTCCTTAGTTGCCAAAGTTATTATCAAAAAGTCTGATGATTTTATTTTATTAAGGGAGTAATAGTGAAGGCTTGAAATTATAGCTTTTAACCAATTACATAAAGAATATGTTACATCCTTTTAATGTAATAAGTTAAGTGGGAGAAAGTTATTTTTATACTTTTTTGTATCTTATTCCTAATGAATATAGTCTAAGGATCAAAATTTTATATGCGTTAAATATTATGATTGATGTATCATGGTAGATATGTTATTGTTAAATTGGAGTGACTTAAGTTAACACTTTTATGTAGTATCTAAAGATATAAATATTTTCTTAGGAAAACAATTATCTTTTGAGAGAAGGATGTTGTTCTATTTGATTATTAACTTGTGTTTTTAATTATGCATAATGAGAAATCATGTCATTTTGTTTTCAGAATTAAATCTCAAGATTAATGTTATTATGAGAAACAATTTATATCTTTTTAGAAAAGCATTGCTATTACTCTTTTATGAAAAAGTTGTCATAATTGTCTCCTTGTGGGATGTTTTTGAGAACCTAATCTTTTTTCTATATAACTAATTGTAGTTGTCTTTCTTGAGATATTGATTTTTTTTAATAAGAAACTATATTAATTTTCTAGATAAGATTTCATGAGTAAGGTCATGATAAGGACTTTTACATAAAAATAAAAGTGGATTACTTGACTCTGTTATATGTGTAACTATAATTTCACTTTTATTGCTAGTCATATCAATGATGCAATTGGCTTGTGTAATTATAGATGATATATATGTTAAAATAGTATATTTGTTATTTATAGTTTTAAGTTAATTATTTCAATGATTAGATTGTGTTTATGAGATATTTATTAGGCAAAGTTAGATTTAATGGCTACTTCAATTATTTGTTCATCCCTAAGTCATTTTTGACATGATTTTACGAAATACATAAAACTTAATCAATCTTCACCCAAGTGGGAGGATGTTGGAATATTTTTATATTTATTAGGTTTCGATTGATTCAAATTTTAGTTTGCAAAAATGGGTTAAATGTATAAACCAAATATAATATAAAAACCTAAATGTATAAGTGATTTATTCGTTGCATTACACCTTTTGGATCTTAGGCCTAATTTATTAGATGTGATGTTTTAGTGTGTAGGGCTATAATTGAAAACCCTAATGGGAGGTTAGTCAATTATATAAAAGATCTATTTATGAGGTGGGTCTTTTTTATACTCCATAAAGTCTTGATATATTGTCCCATTGGAGTTTATCTTTTAGTTAAACATGGAGAAGTAAAGGTTCTTAAAGTATATTACATGTTAGCCTTAAGATTATATTTGATGAGTTTTGATGATCACAAATAGGTGTTGAAATAGTATTGCATGTCTTGTGCTAAAGTGATATATTATATAAGCCTTATAGACATACTATGTTATGGTTGATGCATATGCTTGATTATATGGTAAAAGATCTATACTTTATATAAGCATTATTAAGCATATGATTAATCAAGATATATAAAAGCATGATTATGCATGTTCTTGTGCTAATTGATTTTAGATGGATCATGCATATCAATATAAGATATATGAGATTGGACTAACTATATAATTTACAAAGTTTATGAATTTATATATAGGAAAGTCCAAAAGGAAGAAGAGTGAACATTGAAGCAAAGAAATAGAAGATCATATCATGCTCAACTCAAGAACAAGAAAGAAAGAAGGAGATGTGATCCAAGTATTGAAGATTAAGAAGATCAAAAGCTTAGAAGCATCAAGAAAAGTCAAGGAACTTTATTGGTATAGTCTTTTCATTTTAGGCTTAGACTTTCTTGTGAAATAGAGTATTTCATGATATAGAGCTCAAAAATATTTTTTTTCATATTCTTAGCTTGATCAAAATATTTTAAAAGATAGCCTACAATCACATTTTAACAAGATAGCTTATGGGGACATTTCAAAAATATGAGGTTTTAATGTTTTTATTTTTTACCTTTGGCCATTTTTTTAATCATATCTCATAAAATACTTGTGATTTTATTTCTAAACTTTTTCCATATGAAAATAGATTAAAAAATATTTTCATGGACATATCATTTGATTGAAATGATCAATATATGAAAGAGTTATGATCTCTTCAAATTGAGTCTAAAAACCAGCTTTCAGCATGTTAGCCATTTCTGATGTGTGCTTATTGTTTTGATCATATCTTGAAAAATACAAACTATATGAGCATAAAATTATTTTTATGTGAAAATAGACTCAAAGGGCTTTCCATGTACTGGTCATTTGCTTAAAATTACTAAGATATGAAAGAGTTATGAATTTTACAAATTAAGTCTTAAAATTAGATTTTCACTGATTCACTGTTTCTAACCTTTGCTCATTTTTTTGAGCTTATCTTAAAAATTAAATCAGATATGAGCATGAAACTAGTCCCATTTGAAAGTAAATCTTTTGAATGGTAGGTCATTTGCTTAAAACGGACTTAAAATGAAGAAGTTATGACCTTTTAAAGTTGAGTCTGTATTTCTGTTTGGGTGAATCGATTGGCCAATCGATTCCAAACATCCAGAGAACACTCTGGACATCCTGAATTGATTCACCACTTGATTACAGCACTTCTGGTGCATGAATAATGGCTAGTAATGGCTAGTTTTCATTCCTAACAATCCCAAACAACTATAATACTCCATGGACTTCATATATAAGCTAAGAAACATGAAATACAATGTAGAGCGAGCCTGAACATCAATTGTAAACATCATTTTACATATTTCTTTCATCAAATCATGAATTGAACTCTAGTTTGTGAAATTCCTCTATTTTAAGTGCTTCATTTGTATTATCTATTCTTTAAGAGAGTTTGTATAAATTGTTCTTCATCATATATCATTTCCTAATTGTAAAGAGTGAGGTATCCCTTGGAAAAACTTAAAGAGGGTGAGGAATCCCTTGTAAGAGAGTTTTTACTCAAAGAAGAGCAAAGATTATAAGGCTTCTTCAAGTGCTAATTAAAACTTGAAGGGGTAGTGGATTAACACAAGTTTGGAGAGCTTGGAGAGTGGATGTACACCTTGGTGAGGATATGCAAGGGAAGAACTACTATAAATCCTTGTGTTTGATCTCTCTTCCTTATCCTTTTATTTTTCTACACTACACTCTGTTTCTCTAGTTTTTGCTCTGTTTTTCTTGTTATATATGTTCTGTTTTGCTGCTGTAATTTGTTGAATATATTATGCTTGAATATTTGAATGCTTGAAAGAGAAATTCATTTATGCATTGGCTTCTTGATTATTATGTATGCATAATTGAATGAGTTGCTTTACATAAGTGAATTGAATTGTTATATTTTGAGTGCAAACATATTCATAAAGCTTTCTTGGAAGTGTTTGAATCAAAATTATTCTTATGACTTCCCAAAATAAAAGGCTTCTCAATAAGAGTTTGAAAAATGAGAAAAATTTTAAAAACACTCAATTCACCCCTTCTTGGGTGTGGGTTGCTAAGGCCAACATTACATACTTTCATGATAAGATCACTTCTAATACAAAGTATCTCAACTTAAAAGGTAACATGTAACACCCTTAAAGTTTAAAGTATTAAATATTCATCTATTAATGATATTCTCTTTAGAATTTAAAAATTTTATATTATAAGAGAAGTGATTAATTAGTTAATTATTATGGTAAAAATTCAAAATGGAGATTCTATGTAGATTAAATAAATTCTAATAGGAAAAATATGAATATTATATTAAGGAAAAAGAACTAAATTAAATAAGTTTTAAAGTAAACCTTGGGTAAATAAGGAAAAAAAACTAATTAAGTTGGGCTTGAAAAAGGAAGTTTAAAAGGAATTAGTCAAGGAAAAATGTTTTAAATAAAGAAATTATGAGTTATAAGTGATTAAAAGTAAAAACGTGTATATGGAAGAGATTTAGGACAAAATGATAAAATTATCCCTACCTTCTTAAAAGTTCAAATTAAACCCTAATTCTCATTCAAACTTCATTTTTTAAACCTTAATCCTCTTTTTCTCTTAACTATTTTTCTTCTTCTTCTTCTTCTTTCCTTTTCAAATATTTCTTTAATCAAAACTAGAATAGAGTTAATCTTCTTCAAATTTTTCAATTAAGGAGGGGCTAAAAGAGGTTAAATTTAACCTTCCAAATCTTCTTTCAAGCTAGGTGAGTCAACATTCTAGCTAACCTCATTTGGATGGCGAAATTATCAAATAAACCGTGAAAAATCATAGGAAACTTGCTACAAATTAAGCTATAGTCAACTATGCCTTAAAACAAGCATTTTGGGTAAACATAATTAATTACATAGTTGATTATAAGCTGAAGAATTGCTCTTTTGATGCTAATGTCAACTATAAGTATCAAAGTTGATCTTTGAGCCTCTATAGTTAACTATAGACCTCATAGTTGCTCTCAAAGCTTAATAATTGAACATATAGTCGATTACACCTTGATTAATCTATGACATCATGATATATAAGGGGTCAAGGTATATTCTAATGCTTGTCAATGATGAATTAAGTTATTATATGATAATTGTGGATTGAATATATAATATAAGGCCATGCGATAAGGCAAGGTAGTGTTTTTAGCATATAAACTATAATTTTACATTTATTTGTTGTATTATTCAATTATATAATGTACAATATAAATGAAGGCAAGATGTGTGACTATGCAAAGAGGCATGGAATGATTGTAAGTTTGAATACATGAATGTTGTTATTAAATTACAATGATTAAAGTGCTAGCTAAAGCACTCATGCTAGTGTGATAACGATATATGTTAAATAAGTTTGATAATTAAGAGAGAAATGATATGTACATGTTATAACTTTATGCATTGGATTTATGTGCTAGATTATGTAGGATAAGATTAACTTAAGGGGCACAAGGTTGGAGATTGTGTGGGATAAGATCGACCTTAAAGATATAAGATTAGAAATTATAAGGGATAAGGATGGTGAGAGTTACAAGGAGGATACTTGCTTATATTTATATGCTTTCTTTTTGTCTTCTTTGCATTATGTTGTTATCGTACAATAATTGGATTTGTGAAATTGCCTACATATGTATATAATAGCATTGCAAAAAAAGGATTATCCCTTATGAATCATTGATACGTGTTATTTCATGCCAAAGATTAATACTAAATCTACTCTAACACATAGACAAGGTGAATCTAGGTAGAACCTAAAGGAATAGAAGTTAATTGATAAAAATAAAATGTAAAAATAAGGAGGTTTTCTAAAGAAATTTAAACGAATAATAAAAATAAAATCAAAGTAAAGTTAAAAAATATAAAATTTCAATGCAAGGAATTTCATACTCCAAATGCAAATTTTTCATTGATATTAATAAGATTACTCCTAATTCAACTACTTAATTATGAAATTATCTAAACACCTTAAGTAACCCTAATTAATATTACAAATTAATCACTTAGCATTAATTAACTTAAGATTGACACTAATCCCTAATCAACTAGCAAAAGTAATTAATTTACAAATAGCCAAAACTAAATTAATAATCCTATATGTGAGAAATTACTAACTTATCCTCCAATTCTCCTAGATGATTTTAATTTTATATGAAAAAATTAAACACCTAATTGCTATTAATTATGATGGAAAACTACTAACCTACACATAATAATTAATTGCAATCAATCATATAGTTACAAATTATTAAGAGTGATTAGTTAACTAGCTTAATTACGTAATAACCCAAAACAATCACAAAATAAAAGTAGAACAAAGAAACAAGAGATAGATGAATCAAGAGTAATACGAATTAAATCAAAATCTCAAAATCAAACTAAGGCTGGAGTGCTTAAATCCTTGAACTAATATAGAAGGATCAACCACTTACGGTAGAAAAGAAAGAAAACTAGAGAAAAGAAAGGTTGATATCTAGAATTCTTATTTGTCCTTAGAGGTACAAAACCATTAAATCTAATTACTCTAAGCTATAAAATCTAATATGCTAGGTATATATGCTCCTAAGGTTACAAACAATGAGGCGTTACTAATTTTAGAAGCCCATAGCCTAATTTACAATTTAATCTACTGATAGTATTTTACAATAATCATTGTCATTACTTAACTTCTAACTTATATTTGACCATTAAAATAATGTATTTTCACTAACTCCAGGCTAAGTCTTAAGCAATTTTAGGCTTTAATTTTACCTTAATTGAACCTATAAAACTCTAGATATAACCTAAAAATTAAAATTAGTTCAACTTGGAAAAAAATAAAGCAATAACTACATGATCATTTTTTACCTTCCAAACATTTGAATTAGGCTGAAGCCAAAACATGAAAATTTTATAACTTCCTCTTAGCTTTCTAAAAATGAAAAAATCACCCAATTTTGACATCTAAAACTTAATTTATAGACAAAAATCTGAAATAATGTAAAAATCTAATATTAACGAAATAATTTTAAAACATCAGAAAATCATTACCCAATCAAATAATAAGTTCAATTCCATAAAATTAAGCATATGAAACATATTAAGAGACATAAAATAGGAGAAAATAATAAAGTTAATATTTTGCACATTAATTATGCTAGTATCAAACAAAAAAAATGAAATGTAAAAGTATTTAGTTTGCTCATGAATATAACCAATATAGTGTAAGTTTATTTACAACTTCTTATTATATAGATTATCATTGAGGAAACCATCTCTTTTTCCTTTAGTAAAGGTACAAAAGTATATACATTAATTAGAGTGCAACTTAGTCATTTTAAATAAATACGCAAAAGTATGGATGAATTTAGGTTTGTTACAATATAACTTAATTGCATTTTACTAACTTCTAAATGTTTACTTACTAAATTTCAAAGAAACTCATTTCTTTCTTTTCTTTATTTGTCTTCCTTAGGGATTATTCCTCTTAGGTGTCTAGCTACCATTGAATAGGATAAAAGTGGATCCACTCCTAAAAGTTTGGTGTCAAGTTAAGCATTAAGACAATCAGATTAATTTTGTATGTGGATTCATCAATACATTTTTTATTTTAATTTTTGAATACTACATACCTTTGAAAATATAGCATATATGTATGAGAAATATTAAATTAGAAATGTTTAAAAAAATTAGTAAGTTATCATTCATAATGATTCCTTACATTAATTACGAGTTCTAAGGATGGGTCATGACAAAATTAGTATCAGAATATAATTTAGTGCATAATGGTGCATTTTGTTTGAAATTATGAAGTTGACATTTGCAATTATTTAAGTGAATGGTTTGAAAATATTAAACCTTGATAGTAAACCAATAACTATAAAAAATAGGCATGGATATACTTATCATTTACCTTTTAGACATTAAAATCTTTATAGGCCACTTTCATCTGCAGGCAGATAAGGATGATTAAAATGAGTTCCTCTCATCTTTGAGTGAATTATTATTGTTCAATGTGTTGATAACTTTTACTGTGTGTATTTATTGTGATTGATTTAGAAAAGAACAGAAGTATAGATTGATAGTTTGATTTAGTGAAGGAATCAAATGGCTAATCCTATTTTGCACTTGAAAAGGCTTGTTGAATTCACACACACACACACACACACACATATATCTTGTTTGTGTGTGAATTTGCGTAGACTACCTTATTTCTATATTAATAATGCAATGCTTATATCTTATGATTTGTTTAATTCTTAGTAATAGTAGGACTTATCACTTAGACAAAATGCTAGTAGGTTAAATTAGATATGACTTGTTAGAAGATAGTTAAATATTAAACTAGCCTAAGGGTGTTAAAATCTTAAGATACATAAGATCATAATGAATTATCTTATGATCAAACAAAATTTTGATTGCATTCCATGTACAAAAGTCATCGCTTAAATTATAAGCTCTAAAGCAAAATAATAGTGATACAAGAATTTCAATTTATTCATAAATATATTAAACCATTTCAATTAGCTTGTAAAATAGGTAAGGACCTAGTACGAGTTTAAGTGTAAAGAATTTAAAAGTTATATGTATAGGTAGGTAAGGATGTGTATTGTGACTATTTAGTGTCATGGATGTTTGATAGATTATTAGAATTGATGAATTATGAATTTGTAATCTAGGCAATAAAGAGTAAAAGGTCAAGAGGAGTACGAATGTAAACCTTGATAGGGAGATTAGGAGTCTATGAGATGTATTAAGCTAGGAGAATGTATTACGTGTTAGATGTTGATATGGTCTTGTTTAAAGAGTTATATTTAGGGAAGTTTGATTTTGTCATAATTTGGATTCACTTTATGATTTATGATAGGCTAATATTTATATAGAAAAGTATAGATAAGCTAAGTAGTTAGCTAGCTTTTAATCAAAAGTAGAACATCAAAGAAATAAAAAGAATTCATTGGTGTTACCCTTTAAACAAACATAATTGACTATACTTAGCTAGAGTCACTTTTTGGGTTCCTATAATCAACTATGTACTATACCATAAATGCTAAAGTTAATCTTTGGACACCTATAGTTAATTATATAGTCAATTATAATCCTATTTTCATATAGTCCTGTAAGATTTATGGATGTAATAGATGTTATACATTCTCGTTCCTATAGACAAAGTTAGATAGTAACAAATATGGGAAATGAGAATGAAAAGAAATGATAAAAGCAATTATATTAGTTTGAAGTCTTATAGAACCTTGAAAGTTTTTAATTTTAAGTCTTGTTTGAATAGATTAGTATCTACTAATTTTATTTATGAATACATGTAAGAACATATTCAAAGCTACATAAAAAAAGATTTAAGGTGGTGTGACATTAAAGTGATGCCTTTTTATAAAGATAAATCACTTAAAGTCCTTATTTGTGATTATACAAGAAGAAGGTTGAATATGAGTTAATTCTATTATGTTAAGTAAATCCTAAAACTTTGAATTCCTATTTCACAATTAACAGTAATACTTGATTGAGGATATTTTTGAAATAGTATAAATTGTTCTAGGGATAATTATTATATTTATTTATATTATGCACATATAACATTAAACATAATGATCAATTGAATACCTTTATTTATATATAAATAGGACTTACTATATTATATACAAATACAATTATTCTATAATTGGCTACTAAGGCATGCATTAACATAATTCACATCTCATTCATAATTTTCTTAGTTAACATTCTATGACTGAGGACATTTTTAAAATAGTATAAATTATTCTAGGGATAGTTATTATATTTATTTATATTATGCACATATAAAATTAAACATAATGATCAATTGAATACCTTTATTTATATATAAATAAAACTCAGTACATTATATACAAATACAATCATTCTATGATTGGCTACTAAGGTATATATTAACATAATTCACATCTCATTTATAATTTTCTTAGTTAACATTGAATATTTCCTCCATATAATGCCTTTCTTTCATCATTATCTTTTGTGTATTTTCCTAAAATAACTAATGAGACACTTTTCCATCCAAGATGGCAATAGATTATGATAGAAGAAATAAATGCTTTGCATAGTACTAGTACTTAGGACTTCGTTTTATTACCCCTAAGTCAATCTCTTGTTGGTTGTCAATGGATTTATACTATTAAAATTGGCCTTGATGGATAAGTTAATTGGCTTAAGACTTTTTTGGTTGCCAAAAGGTACATGTGGGTTTATAGATTAGACTATGGTGATACTTTCTCTTTTTTGGCTAAGATGTCCTTTGTTTGACTATTTTTACCTATGGCTAATATGCATAATTAGCCTTTGCACTAGCTTGACATTAAAAATGCCTTCCTTTATGGTGAACTTTAAGAGAATATTTATATAGAGCAATCTCTTAGCTTTGTTATTTAGGGGGAGTTTAGTTTGGTTTGCAAACTTCATTACTTATTATATGGCTTGAAACAATCTCTACATGCTTGATTTGAATATTTTAATACAATTATTTAAGGGTTTGGCATGATTTAATGTAAATTTGAACACTTTATTTTCTACAATATACATCCTCAAGGAGGTCTGTTTACGTAGTTATATATGTTAATGATATTATTATTATTAAGGATGATTAGGATGGAATTAGTCAGTTAAAGACAAATCTACTTAGTAATTTTCAAACTAAAGATCTGAGGCCTCTAAAATACTTCCTTAGTATTGAGGTTTCATAGTTAAAGTCTAGGATTATCATTTCCAACAAGAAGTATGCTTTACACATTTTGGAGGAAACTGGTGTTGGATTGTTGACTAATAGATTCTCTTATAGATCTTCAAATGAAACTTCTTCCAAGATAGGGCTAGATATTTCTTTTATTATTAGTATTGTTAGCCAGTTCCTTTAATCTCCATATAACGATCATTGGAATGTAGTGGTTCAAATTTTAAGATATATTAAAGGGTTACTTAGTTAAGGATTATTATATGACATTAAGGATTATTATATAAGAATAAAGGACACTGTAAAGTGATCAATTTAGATGATGATTAGGCAAGATCTTCATTTGATAAATAATCCATTTTAAGATACTGTATCTTTATTGATAGTAATCTTATATCATGGAAACATAAAAAGCAAGATGTCACAACCAGATCAAGCATTGAGGATGAGTATCGTGCTATAGCCTTGATAACTTGTGAACTTATATGGATAAAATAGTTAATTCAAGAATTGAAATTTACAAAGGCACCTTAGATGGAGTTACTATATGATAATTAAGTTGCACTTCATATTACATTTAATCTAGTTTTTCATGAGAAGATTAAACATATGGAAATTTATTGTCATTTTATTTGAGAGAAGGTGCAATTTGATTATATTGTCACTAACTATGTTAGCTTAAATCATTAACTTGATGATGTTCTTATTAAGTCTTTTAGAGGTCTTCGCATTAAGTTCATTTATAATAACTTTGGTGTATATAATTTATATGCTCTATCTTGAAAGGGGAATGTTAGACAATACTACAAATATATGTATTTGTTAAGTTCTAGCATCATTCGATAGTTTTACATCAATTGTATTTAGTAGGTAGTCCTAATACTACTTGAATATATACATATATCTCTAATTTACTATAAGTAACAAAATATTTTCCTCCATATGTTCTCTTTAGTTTCATAGTATTAGATATTTATTTATTGATAATATTTTTTTTAGAATTTAAAAATTTTACGATGTGAGAGGAATGATTAATTAGTTAATTATTATGGTGAAAATTCAAAATGAAGATTCTATATGGACTAAATAAATTGTAATAGGCAAAATGTGAATAACATGTTAAGGAAAGGAGCTGATTAATTAAATAAATTTTAAAGTAGAACCTTATATAAATAGAAATGAACTAATTTAGTTAGGCTTGAAAAAGAAAATTTGAAGGGGGCTAGTTAAGGAAAAATTCTTTAAATAAAGGAATTAAGGGTTATAAGTCATTAAAAATGAGAATTTATATACGGAAAATATTTAGGGTAAAATAATGAAATGGCCTTTACCTCCTTTAAAGTTTAAAGCTCAAATCAGCCCTTAATCCTTATTCAAGTTCCATTTTCCAAACCCTAACCCTCATTTCTTAACTCATTTTCTCCTTCTTATTCTTCCTAAAATCCTTTAGAGTTAATATTCTTTAAATTCTTCATTAAAGCAAGGACCAATAGATGTATAATTTGTCATCCCAAATCTTCCTCCAAGCTAGGCAAGTCAACATTTTCACCCCATTTATAAGATTAAGTTGATTTTATTGGATTAAGGTTAAAGTCTTAAATGCTCATATATGAAATATGATGATTTGTGATGTGTAATTTTGGTTTTAATATTATAAATGGCATAAATGATACATTTTTACATGTATTTATGATTTAGTATGGATTTGGAAGCATGATATATGCATTTGGATGACGAAATTATCAAATGAACAATAAAAAATTGTGAGGAACTTGTTGAAAACCAAGCTATAATCAACTATGCCATAGAACATCTATTTTGGGCAAGCATAATTGACTACATAGTTAACTATGAGCTAAAGAATTGCTTTCTAAATGCTAATAGTTAACTATAAACATGGAAGTTGCTTTTTATACCCTTATAATCAGCTATAGACCTTCAAAGTTACTCTTGAGGCTCTTATAATCAGGTATGTAGTCAATCACACCTTAATTAACCTATAACATCATGACATATAAAGGATTAAGGTATATTCTAATGCTTACTAATGATAAATTAAGTTATTATGTGATAAATATGAATTATATTTATAATTTGAGGCCTTATAATAAGCCATGCTAGTGCATTGAACATATAAACCATAATTGTGCATCTATTTGCCATGTTATTCAATTATATAATATATATATAAATGACAAGATTTGTGGGCATACAAAAAGACATAAGATGATTATAAGTTTGAATATGTGAATGTTATTATTCAATTACAATGATTGATATGCTAGCTAAAGCACTCATGCTTTATGATATTGATATGTGTTGAATGAGTTTGATGATGACTAAAAAGATGATATGTGCATGTTATGACTTTATACATCAAATCTTTTTACTAGATTATGTAAGATAAAGTTAACTCAGAAGGCATAAGTTTGGACATTATATTACATAAGGTTGACCTAAAAGGCATAAGGTTGAAGATTGTGAGAGATAAGGATGGTAGGAGTCATGGGGAAAATACTTATTTAGATTTATATGCTTTCTTTTTGTCCATTTTTCCTTGTATTGTTATTGCATGATAAGTAGATATGTGAAATTAGCTACATATGTATATGATTGCATTGCTAAAAGGGGATTCTCCCTAAAAATTATGCTAATGTCAAATGAAGGAAGTGAAACAATAAGTATTTAGTGTGCTTGTGATTGTAACCTAATATAGTGTAGGTCTATCTATATCTTCTTGCTATACAAGTTATTCATTAAGGAAACTATCTCATTTTCCTCTAGTAATTATATGAAACTATATACAATAATTAAAGCGGAACCCAATCATTTTAAATAAATATACATTAGTTTGGATGAATTTAGGTTTTTTCCTTTATAACTTTGATTATATTTTACCAACTACTACTAAATGTTTACTCACATAATTTTGAAGAAATTCTTTCCTTTCTTTTCTCTAATTTATCTTCCTTAAGGATTATTCTCTTTAGGTGTTCAATTACAGTCGGATAGGATGAAAGTGGGCCTACTTGTAAAATTTTGTCATCAATGTAAACATTGGGATAGTTGGATTTATTTTGCACATAGATTCATTTATACATTTTATATTTGAATTTTTTAATACCATATATTGTTAAAAGCATAGCATACATGTACATGAAGCATTGCATTAAACATTTTTAAGAAAGGTTGGTAGGTTGTCACTTATAGTAATTTCCTAAGTTGATCACGAGCCCTAAGGCTGGGTCATGATATAACAATATCTTAATTCTTTTATATTTAATTATTCTTTGCTTTCACATTTAGTATAGATAATTTATGGAAGTTTAGAAATATACCCACAAATCATTATCCCTAGATTCTATATCCCCTGAATTGCCTAACCATTAATTATATACATACATTAATATATTTTTTCCTTAAACTAATTCTACCTTCATCTTTTAAGTTTCAATTTAGGGAAATTCTTATAATTATCCAAAAATTAACTAGATATTATTTTTAGGCATAACATCATTAAGTAATTTTAAATATTATAATATTAAAGTATTTAAAATTTATGGCAAATTATGTCCATGACAAATTATATTTATCTCTCACGAGATTTAATTTAATTATATTTTCATGCCTCCAATTTCTTGGAAAGAGCTACTAGCAAACATTGCCAAAGAATTGTTGTTTGCTTCTTCGCTTGTTAAAAATACCATATTATTTTCTTGTAAACTCTTCATTTTTAAAGTTAATTTCAACTAAAAAAAAGTAAATCATGTGATGGTCGGTTTAACATGTATGTGGCTTTTCATTTTTAGTAATAATGTTACAAGTTTTTTTAGCATTAGATTTTTCTTAAAGCAAATCACACTTACTTTTTATATTATTTAGTATAATTAAATTCAATTCTCTTTTTTATTTTTAAAAATATATATAATTTCTCTCTCCATTTGGCCTTTTTATATATATTTTAGACATACAGTCACTTCTTTACTCCTAAACAATAAGAGAGATAAGTGTATATTTGTGAAAATAGAAGAGATATAAGTATAATTAAGTTAAATCTTGTAAAAGTAATTTATTCAATTTTATTTGATTTATTTTTTAGGAAAAACACAAATAACCTTTAAAGGATGTGTTGTATCATATAATTTCTTTGAAATTTCAAATCTTACAAATAATCTGTTAAAGATTTAAAAAATAAAAAATGTTGAAATTCTAATAAAGAAAGAGTTTAAATTTAATTTACTTTCAATGTAAAATATTTTACATTATTAATGAATGAGAAAAAGATATATCATTAAAAAAATAATAGTAATTTAGAATTTTTAATAACAATAAAGGAGTTTTAATAATTTTTTTTAATATGGCACCATATAGGTAAGTGATAGTGTAAAAGTAATTTATACTAACAATAATCAAATTTAAATCTGTAAAATAAATAAGGAGAGACAAATGAGTTAGTTGAAACTCTTTCTAACTTTTTTTTAGTGATAAAGGAAAAAAGTACTCTTTCATTGTATCTCTTAAAGAAATAATTAAAGTACTAAAAGAAATGTCAGACTTAAAGGCTCTTGACCTAGATGGAATGATAGTACCATTCTACAAGCAATGCTAGGATATTATGGTAGACTAGGTTACCTCAACTACTTAACATTTCTTTATCATATGTTAAGATTTAAGTAAAGTGAATAAAACATTTATTGCATTAATTCCAAAAAAAAAATGAGTGAATAAGTTCAATGATTTCCATCTAATTAGCCTATGTAATTTAGTATATAAGCTAACATCTAAAATTATAGCCATCTAAATTTGATATTTAAAAAGCAAACTTATTTTTCCTACTCAATTAGCATTTTTTCTCAATAAATAGATTGCTAAAAATAGCCTACTTGCCTAAGGCATTATCTACACTTTTTCAAAGAAAAGAAGTGTAAAGGGATGGATGAAAGCTAAACTTGATATGTAAAAAGCCTACAACTAGGTTGAATAGGAATTTGTCTTATGCATTCTTGAATTATTTAGGTTCAATAGTTAATTTGTTCAGTAGATACAATAATGCATTTCTACGGTCTAATTTTAAGTCTTATTAAATGGGAGTATAATTTAGTGTTTCTATCTGCTAAAGGACTAAGATAGGGCAACTTGTTATCATTTTGCCTCTTTATCTTGGTTAATAATGTCCTTTCAAGAATAATTGTTCAAGTTAAAATAAATAACACATTTCATGGAATAGCTAGCTAGAAATGGATGACTAACATCCCCTCTAATGTTTATTAAAGACTTAATCATATTTTTTAAAGCTAATATTCATAAGGCCACAAAGTTTTTCTCAATACTAGATATATTTTAAATATATTTTTTCCAGAAAGTAAATTCATCCAAGTTAGGTATATTTTTCTCAAAAAATGTTAAGGAAGAAGCTTAACATGACCTTTTGCATTTTATAGGTATGAGTTTGATTCAAAATAATGCTCAATATCTAGGTATCCCTTTATTTTCATTAAAATCAAAGTCAACAGACTTCCAATACTTAATAGATAAGGCTCAAGCTAGATTAGCTAGGTAAAGAAAGAAGGCATTTTCATGGGTAGGCTTATGACCATGGTAGAATCAGTTTTATAGCAATTACCTATATTCACAATGTCTACACTAAAGGTCTTAACATCAATTTGTGAGAAGTTTGATACTATATGTAGGGGATTTTGGTAGGATGTCAATGAATAAAACTTATTATTTTAGACCAAAGGCATGGGTAGTCTCTACTTGCTTAAGAGTAAGGGCAGATTTAGATTTAAACAATTCCATCACCTAAATATAACTATGCTATCTAAACTAACTTAGAAGTTATAAACTAAATTAGATAAATATTAAGTTCTATGTTTCCAAGCAAAATAGGTCAAGTCTAGCAATCTAATATATTAACCTAATTTTCTTGGTTCGTGAGCATAGAAAGGGATCAAGGAGGAGAGGAACTTATTAGGTTAGGGTGCTAATATTTAATTAGCAATGGTAACTTTTCTAGAGCTTTTAAAGACCTGTAGCTCACCAAAGGTAAAGCATTTACTCTTAACTCAATGCATGGTATAAATGTGAATTATGAAATTAAAGTGGCAAACTTACTACTCTTAGATCAAAATGGTTGGAAACATAACCTTATTACAACATTATTTGAATTTAATGATGTATTAAACATCTTAAGACTAAAGGTCTATCCTAATTATAATGAATAATGGGTTTAAAGGTTAAATACTCGAGGCTGCTTCATATCAAAATTAACATATAAGTTAAGAATTCAATAACTAGTTCCAGTTAATACTTTAAGGATGCAAAACTACCTACGAAATTCCTTAATGCAAAATTGATACAAACTATCTCTCTAGAAATTTGTTAATGGTGTCCCTCCTACTTAAGCAAGGATTGGTATTCTAACTGGGAATGGTGAAATACTCTAGTCCACATGTGACGTTACCTTAGAAATAGAATTTTATGTTTTGAAGGCATACCCTTTCACCAATTTGTTCTAGCCACATCTATAATGTTTGAAAGTCGAGGCCCTTAACTTAATGGCTGATCATTTTGAATCATTGTTATGTAGTTCCTTATATCTTGGCACTACTAAAAACCTTAAGCTAGGGTATGAATTACTTATCTTCATTAGTGTTACTATTTAGAGAATTTAAGAGGATCATTATGCTTTTATCCATGGCAAGGGAGTTATTGATCTCAAGTTGTTGTTGGTTAAGATTAAACATGAATTTGCCTAAGAGAAGTAATGCATAAAGGTGGAGTCCTGGCTTTCCAATCCTAGGCTTAGTGCTCCTTCTTTTAGTTATTTGAGCAATATTTGGCATGAGCTAGGTTATGACCTAACTAATTTTCATTTTAGAGGTTTTAGGCCTCTAATCCATTATCATGTGAGCAATCTAAGCCAAATGCCTCCATCAGCTGGGAAGATAAAATTTAATAATGAAGCTACTTAAGCTTGTAGTTTCATAGCTTGTGTAATTTTAACCTGTAATTTTGAAAGGGAAGTCCTTAGGCTCTAATTTGAAAATTATGAATGCTCCATAACACTAGTAGGTGGATTCCTTGCTATTCATAAAGCTTTTTTGGTGGCTAATAAGTTTTCAAACAAAATCATTTTGGTGGGATTTGATTGCAAGGTGGCTGTCGATTCTTTGTTAAGGAATATAGGATGCTTTTGGAAAGTTATCCTAATTTTTGTACTGGCCAAAATTTTGTTTCAAATTACTTAAAACCTAAATTTAGTTTAGTGCTCTTGTGATTGTAATGTATATGCTTATGAGGCTACAAAATGGGTTGCAGTTCATTAAAGGTCAAATTGGATGCATGACCTACATTCCCCTTATCTTGAAACCTTTTATTTTATAGATATCCTATCCATCCATATGTAACTCTCTTCTTTTCTTTCAATAAAATGAGAGTTTATTAGCAAAAAAAAAAAGTGATAAAGAAAAAACACACATACTTTATCCCCCTGATTACGGTTAAATTGAAGTTCAACAATAATTTACTTAAAGTACCTATTTTCAATTATCTTAAATGCATTAGAAGCTTGACTCCTATTATTAGTAATTTATTTAAAAAAATTTATTGACAAATTAGTTCAAATAGACACTTAAAATAGTCCAAAAGATGATATGTTTTTTCATTTGTAGTCAGGGTATCTTTGCATTTTTTTTACTAGATATGGGACTAATCTTGTTCATAGTTGAAGTAGTAAATGGTAAACCCTTCTTAACAAAGATATCTCCAAAAATTGAATTCATAACTTTTTATTGAGCTAAGATGAAATATTTACACGAATGTGTTCTAGAAATAATAAATAAATTCTAGACTAGTTGAAGGTAAATTTTAAAAAATTATCATATTATTAATACTATTATGCACTTTTAGTATTCAATATTATTATTACATTTTATAATTTTTATTTTTATTTTTTTCTTCATGCTAAGGTTTTATTTTAATATAGGCCTTTGGTTTAATTTATTTAGGGTAAGACTATTATGTATTGGTGGAAATCAGGGCAAATTTACCCTGGTAGAAATCAAGGCAAATTTACCTTGGATGGTAAGATTTGTAAACAAAGTTACAAAATTTTATGAAAAAGTTACTAAATCTTATGAAAGAGTTATGAGTCTATATAAATAGTACCATTCTATATAGCTTATATCATATGAAAAAAATTACATGCAACTATTCATATAAAATTTGGGAATTTTTCATAAGTATTTGCAACTTTGTTCATAAAACTTGTAATTAGAGCAGGGAAACTTGGGCTTGGCAATTTATTATATACACTTATAGTGAAAATTGAAATAATGAATTTAAAAAATATGTAATAAAGATATTAAAAATAGTGTTAATCTTTTTCTTTGGTCATAGCAATGTAAATTATACTTTTACAACCACAATGTTTCATTCATTTTAAATAAAGAGTAATAGTTATATATATATATATATATATATATATATATATATATATATATATATATATTAATTTTTTAAATTTTTTATGTAAAAGTCTTAATTTTATATATACTTTATGTGTAAAAAAATGTAAAATATGGCATAAAAATATTTGAGAATTTTTTATTTTTATATAATAGTTATAACTTCTAATAAAAGTATAAAAAGAAAGAAAAACTTTAGAAAAATTACAAAAATGTAGACCAATACTAATTTTTTTAGGATTACGTACTAATTACCAAAACATAAATCTTAAATAAATGATGTTAAGAGTTTTAATTTGATTAATTGTTAGTATAAAACTTTTACAATATTTGTGAATAAAAAGAAGATTCATTACAAAAGTAATAATAATTAAAAAAAAATTAATAAGGAAATAATTTTTAATTAGTGGCAACATAAATGATTAATAATGAAATACTGATTCACATTGATTATGATTATTATTGAAATTTTAGTTCTAATGCTAATCAAATTCAAATTGCATTATTTGTGTCCATTTTAAGAGGAATGAGCATCTATATTTCGACTAATTTAATTTAAATTGCATCATGTATTCAATTTATAAATAAATCATTTTAATATGATATAATATATACAAAAATTCCTAAATAAAGTTTATAACAAATTACATTCATTATCCTTAAGGTTTAGTGCGAAAAATTATATTCACACACTTTTTATTTTTAAAAATATGTATGGACCATTCTTTTTATGTATATCAACTCTATTTCTTCTATTTTGATCATACACTTAATTCTTCTACTTAAAAAGAGGGAAAGTGAGTGCTATGAAAAAAGAACGAGTGAATGCATAATTAAATTAAATCTCATAAGAAGTGAATGTGATTTGCTATGTATGTAGTTTGACATAGTTTTTAAATACTTAAATATTGTAATACTTAGAGCTATTTAAATAGGATGTTTAGGTAGCATTTGATTCGTAAAATCTTAATCACATTCTTGGTAATGTTTTTAAAGAGATGTACTATTCTTATATTTACCTTAAATTTTAGAAATATATTTCCAAAAATATTTTTATCTTAATATTCCCTTGAGTTATTCCTATGGGAGGTGATTATTCTATATTTTTATGACATGAGAATGCTTTAGTAAAATAAAAAGATTGTTTTACCCACCTTTCCATTAAGACCTTATTATAATTAATACATTATTTTACCACCACTTACTACAGTGGACCACCGCCTATTGGCACTATCCATCACCTACTACCACCTATCTCTAATGATTGTTGTTGCTACTACTTATTATTGATAACCATTATCAACCATGTCACATTATCAATGATTGCTCCACTACCATCCATTGTTAGTAACCTTTGTTGGCTACCACTCATTATTAGTGATTGTTGATGCCACCATTAGTCATTAATGACTTTTGTTAACCATCACTTATCATTGGCAATCATTGATGCCATTACTTGTTACCAATGATTTTTGCCAACCACTACCCATAATAGGCCACCACTTATCATTAGTGACTTCTATCGATTAGCATTTATTACTAATCAATATCTATTACCAATGACTATTGTTGACACCACTTATCATCGGTAAGATTCATTTGCCACCACTTATTGTTAATTACCATATACTATTGGTGACTGTTGCTATTGTTACCTATTGTCAATAACTTCTTTTGGCTACCATGTATCATTGGTGACTATCATTGACTACCACCTAATATTGTAGACCACCTTCCATCATCACTCACTACCATTGACTACTTAATTTTCAATAAGGATATTTTTGATAATCTAACAATATTTAAAAAATATATAAATTAATTAAAATATAATAGTATAACGTTCTTTTGAATATTTTTTAATTGTACCAAATATGATAATATCACATTCGCAAGAAGATATGATTCTACAAATCAAATGCCACCTTAGTATCTTGTTCAATAAGCTAGGAAGGAAGTAATGGATGCTAGCTGCATACTTGATTTATAGGAAGATATGGCTCTTTGTTTAAGCAATAGTACAAGCAATGTTTGCTTGTGTTTTTATTTTTGTTTTATTTTATTTTATTCAAATTCATTTAACTATCCTTATTTGTGAATGTTTTAATCAATTTCAATTATTTTATGAGAGAACTTATAATTTTAACAATAATTAAACTTAATTATGATTTTAACCCTATTGATAAATAAATTGCCTATATTTAATATTTTTTAAATTTAATATTATATTTTAACCCTTATAATATAAAAATTCAATTGAATTATGTCCCATTGATAACTTTTTTTCAAATTAAGGACTAAAACTTATAGTTTGCACCTAGAATTCTAATAGAATTCTATATTTACAATAATTATAAAGTATATTAATAAGACACACAATACTAATTACTATCATATTGAAAATATTTTCACGTTATTTGTGAGCTACATATTTTACTGTTTGTAATGTTGTAAGAAGAATATTACTAATTTTTCCTTTTTAGTGACTACTAGCTTATATTCTATTACAACATGCTTGAAGGATGTCATAAAGAATATGATGACTATTTTATTAATAAAAAAATAAAAGTTACCACTTAATTTTTTTTAAAAAAATTAGAAACCAAAATATGAATGTCATATCCCAATATTTAAAATTTATAAATTAATACTCATAGGAAATTATTTATTATTTGATTAAAATTTTGGTTTTACATTTATTTTCTTAATTAAAAGTTTTGAAAAATAAAAAAAAATGATATTTAAGGAGATTATTATATGTGGTCATCATTGAGGTAAGATTAAATTGAAATAATTTTTATAAAAAATTTCTCATAAATTAAGAAATAAATTGTAGTAAAGATCGATATAAGGATTTATAAATAATTTTGTTTGTATTTTATAAATTATTTGTGAGAATTGAGGAATATTAAAATATTTATTTAAAAATTTATTAATTAATCGAGTTATTACAAATACATTTGTATGTTAAGGAAAAATTAAAAATAATGAGATTGAGATTTTAAATGATAAAAGTGAGCTAATCATATTGTAACGTATAGAATCAAAACTACAAGCTTCTTATTTAGCATTTTCATCGGCCCCCTCTCTTTTTTTTTTTTTTTTTTGGGAATTCCGTGCTCCTCCCCCTTTCTTTCACACGTGTTCCTTCTTTCAATTGATTAAAAAAAATAAAAATCTGATTCTCTCTCTCTTCCATTGTTTTGTCCTTCAGCTGCTGACCAGAAATGCTCCCTCTCTCTTGTTTTCTTAATTTTTCTGGCCCACTTTCTTACACTCTCCACGGGCTCTCTCTCAGCTTTTTCAAAAAAAAAAAAAAAAAAACTGGTCCCCGCTTTTCATTGCTGACCGGAACCTTCTTGTTTTCTCTATATAAAAAAAAAAAGATAAAAATAAAAAGAATTCTTTTATTTATTATGTTGGTAGCCCCCACCCCAAGCATTTTCTTCGGCTGGTTACTGCTCCTCCATAGTTCTTTACGGCTCTCCCTCCTCCCTCACGACTCGCCCTTTCTTTTTTTTGTTTCCGGCACCTTCACACTCATCACTTGCTTTCGGTCACAACGTAGTCGACGAACGACGTTCTCCTCCCGAACTAGTCACTGTTGCCGAAGGCATGGGGAAGCCGCAAGGTCGTGGCTTGGGTGTTGCAAAACGCCGAGCGCTCAGTTCGGCCAACCTCCGTAAACTCGCTCCTCCGGCTACCGTGTGTTAGGGTTAGACGTTGCTGAGTTGTTGTTTTTCTCTTTCATCGTGGTTAGCTCATGGGGCGTCATTCTTGGCTCATCTGGTACAGCAGCAGGGGAGCTGAAATTCCTCCTCAATTGCTGGCAGTTGAGCTTAAGTTTGCCATCGGCGAGCTGATGGAGGTCTCCTATGAGGTAATAAAACATTCTCTTATGCACGGTTTCTCTAATTCTTGCTGTTTGAGGGTTAATTTCAAGATAAGGTAATTTATGGGTATTTGTGATATTTAAATTGGTCCACAGGAAAATGTAATTTTTATGCTACAAAAATTAAAACATATACGAACCTTTTATTTCATTATTTTGGGCAAATTTGCATATGAACTAGGAACCTTGTTTTACGAGTATTTGAAATACATGAAGGGGTTTGCAAAAATAGGTTTATGATATAAAATGTCTGAATGGTATATACTTGGAGTATCTTCCATACGTTAGATTTCAATATTTTACAAAATTGACATGATTTGGAAGCATTCATTTTATGCCTATTTAAACACTTGACGTTGGCCTTAAGTAGATTGGAACAGGTGTATGTGACTAACCTAAGGGGAATGATAGGAAGATCCAATATTTTTTATAGTTCAAAATGGTAGGAGCAAAATCCAAAATATATGAAATATAAGCTTTTGAGATACTTTCATGTTATGGTAGATTCCTAATTCATATGTCAATCTTAGCAAATAAGTAAAGTACAATTAGACATTCTTAAATATACGGATCTTATATTTAGATTGCATCTTTATCATAACAGTTAGTATTTAATTGTTTAGGGTTGATTCTAAGACATGCTTAAAATGTGGTATTTGGTAGCATAAATTTATGTTAGAAAATATAGGAAAGTGGCAATGAGAAATACTATTATTATTACTATATTTTGACATGTAAATCGAATTCATAATATCAAGAAAGAAGATAAATAGTATTCTTGTATTCATGCATTAGGTAAGAGGAGGAAGAAATGAACTGCTTTGAGCTCTTACTATGAGCATAATCTATTAGGTGAATATATATCTCATCATTGTATTTTTATTTAAATAATATAAATGTTGTGAATTATATTCATCTTATTATTGCTGCCAACTTTACATCTTCGTTTATATCTATTTATATATACCTATATTTATAGGTAAACTCTATTTCGTATAATAATGGTATTTGACTATATGAATAGGGGTTAGTAAATTAAAGTGTACAACGAAAGTATGATTGTAATGATTTTACCTAACAATGAATTGTGGCTTAGTTTCTATGATAATTATGTGTTGTTACGCTAATATTATGTTCTGTGCTATGCTTGGTATTATTTAACGGTAGATTAATGATCTTGCATTGGAAGTCTTATGGATTACTATGATATAAGAGTTGAGCTCTCTTATAGATATTATGTGAGGATTATGCTGGTAGGGGCAATGAGAACTATGAATGGTGATGGAAAGTGTGAAAGCCAGATGAAGGATTCCCGATAAATAGTTACGATGGATACAGAATTTATTGAGAGCCGAATGAGAAATCTTGGCTAACTATTGAGAGAAGTATAGAATTAGAGCAGATATATGTATGTTTATTGTGTTTAAACATGTGGTATAATATGACTGTGATTGTTTTCTACTGATGATATGATTGTGATTATCTGTTTGTATTTGAGCCTTAATGACTGTTTGTGAGTGTGATGCCTACCCGGAATGGGTAGTATATGATTTTGAATTCTACTAAAAAGTTGAGACTCCTATGATTTGTGGTATGAGAAACAAAGTAAGTGATATGTAGGTGAATTTCCACTTCAAAATATGATTTGGTATATTTCAAAAAATTCAAGAAGTGGGTTTGTTATATTTCTTAATTTAATATATAATTGATATTTATGAAGTTGATTATTTGTAAGATAGTAGTAGTTATATATTTATTGAGTTCTCATAACTCACTTTGTGGTATTTTCAATATTTTCAGGTTATGGTGAGCATATTTAAGTTTGATACATCTATGCAGAATTAAGACCACCTTATTTGGAAGATTTGATAGTTAGGAATAAAGATTATTAATTTACATAGTGTTAAGTTATTGTATGTGTGTAAAGTTGAACTTGTACTAAATTGTGTGTATGTATGATTGTTATTGTACTTGGAAAATGCCCAGGTTCTGAATTATAGGATGTGTGACTTTCGGGAAGTGTCCGAAAATAAAAGAGATTTTATTTATTTTTTCGGACAAAAAAATTAAAGAAAATTTATGTCCCTTTGGATTTTGAAAACTCTTGTTGAATAGAAATAGTGAAAAATAATTAGGGGCCGTTTGGTTCAAACTGGGAAAAGGGAATGGAATCAGGAAAGGAAATTAGGGGGAAAGAAAAGGAATGGTTCCTGATTACCTAATCTGTTTGGTTCAAACAGGAAAGTGAATCAAGTATTTTTAATTTACTTTATTAATAATTATTACATTAAAAATAATATATTTATAATTATTTTTAAAATAATTATTATAATTATTATCTTATTATTTTTATTTTATTTACTAATATTATAATTTTTATAATTATTTATCATTAATTATTAACATCTTATTAATATTATTTTTATTAATACTCTATTTTAACTATTATTAATATATTAATAATAATTAATATTATTATAATAATTTTAATAATTATTATTTATTTAATTATTATTTTTAATATTTATAATTTTATTAATATTATTAATTACTAATAATTTAAAAATATTATAATATTAAAAATAATAATTAAATAAATAATTATTATTATATATTAATAATATTAATAAATAATAATTATGATAAATAATAAATAATAAATATTTTATATTAATAATATTATTGATATTTATTTTATATTTATTTAAAAAATAAATAATATTAATTTTTAATAAATTAAAAATATTATAATATTATTAATATAATTAGATAATATTATAATAACAATTATTTATTTAATATTTAATAAAAAATATTTATTTTTTAAATAAATATTAATAATATTATTAATATAAAATAATTATTATTTATCATAATTATTATTTATTAATATTATTAATTTTCAATAACTTAAAAATATTATAATATTATTAATATAATTAAATAATATTATAATAATAATTATTTATTTTTTATTTATTATTATTTTATTATTATTAATTATTAATATTAAAAATATTATAATATTAAAAAGAACAAATATTAAAATATTATAATATTATTAATATAATTAAATAATAATAAAATATTTATTATATATTTAATATTTAATAATATTATTAATGTATAATGATTATTTAATAATATTATTAGAGAAGATAGAGAAAGGGAATGAGATTCCCCAAGGAGTGAGGGGGAATCACCATTCCCTTAAATGGGGTAATCCCATTAAGGGAAAAAGGGAAAAGGGAATGAATTTTTTCTCAATCAAACAAAAAGAAAGGGAATGAAATCCTGCAATTCCCTTTCCCTTTTCTGAAGACCCTAAACCAAACGGTCCCTTAAGGATTATGGAAACTAGTAATAGGATTTATGCTGGTCACAATTAAGATGAATCATGACAATGAATAAGACAGATCTTTTATTAGATTAAACATTTTGGGAGTCTAATTATGTGGAAAAAAAGTGTTAGGCACTCCATTACATTTATTCAAAGAATAATTATCATAAAATTAATTATATAATATATTATGGTAAAAAAATACTTTATGAATCCTTTAATAATAGTTATAATAATTTTAATTAAAAAATAACAAAATAAATTAAACAAATTATTTTGAATATCCGAATGACATTCATTTCTACTTTATTAGAAGTTGAAAGAAAATGGACTCATTAAATGGTTAACTTATTCCTATGGGACATGAAAGAAGATTTAAAAAATTAAAATAAAAAAATAATATTAACAAAAATGCGCTTGACTTATATGAGCAGGAGTTTACATACCTTCAAGAAAAGGATCAAGTCATTATAGTCTGTAAAGTTATTTTTTTATTTTTTAAATGATTTAATTTAGAGTTTGAATTAATTTTAAAAGTATCATAAAACATGATGATTTTAGCCAATATGTGTGTAATAAATAATTTCAAAGTATAAAGGATAAAATTAATTTTTTTATTTTATAAAAACTAGAGAAAAATGAAAGCATAAAAGTCGAAACAAATGAATAAAAATTGAATAAAATATGTAAAATATATTTTTATTTATAATTTTATTTTTATTAGTTATTTATAAAATAAGATAACAAAAGCTTTGAAATGGATAAAACAAATGTTTAGAATATTAGTATAATTTTGTATAGATACACAAACGAATGTGATAATGATTTAAATGTGTATGCAACTTTAACACATTTTATGATTCTTCTTGAAAGAGTTAGGAATCTTAATCTCTTAAGGACACTATTATTAAGCCTTGAAAGAGAAGGCATGATCTTTATAAAAGATAAGGATATCTTACAATTTCATTATTGATTAGAGAATCTTAAACCTACTAACATATAATTATTTCCAAATTGTTAAACCTTTTTTAGGATTTTTTTTACTTTTAAAATATTATTTGCAAGGAGGATGATCAAAATCTCCTTTACATTGATCATTAAAATGAAATTTGTATAAGAAATAAATGAACTGTAATATAAAAATGTTAATAAGATATTGGGTATAATAAGATTCAATAATCTAGTGAAACTTGGAATATAAACTTTTTGTGAAATAGAAAATGAGAGATAAAATAAAAAGATTAAAAATTTCAATTCATTAAAAATGAGTATGTGAGTATGAAGGAGAATTAGGCCACTTTCCCATTTAACCCCTTTAAAAATTAGCCAACCTTATACCAGCCAAACAGAAATCCCTAATTCCCCAAATCTCTCACTCTCATCAACTCTTTTCCTCTTTTCCTTTCGACAAATCTCTTAAGATCATGCAAAAGGAATTTATTGATCCTTAATTCTTTAATCAAATCAAGGTATGAGTTCCTTTTCTTGTTGAAATCAAATGGATTTGGGTACTTTGGTTTTAAAGCAAAATTTAAACCTTAATGAGGAAACTCTTAATTTTTGGATGATTAAGAGCAAGAAGTATCAAATCAACCTTCTAGCAACCTCTTTCATAATAGATAAGTGAATATTTTAACTTTATATTATTATTCAATTAGAAATTACTTAGTTAAGATTTTTTATTTTAATGAAAATAGGATGATTATAATGATTTACAGTGTTTGAAATGATTATAATGATAAAAATGTTGTAAGGATAGCATTTTTCATATGTATTCATGATAGGTTTGAGTTAATAAAGTGTTAAATGTTCTTTGGATAGTATTTATTGTGGGTGCATAGTGAGATTTTTGGGAAAAATATAAGTGATTCATACACAAATCACTTCGTGAGGTAATTCATCGGGCCTAAAATACAAGGGTCAGAAAGTAATTTCTTTCATCTAGAATGTAATTTATAAGGGTCAAATCAATTTGCAAATCAATTTTTTGCTTTTAGAAAGCCATAAAAAGTCTTAAATTAGTTCATAAAGTGATTCCTTTCTTTCAAGATTTACAAGACATCCCAAATTGATTTGTGAAGTGATTTTAAGCTTACAAAAAGTCACTAGAAGCCTATAATTGATTCATAAAATAGATCTTCTAGCCTAGATTCATGTTTTAATAGAATGTATGTTTAGGGTTAGCATTGACATATAAGTAGTATTATAATGGTTTTGTTCCTCTTAATGCATGTATATGAGTAATATGCCTTAAAATGAATAAAAATAAGATATGAATGATGTGTTTGATATGTTACAATGTTTAAAGCCATGCAATGAGGGCATGGTGATATTGATAAAACATGATGGTGATTTATACTTGCTTGTTCATATAAATTGAATTGTTTGATATTAAAATTATGAAAAATATGATAGAGTGATGTGATTTGTGAACATTAAATTTAGTAAAAGTTTTTGAAAGGATAAGATAAATTCAAAAGGAACAATGATGGGCTAATTACAGATATGACAAACCTAAAAATCACAAGGAAATTTAAATACATTCATTATTTTATTTATGTATTATACAATAATGTTGTCACATGAGTATATACGTATATTGGATGTTAACATTAATAAACATGTTTAATTATGTATAGATGTAATAGTACTAGTTAGAATTTTGTTGTGAAATGAGTGAACTAAGTGTCAAGCCTAAGATGGTAAAGTTAGTTAGTAAAATTATAATTATTTTTTATGTTTAATTATTCTAGAATATAAACTCACTAAGCTTCAGACTTATTACTCCGTATTTTATTTTACAAATTCCCAAGTTGACCCTTCACCACCATTTCAAAATTAAGTTTTTAGAGAATTCTCCAACACTATTGCATTGGACTAGATATTTTGGTTTAAATAGTCTTTTGAGCTTTTCTGTATTTAAGTTTAGGATAGACAACTAGAAATCTAATTCTTTTAGGGGTTAGTTAGGCCGACTCATTCTCTGGAAAAGATAAGTTAAAGTACTTGTGTTAAAGTACTTCAATAAGAAAAATAGGTTAGGCTAGTGGAATTGGGTATCAAGTTCCATGCTAGTTATGATTAGGATTAGATCATGACAAAAATGCTGTCAAAGCATGATCTAGGTTTCAAGGAGGATAAGGCTCTTTAGTTATATTTATGTGCTACCTTAATATGTGTTGGCTAAAATTATATTAGAGATATATATGCACCTAGATTATATATCATCAGTACTATTTCAATAGACCCTATAATGTCATTGACATTGGTAATGGAGTTTACTTTTAGTAAATTATTTGAAAATTATTGTTTTAATTTAGTTGTAGTTTGAATGTTTAAATTATTCCTTGAGTTAGGTAATGGTGAATATAAAGGAAGGGTCTTTCGTAGCTTCACAACCTCAAAGCTTTAAAAATATGGATAGGGAAAGAAGTGAATAATAAGTTTTTCTTTATGTAAAAAACTTCATGCAACACATATTGGACCAAGTTAATAAAGCTCTTGATCAAAATTAAGGGCATGAACATCATAAGAATTGAGATGATTGTGAGAAGACCGAGATGATCATGATAAGGATCATAACAATGAGCATGTGGGCTACCAATTAAATTATGTGGTGTACCATTATTTCATTGAAGTCATAGAAAATAGATATGCTTGTATAGCGCCTTTATTTTAGATCATTTTCTAGGAAAGCCTCATCAACCAATTCTTGCCTTCAAGCTTAATTAAAAGTTCAAAAGCTTAAGTATTTGAGGTAGGAGGGTTTGTCCATCTTCAAATATGATGCATAATTTACTCAATTATCTGGATATGCTACATATTTGGTCTTTACTGAAAAGGCTAAGGTTAAAAGGTTTGTTTAAGGCTTGCATAACTATTATTTTGAGAAGATTCATATGAATGACATTACCACTTATCAGCAAGCTCTAGACTAAGCCTTAAAGTTTGAGTTTAAGACCAAAGAAAGGCATAAGCATAAATCACTTATGGCAAGAGGAATGCCCTTTCAAGCAACGTTTGGGGTACATGGAGATGATTTTACTATGGGAACAAAACCATTCTATAGTCCTCATGGTGGGTTCTTTACAAGGAATAACTCTAAAGATCAAAGAAGTTATTTAAATCCACTATCAAGTTGCTATTAAAGTTATCTATTAACATAAAGCAATGAGAGATTTAAGGCACTTTAATGCTTATAGTGTTAATCCTGACATAACTTACGTAACTGCTTTAAGGGAAAGTGTTATAAGTGTGGTAAAGAGGGGCACAAAGTTAAGGAGTTCCTAAAAATGTTTTAAGCCAAGAAGCTAGTTATTTCCTATTTTAATGGAATATTCCAACCCTTTTACCTATCAATTATCCAAGGAATTAGTTAGCATTCTTTATATGTGCTAATGTGGCAAATGGCAACTAAGCCATAATCTATGCTATAGCTTAGGAAAAGGCTCAAGCCTTTAATGCTATAGTGGTAGGTACTCCCAAAATTGAAAATTTTCTCATTAAGATTTTCTTCAATCCTAGTGGCACTCATTTTTTTGTGTAAAAAAGATTTATTGCTACACTTAGTATGCCATTTAAATTGATAAGTACACGTTTGATTGTAATGACATTGATTGACATGTCCTTAATAACCATTTATAGGATATAAGCTTGTCCTATAATTATTTATGAACATGTAGTTGACTATGATGTTGTAATATCCCTAACTTAAAAGTAAAGAATAAATATTCGAATTTGTGGATAATTACTTATTTGATTAATATTCCAATTATATATATATAAATTTTGAGTTCTAAAGAATTTTGGAACATTAAAATAATGTTGGTGGAAATATTTGAAAAGCTTTGTTTTTATATTTTTCTAACACATTTTTTATTTATTGAAAATAACATTGATTATGGGTGGAAAATTTAAGAAATAATTTATTTATAGTTGTTACAATTATTTTTTAGAATTATAAAAGTTGAAAATCATTATTTTAAAAATTTTAATATTTATTAAATTATTAAAAAATATATATATAATTATAAATTGTAATAAGATTAAAAATATTGGAGATAGACTTTCAAATAAATGAATGGTTGTAATGAAATTTTAATTAATTGGATGGTTGAGATTTATTGGAAAGTGTGTGTTCACAAACATGCGATAAAAACCCATGACTGCAGCAAAATTACCTCTTTTCTCTCGTAGTTTGCGCATGTGTTCTTTTAATTAATGGCTGTTGTTCCCCTTACTTTTCTCGATTTTTGTGTCTTGCCAGCTGTTATTTTTCTTCAAATTTCAGGCTTCTCCATCGCCTCTTCTCTTCCTGCATTCTTTTGTCCTTTATTTTTTCCTACTCGGGTGCATAGCAGTCCCTGAATAGAAAACAGCACTGAACCTAACTGCATTTTTCTCTCTTCTGTCTTAGCCGTTGCTGGTTTCTCTATCTCATCGACTCCAACTCCTCATCCCTCTCTTCTCTTCTTTTTCCTTCTTTCTTCCACCCCGGGCTCCGTCCGTTCTTTCCATCGTAGCACCACTCTTGCTCTCTGCTAGTTTTTCTTCTGCCAGTCATAGTTGTTGGCTCTTCGGTTAGCTGTTGTGTGATGGCGTCAAGCGGTGGTTGGAAGCTAAGCTTAAGCCACACCATTTCATGTAAGGCAGAACGGTGCAATGCTAGTTCGGAACAGGAGGTGCCGCTTTTCTCCCTTCACTGGAGTTCCGGCCTTGTTTCATCGTCGATTAGAGCTCCGATGGTGCAAGCTCAAACCGGTGAGCTAAATTGCAACATAAAACCTTAATTTCATTGTTGTGTAACCGAATGGAAGAACCTATATTTTTTTTTATATATGTTATTGTCAAAAACATGTGGGTGGTTCGGAAATAATAATAATAATAAGTAAATAACTAAATAAATAAATGAGCATATTGAAAGTGATTTTGGGATTATTCTCGTTTTAATCTTATGAAGGCTTTATATATGATTTGAAAGACTTTATCTTCATAGATTTTGAAAAATGATAGTTTCATACTTGATATTATGGAAAATTTAGGTTTGAATGGGAAAATCTATTTTAAAAGATTTTTGGATGTATAATGCCACTTATGAAATATAATCTTTATCATATAATAGTGTAATTTGTTTTTTTATGAGATAATATTAGGAAAGTAAAGGAGTTAATAGTTTTTATCATAGTGTCCTATGACATGAAATTAAATTAAAAAGGAGATAAGTAATGCTCATATGACTATAAATTGTCTTTGTAATTATCAATAGGAAAACAAGGTGAAAAGAAGAATATGGATGCCTTGAAGCCTTTAAGAGTGGACAAGCATGATTAAGTGAGTATATATCTCACTACTTCTTATTATCTTATTAAAAGATATTTTAAATATTGAGTTATGCTTTCTTCATTATTAGTATCAATTTTATATTTCTGTATAAATATAGTTATATGCGAGTGTTATGAACTGAATCTTTTGAGACATTGAAAATAATGAGTGATATATGAATGATGATATCGAATATTGCAATTGGTGATGAAGAAATGATACAAAAGTCGGATGGGAAATTGCCAACAAATTATATAAGGTAGGTATGATATTGATTCAAGAGTCAAATGAAAAATTCCTGGCTAACAATTGAGAGAGGTATAAATTGACCTTGATACCATAAAATAATTATATGTATGTTTACTGTATTTGAATATGTGATATCATGTGACTGTTTGTGATTGACTTGTATTGATGATGTGATTGTAATGATCTATTTGTATTTGAACTTTAATGGTTATTTGTGTGCGATGCCCATCCGGAATGGGTAGTATATGATCTTGAATTCTAATAGAAAATTTAAGACTCCTATGATTGTTTTATTTGAAATAGAGTTTTAGTCTTGTACACATGAATCTCCATTATATAGTTCCATATATTTTAGGAATTCAGAAATCAAATCAATTTGCTAATTACTTTTTAATATGTCGAAGTTGATCACTTACAAGTTAGTGGTAGTTATATACTCATTGGGTTCTTGGAACTCACCCTATTTTATTTCAAGATTTCAGGGTTTGGATTTAAGCTTTATAATATCCATGGAGAATCAAGATCGTCTTACGAAAAGATTTGATAGTTAGGATCAAAGTAAATAATTATTATAAAGATTTGTTGGATGATGATGTGTGTTGTATTGCTTATATGTGAATAAGTTAGAATTTGAATTATATTGTAAAAAAAATTGTTAAGGCTTGTGGAAACCAGTAACAAGATCCACGCCGATTACGATCAAAAGTGGGTCGTGATAGATGTAATCTTAGGGATGGATTGGTTATTTGAATATCATGTGTGTGTAAATTATTTTAACAAGTTTGTTACCTTTTACGTAGAGGGTTTTTTAATCAATGAGTTTATGGGAGACTGATTGCTAGAAACTATTAGCATGATTTCAAGTATCAAAACTCAAAGGCTTGTTAGGAAAGGATGCACCATATACTTAACTATAATGCAGGATTTGAACCAACAAATTCTTAAAATTAGCAATGTTCTATAGTGAGTGAGTTTTGTGATAGGTTTTAGAGGAATTGCCTAGATTGCCACTGAATTTAGGAATAGAATTCCATATTTATTTAGTGTCTAAATATTATGCTATTTCTATACCTCCTTATTAAGTAGTTTTACATAATTGCAAGAATTGAAAGAATAACTACAAAATTTGATAAATAAAGGTTTTATCTAGCCAAGTTCTTCACCTTGGAAAGCTCCAGTGTTGTTTATAAAGAAGAAAGATGGTTTGATGAGTTATGTATAGATTATTGTTAGTTTAACAAAGTTAAAATCAAAAACAAATATTCCCTTCCTCACATAGATGACTTATTTGACAAGTTACAAAGAGTTAAATACTTTGAAAGATAGACTTGCATATGGGCTATCATTAGTTGAAGATATTCAAGGAAGACACTCTAAAAACCACTTTAAGGACTCAATATGGCCATTTTGAGTTCATAGTTATGTATTTTAGGCAAACTAATGCTCTAGCTATCTTCATAGATCTAATGAATCACATTTTCAAGCCTTTCTTTGACAAGTTTATGATTATCCTCATAAATAATATTTTAGTGCATTCAAAAAGTAGGGTAGAACATGTTCAACATCTTAGAGTAGCATTATGAACTTTGCAAGAACATCAATTGTATGCCGAATTCTTTAAATGCGAGTTCAATTGATATTAAGTTCTTAGGGCATGTAGCATCTTTAAAAGGAGTTCAAGTGGATCCCTAAAAGGTAGAAGTAATAAAGAATTGACTAAGGCCTTCTTCTGTGTTTAAAATTCATAGCTTCTTCAAGTTAGCAAGGTATTACTAGGGATTCATTAAGGATTTCTTTAAGATTTTCGCACCACTAACTAAATTGACATAAAAAGGGTTAAATTCAAGTGGATGGATATATATCAGAATAACTACTAGAAATAAAAGTCATGTTTAATATTTACATTGGTGTTAGCACTACTTTTAAGAACTAGAGGATATGTAGTGTGTTGTGATGCATCCAAAATTGGTCTTGGGAACATTCTTATATAGCATGGCAAGGTGATAGTATACACTTCCTAATAGTTGAAGAAATATAAATAGAATTACCTCATTCATGATTTGGAAATGGAAGCAGTAATCTTTACCTTAAAGATATAGAGGCACTACTTGTACAGGGAAATTATCAAGATTTATATATATCATAAGAGCTTAAAGTATATCTTCAAGTAAAAAGAACTAAATTTCAAATAAAATAAATGGATTGAGCTCATCAAAGACTATGATTATTTAATTCTTTATTATCTTAAGAAAGCTAACATGGTAGTAGATGCCTTTAGTAGGAAGTTTGTAAGCAAGGCAATAGAGACAACATTAAAAAATCAAGGTGTACTATTAGTTCACATGACAGCTTAATTTGTTCTCATGGAAAGAATCAAGAATTTTCAAAAGAATGATTTAGGTTATGTATTTTTAGTGAAAGAGGTAACTAAAGATTTAGAGTCCAAAATAACTACTGATAGAGAAGGAATGATGCACCATCAAGGAAGGATTTAAGGTTTAATAAGTGAAAGGAATAAATTATCTTATTAAGCTTATAACTTTTAATATACCATACACTTGGAGCAATAAAAATGTAGCATGGTTTGAAAAATATTTTCTGATAGAAAGGGATAAAGAAGGATATACTAGATTATATAATGAAGTGTTTTACTTATCAACAAGTGAAAAAAGAGTATTAACACCTAATTGGAATGCATTAACTACTTCTGATATTAGGGTGGAAATGGGGGAGCTTAAGAATAGATTTTTTAATTAGACTACATAAAACTAAAAAAGGATATGATTCCATATAAGTTGTCATCGATAAATTGACAAAATTAATACATTTCCTACTTATCAAGATCATATTCACAACGATGTAGTATGCCCAAGTATATCTCAATAAAATAATGCCCTTGCATGGAGTCTCATTCATAAATGTGTGAGATTGCGACATTTAATTTACATTTCATTTTTAGTAATTATTTCAACAAGCGTTAAAAATTCAATTGCAATTTAGTACAACTTTTTATCCATAAACAAATAGCAATCAAAATAAACCATTCAGATCTTAGAAGACATGCTTAAGGCTAATAGAGTTTAAAGGGATTTTAAAAAAATTTGCCATTAATTGAATTCACTTATAATAATATCTATCAATCTAGTATTTAGATAACACCTTATAAGGCTTTGTATAGCCGGAAATGCCATTTTTTGATAGGATAATTTGAATCGAGAGAAAGAAAGATGCTAAGACCAAATTTGGTAATTGATGTATTAAAGAAAGTTTGAATTATTTAAGATTGACTGAAAACAGTTCAAAATAGGTAAAAGTTATATGTGGATAAAAGGAAAAGAGAGTTATAGTTCTAAGAGGCATACATGATATTCTTAAAAGTTTTGCTTATTAAAAGTGTGATGCAGTTTGGGAAGAAGGGTAAATTAGCCCCTCATTTCATTAGGTTATTTCCAATCTTTAATGGTAAAAGAGCTGTAACCTACCATTTAGAGCTATCGAATAGCTTGTAAGCTATTCACCTTATGTTTCATGTCTCAATGCTTTAAAAGTACTCACTAGATGAATCTTATATGATCCAAGATGAGTCATTGTAGCTAGAACTTAAATTAACTAATAAGTAAAAGTCGATTGAGATTCTAGACCACTAAGTCTAGATGTAGTTTAAGGTCTAAAAAGGTCTTATTTGTAAAAGTTCATTACGAATGTTGTGAGATAGAAGAAGCTTCTTGGGGACTAAAATCGAATATATGAGAGAAATATACACAACTGTTTAATGAGTGTTAAGTTTAACCTAGCATATTTCCATGATATTGTTAGGATAATGAAAAGCCTAACTATTTAAGGACAAATTCTGTCAAAAGGAAAAGCATTGTTATAACTTTTTTAAGATTTTTGAATTTTAAAATATTATTTGTGAGTGGGATGATTAAAATCACCTTTACAATAATAAGTAAAGTGAAATTTGCATAGGAAATAGATAAATTGTAATACAAAAATGTTAATAAGATCTTGGGTAAAATAAAATTCAATGGTCTAATGAAATGTGGAATGAAAACTTTGTATGAAATAGATAAAGAGAGATAAAATTAAAAGATTAAAAGTTTTAAGCCATTAGAAGTGAGTATGTAGGTATAGAGAAGAATTATGATTTTTTTTGTCATTTTCTCCTTGCACCATTTCCCCTTTTACCCTTTTAAAAATTAACTAAACTTATACCTTTTAAACATAAATCCCTAATTCCCTAAATCTTTCACTCTCATTAACTTTCTTCCTCTTTTCCTCTTCATTATTTCTATCAAGATCAAGTAAAAGGAAGCCATTGATTCTTAATTCTTCTACAAAATTAAGGTAAGATTTCCCTTTTTTTGTTGAATCTTCCATCAATTTCTTTTGAAGTAAAATGGATTTAAGTATTTTGGTTCAAAGGAAAATTTTAAACTCTAATAAGGAAATTCTTGAATTTTGGATGATTAGGGTCAAGTAGCATCAAATCTACCTTCTAGCAACTTCCTCTATGTTAGATAAGCAAACACTCTAGCTTCATATTGATGACTTAATTGGAAATTATTTAGTCAAATTTTAGGCTTTTGATGAGAATGGGACAATTATGATCATTTGCAATGTTTAGGATGATTATAATGATAGAAATAATGTCAAAATAGTATTTTTAATGTGTATTCATGATGGTTTTGAGTTAGTAGGGCATTAAATTCTCTTTGGCTAATATTTATTATGGGTGAAAGTAAAGTTTCTAGGAAAAATGCAAATGATTCATACATGAATCACTTTTGAAACATTTTATTGGGCCCATAATACAAAGATCAAGAAGCAATTTCCACTCGTAGAGGTTAAATCTATTCACAAAGTAATTCTTTACTTTTCAAAAGTAACTGGAAGTTTCGAATCAATTTGTGAAGCAATTCCTTACTTCCAAGATTTATAGGATATCTTGATTCAATTAGTGAAGTGATTTCAAACCTACAAAAGTCACTGGAAGCCTAAAATCTATTCATGAAGCAATTCCTTTAGCCCAAATTCTTGTTTTAACAATAAAATTGAATTTAATTAGCTAACTAATGTATGTTTGCCTTTAGCATTAACATATAAGTAGTATTGTGATGGTTTTTTCCTTTTTAATGTAGGTGTATGGCTATTATGCCTTGAAAAGAGTAGAAATTAGATGTGAATGAAGTGTTTAATGTGTTACAATTTTAAGGCCATGCAATAGGGGTATAGTGGACACAATGGTGATTCATACTTGCTTGCTCATGCAAATTGAATTGATTGATATTAAAATTATAAGAAATGTGATAAGGGCAATGTAATATGCGAACGCTAGATTCAATAACCATTTATGAAGGGATAAGACAAACTCAGAGATACAAGGATGGGCTAGTGAAAGGTAAGGTAGACCTATAATTCACAAAAAGATTTAAATACTTCTATTATTTTATTGTTAATGCATTATGTAATAATCTCATGACATGAGTGTGTGTATATATATATAGACTAAATGTTGACATTGATAAACATGTCTAATTATGTGTAAATGTGATGGTATTGATTGGAATTATATTATGAAACACGTGACTAAGTATTAGGCATAAAGGGTAAATTTGGTTAGTAAGTTTATAATTATTATTTATGTTCTATTATTCTAGAATATTATTCTATGCCTTGAATTTACCCCTCTATATTTTGTTTTGCAGTTTCTCAAGTTGACCTTCCAGCACTACCTCAAAGTTGAGATTTTAGAGTATTCTCTAACATGATTAAGCAATGCTAAATATTTTAGTTTAGATAGTCCTTTAGGCCTTTTCTTATTTAGGTTAAGGATACAGGGTTAGAAATCTAATTATTTTTGGGATTAGTTAGGTTGGTTTATTCTCTAAAGGAGATGAGTTATAAACAAGCCAAACTTTTTTGGTAAATGAATTTTTAACTTTGGATCAAATTTCATTATCATTTCACTTGCATGTCTCTCCTCTTAAATAACTACTTGTGTTAGAGTATTGTAATAAGAAAACTAGGTTAGACCTGTGGAGACTGAGTATTGAATCTATGCTAGTTGCGACTAGGTTTGCGTTGTGACATAAATTATGAATAATGATGGTAAAAAAAGATAAGAAAATAAAAATTCAACAAAGTTCTATTCATTAATGTACTTTGAAATATAAACAAATAGCATCAATAAAGGAGAAAATAATGATAAAATTATGAACATGATATGCTATATATTAATTACACGTAGCTAAATAAAAAAATTAACAATTAAAAATAAAATGAAATACTTAAGTGATATAGGTTTGAAATAATTAAGACACATAAATTAAATCCATGTTTATTTGTCAATTTGATATTTGGGACCTTATATTTGAATGTGGAGTCCATCATCATATATTAAACTAATTGCAAGAATATTTTCAATGAAAGAAAGCTCATGAAAGTATATACACTACCATTAAGCTTGTACCTCCTTTCAAATCTAGCATGATGTTGTGTTAAAACTAATTGTGTTTAATCCAATAAATATTGATTAACATGGCTTTTCAATGTAATTTTCTTCCTCTCTTACCAACATTTCTTCTTTGTGTTAGCCTTTGCAAAAGCTCACTATTTGATCCTAACTCTTTTCCTAACTCACTATTTCTCTCATAATTTTCTAAAATTTTTCTACCTTTTTTGTCTTGCTTTTTAATCTTTTTTCCTTTTCTATTTTATTGTCAAAACATTAAACTTAACTTTTTATCAATCTCTCCTCATCAAATTCCAAATATTTCACTTTCTCTTTTTCTTAATTTTGTCTTAATCTCTCTTCTATAATTTTCTCTCTCTAATTTTTCTAAGCTACTCTTTGTGATCACTCCCTTTCTTTTTTTCATGATTTTTTCTAAGTTGCTCGTTATTATTTTTTTCCCTAGAACGTCACCATTCAATTATGGCTTTCCCTTTGCAATTTTTGGCATGTTCTCTACTTCAAATCTTGCTGTTTATTTATAATTAGGGAAGAATGAGAACCTTTTCCCTAATTTTATTTATCTTTAAGAATTTTAATTTTTATAATTATCACCAGTTAAATATATTTTTATTAAATGGAAAGGAATAGGAATCATTGTTCAATATTAATAATTTTTATTAAATCATAATTAAAATTATATTGATCATAAATCATATTTTATTCTTATTCAAATAGAGAAACAAGTCCTCCTCCGATATTAATCAAATTATATACCTTATTTAACTTAAGAGGGATAAAAGTCCTCTCATATATATAGTTGTCTAATCTAATCTAATTACCAATAAAATATTTTATGATTTTTTATTATTAATTAACTATAAAATTTCAAAAAAGGAAACCAAGGAAGGAAACTTTGAAATTAAACAACATACTTATCTAAAAAAAACTAATAAATAAATTTTAAAAGTTTTATATTTTTAATTTATTTTTATATATATAACGTAATCAACATAACAATTTACTTATAAATGATGTTCAAGGAAAAACATAATTAATATCAAACCTTTTTAATGCTAAAAGTGTGAAATGGATTTTTTTTTTAAATTTAATGTTACCTCAACAAAATACAATATTCACATACTCCTATCAAAATTAGTATGTTAATTAGGAATTTTCATTTTTATTCGCAAAATATAATAGTTTTGTCCTAATTTATTCTAATTATATATTAAATAAAATAAAATAACATATTATATTCAATAAAATATAAATTTATTCTATTTTATGTTTTTATTAGTATGTGTATAAATGTTAATTTTGTCCAATTTTCTCACAAATACAGAGTTAGATCAATAAAATTGATACAAGATGAAAATAAGAGTAAGAAAAAAATAAAAATTTTTAATCATAAAGATTTTACTCATTTTAGTTTTATTTAATTTGTACCAAACAACCACCGGACGAGAATATCTCATTTCTTATTCCATTATATGATTTTGTGGTCGAGAGTAAATTCCATTCGCGGATCACAAATTTCTCGACCCACTTCTATCACGTGGCGTATTGTAGTTGGCCCAATAACGAATCCAAAAAAGTCAGGCACCCCCGATGAGTTTAACCGGATTCAAATGAGGTTTCGCGTCCGCATCTCCAGAAGTTTCTCTTCAGGTTATCCATATGCTCCATATAAAGGCTTTCCGTAACCAGTCGGCGAAGATTATTGAGAAGAACCAGCGATCTATAGTCCGGCCTTCTCGGTTGCTTTTTATTGCTACGGTAGGCCTTCTATTCCATTGCTTTTATTGAATTTGAATTATGAAATTATGGTCTTACATCCGTTTGATTTTTGATGTCTTGCTGCGATGACCAGTATATGAATCTGTGTTCTGAGCAGGTTGTTCTTTGATTGCATATAATGGTGAATTAATGTAGTGTTAGTTTTATCATGATGAATTTTGTAGGAAATGAAACTCTAGTTTCAATCATGGCGTAATTTGGAAAAGAATAGCAATTTTTTAGACAGGATATTGATGAGGTAGGATATTGCATTATGGAGCTAAATTATATGCCTTAGAGTGTCAGGAGATGCATTTTAGATTTGATATCGTGATTCTTGTGGCTCTTATAGTCAATGAAAAGAAAAGATGTTTTATTTATTGTGCTGGGGTTAACATTGATATTATTTTGTGGTTTGTCATTGGTGTATATGTTTTTTTTTTTTTTTTTCTTTCATGAAGCACCGTTGTTATGATTATCCTTCTCATTCCTCATTTCCATTTTTGGCCCTGTGCTTTGTTCCAGATGTCGTATTCCAGAAGAACTAGATATTCTCCTTCTCCGTCCCCATACAAGCGCTACAGTCGGTCTATCTCTAGGTCTCTCTCGAGGTCAAGATCTAGAAGTCGATCAAGGTAGTAACTTTATTCCCTAATTTATCTAGTAACTCATAAGCTTTATGGATTTTTTTGTTTTCAGCCGTGCTGTTTATATATTGTATGGATTCATTGCATTTTGTTATTTTCTGGGGATGTAGGAGCACATCAAGTGATGCAGAGAACCCTGGTAACAATTTGTATGTTACTGGATTGTCCCCACGGATCACGAAGAGAGAACTGGAAAAGCGTTTTGCGGCTGAGGGAAACGTAATATGTCTTCTTCTTCTTCTTCCTCTTCTTTCCCCTTCTAATTATTATGTAGTTTCATTTTTTTTATTTTATTTATTTATTTATTTTAATCTGGGGGTCTCCTGTCTGATAACTTACTCTGTAATTTGTTGTGATTTTTAGGTGGTAGATGTTCATCTAGTTGTTGATCCATGGACAAGAGAGTCACGCGGGTTTGGATTTGTGACTATGGAAACTGTTGGGGACGCTGACCGCTGTGTAAAGTATCTGAATCGCTCTGTTCTTGAAGGGCGGGTAATTACTGTGGAGAAGGTATATCTTTTAAGAATCTCTTTTGATTCTTGAGTCGATATTTTTGAGTTGGCTTATCTGATTCTGTCTAGAAGATATCTCGATGTGTTGCTCTTAGTTCTCTGGAGTTTTGAAAGACTTTGCCTTTTCCATTTGAGGTTTGTGACAGCAGGTTAGCTGTGTGTAGCAGCTCTTCATCAAACTCCCAAATCACAACTAAACAAACAAATCAAACACATCAAGTATCAGACCATTGGGGTTGTATGCCCTGCATTACTCTCTTACTTTTTTGCAATTATATCATTTACTTATTATACCTAACTATTAGAATAGTAGTGTTATATCTTGACTTTCATGTTTGTGTTAGTATTGTATGTCTTTCATATTTGGTAATTTCTGAGTCTTATACTCTGATTTTAAATTCTCGCAGGCTAGAAGACGAAGAGGACGAACACCAACACCTGGGAGGTATCTTGGATTGAGGACTGTCCGTGGTAGGTGTTTATCTGTTGATGTCTTTCTAATTATAGTTGTGAATACCTATCGTATATTCTTTCTCATTAATCTCCATATTTCATGCAGTGCGCGGCTGCTCCCCGAGCAACTCTCCTCGTCGTCGTAGTCCGAGTTATTCTCCTTACAGAAGAAGCTACAGTCGTTCACCATATTCTTCAGATCGTAGTAAGAGTCGTTCTTACTCCCCTCGTTACAGCAGGAGGAGATCCTATTCTCCTTATTACAGCCGAAGGAGGTCATTCTCACCCTACTATCGACGTGGGTCCCGTTTGCCATATGATCGACACAGCTCATACTCTCGGTCGCGCTCTCCTTACAGCAGGTCGCCTGTAAGCCGGCGTGACAGGTCATACTCTCCCTATTACTCAAGATATGACTCACCTGATCATCGCTACTACAGAAGGCGCCGTTATAGATCAATTTCTCGTAGTGTCTCAGCTAGCCTGAGGAGGAGTTACTCGCGTAGTGTTTCACCTGTTCGAAGGCGAAGATACTCACGAAGTATTTCGCCTAGACCAAGGAGGTGGTCAAGGAGTTATTCTGGAAGCATCTCTCCTAGACCAAGAAGCTCTAAAAGGAGTACACGCTCTTCAAAACGTGGTCATTCCCGTGATAATTATAGAAGCTACTCTAGAAGTGGGAGTGCAAGTTCAAGATCAGTGTCGAGGTCTGTTAGTCCTAGATCGGACTCACCCTCAACCTGAAAACGGTTGTTTCCCCTGTTAGAATTCTCAGCTATTGATATGGAACTGTTAATTAGTTGTACTGTTGCAGCATGTTTTGATGGCAAGGAAAGCGTCATTTTCACGTCTTTCAACCAGAAGCATTACTCACCCAATTGATCCTTCACAATGCTGCATCTTGGAGGATGTGAAACTCACTTTCGTTTGTATCCTAACGTGTTGAAGCGCTTGCTGTCATCTTTTTGTTTCGAAACTAGTGATTTCTTGTGTTGTTGCGTGTACTCTGTCCCCTTTTCTTTTTTCTTTTTTTGGTTGGTTAAATGCTATTGTATCTTTCAATGACGCATGTTCTTGACTTCTCATCATATTCTATCTTATGATGGTATTGTTAGTAGAAGGTGAATGGTGTTCTTACGAAGGACCGGATGCTTAGTGAAATAATTCATTATTGAAAATTATAGTGTAATGGGCTCCCCCCCCCCCTTCTCTCTCTCTCTCATATCTGTATTTAGCTCTCTCTCTCTCTCTCTCTCACGTATGTATGAATTTAGCTGTGTCGTCAATGAGGCATCATAGCTGGAGTGATTTTTGTTTTCTGTTTTTTTGGGGGGCGCTAAAAAGGCAGATATTTTTCATTAAATATCCTGAGTTACAGCATTATCCGCAATAGAATGGGAGGGAATTCTATCATAAAATCTATAAGCCACAACCCGTAACGGTAGATACTCTGTTGTGCAGCTTCGTAAGCGATCATTTTTACTATGTAGGGCAGACGTAAGACACATTTTGAGCAGACCTAAACGAGAAAGAAACTGACTCTCAGACAGTAAGCATCTTCCTAGGACGCCTGGTTTGATTCAATTAGTCACTTTCCACAACTACCGTTAAATTCCTCAGGTTGAGGTGCTTAAATTGCATTATGGCCAATAAGTCAGCTGAGGGAGACCCAAATTTCCAATTTTCGAACCGCAGCCCTAGAGCTTCCCCGTAGCGGTTCTTTGCCAGTACAGCTACTGAAAACTTGCATTATTTTCGTGAGGTGTCCACGTTCAATTTCACGGTTGAAAGGGCAAAGGCATCCGCTCCATTGGATGTTGTTGCACAGCCGATGCAGAGGAGGATGCCACAAATGCAGAACGACGGGATCGATTGACCTTCATGTTAACTTTCCGACCATTCATGTTCAAGCTGTGGGTGAGTTTGAAGATGCCTCTAATTCTGGTTTTGGATACGCTGGTTTTGCTTCATTGCTTGGTCCATAGGTAGCAGGTCTCGCATTGCAGGTTGAGTTTTTCTTCCCCATTTGGTACTTAAAAAAAAAAAAAAACTTAGAAATAGATTTATTTGGAATTAATAAAACTAAAATATTTGATGGGGTGTTTATGTTATATACATATGTATATTCTTAATTCCTAATATTATAATAGTCTGTGTTATTACTATTTTTAGAGCAAGTGTACAGAGAAAGTGGGAGTGTGATACTATTCTTTAGTATAATTCACACCTTTTTAGCATATATATATTTTTTTAAATTTTAAATAAATCCTTCAACAAATCATTTTTTATTATAAAAATAATTTGAATTGAAAGTTTAATATTAAAAGGTATATATTGATTAAATGATTAATTATATATTTCAATTTTAACAAAAATATTTAAAATTAAAATTGAATTCATTTAAATTTTATCAATTTTTTCATATCATTTTTAATTACTATATTTCAAATTAAATTAAATATATAGTAATTGAGATTATCGATGATTTATGTTCACATCATGTTTTTCTTTCTTTTATCTACATTTTTATATTATAAAGTGATTCAAAAACATACAAAAAGGATATTTGAAAATTCTAACGAATGTGTCTTTGACGTTTCAATTAAATTTTTATAAGAATAATTATTTTTGTGAGAGAAAATTATTTTTATTAAATATGATTTTGGTGGTTTAAATTTATAATGATATTTCATCATATACATATTTTTTCATAAAATATTAATTCATTAAAAGAATATATATTATTATATGTTGCATTTCTATATTCATCGGAAGAAATCTCTTTAATTTAATTTTTTTTAAATATGATTTACAGATAACAGAAGGGGAGTAAAACAATTATAAAGAATTTTCATATATTTAGTTTCTATTTACTTTTTATCACACCTTTAGGCCTTGTTTGACACATTGTATTATAACATTAGTTATCCACTCGTGTGATGCATGGTAAGTTATTTATTTCAAATATATTTCATATAATAACTGCATTACTATTAAAAATAACAAGAAAATTATAATAAAAATACAAAATGAAATTAAGATTACACTATCAAACATTAGATTATTCGCTACAAATTTTGAAATATTTTCTTGAAAATAACATTTTTTGTTTTGTTATTTGTGTTCTCATCCTCATTTGTTATTAAGATCTTTAGGCCATCTTGAAATGTGACTCTATATATTACAACATACAATTATCCATAATTGAAAAATTGTTTGGGAAGATATAGATTAACATGAGATAAAGATTGTCCTTGACTTTCATTTATTATGATTTTGGAACAAATAGCTAGAGGGAGTTGTTTATGTTACATTTTAATAGGTAGCTTGTTTTTTGACTGAGAAATAATCATTCAAGGTATGTAAACCTTCTTTTTTATATTGTTATTGGATATGATTTTAACTTCTAAAACATGCTTACCAAGTTTAGTAATAACTAATTGTGTGCCATTGCGTAAATCAAGTGATTGATTTATGTTTCTAAGAAGTAAAGGCAATCTAGAACAGGTAATATTGTTAAGAAACTTTGGTGTACACGTATCATCATTTATTCCTCAATTTGAATCTTGTCTACATGATGTGTGAGAGTTAAGGTATATCTTTTCTTCCCTAAGCAATAGAAATAGAATATAATTGTTTAGTCTATCAACAACTTGAATGGTTGGAGCTAGAGTTGCCTTATAATGAAGGTGTTCATGATTATATAACTTGTTAATTAAATTTGGATAAGTGCTTTCAACTATTGTAGGATCATCGATGAAAATGATGACATATAAGTGCTTTTAATTCATGAAGGTGCTTTCAACTAGTGTCAAACTAAAATAATTTTTAATTTCAATTTTATAAAAATGATATATGATATAGATGTAAGAGAGAGAAGATATAAAATAAATTTTTTAATTTTAAAAATTTAATATTTATCTTGACACTACCTTATTGGCTTTTATTCACTCTCTTAAGGAGTGGATTTCTTTATATGAAACTAAATGTGCAACATGAAACTTTTAATAAGTTATGCAATTCATTTGAAATTTTCAAATTTTTTGTAAGTTTAATTACATAGTCTATCATATACTATTAGTTCTTATATAATGTGCTAAATGAGGTCTTAGAGATTAAATTTTTAGAGATTAAATTTGTTCTATTATCACTTTTAAGTTTTTTATATTATCAATAAATAAGAATATGAAACATCCTTAGAAAAATTTAATAATGTTTACCAAATGTAAGAGAGTGGATGATAGTGTAAAACTAATTTACACTAACAGTGAATTAAATTTAAACTTTTCAAAATTATAAAAAACTTATACTTAAAAATAAATTTATTTTTATATCTTTATTTAGTAAAAAGTAATATATACATTAAAAATTACAATTTACTCTTTCTTTGTTGCTTTGAAGACATTAAGCCTTTCAAAAAATTTCATCCTTTTGAATTGATAAACAAATATGAGAGCATATCGACATGTTAATCCTTTTTTGTACTTCTTAATATATTATTATTGAGATAAGCTAAGTGTCCTTGGGACATATGATGATGAATCTTAATGCCTAAAATAGGGGAGACATTCCCCAGGTCTTTCATTTAATCATTTTGTCTCAATTAATATGTCCACATGATTATTGATGTGGAGAATGTTGTCAACATGCAAGACTAGAATTACAATATTGCCCATACTTATTATTATACATCGGTCTACATTGCTCTCCTTGAATTAAAGATTGGTTACAATCCATCAAACTTGAGATATAATTATCTAAAAACTTGTTTCAAGCCATATATAGACTTCTTTACTTTGTGGCAAGGTATTCTTTATCTTTCACTTGAAAGGTATCTAACTATTCTACATATATACTATTTCTAACAAGTCACCATCCAAAAAAGTTATTTTAACCTTCGATCGATATAGCTCCTAGTAAAATAAGCTACCTATGTCACAATAGTTCGAAGTGAGTCTTTAGTTAATACTGGTGAGAAAGTCTCTTTGCAATCTATATCTTTTTTTTTTAGTGTAGCTCTTTGACTACTAACATGAACTTGAACTCTTACTTTCATTTAAGCACTTTTTTTAGTTTCAAAATCTCATTTGTTTTTAACTAACTTATTATTTATAAGTAATTCAATTTGATCTTATATTCAATTTATATGATGTAGGTAATTCATTCTCTATTGTAATGACTCATTTTGATAAGTTAGTTGAACTTTGGGACTTCTTTAAAGGGGATTTATTTTTTAGTTCTTTTGATCCTACATCGTTTGCTATTGATTGCACTAGATCAAAGCAAATGATAACAAAAGATGATTCATTAGGTTGCAATGCTAATAGTCACTACATTTTCTTTTTTACTCTCACTTTTTATGACATCCTATAACTTCCACTATCTAACTTATCTTTAAAATGGATAGTCAGTTAAGGACTCAGAGATGGTTTTGGAATTAAAGTTTGTATTTTGAATCAATGGATTTAGTAAAACTTGAGTTAGAAACTAATATAATCCAGTAAATAATGTACCCAGAGCAATGGTATATGTATCATGAATCAAAATAAATTTTATTCCTCAAAATGATAAAATATTCATTAAGATAAAATATAATAATTAAAATAAATTTTTTAATGAAATATACATTTTTTATGTACAAAATAAATGCAAGATAACCATTTCTTAATCTAAAGTTCTTCAAAAATTCTCCATTCTACAATTTCCTCTAGTTTCTTAGCACTTTTCTTTTTTTTGTTTATTTATCTCTTGTATTTGAAGTGATCTTCCTTCTTATACTCATATTTCTTGTAGAATTTGTAATTTTTCTTCAACTATGGTTTCTTGAGCTTCAAGCAATTATCTTTCATTTATCTCATTTTTTGCTCATACGTGGTTTGTTTTTGAAATACTTTCTTATTCCATGTTCTAAAGTTGAACCATGAGAAATAGCATTAATTATCTAAATCTTTCCCTTTCTTATGTCTTTCTTTACTTGATTGACAATGGATATCAATTCATTAATAGTCTATTTGCATTTTAAGGTGTTATATGAGGTCTTCAAAAACATCAAATTACGGAGACAATGACTTTAATGCATGCTAGATTTGTCTCCCAGATTAACATTTATGCACTTTAACTTATTATAATAGTTAATCAATTTTAGAATATACTTCCACACTCCACTAACTTCATCATAAATCCTTTTCTCGAGCAATGAGAGTTAGTGACCTTTTTTTAATTTATCAAAATTCATAAACCTTTTAGCAACTAAATGAAGAAAGGTTTTAGCATTATCAAGCTTAGGGATGTTTTGTTAGATAGTCCTATCCATTCTATATTTCATGACTATTAAACAAACTCAATTTGATTGCATCCACATTTTATATTTCTTCTTTTATTCAGTACTTTAGTTCACATTAACAGGAGATTCTTTTTTAGTAATTGCCATGTCTATGTTTGCAATTGCTAGATATAGCTTCAAGGGTTTAGCTTTTTCATCATAGCTTATCCTATTTAGCATTTTCATAACAATTAATTGTATAGGCAACAAAGCTAAGGAAAATGACTAACCCATTAATGCATGTAATTACTTTAATTATGCTTATATTTTCCTTATAAAGTTAATTTTGTAATTACATATAGTATTACAAACCTAATACCAAAAGGGTTTTTAAGATCTTATAATATAACAAATATTATACTCTTAAAACCTAACATTGATAGGGTGTTTAAAATTTTTAAAAATATAATATTCAATTCTATGCTTATACTATTGTTAATGAACTATATTAATAATATAGTAGTAAACAGGTATTTAATATTACTAATATTGCACTCTTCTTGATACACTTCAAAAATAATTTTCTTAATTTTTTAGCAAAATTTTATGCAACTAATCCCATGATTAGTAGGTATTCAATTATAAAAAATTTAATGGCATAATATAAGCACTACATAATTCTTATATTAATGTATAATAATGTACAAAATTATTTACATCATCCAAATATAGTTCAAAATTGCTACAAAAATGATATAAAATAGCTTACAACATGGGAATTAAATAGTAAAATTTTCAAGCTAAAATAAATTCAAATACATATTCAAATAAAATGGAGAAATCAATAAACTTATTTTAATTTTAGAAAATTTTGAAAAATAACCATAATAATGTATGTGGAGATTGGAGTATAATAGGATAAATAATGGATGAAACACTACTAGAAAGGTGGCATATGGACCTCACATGCCATCAATGTGCATGGGCTTTGCATGTGAATAGTATAATTTCTTTTTCTTCCTATTATGAGTTTGCAACTTGGGTCAAGAGCTAATTGCAACCTGTGAACAACCCGCCCTATTTTCTTGGTTTTTATGCAATTTTCTATTAGATTTTTTGCTTTAAATCACTACAAATCTATTTTTACAATTGACCAATCGTTATCTTGGTTAAAAATGCATTAAAATTAAATTTGAAATTCATAAAAATTGGTAACCAAATATGATAGTTCCAAGAGAATTTTTCTAAATTTTTAAGCTTTCAAATAGCTCCAATTTCTCACAAATTACATTTTTGAATTAACTTGATTGATATATTGACAAAAAATTGGATAAAACTTTGAATTTAAAAATGCAACTATATGGGAATGCCTTGCATTTTTTGGGAGAAAATATTATGAAAATTTTATCTTTTCAAATGGTTTTTATTATAGAAAATAAAAAAAAAATTACACTTTAGAAACAATATTTTTACATTCAAAACTTGAATTTATTTTAGATTAATTTCATTTAAACACTGTACTCTCTTACTAGATTTTCAATAAACAATGGATCACATAATATACCAATATTTGCATGTCTTACTCATATGTAAAACATTATAACAGAGATACATGCATATATTCATCACGTATTGCACTTTTACGATTCTTTGCAGTTGCTGGAAAAGTTTTATAAAGATATGAATTGCAATAAGCTTGCAAATACATGAAAACACAATCGGCAAAAATAATTTTCCCAGAAACCCATTTGAATGTTTGTACACACACACACACACACACACAACATTAAGCTTATACCTAATCTTTACAAAGTTTCACAAAAGCAATATGCATGAAAAGCTCTTTTATGCATTCAAATATGTTAAAGAAAAAGGCAACATAATCCATTGAATAAAATTGAAAAAACCTCATATTACCTAGAACCATCATTTAGGTGAGGAAAAAGGTTTAAATTTTTTTTTTGACTACTTACTACGTCATTTAGTATTACACATGTATGCATCCCAAATGCATAGTACAAGTACAAAACATGTAGAAAACCCATACATGCATGTCCTTAGGTTTTAAAATTTTATTTATTTATTTAGTAAATTTATAGTTATTTATTTTTATTTTTATTTTAATGGCAACTTTTAAGTTTTAGAAATTTAAGGAGAGAAAAGAAGTAAATTGTTAAAATGATTAATATGGTAAATAATTGGAGTAATGAATGTGTTGAAAAGTAAAAAAAAAAGTTTATTGAATTATTGAAATTTGATGATGAATTAAAGTAGGAAGAGATTATGAGATATTTATTATGGTTTGAGTTTGACAATTGAGAGCAAATGGATGATGAAAGGAAATTGTAAATCTTAATTTTTTTCTAAAATACCCTTTAGACCATCTTTCTAATGTTCTCACAAAATGCCTAAACCTCTCTCATTTTCTTATCTCCTGTTCCATTCTTAAGCCCTAAAGCTCTTCATCAAAGAAGAACCTTAACAATCCCTTTTAATTCTCATCTCATTAAGGTAAGGGATTTCAATATTGTCTATCTTTAAGAAGTTCTATAATATGATTTCTCATGCTTTTTCTTTTATAAAGATATAATTTGATTTAGGGAGAGGGGGTTCGATGGAAATGGAACCCTAATTCAAAATTTTTTTATTTTGATAATTAGATACTTATTCATTTCAAATTCTTCAATCCAAGTCCTTTCCTTAGAGTTATGAGTAGCATTCTATCTATACCTCTATTTAAATCCATCATTTTATTCAAAATTGGTGTTTATAGAATTTTAAAGGATTATGTAAGAAATGTTGATTTAAGCTTGAGATTAAGTTATTTTTGGCAGCATTTTGTTCTTTAGAAGTAGTTATTGTGAATTTGATTGGTTGGTGTGAGGTTAAATGAGAAAAATGTGATCTAGGGATTTTTAATTATAAGTGAATAGTAACTTTATAGAAAAATCTACAAATTACAATGCGATAGTTGACTATACTCAGTAAAGTTCGTCTGTGGACTGACATAGTTGACTATACCTATTATAATTACCCTCTACAGTCAACTATATTCAATAGAGCTACTTTTTGTATCCTTGTCGTCAACTATAAGTGTTAGAATTCATCTTTAAACACCTATAGTCAATTACATAATTGACTTTTACCCTATTTCTCTACATACTTGTATTGCTATTGAGATTTATTGATAACTTGCCTTCATATGAGTTTGAAATAAGGATGGATAGTCTTAACATGAATCTTTAGGTGTAAAATGAGTGTATGAACATGCTTGTGGTTATATAACGAACAATATTAGATATAACTTGATCATTTTATGATCAGTAAAACCAAAATGTTAGATTTTAGTTTCCTATTTGAGTTGATGAGTTATCTACTACTTATATATATGACCTTACAATCCCGCAAGTGCACGGGTTAAGTCGAGTTATAGTATAAAAGATTATCGTTCTCCACAGGGATTATAAGTTGAGTACTAACTAAATCTCAAGTAAAATTATCTAAGCGGATCAATTGATTTTGAGAATCAAGAGTGAAATGTAAAACAGAGCTTAGCTATCAAACATAAGGTTTGATTCAATGTAATAAAAGCGTACTCAGCTTAAGGATCCCTTGTACATTTCATTATGGAATGAATATAATTCTCTAACTTGGTTTACTGTTAATTAAGATTGCTGGATTACCAAAATTAAGTTATACCTCATTGCAAGGCTACTAGCTACTAACCAAGAGATTAAGTGCCCAGAATTACTCTAGTAATCACTCATCTAGGCTGCATTAACTTGCTTAGAATCCATTCTTGGACATTTCATCCTGTGCAAAAGAATCCAATTAGCTTAATTCCTAAGTCTAATTGATATTCCCAATGATCATGCAAGATCCGATTAATCAATTGGTCATTTCAACCTAGAATCAATTAATCCATAACACAAATCCAATACTCCGGATATATTGGCTTGTTCCAGATAAAACAGCATAATCAAATCATAATTCAATAGTAAATCAAGCTAGATTATATAAAATTCAATTCCATAACTCCATGAACAAGTTCACCTAAACTGCGCACAAGGGTTTAGTGTGAAAACATTACAAAATTAGAAGAAAACCAGAAAACAGAGAGGGAAGTCAAACAATTCATGAAGATCTACAAATTTCTTGCTTGATTCTTCAATTCCTTGCTTGAATCCACATTAGAAGGTGCCCTTGGTCTCCCTTAGGGTTTCTCCCAGTAGCTCTCCTTATTAATTCTCAATTTTTCCTCCTCCCACTTGTAAATTTCGCACAAAACTTATATTGGTGATGTACATGGGGGTCAACACGTCTCGTGTTTTACCCCGTGTTTCTCAGCGAAAGTTGAGCAGCACGAAACACGTTGTGCGACACGTCCCGTGTTCTTCTACGAAGTGTCAGGCAGTAATGTACATGGGGTAGTATACAACCCATGTTGTACCCCGTGTTCTTCAACGAAGTGTAATCAGCATGTTACATGGGGTGTGACACTCCCCATGTTCACTTTAGAACTGAAGGGCAGTAAGATACACGGGGTGTGACACGTCCCATGTTCACACCCGTATTTTTCTCTGAGCAGTCTAGTGAAGCCTCGAAGCAATCCAGAAGGAAACACGGCACTGAACACGGAGTTCCCATACCCCGTGTTCTTTGCTAAGTGAACAAATTTGCTTCAATTCTTCACAATTTGAATGGTTTTGCTTCCGGATCCTTTTCTAATGCTCATATATGTCATTTCAAGACCTGAGAACAAAATATAGAGCATCTAAGTATCCTTTTCAATCAATTTGCACAAAATATTAAGTAAATGAGTGATGAAACACATAGAATTTAGGTGCATTTGTGCATTTATCAATATATAAGTATATTGTGTGAATATTAGTATTATAGAAGTGAAATTCAAGTGTTAAACAAAATATTATTTTCATTATTATTTACTTATCTAATTCATAATTGTTATATGACATTTGGTGCTATATTCGTAAGATAAAAAAATTTAACCACTTTATTTAGATTGATATACCAGTCAAGACATTTGCTCATATTTGAATACATGGGTATTATTATTATTATGACAAAGTGATTGAAGTGCTAGTTGAGGCACTTGTGTTATTATGGTAAATTATGTAACGAATGAGATTTGTTGAGGTTAGGGGAGATGATATACATATTGTAGTTTTATATATTAGATACATGTGTAGATTTGTGAAAAAATAAAGCTAATCCTAGTGGAATAAGGTTAGGACTGTGAAAGATAAGGCTGAGGGGAGTCATAAAGAAGTTTACTTAATTATTATATTTATAATTTTTTTAGTTGCTTGAATAATTTTTTTTATGATTGGTACATGGAACTATGGATATAGGAAATAAATTCTAATTTTTGATATTATCATTTTACTATTGATCGGGGAGATTTTTGCTATGAATGCATAAGCACATACTCTTGGTATGTCCTGAAAGATTAACAAGTGAGTGGAATTCATTTTATAAAATGTCAAACTATTCCTTTATTAAGGTAAGAAAGAATTTTTCTTCCTTCAAGGAGGAAACAGGAAACGGTAGCTTAGTATCTCTAACAAACATACACAATTGAGTTTCTTTATTTATTTGATTTTGAATTTAAATTTTCTCCACCGCTTGCTACAATGATTACATACTAAGTTTTAAAGAAACTCATTCTTTTTTTCCTTTCTTTTTTAAGGGGATTTTCTCCCTTTAGGAGCCTAACAATTGTTAAATAGGTTTAAAGTGGGTTCGATTTAGAATTTTTATGTCAAGGTAAATTTTAGGATAGTTGGAATAGTCTTACATGATAGTTTATTGATATATTTCATACTTAATTTTGAAAACTAAATATCCTTTTAAAAATAAGGCATGATTGCATATGAAACACTCAATTAGATTTGTTTTATAAAATATTAGTAGGTTATTGCCCATAGCTACTCCTTATGCTGGTCACATGTCTTGATGATATGCTGTAACAATACATGCATCTTAAGCAAATGTCATACATATACATATACATATACATGTACATATGTATATATGTATATGTATATATATACACATACATACATGCAAAAGTATGAATAGTTTTACATCCAATCAAGCCATATACATTAAAAGATGTATATATGCATTAAGTTAGGAAAACATATATATTTGGCATGGAAATATAAACTTCACGTTTATCATACAACATACATGCACATATTACACATTTGCATAAAGTCATCCAATAAAGAAATATGCATAAAACATAGTATTCTACACTTTCCAGAAAATTGTGTTGGCAAAGAGGAAAAATTAATTTCATAAGTGCATACGGAAAGAAAAACTCATTCACATTAGTCATCTTGAATTTTACTCAAAATTGTTTCAATAAATCAACTATGTTGTATAATAACATTGGGCTTTGATACCAATTATTAGAAAATTTTATTACTTAACATTTTCCTAGGTTGTTAATTATGCATTATGGTATAAGTTTTATTCACAATTTGAGGAGAAAATTTATAAAACATGTAAAAGAGAAGAATTAAAAATTATAAGCCTAACTTGAGTCATTTGGTAGATCCATTGCCTTCCTTTTCTAATAAGTTACTTTAAATCTCCAAAAAATTTGTTGTATGTTATTAATCCATGACCAATTCGATCTAGGAAAATACCTAGAAATAACACAAAACAAATAAAAGGGTAAGGGGAAAACTCTTTTTGCTAAACCCTTTCACATGTATTCTTTGATAGAGATTTTTCCATTTTGTTTCTTAATGGTATGAATGTAGGCTCTTAAAGATTAGAGAGGTAAGAACCATTTTAATAAGTTAGTTAGGTTATGAATCCTACCTATTATAATATTTATATTGAGTTATGCATTTTACTCATCATAACATTTATACTCATGCAAACAGGTTAGGTCTAAGTACCAAACATAATACCCATAGCCTTAATCATTTACTAGGCCAGAATTTTATTGACATTAATTTATTAATTTATAAATTATGGTGAGGTCCAATGGAAAATTCCTACATATTATTCATAATTTCTTAAACTGAAAAGATAAAAGAACTATATTTGAATAAATAAGTAATTGAGTTGCAAAAAGAATTCTTTAAGAGGCATTTAGTTAGCAAAATTTTACATTTTTAGGAAAATGCACATTTCTAGAAATGTGATTTTTGGAATTTGCTTTCTTAAAATGTGATATTCCTACATTTGATTCAATATAAATATTCATAGAAATATTTGCTCAAATTTTTAGATGTATTATTTTCCTATATTTTGTTTACACTTTCTATTCAACACCTAATGAATTAATAATTTGAATTCTTTTCAATTGAATAATGTATTTTATAAAATATTAAAACTTTTAGGAGTTTCAATTTTTTATATAATTAATTATATTAGAAATCCAAATTCTACTCCTGTATGTATTCTTACATAACTATTATTATTATATATGTTTGAGGATGTCATTCAACCATCAAATAGTTTTTTAAATGAAAATTCCTATTTAACAAAGAAAAAAGAAGCAATAAAAAATAATTTGATAATTATTATATCAAACAAAATATTATATAACTATTATTATATACAACTTGATTATATATGTTGTAGGACGTTCCCAACCATTGTTAGTTCCTTTGGGAATTACATAAGTACTAATTAATCAATTATTAATCACCATAAAGCTTATGCTAATGGGTGATTAATTAAATTAATTTTGCAATCGATTATAAATATGATTAGTGCTAGGAACCTATTTCAAAAAGAGAATTTTTTTTCTTATTTCTAAGAAAGATAAAGATATATATAAATTCAACCGTAAAAAACATTAAAGTTATTATAAATAATTTCAAATATGTTTTCTATGGATGTAGACTCATTAAATGTTGCATCACATAGATAAATCAAGTATTGCAAGTTTAATATTCTTGGAAGCTATTACAAAGTGCCAAGCATGTTTGGATAGCTAAATATTGTAAATTTATTGAACATATAACTTAAAGTCCAACCAACAATCTTTGGTTTAAATGGTATTTAATATTTTTCTGAAGGTTTTGTGGCATATTTGACAATTAGGGTTCAATTTTTAATTTTGATATGTATGTTTCTAATAATTTAACTATTCTTATTTTTATCTAACAAAAAAAAATAGATAATAGCTATTACAATAATATCAAATATATTTTGGAATATATCATTATCAAAAACAAGTCTTAAAAGTTTAATAGAATTAAATGTAACATCATTACATAATTCTTAATAGATGCTTAACATATTCCTTTCCTGAATTAATGGGAAGAGTAAAGAAGGATCCTTTATTTCCTTACTCGAATAGGAGGATCCATTATTTGAATAAAATATACATAAAGCAAATAATATATAGATCATATATAATTGTTGAAGCATTAAAAAATAAGACTATAAATATATGCAAGATAACAACTTTATAGTAAAGCACACTATTTTTTGAATTTTATAGGAACTAATAATGACATTAAGACAAATAAACCTATTGTAATTAGAATCTTAACATAATTATATGTATAGAATTTATTTTTCTATATAATCAAGTTAGTTGTAGTATGTATTATATGCATCATATTCTTAGACCCTAAATGCAATTTCATACACTGTGAATATCTCTAGGTCAAACTTTTTTCCCCTAATGCATATATTTCTTGAGAAAATATTCAACTACCTTTGTACACATTACATAATATCCCTTTAAATATCCCATTAGCTATTTTGAAGCTCCAAATCATCACAAATTCAATGGAAGACTACACAGTATGCTTGTATTTTTATTTATAAGTTTATGTTGCAGCCTTTTTTTTTCTTTATCAGCTCTTCAAAAATTGAAAGAGAACTTTTTTGCTAATAAGTTTAAAAAACTATTTCAGCCTCGTTAGTGTTCACAGGGATATCAACTACCTTATCTAAATAGTCTTAAAAATAAAGGGAGGTTGCTAAGCTTTGACATAAACCAAAAAAGGAATCGGTTGAAGAGTTTCTACTGATTAGTTATTTACCCAAGAGTACCAAGCCACAATAACTAGGAATTAAAGGATGAGTAATACTATTTTGAAGAATTTTTTATTAAATGACTTGACATGTTAAAACTGCAATTGTATTAAATCCAAAAATTAACCACTTCAATCATGTAAAGTCATGTCATTCTTAAGGTATCATCTTTTTCCCTCTAGATTCACTATAAGCAAGGGGATTAAGAATCCATTGTTAGACAAATTTAGAAACCACAGTTTAAGCTATCCTTTACATCTTGGTTAGCAAATAATGTTAGTTTTACTTTTCTTTGTTTTCCCTTTATTTATCTAATAAGAAAGTTCGTGCTTATTTTTGCTTAGAATTTCATTGTGAATAGAAAAAAAGACATTCACAAGATATTTCTTATTGGTACTAATTGTGCTTGCTTTTCATTTATTTCTATTGACATGGTAGTTACCTATGTGAAGAATGAAAAGAAAGGCATAATAATATGGTGGATGATATTGTTTCTGAGTTTTTTGACTTACGATTTGTGCATTAGAGGTACTTGTTTGCTTGCTCTCTCTCTTTCTTTAGCTGACAAACATATTAGACAAAATGCAATGTTAATTGACAAAACACTAATGCTTTCCCCCCATTTATCTGGCTTCCTTAATAAGAAAATTTCTTTAACTATGCTCTATTTATGAAAAAGAGCAATACCAGTTCTAAAATATTTTTTTTCCTCGTTCTCTATTCTCTTTTCTACCTTATTTTCTCTTTTGGTGTTACAAGTTACAATAGATAATGTAGCATATATAATACCTATTTATAATTGAATATATGAAAATTTTAGGAATTTTTAAGTTTATGAGATGAAATTACTATCTGCATCTTTTATATAGAATACAACTTTCAAATACAATGTAAATGAAGATACAATAGATAAATACTTAGAAAACTAATTTATGAATGCACTTCACATTAAATTCAAAGCTATGAAAGTTCTTGTTTGCAAATTATGGGTAGCATCCATTTAGGGATGTCTATAAGTCAAATTTGGACAATTCTAACTTAAGCTCAATTAGATTCAGACTCATTTCTTTAAATTCATTAAAGATTTAGATCTATTAAGGATCCAATAAGATTTTAAAAAAATTCATCCATTTGGGCCCACTAATAAGAATATTTTAAATTTTTTTATAAAAGATTTTTTTTCTTATTAATAATAACTACAATTGACAATTATGAATAATATCAATTTTTTCATTTACATCCATTATTATTTTGACTCATCTATAATATTTATATTAGTTTTAAAGTAAATATAAGTTGTGTCATTGTTAACTTTATCAAATAAAAGTTATATTAGGTTAACTCATGGATAATTTATCTATTTATATTTTCATAAGATGTTTTTACATTGTACAAATTAATATTATAAAATAAAAATATTATTTTAAAATATCTTTATAATTTAATTTAAATTTAAATATCTTTAAAATTATTTATTTTAAATAAATTATCACAATATCCTTATGTTTGTGATAATATTGATTTTCATATGATAATAGGTCAATTATAATGTATATTATTCAAATGCGTACAATGTAATATACAAAGGGGATCTAAGATTCATTAGACATTTACAATTGATAGATTCATACATTCCACAAATTAATATTCTAATAGGTTTAATATAATATCTAAAAAAAACTCAAGACTTATGTCTCATTCATTATTTAATGATTAAACTCAAACCTAAACTAATTAAACAATGAGTCTAATTTGAATAATATTCATTGGATAAATATCTTTTAGTTTGAATAAGATTCATTTAGTATAGATATTTTTGTTATCTCTATGTGTGTTTGCAAAATAGACAAAACTATAATAGTTAAAAGAATTGAAATATTAGGAAATTTACTATACAAATAGTAGCATTCATCATCTTGCCTTCTCATTTGCTGATAGTAGACATTGAGCTTTGGTAGATGATAGCTAGCAAACTCCAATTGGAGATGAACGCACAAGGAAACAATGAAGTAATGATAATGGTTGCAATGTAAAAATTGAAATACTAAAAAAATTGAAACTAGATTTGTCTTTTTATTTTAACATTAATATTCTCATTTGATGAAAATATGAGATATTCACCTCTCTCATAAGAATATTTTAGAGAAAAAGTTGGGATAAAGATATTTTTAGGAATATTAAATTCCTAGATAAATTTTTAAAATTTTAAATCAAATATGGGAATGTAATATTCCCATAAAATATTCTTGAGAATGTGATAAATAATGCCCCCTTTAATTCAAATGTTTACTAATTTGTAAGCCCCTGTAATACATGAGTTACATGTTTACTTTCATTTAAATTGAAATTTTATTAATATAAATAGCTTTTAAATGAGATTATTATTATAAAATAATTTTATAAAAATATTAAAATCTATTTTTTTTCACATTTATTTTATAGGCATACATTTAGGTTTGTAAATAATTTTTTTAACTTTACTTTTTACTAAGGTATCGTCTATTTCATCAACAAGGATTTTTTTTAAGAAAATGTTATTTGCATATACATCAATGAAAGTTTATAATGCTACTTATATTTGTGATTGGAAAAGTTACCCGAAATCATAATAATAATAAAAAAGCAAATTTCTATTAAAAAAGGAATTAAATTTTTTTAAATTTTTAATATTTAATATTAAGCAAATAAAATATTTTTATCTTAATATTTTATAAATATATTTCATGAAAAATATTTTTCACCAAAACATATGGAGTCTAAGTACATGAAATCAATAATCTATCATCAATTATAACTCTCTTTAGAGGTTTTCCACTATTTAATTTTATAACTAAATAAGAACTATCAACCTAAAAAAAGGTATAACATAAGAGAAAGAAAAATTAAACAATATAAAAAATCTCACAACTTATCATGCTCCTCATCTATTATTTTTGAACTATATTTAAAGAAGAATTTGATTTAAAGATGTTTCCTCAAACAAATATAAATTGATAACATATAATATTAATATATATGCTTTTTGAATTTTTATTTTATAAAATATTACAATAATTTTCAAATACTTAAATTAGCTTTAATAAAAGTAATATTTATACTTAAAAAATCATTTTTATAAAGAGTTGATTGAGAAATCAAATTCAAAAAAACTCATGGAAGCTTCCCCGTTTTTTTTTAGGTTCCTAGATTGATTTATTAAAAATTGTAAAATACAATATTGCTTATAAACTTCTATAAAAGTAATGTAAGTACAATGTTTTACACAATAAAAACTTTAAAAGGAACCTACATGCATAACTATGTGTATACTAATCACCTATATTTGTTTCTAAAAATAAAAATCTTTATTGTAAAAATACTAATAAAAGAAAGGTGCTTATTATAATACTTATAAGGTCTCAAAATCCGAGATAATGTGACAAGTTCTAAAACTATTAGATTAAATTTATTCAATCATAGCTATTTATTTTTAATAAATATAATTAAATAATTTTAATTTAATAATTTCTAAAATTATCACATTACCTTATATTTCAAAATCCTAAAGATATCATAATATTCCTTTAAAAGAGGAGAAGAGTACATTTTAATTGCCAAACACAAAAAGTAAGGTTTCCTCTAAGAGCTTTGTTTTGGAAATTTTATTAGAAACTTTATATTTGAATTTTTAAAAAATTACATTTGAACTTTAATATTTGAAAAATATCTACAAAATTTGAAAATAAGATTTGATCCTAATTAATATTTTTGCTAAAATAATGAAATTTGATTTATTTTATAAGATATATTAATTAAAAATAAATTTAAACTTTCTATATTAATTTTTTAACAAATTCATAAATTACTGCAATATATTTAATTTGAAATATATTATTTAAAAATTAATGTCAAACAAATATTGGTAAAAAATTAAATAAAAATATAATTTTAATTTTTAATTTTTCAATATTTAATTATATTGACATTTGAATTATAAATAATAAAGTAAACATGTAAAAGAAATGCAATGGAGTGGATAAAAGGAAGAGAGATAGCGTTAGAATTATAAAATCTTGGAAAAATCTCAATTAATGTATATCTAATTTGAAATATATGTTACATCTTCCTTAAATTATAGTGAATTAGAGATTATTTTATGAGAAAGAATATTTAAGGTAATTAATAAATTTGATTAAGTTTGAAATCATATATGTGAAATATAGAATAAAATAAAGTTGATAAAATCGAGACTATATGAATACGAATTTAGTGAAAAAATAATGAGGAAAATATGTATAAGTATAAAAGAGATTTATGAGCATTTCTGTGAAAATGCCTAAGAGCTTTAACTTATACTTCAAACCCCTAAATCCCTAATCTCACTTATTTCTTTTCATCTTTCAATTTCCCCAATTCTCTCTACCCTTTTTCTCATTTTTCCACCAATCAAGCAAGGAGACCTTAATTCTTCTTAATTTCTTCATCCAATCAAGTTAAGAACATTATTTTCATTAAGAATCATTCTTATTTCTTCTTAATTGATGAAGAGATTTAAGGCTATTTAGTTTTGTTGGGAATTATAAACCGTGACTTTAGAATCCATAAATTTTAATATGATTAGGTTTAAAGGATCTTCAAACTAGGTTTTTAGCATTTTCTTCCATATAAGGTGAATGGATAATCTAATTAATTTGTGGACCTTGTGGTTATATGATGGTATTGATAGAATATTGGTTACTTTGTGATTTTGATTAAATCTTATTTGTTTTGATGTGTTGGAAGTAATAAATAATGAGGAGAGGTGAAATGATATGATAGGTTCGGGAGGTGTATAAATAATTGTATCAAGGTTTGGCATGTAAATATGTGTTTAAAAGGCATTTAAGACTGGATGAATAGTAAAATTTTCATAAAAAACTAAAATTTTCATATGTAAATTGAGTAATCAATCAATTTTAAAGGTTCAAAAGTGAAATTGAGCTTCAAAATCAAGTGACTAACTAATTTTGGGGGTCTAGAGGAAAAACTAGGCAAGTGAATCGATTAGTTAATCAATTCACAAATCCAAAATTTTTATGCCAACTTCGAAGAGGCGTAACTTCTTTATCTTACATCCATTTTAAACAAATTACCTATCATTCTAAAGGTAATTGAGTTTACTTTCAAATCATTTCAAATCAAAATCTTGTGTATATATTAAGATATCATCAAAATAGTAGATAGAGGTCAAACTCAAGATTTCAAAAAATAGATTTTTTATGTCTATCTTTGAAAAGGTATAACACATTCAAATCTTGACTATTTTCTATAAGTGAGTAGTTTATGGAAAGCTAATTGAACCTACTTTCACATGACATAAGTTTTACGAATAATCTATTTATGATTTATGAATCATCCATAAAAAATCATTTAAAAGTCACAACTATGGTGACTTTATAGTTTATCATACCCAACTTATTTTGTATTTTCATGATTTATAAGGGTTAAACATAGGGTGTTTGATCTCTAAACATCAAAGATAAGTAATTTATGATATTTATATGATAAGTACATAATGGAATGATCACAAAATGAGTAATATTAATGTTTATATATTATCCTCATGAATTGTGAAGTAGGAAAAAGGAAAAAAGAGATGAAAGTGGAATACTTGGAGATTCTCAAAGCAAATGAACATCCCTAGGTAAGTGTATATTTATTTTAGGAACTTTTCTACTTAATTTTCCTACACTATATTTGTTCTATATACTAGGATAATATATTGTAAAATCAAGAGATTGAATGTATGTAGATGTATACCTCAATATGAACGAGTATAAAAAACTTATGATCTTGGTTACTTCCTATTATGATAAAGATTGTGGTGTGTAATGGTACTTCTAAAGCACCATTGGTTTCTTGTTAATTAGTATTGATTGACCTTTTATAAATGATACGATGAAGACATTGTATAGGTTATTGCTTAGTTGTGATAAATGTATGCTTTAATTGAGATTATGGTTATGATTGTGGTTGGCTTACATCAGAAGTATGGAACTACCATTTGATAATTAGATGTGTTTGTATCCAAATGTAAATGTGTTTGAAGTTATAGTATTGTGAATGAGAATGATTGTGATAATGAATTGATTGTCTCGTATTGTGGCTAAATTGAGATTGAGATACTATGAGATATGAAATTTATGTGATATGTATATATATGATAATGTGATTCAGTTTATGTTGCTAGTATGCAAATAGTATCAATGTGATAAAAATTAGCTTGGAGCTTAATATGAGAAATGTGATCACATGACTTTATTAAGGTAAAGTTAAAAATATTATAAACTAAATGCATAACTTTGTAAAATGATATGAATAGAATGTTTTTATACCATAAATTTTTATTAATTCAATTATCTTATGTTGAATTTAGAAAAGAGAATCATATTTTGTTACCATATTCTTTTTATCCAATATAGAACTGATAAGATAAGGATTAAATGCTCTAGAATGATATACTAGTATCCTTAGGGTAAATCAGTATCTTAAAAATATAATGTTTTTAGTGTTCAAAGTTTGATTCAAGCAAATACTTAAAATGTATTATTTGATTTCTTTAAAATGGAGTTAAAATTATTAGGAACCAGATGTCTAGTTTTATAATATAATATGATTTAGGCCTTCTTACATTTTAAAGCTTTAATATTTTGATTATTTTACACTTGACTTAAAAAGCCCTCATTTATGAAAATATATAATTTCTTTACAATAATTTTTGAATATATAAGATATTGATATTATAAGATGGTAATGTGATATAAATAAAGTTTGTTGAGAGCCTTGCTCTTGAATATTTTATTCGCATAAGCTTGATTCTAAAAAATTACTATGTAAAGACAAATTTTGTTTTTAAAAGTTAACATTAGAGAAATGTAAGAAGTCAATGACCTAGAATAATTTATTATATTATGATTTGAATTTGCAATTATAATATTTAGAAATAAGATAAGTAATCTTCTTATATTTATAATTTATCATTATAAATGGTGAAAATGGAAGGGAGTGAAAGATAATCATGGACATCTTAGAATGTTTAAAAGTGATTAGACATCATTAGATGAGTATATATCTCACTCTAAATTAATATTTTAATAATAATTTATTTAAATATTAAAATTTATAATCCTTCTTACAAATGGTATGGATCATATATCTATTCATTTGTGAATCTTTAATAGTATAATTGCAAATTATAGTGTATTAGTAAATTATCTTTATAGTTGTACATGAGAAATATGGAAACAATATCTATGATAAGATAGTGATCATTGGGTAATTGGATATTAATTAGCCATGCTTAGAAAGTATGGTGGTGCTATTATTCATTATTTATAAATTATGAATAAGTTCACATTATTACCTATATATTGTAGAATGTAGTATGGACTATACTAGAATGTGAATGATTGTTATGATCATGCAAGAGGGCATGGAGGCATTGCTATATATATGCGTTTATTGTCATGTATTTTGATATTACCTGTGATTATAGAATGGTTACTTTATGTTAATATTGTATTAAATCTTATAATATGTAGAGTTGAGCTCTAATGAATTTATTACATTATGAATTATGTCATGAGTGACATTTGAAATGAGAGATATGATAGGGCGATAATGTGAAAGTCGGATGGAAAATTCCCGATAATAAGGTGAAAAGGGTATAAGGCTTATCCTAGAGGGATAAAGATGGAAAAGTGGGTAGGGTATAATGTAGAGCTAGGAGTTAAAAGATAGATGGATATTTTTATTATATATATGGTTTCTTATTGTGTTGTGAATTGGAATTCTATCTATCCTTGAATATTTCCATCTAGTGTTATGATGATTATGTGATTAGCCATGATTGAGTTTTCAAGATTTAATTGGTATGAAAAACAAAGTGTGTGAATGATGGTGTGTGAAATAATGTAATTAAAGGGGGGTCCTACTCCATTTGTAATGTTGAATCGACTTCTCTTTGATAATAAAATTGAATTGATTGATGGTGAAATTGTGAAGAACCTCCTTTAGGTTTTATTGTTTGTATGTATGTGATTGTGGATAAAGGCACAAGTTCGGGAGTATAATTGTTAGATTGTTAAATGAGGTAAAATCATTAGGTATAAGTACTGGAAACCATCTATGTTATTGCTTGGATTAATTATAATCATGTACTAATGATGTTTTCTTTTATAGATATACATTCACTGAGATTGTAAATCTTATTTCATTCTTTAACATTTTCAGGATATAACTTAAGAATATCGAGTTGTGATACTCATACAGGAATCTAAGGCAATCCAAGAAGAACTTGATAGTTGAGATTGAGTTGAAATTCTTTTAGAATCAAACTCAAAGATTAGAGATAGAGATAAGGTTGATTATGTGTTTGATGTGTAGAATTATTTACTTTATATATATTTTTAGGTTGTTATTAAGTCGTATGTAAAACAAGTTATATGATTTTGAGTTACCACAATAATAGAAAATTTTCTATAGGATAGAATTAATATGAATAGTATTGAAGCTAGTAGAAATCGAATAATGGAATTCACGTTGATTATGATTAGGTTTAAGTTGTGATAATATAGTACTTCAAAATTGATATAAGGAAAATATTAATAAAATTTTAATTTTAATATTAAAAAGCTTTTATTAAAAATTAGCAAATTAATTAATTAAATTAGTACTTTATATATTAAAGCTTTAAATTATTTAAAATATTTTATAATAAAAATAAAATATATCATGTAATATTTTGTACTACTTAATGATATTATCCTTTGAGATTTAAACATTAGGAGTGCATGTGAAAAAAATTTTAAAATAAGTAATGGAGCAAACAAAAAGAGAATAAATTAGGATTAGAATCCTCTAAAGTAAAATATGTACTTTATAGGATAAAGTGAAATTATAACTCTTGTTAAGAAAATTAAGATAGTGAATATTAACAAATTAATAATCTATTTTTAATATTTATCATTATTTGTCAATTTTTAAGCTCTTTAATTTGTCATTACGGAATTTAAGATTCCACTTTATATGAGTTGTTAAAAAAATTAAACTGAGGAAAATATGTTGTAAATTAATTCAATTCAATTAAATTATAATTTATTTAAAATATTTTATATAAAAAGAAAATATATTGTATTATATTTGAACTAATCACTATGCCTCAGATGTAAACAATAGGAAGAAATAAAAAAAAAGAAAAATATACAATAAAGTCAAATAAAAGAAAGAGAAAAATGCTTGAGTTGTAAAGTATTAAAAATATGCCAATTAATGCAGTTTAATATAGCATTTCAAACTTGATAATAAAAAACTATTCACAAAATTTAAATGAACAAATTAATTTAATTTTAATTTTACAATAATTTTTCTAATAAATAAAATATGTAATTAATTAATTTAATTAATACTTTTATATAAAATTTTAAATTATTTAAAATGTTTTATAGTAAAAATAAAATATATTGTGTTATGTACTATTTAGTAATATTAGCATAAGTAACAAGAGAAGAAATGAAAAAAAAAATCAAAATATGCAATTGAATAAATAAAAAGAAAAGAAACAATGCATGAGTTATAAAATAATAAGGGTTAAAAATAAAATATGTATGCAAATTAATTCAATTAAATAAAATACTCAAGTTATTTAAAATATTTTTATAATAAATATAAAATATATTTTGTTCTATTTATATTACTTTATGGTATTTGAATTGTAAAAAAATAAGAGTTAATAGGAGGGAAATGAAAAATATGTAATACAGCTAATAAGAAGAAGTGCAATAATGTGTAAGTTAACTAGCTAGTGTATTTTTAAATTGAAATATAGTACTTGAGAGTTTATATTAAGAAAAAATTTGATAAATTTCAAATTAATTAATTAAATTAATTTTAAATTTAAATATTCAATTAATTAATTCTATAAAAAATTTTATATTAAAGTTTTAACTTTTTTAATAATAAAAATTTAACTTATTTTAAAACATTATATAATTAAAAAAAATATAAGATTTAATATCTATAATACTCAATAATATTATGTTTAAATTATAAGCAATAGAAATGAACAGAAAAACAAACTTAAGCAAAAAAAAAAAGAAATAATATGTGAGTTATAAAATAATAAAATTAAAAAATAAAATGTATAATAAACTAATTCAACAAAATAAAATATTTAAATTATTTAAAATATTATTTATAATAAAAATAAAATATGTTTTATTCAAAGAATGCTAGAACTAAAGTGATGTTGGGAAGGTTCTATAGTATGTTTTTGTTTCCTTTTAAAATCATGGTTAATTTTTTTAATTTAAAATTTTGTCATTTTAAAATTATATTCAGTGTTAGAATGATTTTAGATGAAATTATGAATTTTTGGTAATTTTTAGACACATAAAAAACTAAGTTAGAATTGAAACATACAAAACTACCAGTTTTAGAACCTTGTTCTGTGTAGTCTCTGGTTTGGAAATTTTTAAGGCATTAAATGATTGAGAAAAGTTATATAATTTTGTAGAAATTCTATTTATGGTGTTATCAATTTTTTGTCAAAATTTGGTGGCAATTGAAGTTAATTTGGTTACGTAAATAGTTAATTAGGTTTTACAACTTTAGTATTGCTCGAATTTGGTAGCCTTAGATCCATGTTTTTGGTGCACGGGTCCACTAACTAAATACCTTTAGAAGCCTTGATACTCAATAAATTTTTTACCACTTTTACTTATTATAATATAGTAGGAAAAATACTTGCAGTTATATAGGTATTAAAACATATGGATGTAAGAGAAAACTAATTTATACTAATATGTATGATAAAAATAACATATACAAAAGTTTAGAAAATATGCAAATGTACTGCTATTAATATATACATAACACTTAAGGAGGAGTACTCTTGCCAAATAAACTAAATTAAACTATCTCATAAACTTTTACTTTAGCACGTCTTTATGGAGTGGAGAAGAAATCTAGTACATATATCAATTTGTCTCATTGGGACCGCGAGTAATATCTATAAAAGAAATAACACACATGAGTGTGAGCAATAAAATTACTTAGTGAATGACTACTTTCCTCTTTTCTTAAAAAGTTTTTGCCATAAAATTTTAGAATATATCGATACTTTTAATTAATTATTGCATAATAGATTTTTAATAATATTTTCCTTAAAATGATACTTACTCAAGTTACTAAGCAAAGTGACTACAATTTGTACTCAAGTTTCTCTTCTTGTAACTTCAGTCCTTCCTTATATCCCTTCTCCCCCTTATAACTATCGTCACTTCTTATATTCCTCATCTTAGAAATAAGTCATGTGAAGAATACATACTTTCTCCATACATTACAAGTAGGTATTAAGCCATTATAGGCATCAACCAAGATGGGTTCCCATAGGCATCAAATATATTAGGACACCATAGGCATCAACCATGTTAGGACACCATAGGCATCAATCATGTATTTGATTATCACATATTATAGGTATAGTCAAAATACCAACTTAGCCATAAGTGTTTTATTAATTATTTTAACACAAATATAACATATGATTATTTTAAGACAAAAAGCTATTTGAATAACAAGTGTATGATATTAATTCAACACATACTTCACTAATCCAAAAGTCTTATTAGAGTATAAGGGGTGTTCAAAAATAAATCCCCTTTTCATCACTTAAACTCATTCTAACTTTTATAAAAAAAATTATCTAGGACCCTTGGCATCTTATTAACCCATTGTGAATCATTAAAAGTCAATTATCTTACAATATAATGGTTCTATATATTGTTCACACAGAAGTGAAAGCAAATTCTCAAAATAGGACCAGCATGGAGTGTCATGTAATGGAAGGGCCTTTTTAATATTCAAACCACATTCATAAATTACAAAATTTTAGTATAGAATCCTTAAAGTTATGATATTTGAACGGTACTGGAGTTGTTATAACAAATTAATCATTTGTGTAACCAATTTAACTTCAATTGCCACAAAATTTTGACATAAACCTGAAAAAAATCCTAAATAACATATTTTGAAAGTTTTATAGTTTTTCTTGTTCATTGATTAGTTAAAAAATTTTCAAACTCGAGACTACATAGATAGGGTCTGAAATTAGGACTACCCTGGAGCACTTGAAATAAAAATTTTGTTGGATAACTAGATAAGCTTCAAATATCACTAAATTTATCTATGAGTTTCCTATCATATGGAAGGTTAAGTACACCAATTTTTATAATTTTTCTCCACCGTTTGGCTACCCAAATTCCTTAAAAATTGAAGCAAAGCTTACTAGCATTCAGTTCTGACTCCATTCTTCCTAGGTTTAGAAACATTCACTTTTTATATTCATAAAATTTTCCAAAAATTTTGAAAATTTTCCTTACATGTTCTAACATCATTTTTGACATTAAAACACTAAAATAGAAGTTTTATCATTTTCTAATCCTTAGTTCCATAGAGTAACAGAAAATCGAGGAATATCCATTCATGACTAATTTGCTTTTGTTATTATCTACCAATCTTAACATTAAAATACCAACCTAATAAGATCCTAGTATCATCAAACAAGATTCAAAAGAGCTCAAAAACTAGAACCATGTCTTCATACATGGCCAGACATAAATATCATAATAATATCATCATAAATCACTATATTCATCATTTTCCTTAGAAAAACTCTAAAGAAAAGAGGTAATTCCCACTCACCTTAACTTTTTCAATTCATAAATTTGTAAAAAACTCTTTGAATAGCATAAGAACAATTCTAATGAAATAAATCAAGTTTTAGAAGTTTAAAAGAAGAATTAGCCATGAAAACATGAAAAAAGATAAAAAAAATCTTAAGTTATCTTGCAAGAATTGAAGAGCTAAGTTAGATAACCCTTTAAGTTGTGTGAAGAAATTGAAAATCCTTGTAAAGGAAGCTAGAGAGTGCATTCTTTTTGTTGGTTTTTGGGCAAAAATATGTGCAAAAATTTACCCTAAAACCTTATTTATGCTATTTGATGGTGTCTATACTATAAGGGATATTTGGTTCGCGGAATATTTCTAACATTTCCAAGAATATTTTAAGAGAATTACTCATTCCCATGTTTGGTTCAGGTTTTTTAAAAAATTTCCTAGCAGTGTGACATTCCTGGGAATGTTTTTAGCAAAAATTTTCCTTCTAAATATTCCTAAGAAGGGAGGTAGCTATCTTGGATTCCCATCACTTAGGAATATTTGTTCAAAAGTGAAATGACACATTTATCCTCATTTTTTAACAAAAGTCTGCTTCTTTCTTCTTTGTTATACCCTAGTTTTAGTTAAGCATCGTTGTGCCTCTACCTTAATCTTTCAAATTGGAGCATCAAGAAAGCAACAATCGTCCACCAAAACTTGTTGTTCACCATATCTAAATAACAAGGTAATCTCGTATTCATTTTATTGAGTTTTTATTTTTATTAAAACTGTTCTTTGTATGTCTGATGCTGTATATTCCCCTTCTCATTTTGTACATGGATGCAATATATTTGTTTAACAATGGTAATTCAATTGATTCTGGCTTTGTCATCTTTGAATTTGTCTTTGACTTTGATAATGCTGTAAAAGTTAATTTATGTCTTTTTGAATTTTCTTTTACTATTTATTTTGGCTTTGTCATCTTATGTAAAGTGCATGCTCAATCCTGCACTTTTCTTATTTTTTTTCAAAACAAGAAATTTCTATATTAATTAAAAATAAAAAGTGGAAAAAGAATTTGAGAAACCAATAAAGTATAACTGTCGCCTTTTATGTGGATAGAAACAATAGAAAAAAGAATAGAGACAATATATGCATAGGAAACTAACATAGTATGACTGCCTTTTATGTATATAGAAATAGTAGGGGGACAAAAGAATTTAGGAAACTAACATAGTATGAATGCCTTTTATGTATACAGAAATAGCAGAAATAGTAGGAAAATATTGTATACAGAAATAGTATAAACAACAGAAAAATATTGTATAAAGAAATAGCAAAAATAGTAGAAAAATATTCAATCATTCTATGTTTTAGTTATTATTTTGAATTACTCCATTTATACTCTTCTTTATATTGAATCCTTGTATATCATTATGCCATTTTATATATATAAATGAACATGAATTTCACTTTTTAGTTTGTTCTTGTCTTGCCAATATGTTTGATTTATGTATTATCTATTTTGTATAATTTTTTCAAAGAATGAATCCCTCAATTCAAGTAAGAAAGAAGAGAATTATTGTTATATTCATTGTGATTTTAGAGCCTTTGAATCAATTCAGTTTATTTTTAATTATGGTGATTTGTATTATTCTAGCTAAAGAATTAAGAAAAAAGAAAAAAAATTAGATATGATTACCATAGTAGGATGTTAGTTGAAAATGTGAACTTCCATAGGATAGTTTTCATAAATGATTTAGCATCCATTGAAAATATTAGGATGGATAGATTTTCATTTCATAGGTTATGTGATATGTTAAGAGTTATTGGTAAACTAAAGCCAAAAAGGAATATGAGTGTTGAAGAAATGGTTATAATTTTTCTACATATCTTAGCACATAATGTCAAGAATAAAGTTATAAAGAGACAGTTCATGATATTTGGAGAGACTATTAGCCGATAATTTAATTATGTGCTACTAGCTGTGTTAAGATGCCATAAAGAATTACTCAAACAACCTGAACCAGTCCTTGAAAATTCAAGTGATCCAAAATGGAAATGGTTCAAGGTAATTACTTTATGAATTTTAGTTACAAATATATATTTGCATTTTAAAAATAAAAATTAACTTATGTGTTTCCATATGTAGAATTGTTTAGGAGCATTAGATGGGACTCATATCAAGGTCAATGTTTTAGAAGTTGATAAGCCTAGATATCAAAATAGAAAGGGTGAAGTGATAACTAATGTTCTAGGAGTATGTTCTCAAGATATGCAATTTATTTATGTCTTAGCTGGATGGAAGGGTTTAACAGCTAATTCTAGAGTACTCAGAGATGCAATTACTCATTCTAATGGTCTAAAAATTTCACAAGGTACTTTATAACTAAAAAATCAATTGTTAAAAATATATGTTTTTAAATTGTACAAATATTAAGTCTTAAAATTAATTATAAGCTATTATTACTTATGCGATGCTACATATATGAATGGGGTTGGATTCCATACACCATATAGAGGACAGAGGTATCACTTGAGTGAATGGAGAAATGGGGCACAACCAACCACACCCCAATAGTTCTTTAATATGAAGCATTCATCTATTAGGAATGTAATAAAAAGAACATTTGGACTATTAAAAGGGCATTGGGCAATTCTTAGGACCAAATCATTTTACCTAATAAAGACACAAAGTAGAATTATCACAGCATATTGCCTTAGAAAAATGATGGCAGTTGATCCATTACAGGTAATCTTGCAATTAAATGAGGAGAATGAAGATAAGATGCATGATTTGATTACATTGTTAAGTTAAGTGAAGAGTGGACTTCATGAAGAGACAATTTTACCAAACAAATGTGGAATACCTAGAGAGCAAGTCATATTTAGGATTCCATTATATTTACTTTCATTGATTTTTTTATGGTTTAATTTACATGAAATGATATTTAATTGACTTGATTTATGTTATGGTTCATTTTTGTATGTTGCACCAATACAAGTTGATTTGTCATATTTAATATGTTTGTCAACCTACCAAGTTTGCATTTTATTTTTCTAATAGTTTAAATGTATTGATTAGGGCTTATATTACACAAGTTAGTTAAAATTTTCTAATATTGTAATTTGTTTAGCAATATTATTTTCAATTGTATATCAATCAGCTTATAGGCACGTACGGATGAAGCTATACAATCAAAAGCAAAAGGTTGTAAGCACTAATGGATACAACAAGAATATGCTAACTTGGTGGAACCTTTGGTGGAAGTTTCAACTCAAAAACATTAGAAAGCTGAAGGTTAAGGAAAATTCAAATCTAGATACTTGAAGGAATTGGAGAAAATGCTTGAAACGAAAATGCCAATATGTGGTTTGAAATCTTTCCCACATATTGAATCACGGGTTAAACTTTTAAAAAAATAGTATGGAACAATCACAGAAATGTTAGGTCTAAAAGCAAGTGGATTTGGATGGGATGATAAAGAAAAAAAAATTATAGTTGAGAAGGAAATCTTCAATGAGTGGGTAAAGGTAATTATAACTTATGAATACTTGTAGATATATAACATAGAATATTTTGCATTGCTTAATTATTTTTTTCATATTCATTTGTTTATGTTTTAGTCTCATAACAATGCTCAAGGATTGTACAATAAACCATTCCCGTTTTACAATGAATTGCAAAAAGTCTATGGCAAAGATAGAGCACACGGTGAAGATGCCGAAGATCCTTATGATGCATTTCAAGCAATGGAGAAGGAAATGTAACATAACATAGAAGAACAGGAAGGACAGTTAGAGGGCCAATCTAGTATGGATGTGAAGGATTTTGATGAATTCTTGGACAACATTTCTAATACTTAACCACCTCAAACACCATAATTTCCAAACATCCAAGGACAAAGTAGTGGAAGTAAACTAAAAAAGAGGCGTAGAGGCAATGATGATATTCTTGACAACTTGACCATTACGGTAGAAAAGTTAAGAAGTTTTTTTCAATAGTACAAAGGAAGACATAAAGGCACTTGCATCTTGTTTCAAGCATGAACAAGAAGGAGCTGATAGAAGGATAAGGGTAATTGATGAATTGAAATGTGTTGATGGGCTTACAAACATTCAAAGAATGTTAGCTGGGGAGATTATTATCAAAGATCAACATCGAATTGATTATTTCTTTACATTACCCCATGATTGGAAAAAAGATTATGTTGAGCACTTATTGAGAGATATGTAGTGTCTCTTTATGTGAAATTATTAAGCTTTGAAGACTTGTTGGAAACATTTAGACTTTATATTTTTGTAATGGCTATCCCTTATTATAGGCCTTGATTTCTATGATAGGTTTCTTGAATGTATGTTATGTTTGATAATCAATGAACTTGATGTGAATTTTAATGAGTTTTTATGTTGGAGTGTGGATTTTAATGGTTCTGTATGACGGTTCTATAAAGTTATAGTTTTGTAATTTTAATAAGAATTTTACTATACTGCTTCAATTTCCTAATGGTTCTCCAATTCTATTTTATTAGTTTCTTTTGTTCTTTTCCATTTTGGGAAGATAAGCTTGAAGCCATATTAAAACAACAAATTCTAGCAAATTGCCTTTGTTTTACTCACTTAGATTTCCTGCTTGGCTTTTGTTTGTGGATTATTAGCATCCATTCAGTAATTCTCCATACAACAAGTTCTTGGTAAAATTCTACTAAATAATGGTGAACAAGATCGGCAGACTAAGCATGATACTTCAATTTCTTTACAACTTAATTTTTCATGTCTTCGAATTTACTTCTGAGTGAAGTAAAAACATTGCATTTGCTTTATAACCGGAAAGAGTTTCGATCTCTCTAAAAACATTAGCACATTTTTGTAGTAATATTCCCTGAAAGAGATATTTTCCTAGTAGTTTCTACTTCTAGTCTTTCATATAAGTTTAGCACACTGATGTAGAGAAGGTACTCATAAGACATGTTCTTTTATAGTTACAAATGTTGATATTTTTTTGCTCTAGAAAATGTACAGTCCGTGTCATAGTATAGAGCAGCATAAGGTTTTTGGACATACATAGTTTTATGCAAGGTTATTATCAAGATCTAATTAGAGTCAAGGGTATTCTTGAAAACTTCTCAAGATTTCTAGAAATATTGGATTTGAACCAAACACAGGAATATAATATATTTGAGAATATGATAAAATATTCCCAAGTATATTTATAACGAACCCAACATGGGAAAGTTATATTCCTAGGAATCACATTCCCAAGAATGTAAGATTCCACGAACTAAATACCCAGGGTTGATAGGAAGGGGAAAAATGGAATGGAGTTTATAAAAGGAAGAGAAAACATTCATGAGTTATAAAGTCTTGACAATATCCTAAATGATGTATATTTGTTTTTAAATAAAGCACATGAAAGTTTACATCAAAAAGTGTTGACAAAATTTAAATAAAAATTTTATATTGAAATATTTTTATTAAAATTAGAATATGCAATTAATTTATACAATTAATACTTTTATAATTGAAAATTTAACTTACTGACAGTATTTTCAATAAGAATAAAATTTATCATTTTATAATTATAATACTTTTTGATATTTGCATTTAGGATGTAAATAAAAGTAGACATGAAAAATATATATATATATATATATATATATATATATATATATATATAACGAAATAAAAAGAAAAAGAAGAGTACATGAGTTGTGGATTAATAAGAATTAAAAATATAAATTTATAATAAAAAAATATAATCTTCAACATAGTTATAATATTTTTGTAATAAAAAATATATTATTCCTCATATATATAATATATATAATGGTATCTGACTTATAAATAATAGGAGCAGATAAAAAAAAGGAAAGCATACAATATACTAGATAAAAAGAAGAAAAATAATGTGTGACTTATAAAGTTTTAACAAAATCTTAATTAGTATATGCTTAATTTGAAATATAACACTTGAAAATTAATATGAAGAAAATATTGATAAAATTTAAACAGAATATTTGATTTTAATTTTTAAATATTTTTATTAGAAAATAAAATATGTAATTGATTCACTTAATTAATATTTTCAATTAAAGTTTTAATTTATTTAGAAAGTTTATAATAAAAATAACAGAAGTAGACACAAAAAAAGCAATTAAATAAATAAAAAGAAGGGAAATAATGAGTTGATTTGAAAATAATAAAAGCCAGAAATAAAATATAAATTAAATTAAATTAAATTAAATGGTTAAATAATTTAAAATATTTTTATGATAAAAAATTATTGTGTTGCATCTATATAACTTAGTCACGTTTGCATAAGAGATAATTTAAGTTCAAGGTTAAAAGAAGTAACTCAAGGGTAAGATTAAAAGAATTAATTATATTATTAATATTAATTATTAGTAATAATGAATTTTCCTAGAGAATAATAAAATACAATAAAAAAGAAGTAATGGTGGGGGCATAACTGAAAAGAGAAATTATAAGGCCATTTAAGTGGAATTTTTTTTAATAAAAAACTGACACTTGACAAAAATAATAAAAAGTAGGGCTGCCCGAAAAAATCCTCAATAGTTAGATGTTGGGGGGGGGGGGGGGACTGATGATAAGATACGAAGATAAGAGACATGGGAAGTAGCCCACGTCTGCCATCTCATTCATTGTCGTGCAATATCATGATTTTCACATTTTATCTCTCAATTTAATTGTTACTTTTCTTTTTTAAACTGACAAATTCCACGTCCTCCGCCTAAAATTCATGAGTTGCTTAGATTAATGGGATGAAGATATAAAAAAGGGGAAAAAGAAATTTACGAGGCCACCCTCCGATATGGAGAATTTTGAAAGGGTATCAATTTATTTTACTATTTTAACATTCTAAATTATTATAATTTACATTTTTTACTTATAATTGTTAATATTTATTGATAAATTAACTCTTTAAAAAATATAAATTATAAAAAATTATAACTAACTATATATTTTAATTTAACTCTCCATTATTTTTAATCTTATAATTTTAAATATTCAAATAAAGAAAAAATTATAACTTAACTATTCATTCTTTATCCTTCCCTTGTCATCCATCATATTTTAGTGTTTTGATTCTTTCTCTTCTTAACTCCTAAATGTATCATTATTAATTATCCCAAAAAAAAGTGTTGAACCAAAAGAGAGCAAGCTCAAGAATAAATAAAATAAAAATAAAATATATTATATTATATTCATATTACATAATAATATTAATGTTTGAACTATAAATAATAGAATTAAATATGAAGACATGAGAATGAAAAAACATGCACTTGCATAAATAAAAAGAAAGAAAATAATGCATTCACTCCAAAGTATTAAAAGTTAAAAATGGAATATATTTGCGCCGCAAAAAATATTTAAGTTGGAGATTAAGAGAAGTAGCTCAAGTGTAAAATTGAAAAATTAATTATATTATTAATATTAATTATTATTAATATTGATTATTAGTAATAAAATGAATTTCTTAAAAGGATAATAAAATACAATAAAAAAGGAAATAGTGCAAGCATAATTGAAAACAGAAGTCATAGAAGCATTCTAACGGGAAATTTTTTTACCAAAGCTGACACTCAGCAAAAACAGGAAAAAAGAAAAAAATAAAAGTAGGGCTGTCCAAAAAATCTTAAGTTAATGATTAGATAAAGATAGAGATTGATGGTAAGACACAGAAATAAGAGTGATGTGAAATAGCCCACGGCTGCGGCCTCCTCATCGTGATTATGCAATATCATTATTTCCACAGAAATCTTTCAGTTAAACAATCACTTGAAAAGAACAAAACTACTGAAAAAATTCTACGCACTCCGCTAAGAGTCGTGCTGCTTAGATGAAAGGGAACGAAGACGATCGCCCCCCCCCCCCCGGGGGGGGGGGGGGGGAGCTAAGAAGTCATCCTTTGATTTGGAGATTTTTGAAAAGCTATCTACTGAAGTTTCTATTTGAACTTTCAATGTTATTATAATTTATTTTTTAACTTATAATTTTTAGTATTTATCAATAAATTGACTTTTTTAAAAAAGATCAATTATCAAAACCCTTTATTATCTTTAATTTTATAATTTTAGATATTCAAATAAAAGAAAAGAATGTTACACCCATTCTTTCCCCTTCCCTTCCTATCCATTCTTTTTCACTGACTTCAATTCTCTTCTCCTTTTAAATATACATTATTAATTGCTAATACAAAACTGTTGAACCGAAAGAGAACAAGCTTTCACCTGCCTAGCAAAACCATTGATTACAATGTCATTCAACCTTATGGCCGTATATTATACATGTGTTCAGGTCATGTACTCTTTAAGTTAAAAAAAACATGACATGAGTTCATGATGCAATATAACGACAAATTTGCATTTGAAGCAGAATGTGCTTTTCATAACTTAGCCAGTAGCCAAGATAGTGTATGGTAGGACACTTGGCACATAAGCAACTGACTCATTTTCTATTAATTCCATTGCCAAGTCCCTGTGCAGTTTTGTTCTTAGAAAGGCAGTTTGATATATTTACACAAGTTCATATGACTACAACGGCAGGCCTACAGTTTGCTTGCATGTCTACCAAAAAGTGAATGCCGGCCTTCCGCAATCAATTCCCCGGTTGCCTTATTCCTGAGGAGAACAAGAGTTCCAGAATAGCCTCCTTTCCTTCCTAGAAGCCTGGAAGTAATCTCCAGTTCATCCTGCAATATGCCATATTATAATATTTCAATTGTAACTTGTACAGGCATAAGTGAATATTTTCTATATTTTAAAAGGAATTTCTGGGTTAAGATTCTATCTATGTTTTCAGCAAGTCAGGGACTAATGTTCCCTGGTTTGCAGTGTCTTCAACCAAGTCAGTCATTACATTGTGAAAATATGGGAAAATATAACTGACACTTGAAGGGAAATGGTGAGACTAACATGTCAGACTTATGGAAAATGAGAACCAGAAGAATCACTATGCAAATCAACAGACAGGAGCCGAGTCAACACCCAATTGCCCCAGTTCTCATACTTCAGCTAGAGGACATGTTTTGTGTCTCTATTCTCTACCTGGTTTCATCATTTTAGCAAGAAGGAAAATAGGACAAAAAGTTCACAAATAAAGAAAATAATATACAATGTTTTTACACATTATCAACATTGAGGGCTTTATTCAACATTAGCTATAAACTAGGAGGAAGAAGAGCTTGGATGACATTAATACCGCAGCAGCTATAAGTTAAGAACAAGGTAAACAGCAATCCAGCTCTTGATGGAAGAAAGGAATGGCAGTGAACAGCCTAATGCATGAATTATGTCAATGCAAGTGTTTTGCTTAGAGAGAGAGTCGATATAGAATTGTGATAGCAACAAGTTACAGTCTGGCAACGGAGCAATTTCAAATCGAGAAGTAGCCAATTCATTTCCCCTTTCAGAGAAAGGTGACTGTAGGGTGTACTTGCATTTTTGCATGACAACTAAAGAGAAGCAACTGTCATGCAGAAAATAATGAGGATTAGGTCTGCATCAAAATTCAAAACCTCCGGGGAGATTGCTGTTATTTACTCAAATCTACAGCATATAATCATAACTGGTATTGAACCCATAGCAAGTAGCTAGCTAAGTGTTGTAAGTGATAAGATGGCACAAGTAGCTAGCTAAGTGTTTTTAAAAACTATTTTCAAAAACTGTTTTTAAAAACCCTTTTTTTTGTTTTCAAAAATTGTTTCTGAATTGAAAAAAAAATAATAGAGAATGGTTAGTGCTGTAAATAAGGAAATATTTCATTTAATTATAAAAATGATATCTCAAAAAAAAAAGTTCAAAAAAAAAAAAAAAAACTAAAGGTGTGTTTGGATATGTTTTTGTTTTTATGTTTTTAAAAATTGTTCTCAAAAACTTTTTAAGTTTTTAAAAACTGTTTTTTTGTTATCAAAATCTATTTTTGAATTGAAGAAAAATTAAGATTAGAAAGTGATTGATATTGTAAATAAAGAAATATTTCATTTAACTACAAAACTGACATTCAAAACAAGAAAATAGATTCAAAAAACAACTAAAAGTTATTTTTTTTAAATTACATATTTAGAGAACAATTTTAAAAAATAGTTTCTAATAACAGATTGCTAAACAGATTCTTCTATTTTTAAAAACAAAAAAACAGAAAACTATTTTTTAAAATAAAAAACAAACAGATCCTATAAGTTATTTTTTCTTTTTTATTTTTAAGTTACACATTTAGAGAACAATTTTTAAACATAGATTCTGAAAAGAATTTTTAAAAATAAAAAAACAAAACTGTTTTAAAAAAAAAAAAAAAACAAACAGGCGCGTTTTTTTGGTGGGGGGGGGATAGTTTGATAGCATTTCTATATCACAAACCATATGCTCTGTATGGTGTCAATAAATAGTCATATCTTAAAGGTTCTTGAGGCTCATCACTTTAGTAATGCACAAAATTTTCCAAATCATATAAAATCAGAAATTTACATACTAAATTTAGCCCATTGATTAATTACAAGGCTCAATGTGAAGCTAAATCACAAGGTCCTACTTATAGCAAATAGTTGGATAGCATATAAAATCAAACACCATGTGATAAAGAAATTAACTCTTAATGATGCTTCAGGTCCATCGCTTCAAACATTCATAGACTTCCGTAAATGCAACAGACACTAGCATACTAGATAGAACCAAGAGGTTAATATTAAATAGAGAAGCACCTACAAAGAAAGTTTGCTTCAAATGACTTACATCAACATTGGCACTTGAAAGACAAGAAATGGACATGTCAACTGAAACATTCATAGGAAGATTCTCAACAAAGACAAGGGCACCTCCAACCTCATCCACAAGGTTTGCGATTGCTCCATTAGCTAACTTCCCAGTCCTGTCCTGCAGAAGCAAATCCAAAATGGCCCACCTTCTCAATGGTTTTATCAAGTTTAGAGGGAAAAAATAAGCACTTCAAGCGTATACTTTCAGCCCCTAAAAGAATTGCATCCATGTAAAATTTCAATCAAGGAATAATGATGTCATTTTTAAAAAGAAAAAAAAATTCTCATAAACCTTGTGCAATGGTATGACTACTAAAATGTAGGTAGTACCAGCATAATGAATAAAAATTGTAGTGAGTACCAGAGTTGCTAGCTCATGAACTATTTGATGGCCAGGGAGCACAAAGCCATAAAGACCAACAATTTAAACCTCAGACGCTAACACTCATAGGGAAACCCAACCAATTAGAGGTTCTTTGGATCTAATGAGGGAGAATCTTCCAATGATTGAGAACTTAGTATACCCACGATTTCTCAATGAATTTAAACGAGAGTTTAATCCCAAAAACATAGTAATCGGAGCATTTTGTCAAAAATAGATGGATAAAAATGAAATTAAATTCCGGGTTGAGATTGTTACCGTGAGCCGAGGAGGGACTTTGAATGTACAGGTGATGAAACCAGGTTCGACTCGGTCAACTCGGATGCCTCTGAGGATTAAGTATTCATAGAAGCTGGGATCGATGCCGGGCCTGAGAGGAGGAGGAGGGCTAGAAAGTCCTGATACGGTCTCTGATTGTTGTTGGGTCACTCGCAGACACTCCTTCGCCTTCTCCATTTGATTTTTTCAAATGGCAATGCTTTTACTTCTGGATGAAGCCAAACCAAAGAAGTTTCAGAAGAGGAATTGTGCACTGCGTTGAACGACAAAATGGTTGGTTCCCACTTTCTCTGTTTCCTTCCTTAAGGTGAAGGGACAAATAGCGTCTAAAATTGGGTTTTAATTTGTAACCAAACGTCGTATTAATGATGGGGTGGTCATTTGTTAATTTGCTGTCTTTTTTTTTTTCATATTTATTGAAAATGGAAAATTTATAAAAGAAGTGTGTTTGAATAGTTTTGTTAATTCTAAACTGTACAAATTGAAATCTTTATTTTCAAAATTTTCATACTTTCTCAATTTTTTTCCCTTATGATGAAAGGACAAATTAGGGATGGTGATAGGCGTGGGTAAGAACAAATTAAGGACTCGTTTGGTTCATACGGGAAGCAAGTTTCCATGGGAAATGGAACTTCACAGGAAGTTGATTTCCCATATGAACTTCCTGGGATATCTGAATTTTTTGTTTGGTTGACAGGGAGCAAGTTCCATTTCCCGCAGAAGAACTTCCTACGTTTTTGTTTGGTTCAACTTTGTATTTCCTACGATATAACAATGAAATGACGAAAACAGCCTCCAAAATAAACATTAACAGATATTAATTGATTGAGTTGTTTTTTATGTGGAAACACTGTTCTTCGAGGCGGGAAAATGAAAGGACACGACATCGAAGCGACAAAACGCAATGGCCTGAATACGAAACGACGCACGCGAAGGGCGTTTCGGCGGGGACAAAATGGCCGAAACAGTAACAGTAACAACACTTCGCATTCCATCTCAAAGCTCACCAGAACCAGTGATCTCAAGACGCAGGAAGACACCGTGGTTATCATCGCCGAATACACCAAGAGAAGGTACCAAACGACTCTGAACAACCGGATAACCTCATTTATCCACATCGGACGCTGAAACCAAGATCAAACAGCAACTCAGAACAAATGGGTCGTCCACAGGTAAACCCACCTCCTCTTTATGATTGACTCTAATACAGCCATCATACTTCAGTTATAAGTGCAACGAAAATGTGGAGTTGCTTGCTTGGACTTGTGTTCCTACGTGAGTTGAAGTGAAACCCTAGCAGTTAGTAGGACCACAACATGCCATGTATTTTGTTGCATGTTACTGTCACTCCACATAATATCCGTAAGACAGTTATACTACGGTTATAGGCTCATGTTACTGTTTCTGGGTGAAACAGTAACACCCCACTGCGACGATGTTGCATTGTTATTCATACCTCACAGAGTGGCACTTACCCACGAGTTTTGTTAAACGTGTATGTCTCATTTTTTATCTGATGTTACTTTTTCTTGCTGAAACAGTAACACCACTAGGAAGAATTGGATGTTGCATTAGTGATCATACCTGGTTGTGACTATTTATGCTTGATCTAACTCTTGATTTGACGTTTACCCGAGCAGAAAGGCGCTAAAGCACTCTTACAAGGAGACTTTTCTGATGAAGAAACCCAGAAATTCCAGCAGTATAGGTCCAATCTCTTGGCCTGCATTAGGCAGGTTGATCAGCTTCAGTTGGATGACAGGCACACGACGGTGCTACGACACAACCCATTCTGGGTCCTGATAAACGCAATAATAATAAAGGAACTGGATCGCAGCATCTGTCGTAAGAGCGATGTTGAAATTCAGTCCATAATTGCTACCTTCTCAGACAAGAATAATTATTTCAACATCGGGGGCGATCATCTCAGAATAACACCAGCATCAGTGAAGCTGATCTTTGGAATAAGAGATGGAGACCAGCCCATCCAGAAAACCTCTGGCAAGAGGACCTTGTTAGACTTTGATGTTAGATGTTTCCGTGGCAAATCACGTCTGAGCAAACCAATCATATTCAAAGCTCTCCAAAGAGCAGTGCGGGGAACATCGGAGACTGATGTGCAGGATGTCTCCCGCCTCATGACGTTGATGCTTCTTGTCACCCTCTTCGTACCCAACAAGGCCCACACAATGGGTTGGTCGTATATCAAATACGTGGAGGATGTGGACGAAATAGCACAATATGGGTGGTCACAACACATTCACGACCAACTCATGAATTCTCTCAAAAAGGACAGCACCCCCAATGTAACCGGGTGTGTCATGCTATTGCCAGTAAGTCAAAGATGTCAAAACTGATCTTTACTTGGTGTCCGAATCCTTTACATTTTCTTCATTCATATCCATTCATTTGAGTGAATGTTCCTGTCTCCTTGTTGTACGTTTGTCGCAAGTCTTGGCTCATGTTGCTGTTTCAGACTAAAACAGTAACATGAGCCCTCTTTGTCTCTGAGTGGTTTACTCAAGTTTTATGGCGTCTCTGTTATTAATGTGATCTCACCAGGCAGTTATTCGTGAGTTCTTCATCGCTGTTGTATGTTTGTCGCAAGTCTTGGCTCATGTTGCTGTTTCAGGCTAAAACAGTAACATGAGCCCCCTTTGTGTCTGAGTGGTTTCCCCAAGTTTTATGGCGTCTCTGTTATTAATGTGATCTCACCAGGCAGTTATTCGTGAGTTCTTGATCGTTGTTGTATGTTTGTCTCAAGTCTTGGCTCATGTTGCTGTTTCAGACTAAAACAGTAACATGAGCCCTCTTTGTTTCTGAGTGGTTTACTCAAGTTTTATGGCGTCTCTGTTATTAATGTGATCTCACCAGGCAGTTATTCGTGAGTTCTTCATCGCTGTTGTACGTTTGTCGCAAGTCTTGGCTCATGTTGCTGTTTCAGACTAAAACAGTAACATGAGCCCTCTTTGTCTCTGAGTGGTTTACTCAAGTTTTATGGCGTCTCTGTTATTAATGTGATCTCACCAGGCAGTTATTCGTGAGTTCTTCATCGCTGTTGTACGTTTGTCGCAAGTCTTGGCTCATGTTGCTGTTTCAGACTAAAACAGTAACATGAGCCCCCTTTGTGTCTGAGTGGTTTCCCCAAGTTTTATGGCGTCTCTGTTATTAATGTGATCTCACCAGGCAGTTATTCGTGAGTTCTTGATCGCTGTTGTATGTTTGTCTCAAGTCTTGGCTCATGTTGCTGTTTCAGACTAAAACAGTAACATGAGCCCTCTTTGTCTCTGAGTGGTTTACTCAAGTTTTATGGCGTCTCTGTTATTAATGTGATCTCACCAGGCAGTTATTCGTGAGTTCTTCATCGCTGTTGTATGTTTGTCTCAAGTCTTGGCTCATGTTGCTGTTTCAGGCTAAAACAGTAACATGAGCCCCCTTTGTCTCTGAGTGGTTTCCCCAAGTTTTATGGCGTCTCTGTTATTAATGTGATCTCACCAGGCAGTTATTCGAGCAGTCTTCATCTCTGCTGTATGTTTGTCGCAAGGCTTGGCTCATGTTGCTGTTTTATTGTCCGCAGTATTGGCTGTGTGAGATTACCAACGTGCTGGGCGGGCACCACATCGAAAGAGTCCCAAGGTGCCTCAAATGGGACTTGAAGCTCCTCACACGCCAACTGAGGGACCAACTGATCAGCCAGCTTCAGGTAACAGTATGAAAAAAACAACTTATTACGAGGTCCGATACATGTCAGTGCAGGATAGCATGTTACTGTATTGATACCCATTGCAGCAGTTTTCTTTGCTTTATGCGTGGTGTTGCTGTTTCATAACAGACACAAGCATGCAGACAGTCACAATGCAACATGTTTCTGTTTTCTCTAAAAACAGTAACATGCAGAATTCCCACACTAACAGTTGTATGTTTGTTATGCTTCAGGTCGTAAACAGGGAGATTGAGCCGACTGCACATGAGTACGATCTCCTGTACACAGATGAGACAAATCTGCGGTTGATTGAATTCGCTGACAAAACAAAGTCGCGCGACACACCCTCCCAGTCGGAGGACTCGGAGGCCGATGATGAGACAGCATCGGCCCAGTACGTGATCCAACCCCGGCCAACAAAGCTGGACCAATTCGCCGATATTGCGCTGTCCCAGAAGGATCAACAGCAACATGACAACGATGAAGTTCTGCGGCTTAGGGATCAACTCACCAGTGCAAACACAGAGTTACTCAAACTGAAGGATGAGTTGACGTCCCTCACTGAGAAACTTCATTGGTTAGAACAACAGAAAGAAGAGAACGCCGGGACAATATCGAAACTCCAAAACGATAACGCACTGCTACAGGAGGAACTGTCCACAGCAACAAGTGAGGCAGAAAACCTCAGGGCGGTCAACCTTACTTTGGAAATGGTTAATAAACAGCTCAATGCACAGCTATCAGAACAGATTGTGCAGGTGGTTAAACAAGCTGAGGTAGAAACCACCAGAGCTGAAGCGCAAGTTATATGCGAGGCAAAACCGCGATCAATGATAGCGAACATCAAGAAAAAACCAAGAAAAATAAAGCGGGACGAGGAGTTCACGTACTCGGGTCCTTTGAAAAAACGTACGAGACAAGCATACGCGCGTCAGCAGATAACAACCGCAGAGGAGCTAACAACCACTGAGTATACCTACGGGCAGACCCAAGAGGCCCCCGTTGTAATCGAGGATGAAACACCCGTAGAAAAAAACATTAAAAAGCAGTCTCAGAAGCCACCCCACAGTCCAAAGTTCCCAACTTCAAAATACCTGACCAAGGATGTCAGGAGTAAGATGATGCGAATAAAACTGGCAGGCGATCCACAGTAAGTCATGTTCTATTTTGTTGTGGATGCTTTGCATTTACTAGGAAGTTTCATCTGTCGCCTCATCTAATCCCCTTGCCCAATCACCACATGCAGTATTTTTGTCTGGTCAATCCCCCAGCAGGATTTGTTCATCACATTCGAGGATTTGGTGGGAGTTATGAAGGAGGAATCAATCACGAACAACGTATGTATCATCTGGTCGTTGTTCATGCATTGTTGTTTTGTCATTAATCACACCTCTGTGCCTGTTACTGTTTCTTTCCTAAACACTCAATGCAGATCATAGATGCCCATGCCTACACTCTGAGCCTGGCTTCCAGGAACAGTGAAAGGAAGGTGTTTGCCTTCGACAACTGTTGCTGGGTAAGATTCTGAATCCATCTCGCTTATACGAATCACAGAAGGTATCATTGATTCTGACGTGGGTTAAAACTATGTTGACAGTCTTACATTGTCAGCGACCTCAAGTATCTCCAGGAAGCCAGGCAATACAAATTCGATGCACACATGGAGGAGGCAATGGCTGCCGATGTTGTTATCTTCCCACTGAACTCCACGGGCGTCAATGACTTCAGCAACCCCAACCACTTCACTCTTCTCGTCCTGGATAATAAAGCGCGCAGGTGGACGCACTATAACTCGATGCGGCCGAGAAGAGAGGGGACACCGGATCCGTATTTTCGTGATGCCACGATGGTGGTGAGGGAGACTAACTACATTGTTATTTTATTGACTTCACTCTCTCCATCAGACACAGTAACATCATTGTAGACAGTTGCATGGAGTGTTAACCTTTCATTTTTGATAGTTTGATAACAACAGAAGGACTACTACGAGAAAAGGATGAATGAAATCCTCTCACGGGGTGGAATGGATAAGAGGGTAGGGCGAGCCACCTCAGGTCCACCGTTTGATATAATATCATACGAACGGTCACCTCAACAGGAAGAAGCATCGTAAGTAGCAAGGTCCTTTCTTACCGAATGTTAACATGGCTAGTGGGTACCAAACTAACTCGTTACTATTTTCCAGGCAAGACTGCGGGATAATCGTGTGCTTCCATATAGAGAATGTATTCAACAACAAAGAGTTTCAGGAACAATTTCCCTTGGAAGAAGTGAGACGATACAGAGCAAACTTAGTTAATAAATTCCTCCAGGATTTCACTCTTCCCAGCTGAAGTTGTTTAACATGCACATATATAACAACAAAGTTGGTTATTATGCACATATGTAAAACTAAATTCATGTTTTATCCCAAAGTCTTAATATTTAAAATTCAAGTGTATGTATAACTCAATTGTAAATGTAATTCTTCTGTACAGATTAATCTTATATCCAGTTTTTAATAGCACCCAGACATCAGGTTGCCATATGAATTACTCGCACACGTGTTCATGCTAATATTTTTTAACGGATACCACACCTATCCAGTTGTGCGATACTATTATCCAAACCTACCACCAATGTTTGTATGAATGAAGGACAATCGGGTGGACACAGCCACCAGGGAGCATTGCCCAGCAGCCAGGGCGATGTTGCTGTTTTATCCAAAAACAGCAACATCCCACAAGAACACGTTTCTTGGACACACTGAGGAGAGGAACTTGTCAAGCGACGTGAATGACCACCTAGACCCGCCCCCCAGCCAACCTTGACCTCCAGGGAGCAATGCCCAGCAGCCAGGGCGATGTTGCTGTTTTATCCCAAAACAGCAACATCCCACATGAACACGTTTCTTGGACACACTGAGGAGAGGAACTTGTCAAGCGACGTGAATGACCACCTAGACCCGCCCCCCAGCCAACCTTGACCTCCAGGGAGCAATGCCCAGCAGCCAGGGCGATGTTGCTGTTTTATCCCAAAACAGCAACATCCCACACGAACACGTTTCTTGGACACACTGAGGAGAGGAACTTGTCAAGCGCCGTGAATGACAACCTAGACCCGCCCCCCAGCCAACCTTGACCTCTAGGGAGCATTGCCCAGCAGCCAGGGCGATGTTGCTGTTTTATCCCAAAACAGCAACATCCCACACGAACACGTTTCTTGGACACACTGAGGAGAGGAACTTGTCAAGCAACATCAATGACCAACCGCACCCGCCCTCCAGCCCATCATAACCTCCAGGACTCAATACCCATCAGTCTAGGCGATGTTACTGTTTTCGTCCAAAACAGCAACATCGCCCAGACTGTATTTTCCTTGCTTCTCATCTTGGGAGGGACTCGTCAAGTGACATGCACAACCACTCAGACGCAGGGCTGAGCAGCCTCTTGTGTGTTACTGTTTTCGGGCAAAACAGTAACATGCAATATAGTATGCAACCAGTAGTGTTCGATGATGCACGAAAAGGACTGAGCTGAACTACAGGAGTATCAATGGAATTGCCATGAGAAAAAAAAAGGAATGTATTGTTATATTCAGTCACATCATCTAATACATTAATTAGGATCCGATGTCAGTGCCCAAAAAATAGGTGCACATACAGAAGTTCAACAACATAGTATGAATTTAGTCAGTGACTTGGTTCCTATTGACTACTACTTTTCTAGAACTTCATTGATCTGGAAGTAACAAACCATGCACATAAGCAGATCTGTACTCCTCTGGAAGGCTAAAAAAGAAATCAACTTCTAGGGGGTTGAGAGCAATCTTCCTTGCCGCAGTCATAACTTGGGTAGGAGTTAACCCGTCAATCTTCATAATCTCACTTGTCACTTGCATCCTTCTCCCTGCAGAATCAGATTCATGTTGGAAACAAGATGCCAAGCGGCCTATATGTTTACTTGCATCCTCCATCACATCACTCATTCGTGCAAATCTACAAGAGAATTCTCTCAGAACTTCTGAATTTTCTATCTTTGCCTTCTTCGACCTACGGTTTACTGGGGTGGTTGAGGAAGAAGTTCCCATTGGGGCACATGGAGGGACTGGGTAAGTGTCCTCGGCGGAAAAGGCAGGAACATTTTCTTCTTGCTCTTCTTCTTCTCTGTCCCTTACTTCGTCTTCTATCCCCTCTAATGCATCTTGGGGATTTACAGCCTCGTCTCCAATGGCTCTATCCTTCCCAAATATTTTGGCTAAATCATCAAAAAATGGAAATGGCTTATTTCTTAAACCCACGGCATTTTTGTGGCTCTAGCATAAAAGAAGGGAAAACATAATGAGAGAAGGTAAAACTTTAAAAGATGTCACCAATAAATAGAATTATACACATTTACACTTATGTGCATAGAAGAAAAGGCATAATATAAAATATTACCTTCACCCATTCATCCCACACTGGCTTTGAGCAAGTTACGTACTTCTCTTCATCATTCCATCCAAAGCCGCTGGCAGCTGGACCAAGCATCTCCGCAATAGCATTATATTGATTCCTCAAATACTTGATACGGGACTCGATGTGTGGCTTAGCCTTCATACCACACCTAGGAATCTTCTGATCCATAAGTTGTTCTAACCTGTTATAAGCTCCATTCTTGAACTGGCCATTATCCGTTTTCCAGCCACCCAGCTCCACAAGATCCATCATTGCACCAATTAGTGCACGATCCTCAGCGCTTCCCCATCTTGTGCATCCTCTAGATGGGTTCGCACCCTCACCACCTTGGTTGGCATTTCTCTGAGCTTTTGGTTGACTCATCTGTTAAGAACGAAAGATGGAAAGACAGGAAACATAGGAATTCGTTAGAGCGGCATTCTGCTCATGATTTAGCAATTTAGGATGGTCATACTACCAGTTCAATAAAAAGCGAAGTCATTACTCCCATCTTATTACAAATTCAGATAAAATTATTACAAGAACAAAGTGTATATTATCTACCAATCCATAAATGCAATACAAGTGAAGCACGCTACATAGTTTTAGCTAAACCCTATTCAATGACGTGGTGTCATGTAACCATGCATTGTACATCTCATTGGCAAGATCATGTCTGAAGGTAGTCCATGCAGCACTAGATTCCATAATTCCAATATTAAGTTCACCATTGTCTTCTTCCTCACCATCCACAAGCAAGGGCTCCATGGGATCCACACCCATGAATGTTCGAATGAAATTATGCATCAATGCGCAAGCCAGGATAATTCTACCCACGGTTTTCCTAGGGTACCAGGTTGTACATCTTAGAATACCCCATCTCATTTTTAACAATCCAAAGCACCTCTCGATAACATTCCTTGCTTGCGAATGCTTCATATTAAAATATTCCTCAGCAGATACAGGTTGCGCACCACTCTTCCACACACTCAGATGATATCTCTGGCCTCTAAATGGTGTTAGAAAACCCTCACAATTCATGTATCCGGCATCACACAAATAGTAGTTGCCTATAATTAACCAACATAAGTGTTAGGTACTGTCATCTCAAATAAGCTCCTTGGTTCAGATTGAGCAATGTCAAGGAACCTATGGTGTTACCTTGTGGAACTTGCAAAGCATTTTTTCTAGAAAGTGCATCTCGAAGCACTCTATTGTCATGTGCGGACCCCTCCCAACCAGGCAATATATAAATAAATTGCAAATCCCGCGTGCAAGCAGCTAACACATTAGTAGTGAGTTCTCCTTTTCTATTCCTGAATCTAGCTTTATCTTTATCCCCAACACGAACCTTAATATGAGTTCCATCCAAAGCACCTAAGCAATTCTGTAGTGTGTATATATATAACTTGTTAATAGATACTGTATATATTTATAAATATTTACGCATTCAGCTAATCTTCCTAGAAATTCTAACTTACCTTAAACCATTTCCACCTCTCATCTTGGCAATTCTCAGTCACTGGCTCAGGTTTCTTTAGTAAAATATCATGGCATCTAAGGACAGCGAGGAGAACTGAATTGAAGTGCCTAGATATTGTCTCACCACTTCTCCTAAAGTACAATTGAGTTCTTCGATTTTTTGTGTCATGAGAAAGTGTGAATAGAAATAAAGCAACCATCTCCTCTAAACTAGTATTCCTATTTCCTTGTAACTTACCGACATCTCTAAGCATATCACATAACTTAGAAAAACAGGCTCTATTCATCCTAAGGTTGTCCAAGCATGCTAAGTCACTTTCTTGAATCATTGGCCTGAGATTCAAAATCCTAGCATAATATCTTTCTTCAGCACAGCTGTCAAATATATAGGACATAGGCTGAGGCAATCTAATGTCCAAAAAGGCCAAAAGATACAAGAATTCAGAAATAGCCTCCAAAATCATTAGCATCATCTGTGTGTATAATGCAATACATGTAGTAGCAATCTTCTTCCTTTTACTCAACGGTAAGCGAGCCATAACTGTATGACATAGGCAAATTACATGCAAGAATGTTATAAGTCAGAAGAGCAATAAAAATATGGTCAGCCACTCTGAGAAATTTGAATGCAACAAACTCTATTCATCTTTTTCAAGGTAGTCAACACGCAAACAACAACGTTATTAATATCCAGAACCTCTTAGAAGCTCTGCCGTCGTGGTTGGATTAAACATACCAGTTTGCTAAACCATAAGCACACCCTTCTTTGTCAAATTCCACAACAAGAGGAAATATAACGAGCAATGTCGTCAAGGCTTACCTTGAATCGCTAGTGCCGTTGCCCGGAACTGTTGCTAGGGTTTAGGGGAGATGGCAGAAGCTTGAGAACCAGAAATCGCTACTACCTTTGCCGGAGACGGCTGCTAGGGTTGAGAGGCGACGGGAGATGCTCGACAAACACAAAAAAGGCACACAGGAAGAAGAAAATCCTTATATTCAAATTACAAGGGCAAAATTGGTATTAAGTAATTTTAGCAGGGTCATTCTTGTCTATAAATTAGTTGAAAACGCAGCCAATAAAACTTACCGAGGGGGGGTGGGTAAGTGACCTCCTGCGTTTTATGGGAAATACAAGTTCCCGGAAAGTTATTTTTCCTCTCATTTGGGCAACCAAACAACTCTGGGGTCGTTTATTTCCTGGGAAGTCCAGTTTCCCACGTTATTGCTGCGAACCAAACGAGTCCTAATTTTCTTTTGCCACATATTCTATTATTAGAGATAAAATATTACATTGCCTCATATTTTATGATTGGGGATAAAATTCGTCTCATTGCATACCTCACCCCCCCAGGATAACAAAACTTCACGAGGATTCACAAGAAATGATAAAGATTAAAGAAACTAAAAACTATAAATCTTAAAATTAAAGTGTAATATTCCTAGGAGATTTTTCCTAAAAATTATTCCTAAAATATTAAAGTAAATTAACACTTCCTAATTAAGCAAACTCAGTTTAGGAAAATTTTCAAGATGGGTAACCTCTTAGGAAGTTTTTTCAAATCCTTTGAAATATTGATAGAGATTAGAGAAATTTTGAGAGAGTCGAACTCTATTTTTGGAATTCGGGTGAGTTGAAATTCGGTAAAATAGACCGAAATTGTAATAATTTAGTTTGATTTCTTAAAATTCTTTTTGGACCAATTAAAACTCATTTATTAAGGTTCGAATGTGTTTATAATAAGCCCAAATTGAACCCAATGATTAAATTAAAAATTGGCCAAAAAATTTTAGGTAAAAGTAGAATTTTGAAAAATTTTGGGGTTAAATTGTGTTTTTCCAAAAAACTTGAATTTGGCCCATTCTTTTCCTATTAAAATTGGATGAAATTTGGACTATGGAGAGCCCACAATTGCTGAATTTGCTGCCGCTAAATAGTAAATAAAATCACAAAAAAAGTCCATGGATATTTTGGATTAAATTGCAAAAAAGGCCCATTTTCTTGAATTATATAGAAAACCCTAAAAAACTTGAGAAAACTCCATTAAGCTTTTCTCTTTCTCATTTGCACAAAATTTGCAGCTACCATAGGAGACTTTTTCAAGCTTTCAACACAATCAAATCCACAAACAAGACAAATCAAACACAAAATTATAAATTTTTTCATTTGCTTGCTTGAATTTCTAAGGAGAAATCATCGAAACTTGGAGGTCTCATCTTCTTTTTCTTCAAATTAGAAACTCTCTCTTTTAGGAAGCAACTTGAAGCTTTGAAATATACAAGTTCAAAGGTGAGTGGCAACTCACTTAATTTCCCATTGAATTTTGGTTATAAAAATTGCCAATATTGCTTTTTAGAATTATGATTTCATGGAACTAAGTGAGTGGCCATGCAATAAAGGCATGATGTTGAAAACTTGTGTCCTTAAGTTGTATTTGAAGATATTAGAACAATATTAGTATAAATAAATTATTAGATTATCAATTGTTAAACCTTGAGTGAAGATGGAATACAAATAGCTTAGAAACTATTTTGCTGATTTTGCTTTTGGAAGTCCTAAAAATTCAAAAATAAACCATGAATTTTAGGGACATGCTAGAACCTCTTAAAAATTCAAAACTACCCATTTTCTAGTCTCTTATGATGCTAGGATATATAAATATAATTTATTGAGAATTTTTAAAAAATTTTAGAAACCTGAACAAAGGACATCTCTACACAAAAGTGCAGCTTGCCCAGAAATAGAGCATGAATGATTTCACTTCTATTCTTGAATTAATTGGGGTATTAAATGATGAGTAAAATTTCCAAAAAAATCCTGGATACCCTTCCACATGTTGGTTAAAATATAATCAATTTTCATGACAATTGAAGCTCATTTTCCTAGTGAATAAATTCATACAATTTTAGAGCTCTAGTGTTGTCAATTCTGGGACCAATTTAGAAAGGTGAAGTTCCATGAATTTTTTGGGCAAAATCAATAGGGTTTTTGTAAAAATTAAAGCTCAAGTAGTCATTTAGGATATTAAGAGTAACATATATTTTTTTAAGAATATATGAGGGCTTATAGAATTGACATATCGAATGTACAAAATGAATATCCTTGAGGAGAGTTAAAGGTCAAAACTTGATAAAACACTTATGGCTAGTTGGTACTAACCTTACCAAATGGATTACATGATATGTTATGAAAATCTCATCATTACTCCACTTAAACCTTTCATGGCTCATATGATATTATAAATATGATATGTGGAAGAAAGAATTTGGCCAAATGGCTTGCAACATCCTTTTAAATGAAGGAGAGGGGTGGTAAGAAGTGGAGGGAAAAGGTTGGAGATGAGTGGGATAAGAAGACTTAAAGAAATAAGGAGAAAACCTATATACCATACTAGTCATATCTATTAATGTAATGTTAATACATAATGCATAAGATAGATGGTAGTTATTAGATATAAATAAAGCCAAGTATATGAAAATTTATCTAGTCTTCCTAAATTCGTATAAAAGAGAATTGATCATGGAAAACCATGGGAAGTAAAGATTAAGTAGCTATTCACTGAGTATTTTATATACTTACTCCTCTTCAGTGTTATTTTATTTTACAGATAAAGAACAAGGAGCTCCAGCGGAGGACTGATATACTGCATAGAACTTTTTAATCTCTACGAGGTATAGTGTAATAAAAGATTAATATATTTAAGTTGTCCTTTGTATAGTTAGAGTCTATGTATGTAATAAATAATTTTGTTATATTACTGTATATTAATATCATGTATTAACTTTTTCATTGCACATGTAATGCAATTTACTTTACTTATATTATTTGATACTATCATATATTCCCCTTTTATTATAAAATAGTTAGATATAGTTTCTTACAAGCTTGTAAAGATGTCTAATTGGTTAGATACCAATTAGATGTCTTTACGTTGATCATGATATCTGAAATTGGGTCGTAACATAAAGGTTACAAATGTATACATAATTATTAATTAGTTCTAAATATAGTAAATATAAAAGAAAAGAAAAAAATTAATTTAAATATTACAAATAATATATAATTAATAGAATATTATAATATATAGGTTTAAAGTTATATATAATTTATTTAAATAATTTGAAACTTAAGTTGATAATAGCTAATAAAATATTATAACTTTCTACTTTTATCATTTCAAGTAAAATCTTAATATATTTTTAATTTTTAAATAATTAAATTATTAAAATGACTAAATTATATATATATTTATGTGTGTATAAGGTAAACATATAATAATTAATAATAGTGGGGCTCCATAGGACAATGCAAGCTATTATTGCCCTATTCCTACTATTTTATTTGGAGAGAAAATTTGTCCCATATCCTGTCTTATAAAGTAAAAAATCATACCATCTAAGCTCTATCAGGTTAATCCTTATGGATAAGACTGTAAACAGATTAAGTTGAATTAAACTTTACTATAAATAGAGCAGGTCTGCTTCATTGGCTTGGGCCTAACTTGTTAGCTTGTATAAGGCTAAATTTTAAGCTCAACTTGACTAATTAAAGAAGCAGACCTGCTCCATTAGGTAAAAAATACAACCTATTATACTACTCCATAGTAAGGCTCCATAAGACAATACAAGTTATTATTGCCCCATTTCTACTATTTTATTTGGGAAGAAAACTTATCTCATATCTTATTTTATAAGGTAAAAAATCATACCATCTAAGCTCCATTAGGTTAATCTTTATGGTTAGGAATGTAAATAGATTAAGTTGAATTAAACATTATTGTAAATAGAGTAGGTCTACTTTATTGGCTTGAGCCTAACTTGTATAAGACTAAAATTCAAGCTCGACCTGACCTATTAAAGAAGTAAGACTTGTTAGCTTGTATAAGGCTAAATTTTAAGCTTAACTTGACTTATTAAAGAAGTAGACCTGCTCCATTAGGTAAAAAATACAACTTATTATACTACTCCATAGTAAGGCTCCATAAGACAATACAAGTTATTATTGCCCCATTTCTACTATTTTATTTGGGAAGAAAACTTATCTCATATCTTGTTTTATAAAGTAAAAAATCATACCATCTAAGCTCCATTAGGTTAATCTTTATGGGTAAGAATGTAAATAGATTAAGTTGAATTAAACATTATTGTAAATAGAGTAGGTCTACTTTATTGGCTTGAGCCTAACTTGTATAAGACTAAAATTCAAGCTCGACCTGACCTATTAAAGAAGTAAGACTTGATCTGTTAGCCTATTTAAAGTCCTAATTATATGAATAGGTTTTCAAATTTGCTAATAGGCTAAAACTTTCTTAAGATCTAAAATTATTTAATGCCTTATTAGGCCTATATACATAATAATGTATTAAAATATTTATATTATATTATTTATAAATATATTAATAATTAAATAGACTGATATAATAAACTTATGAGTTAAACCTAAAAAAGATAGCCTATATATTAACCTTGGCTTGACTTATGTAGATAAATACTTATTTAAACAAATAAGTTAGGTTAGGTTAAGTCATAGACCTCTAATAGGCTGCTTGCTTTATTTATACCCCCACTCATAAAGCATTACAAATTCAAGGCATTTTTTCATTCTTAGGATAAATAGTGTTCAAAATTTGGTTTTAATTTGTAACCAAATGTTGTTTTAATAATGGGGTTAATTATTAATTTGCTATCTTTTTTTAATTTAAAATAGAAAAATTATAAAAGAAATGTGTTTGAATACTTTTATTAATTTTAAAATTTATAAATTGAAATATTTATTTCAAAATTCATAAAATAATAAGAAAGATATTATTGGTGGTTATTGGCTGTTGTGGCCCAAGCCTAATTGACCTAAAACAATTACTTGACTTGATTCATTGGCTTAAAAGGCTAGTCTAAATTGTTAAGGTTGTCATATTTGATACTTTATAAGTTATACTTAGGTTTCAAATCTAATCAATGTGAGGTTTCACATTAATAATCATCACCATCTTCACCTCTAACTTTATCAGCATTAGCATAGCAATATATACCACTTACATTTATTATCAATAATCATTTTATATAATTATTACTATTATGACCCTAACCCAATCATGATTAGTATGAAACCCACTATCTAGTTTCCATTAGCCTAATTCCATTCATTTTTTACAATCTTGGTTATTTAATTAAAATTAAAGCAACATAATCTTTGAAAAGATGAAATATTTCATTTATTATAAAAAATAATGTTTACAAAACAATAGAAAGTTAAGTTTACTTATAATCCTCTTAAATTAAGGATAAACCAATTTAACTAACTTTGAAGGATATCATTTATAAATACTCTACCCAATGTCTATATAGAATAAAGCCTTAAAATAATTCTATCTATAAGTATTTGGATACTACTAAATTACTTCGAAAGAGCTTCATTAAGCTTAGTTTTGAGAAAATGGTGGTGAAAGCTTAGCCTGTGTATTTACAAAATTAAATATGGAATAGTGAGTCTAAGGTTTAGTGCATAAATACTCTAGTGTAAATACTCTAAATTATATATAAACATAATAATATAGTAGTTTTATCTATCAAACTATCCTTTTATGAAATCTAAAATGTATAATTCACCAAATTCATTAATTGAATTGAATGTAACAACAAGATGGCCAATTATAGCTAATAGCATTTTAATTCTAATTGCATAACACAATATACAATAATAAATAATATAACAATACATCCTCCTTGTGACTTTTTAGCCAGCCTTATATCTTTCACAAGCCTAATCTTGTCCCTCCAGAATCAATCTTATACCTTTTACAAACAATATGCAAGGGCTTAGTGTTTAATAGTCATATCATTTCCTATCACATTTCACCATTTCACATTTCATGAGCTATTTCTTTCTTATATCATATCTCAATATGTTGTCATCATATTCTTATAGCAATACTATGTCTTAATTACATGGTCATATAACTCATTTGATCTTATAAATAAATAAGCAACTCATTCATATCACACATATTTTGTGTCCTAACATAGCTAAGACTCCTTTCATTTCATGTCATATAGTACAATACCTATATTTCTCATTTCAAGACATGTAACTAACTCAAAATATTTTATACTATGTCTTTTCTTGATGATTAGGAATTATGAATGCCTCCTTAATCCCTTGTATATTATGATAATATGAAGTAGACAAGGCATGTCGACTATATATTCAACTATGGAAGCTTCAAGAATAATTTTGGGAATTATAGTTAATTATATAGTCGAGTATCAAGGTTTAGAAGCAATTTTGGATGCCTATAGTTAACTATAGGTGTTTGGAAAGTAATCTTAGATGTCCATAATCAACTATGTAGTGACTACCAATATCTAAAGAGCAAGTCTTGGCTTTATAATTAACTTTGCTTACCTAGATTGCATGATTTTAGAGGTATAGTCAACTATTGTTGGGATTTTGTAAAATCTTCAAAAATTTAATTATTCATCTGAGAAATTTAACCCTTAAATGCATTTATTACTCAATTGTACCTCATGCAATCATAAATATAGTCTTACATTACCTCATTTAAGATAATCTCAATTTAACCAACACATCGTTCAAGCAATCATACTCAAAATCAATAATAACCCAAATATAAGGCTTAAAACTAAATCATTTTGAAGTTAATCAATTAAAGCTAGAATATTTACTCACTTAGCATGGAGGAAGATGCTAGGAGGTCAGATTTTATGCTTCTTAACCCTAATCATACCAAAATTAAGAGGTTCCTTAGTTAGGGTTCTAATTCCTTTTTGGAATTCAGAATAAGGATGATATTCTTACCTTGATTAAATGAAGAATTTGAAGAGAATCCCTTTTCCTTGCTAAATTGAAGAGAAGAAAAGAGGAAGTCAAAAGGGTAGTAGTGGGTGAGGGTTTGAGAGATTTAGAGAAAAATAAGAGTGGGAGGTTGATTTAAGTGAAAAAAATGAGCAGTAATGAGAAGGGTAACTTTGGAAAATATTTTTTAAATATCCTCCATACTCAAATGCTCATTTATAATAACTTAAAACTTTAAAATTTTCATTCCATTTATTTTTCCTTCACTTCTCATAAAATTTTTATTCCAGACTTATCAAAATTCAATTTTATTTTACTTAATAATTCATCCATAATTGTTCATTAAATTTTCCTTTCACATATACAAGTTCTGTTTTAAACAAGAATATTTTGGTTATTTTAATTACTCTTACCATAAAATAAAATTTCAAATTATTATATTTTAAGAAGATGTAACAATTAACTATTGTCATCACCTATCATCATCATCTATTATCCACAGTGTTCGCCTCTAACACTTGCTTCCTTCCATCATCATCCTAGCTATTACCACTCATAACCTAACACTACCCATAATTACAACTTATTATGCAATCACCTACCAATGTTCATATCCTCTATCAATGACACTTATTATTACTATCATGATTGTAATGTCCTTAATTTTTAATTCTATCATTTGAATTTCTAAATTCTAAGGATCGTAGAAATGAAGAGCACGTTTGAATTAGCTTGGTGGGTGAATCTTAAGTTGAAAGGAATTAAGTGTAAGGGTAATCGAAATTTTGAAGGAAAAAGGATAGTAGGAAAAGAATTAATTTTCCTAAACAGTATAGATGATCAAAGGAGGTTAGAAAATCCTAAAAAGGGAAGTTGTCTAAGTTTGACAGTGCAAGGAATTTTAAATAGATAGGAACCCTATGGATTAAATTGTAAAAGTGCAAAATCGGGTGTGGTTAAAGTGTAAATAACCAAGAATTTGAGATCTAATATGAATAACCAAGAATTTAGGGTGTAATATGTGATTTTTTTAGTATGACCATTAGACACATGACAAGTGTCATTATTAGAAGAAAATGGCAAGAATAGCCTTACTAATTGGTAAAAAAGGACTAAAATACCCTTGGAAATTTTAAAAAGGACCAAAATACCCTTGAAGCTTCATGAAAGCTCTTCTTCCTTCTCCATTCTTCTCCAAGCTGTAGAACACCTCCATGAAAGCACTAAAAACGTGCAAGAGAGAGAAGGGAGAGAGAGAAAACTTCTTTTAACTTTTTCACCTAAATATAGTGAGAATTAGGCTTAGTTGTAGAAGGAAAAGTTACTCCTCTCATCAAGCTCTATCTATTGGTGTGTTTAGATTGAAGAAAGCTCAAGTTTGGTGAGCTCTAAGTGAGGATTTTCAAGTTGCAGCAAGAGGTAAAAATGTTCTCCCCTAAAAGCTCTTTAATGTACTCTTTTTAGTTTCTTGAAATTTTGATGTTGGTGTGATCAAAAGTAGTTGACCATGGAGTTTTGGATGGATTGAATATGTCTAATGGTGTTTTGGATGTTGTTATGTTGATTTATGGCTTTGGTTTAGTGTAAAAACAACAAGAAACCATGATGTACACACTAGGATTTTAGAGGCATAATGGTGCATGTGTGGATTTGGCATGATTTGTTTGGAATTTGGCTAAATTGATGAAATTAAGATGATTCTTATGAATTATGAAAGTGTGTATGAAACTTCCCTTTTGAGAAGCCAAAACCATGAATGTGGAAAAGAAGGAGAGAAGGAGATTTAGCCATTTAAATTGTGTTTTTGGAAGATTGGTAATATACACGGGGTATAACACGGTCCGTATTTACCCCCGTGTTCTTCATCGAAGGCTGATCAGTATGTTACACGGGGTGCGACACTCCCTCGTGTTTACCTCAGAACTTGAAGGGCAGTAAGATACACGGGGTATGACACGGTCCGTGTTTACCCCCGTGTTCTTCTCTGAGCAATCCAGTGAAGTCTCGAAGTAATCCAGAAAGAAACACGACCTTAAACACAGGGTTCCCATACCCCGTGTTCTTTGTCAAGTGAACAATTTGGTTTTGATTCTTCACGATTTGCACGGTTTTGCCTCCGGATCCTTTTCTAATGCATATATGTGTCATTTCAAAGCCTGAAAATAAAATATAGAGCATCTAAGTATCCTTTTCAATCAATTTGTACAAAATACTAAGTAAATGAATGATGAAACATATGGAATGTAAGTGCATTTGTGCATTTATCAATGTGGAGGAAGTGAAGAATACATGAGGTTTAAAGAATACATGAGGTAGCTAGCTTTATCCTTAAGCTCTGTTTTCTATTTACATAATTTTCTGTATATTATGCCATTGTATGGAATGTGTATGAAATAGCTGTGTGCGCATCCCGGGAAGACAGTAAAATGCTGTATGTGAGGCCTATGGCCCGAGTTCCTCGGGATGATAATGAAATTGCTGTGTGCAGTACCTATGGCCCTGAATACCTCGGGAAGACAGTGAAATGTTGTATGTGGGCCTGCGGCCCGAATACCCCGGGAAGACAGTGAAATTGCTGTATATGAGGCCTAGGTACGATTATATGTGATGGCCATCTAGATATCTATATGAGTCCTTGAATGGGCTTGATGATTACTATGTGTGATGCACATTTCTTACAATGGTACAGAAGGAGATGATAAATGATTAATTGATTTTGAAATGTATGTTTTATTGCTTAAGGATCTAGAATGGCTTGATATATATTTTTTTATAGTAATAGCTAGCTACTGGGAAACTCTGTTTCTTATGTTTCTGTATTGTTACTAACCATTCCAGGTGATGCTTCTAAAGGCCCTCTTAACAAAGGAGAATAAAGTTTTGAAGTTGTATTAAAAATGATTATATAGTTGGTGATATTGTAAATGATGGATGTGTGTTTTGTAAGTTGAACTTTTGGCATAATTACATGACCCTTGCCTATATTGTATGAAATACAGAAATTTGAGGTATTGTGAGCTAGCTTAGAGTAGAAGGCAAATTAGTATGCATTAATTACCTATTTAATGAGGATTAAGGTGTTAATGAGTGAGGGAGTTTACAATGATCAATAATCTACCTACACTCCTACAACTATTGCCTTTATTGCTTTCATCACCACACTTACACCCATCATCTATCATGTCATCAATATTCACTTTCATTATTATCAAAACTATCATTCATGGTCACAATCACCCATATTACTATCACTATCTATACTACTATATCTCACTATGAAACATTTCATAATTATTGTTTATAGATGAAAATAAAAATTATATTTAAAGAGATAAAAGCATATTTCCAAAAAAAGTCTAAAAGAGCTTAAGTTCTAATTTTAGTTTGAATTGGGTGAAAAATAAGCTTCTTAGGTAAAAAACTTAACCTTGTATTCACATCCTATGATAGAATGGTGTTGAAAGTTCTTCAATAATGGAAGCTTAAGTTCTTTTTACTCCTATAATAAGGTTTATATGTTAATACAACAAAGTCCTTTCAATAATCAAGTTAGCTTGTTAGAAGAATTTCAATATAATTAAGAGTGTAAGTGAAGGTTGAACATGCATACCTAGGTATTTATAGGCATTAGAGGTAACCTTATACCAATATAAAGTGGCCATATGGACTCACAAAAGGTTAGATTGAGACAAATAAGTAGTTTTTCAAGGAAATTTGGTTGTTTGACCACATTCATGTGTTTTGTGTCCTTTAATATAGGATTCAAGGTTTAACCTACTTACTAACTAGACAAAACTATCTTAATATATTAGACTGAGGCAGTCATACTTGACATATGGATATTTATTAGAGCATAAACCAAAACCCCACTTTGTTATTTTCCTCTCTTTTTAAGCTACATAAAAGTGAAATAGTATTATGATTTATATTGAAAGAGCTTAATTAATATAGGTTTATGGAGGTGAAAGGTTCACTAGTTATAAGTGGCCAAGTGACATAAGTCCATAATTTTACAATAAAGGTAATATTTTAAGATTAATTTTTTTAATATTTTATATTCAAATTAAATAAATCTATAATAATAGTTACTAAATTTGTAATATTTTTTTAAATAAGATATCTAAATAAACTTAAATTAATAAATGCAAAATACTCTATTTAACTTTTGAGTGGTTGAATTTTGCCTTTTTTCAGTGTGGAAACTTGAATACCATTCCCTTGAATTACACAAGACTCATAATTAACACCCTTCATCAACTTCATATCTCATTTTATTAAATTATGTGATTTCTTCCATAAACTTTTTAAATAAAAATCATAAAATTATGAAATGTTGGTTTATTTCACCATTTTTTCATACATAATTTCATAACTTATTTTTATGTATATATTTAAAATTCTACATATCTAATTTAATTTCTATTAATTATATAATATAAAAATCATGTGTGAAAAATGATGAATTAAATTAATATACTATAATATTATGATTCTAGTTAAAAAAAAACCTTTATGAAAAAACAACTTAATTTGATCAAATGAGAAACTTAGTGGATAATAAACATTTATTCTGAGTTTTGTATAATTTAAGCAAACTGATATCCAATGAAGTATTTTAAATTTTTTTTATAAATTTAATCATATAATTTTATTACATATGTTAAATTAAATTATGTTTTCATTATATATAGTTAGATTAATATTCTTTTGCATTTTAAATTATTAAAATAAATCATTTAAATGCATTTATTAGGTTGAGGCTCATTAAAGCCTACAATTTTAAATAATATAAATACTGCAATATCTAATAACTCCGTAATCACAATTTGAGGAAAGGTCTACCTATAATTTTAATCTGCATGATATATAAATTACTCATATTTCTCATCCTTTAATATCATATTTTACTTTTATTTTTCAAATATATGAATTGAATCAAATCAAGTTCTTATTAATAACTTCTTTCAATTAAGGGAAAAATACAAATTACATCCATGAAATTTAGTTTAGTAGCAAAAATGGTAATTGAACTTTAAAATCCTATACGAAACCCCTTCAAACTTTGGACAAAAGTGAAACTCTTAAATTTATGATTAAATTTAATAACAAAAACTTCATCCTCTATCTTCTATCTTTTATCTTTTCTCTCTCCTTCTCTCTCTAACATGTTTTCCTTATTAGAATTTTTATCCAATTCAAGATTAACTAATTTATACATTTTTAACTAAAAAAGAGACTACTAAATTAATTGAATATCCACCTAAATTTTAAAGTTTCTCTAAAGAAGATTTCATCAAAATTATTTTGAATGTCCTTGTACAAATTTCATTTAATGAATTTTGAGTAAACTTTAGGATTTGCTTCATTTTACAATTTGTAAAAAAAAATATTTCTCTTGGTTGTATATTTATACTTTTTTATAGTTGATTTCATTCTACTTACTTCATATCACAAAAGTATAGGTCTTCACTTGCCCCATTTAGGTAATTATAACACAATCTTTCAAATTTAGATAATTTCTACATAATTTTCATTCATTTCTTTTTCAATTTTGTTGTTTAACTTATATCATAATTATAGTTCATAAGATGTTTCTATGCATGTATAAGAGTTGTACAAATCAAATATAATTACCTTTCTTATTCTACAGCAGGGAAGGAAGGAAAAAGACAAAAGATGAAATCATTACTATTAGTTATAACTACAAATTTAACATTTTCATTTTTTTTCAAAGTTTAAAGGGGTTTACTAAAAAATTTTAAAATTTATGTACCATTTTTATCACTTAGCCAAACTTTAAGGGGTAATATGTAATTTCCTCTTTAACTAAAGATCGAAGATTGTAATTGGTACACATAGTTCTAAGAAAAATCAAAATTTACAATAATAAAAAAAATTAGTGGATCATGTGTTATCAGTCAAATTATAAAATATTTCACATCATAAGCCACATAATTTGCATTTTTTTCAATATGATAAAGTGAATTTCCCTTGTTTTATCTTTTAATAATTGCTCACTTAAATCTATGTGGTAACTTTATATATTATCTAGAAATTTTTATTTTTAATTTGATGGAAGTTACCAAGCTTAGCCTAATTTATTTTTATTTTTTATTAAAAAGAAAAATAAAATTATATTTAAGGAGATAAAATGTAAGAAATCTTTGATGGAAAATTTTATTATTCAACACATTCACAAATCATTCAATTATGCATTGTGGTATGAAATTCATAAGTTATTTCATCGATAAACATAAAATAATTTATATAGATAACATGAAGAAAAGGATTCAATGAATAAGCTGATTTTAGCACATCCATTGTTATATAATTTAATAACAATTGCTTCAATTCATAGAACTACTTGAATTTGATAGTACAAAATGAGTTGATCTCCTCAAAATACTTGAAATCATAAAACACAATCAATGTATTTAAGGTCTCACTCTTTTTGATGAAATCCTTATTGAAAATTCTTTGATAGAAAGAAAGCTACTACTATGCTCAAATGAGGAGAAAGTAGTTTAAGTTAAGGTTTCTAGAGATAAGGATTGTTATATAATTAATTAATTAATTAGGGTAATGGATCCTATTTATAACAAGATCTATATCTAATTATATCATGTTGGGCCTAAGTACTAATTTAAACCCTTAACTTTAATTGTTACTTAATTGGGTTTTTAAAATAAATGTTGACATTAATAATTATATTTATAAATAATGTGAGATCCAGAATAAATATTTCCAATAATCTTCTACTTGGACTCTCCTAATTTATAAATATTGGTCACTTTAAAATTGATGTTAATATCATATGGTACTATTTCACCAATAAGTCTAATTAAGATCATAAGCATGTAATAATCCAAAACATTATGCTTGAAATGAATATTAATATTAAGCATATTGCATGCCTACACCTCATTGATCAAAATAATTAATATTTGATAGGAATATTAAAGTAAGCATAAATATGCATAATAGGAGAATCAATATTCTTAAGATAATAATGAGATAGGGTCTAAATGTCTCTAATCACATACCATAACCCAAAATGTGTACAAAATGCATAGTGACATTATGGATATTTCATTACAAATATTTTTTTAAACATATCTCGAGATAATAATGAGCTTATAACATTAAGACTCTTGCTAACCCAAAACGTAAAAAAGCTTAGGCAAATCCACATTATTTACATGATTATGATTTATTTTAACTTCTAAACCTTTAGTTAATGAATCTACGAGCATACAATCTATAGAAAAATATAATTAATATGTTTTGGTATCTTTTTTCTTCACAAACTTGTACTTTGCATCAAAGATGAAAGGTCATAGCAACAATATTGTCGCAATAAAATAGTTAAGAATAAAAAACCCTTCGCCAAATAACTTCACAAGCATAGTCATATTATGTAACATGCCTTGGCTTTATAATAGAGATTTCTATAAATAATTGCTTAATGTTTTCTGTGAGATAATTATTTTTAACATATATCTAGTTATAAATTCTTAATCACTTGGACAATAAACCAAATGAGTTTGAGTAGCCTACACTTATGAAATCTCCTGTTCTCTTGTAGGTAAGTGTGTAATCATTTATACCACCTAATTACCTCATCAATAGCAGTCTAGTATTTTTTACCTTAACATACATTAAGTTACCAACAATTAATGCATATGAGATATTCTTTATCACTTATTTTCTTTATCACTTATAAAGAAATTGGACTTAATAAAATCTTTATCCTTTTGAATTAAGAAACAAATATGAAAGCATATTGACATGTTGAACCTTTTTCTAGCATGATTGTCAAGATAAGCCTAAATACTTTTTTGGACTTATTACAAAATGCTATCTTTAGAGGGAGGCATTCCTAGGTTTTTTTTTAAATTACATTGTCTTAATTAGCATGCCCACATTATCATTGATTAAGGAAATATTATCATTGTGTAGAATTAGAATTACTAAAATGCTCGTACTTATCTTCATTCATTAGAATAAGTTGCTCTTTTTAAATCTACGATATGTTACATTTTCACCAAATTGAAATACAATTGTTTAGATAGACATTTTATTTTCCATATAAGACATTCTTTATTTATCTTGGGAACTATCCAGTTGTTTCATACTATTTCCAATAAGTCACCATCTAAGAAGTTTACTTTAATCTTCAATAGGCACAACTTCTACCAAAACGAGCTACCTATATTATAATAATTTAGAATCATTGGTAAGGAAGTTTCTTTATAGTTTGTACCTTCTTTTTGAATGTATTCCATTAACCATCGACTTGATTTTGAATCCCTAATTTTACTTGAGCATCTTTTTTAAATTTAAAATTTCCTTTTATTTCTAATTAACTTGATATTTTAGAGCAGTTCATTTTAATCCTATATTTAATCTTATATAATAAAACTAACTGATACTCTATCACTATAATTCACTTTAAAAGACCAGTTTAAATTTTATGGGACATCCTCAAGGAATTTTCAAAATTTTTTGCTCTATTGGATCAGGCCATGTCATGACAAAAGATAATTCATCAATTATGCTCCCATAGAGTCACTATACTTTCTTTTTTACTCCCATCTTTAATAGCTTCTTGTAACTTCTACTATTCAAAACATTCTTTAAAAGGACTAGTTACTTAATAAAAAACTTTGAGATATTTTTAAGATTTAAGTTTTAATGGCTTTAAAAAAACTTGAACCAGAAATGCCAAAATAAATAGTCCATTAAATAATGTACCAAAATAAACAAATTCTTATTCATCAAAACAATGAAATATTCATTAAGAAAAAAATATGATAATTGGAAAAATGAGCTTTCTTAATGAAAGATACAAAATATTGTATTATAGTACAAAGTACATCATAAATTCAATTAACCATCTCTTGCTTTAATGCATTTCAAAGATTCTTTATTTCACAACTTCCTTAGGTTTCTCATAATATTTCTTCTTCTTCTTTATCCATCTCTTATACTTGAAGCAATTCACTTTCTTATGCCTATACTTCTTGTAGAATTTGAAGTTTTCTTTAAGTTGTCATTTTTTAAGGCTTAAGATCATCCTTCTTTTAACTTTTTTCCTATCATGTGAGGATGTTTCATGGTTGTTTCTGAAATGCTCTCTTACTCCTTGTTTTGAAGTCAAACCATGAGAAAGAAGATTAATCATTTGAACCTTTCTTTTTCTCATGTTTTCTTTTGCTTGACAAATAATTAATATCATTTCATTAATATCCAATTGGCTTTTTGAGCATTATATGAGGGTTTCAAAATATCATATTGCATAAATAATGACTCTAATGCTAGCCAAATAAAAAATTATTTCCTAGATCAATTTCCATGCTCTTTAACTTGTTATAATAGTTGATCAATTTTAGGATATGCTTCATAAGCCATTTTCTTCGAGTAGTGAGAGATAATGGCTTTTTTATGCTTTATTGAATTTTATAAACTTTTCATCAATGGAGTTAAAGAAACTCTTAGCATTTTTAAAATCAAGGATGCTTTCTTTGATGATCTGGTCCATAGTATACTTTATAATTGCTAAGAGTATAATGATGGATCATTGTAAAATTTAGTAGATCAAATCCAAAAATAAGAAAAATATTCACACTACACTGCAAAAAAATAGAAGAGAAGTGATAAGTGATGAACAATCACACCACAAAGGATGAAATCCTCTAATAAATGACAGTAAATGCCGCAAGGATGAATCCTTTAATAAGTCTTAAAGTTTTGTCAAGAACTAAAAAGAGAAAATGTTTTCACATAAAGGTATTAGCCAATGATCAAATTACCAAATCTAATTGTCTTATAAGAAATAAGCCTCCTTATATAACTTATTCCCTAATTGAAAATGGGTTAAAATGACATAAATAAACTTAAAACTAACACACTAATCTAAACATAAAAAAAGGCCTTTAAATAATATGGTAGATAACACATTCATTTTAAACTAAAACCTAAAATGCTCTTAAATGACTGAGTACATAAAATAACACAAACTGAGGTCCAAATATCATAAAATGCTAAAATAGGAAATGACATCAAATCATTAGGCTATAGGTTGATTGTATGGTCTTTTCCAAGCTTTCTCCTTTTTATGAGTACAAGTGATCCTTTTAGTTTTGCTTTTAGAAGTTTCCCCTTAGATCACATCATTTACAATCAAACAAACTTGATTTAAATGTGTTTACTTCTCATTTTTTTCCCTCAATTCAACATTCAAGTTCGCATCAACAATGATTTCCTTTTCTATGATCAGTCATGTCCATATTCATGATTGCTAGATGTAGTTTCAAGGATTCAACTTATTAATCATAATTAGTCCCATTTAGCATCTTTATTAAGGTCAATTGCATAGGTAACTAAGTTAAGGAAAATGCATCAACTTGTTAATGCATGTAATTACTTTAATCAATGTCATATTTTCCTTTTAAAATTAATTTACCCAATTTCATAAAATTTTACATAATAATACTTAATACTAAAGGATATTTAAGAATTTATAATATAATACAATAATTGAATATTACAGCTTTTAAAATCTAATACCAAAAAGGTGTTTAAAAATTCTGGGAATATAGTATTTAACATTGCATTTATATTATCATTAATGAACCATATTAATAATATAATACCAAAGGGCATTTAATACTATTGATATAGCACTATCCTTAGAATTGGCCTTGCAAAAGGTGCATACATGATTACACAAAATTTTGTAGCATAATATAAGTACCTTGTAATTCCTATATTAATAAACAATAGTGTACATAATTATTACCTAATCATGCAAAGCCTAATAAATACTACAAAAATTACAAAAAGTAGCTTTAGGCATAGAAAATACATAATAATTTTTTTGGTTCAAAATAACTATAAATAAATACTTAAATAAAATGGATAAAAATTAATAAAATTATATTTAATCCTAAAAAATCTTTAAAAAAGGCTATAAAAAGTGTTCAAAGAATAGAGCACAAAGCTATAACCATAGCTTGAAAAAACTACCTTTATAGTGGTGTATGGGCCCTATGCACAGTGTTGCCTATGGTATGGGCCATATGGGTAAGCCACTATTTATCATCTCTAAGCTCTAGCTAATCTATAGCTTGGGTCGAGCATATTTGGTTACATCCTATGAATAACTTGTGTTATGTATTTTAGAAATTTAAGATATATCTATTTACCTTTATTAATATTTATTATACATAACAATTATTCAATTGTTATAGATATATTTAGGATGAGATTTTAAATGAGAAACTAGGATTTTATGAAGAGAATAGAAAGACTAAAATTATATAGAAGCTAGTGTATAATTAGATTTGATTAGGTGTGCATGAAAGAAACTTAAGAATCATTTTCTTGTCTTATCTTTAAAACCTTTTAAAATTACCAAGCTACCTTTGGTATCATAAAATTCCCAAAGACTTTTTTCTTCCTTCATTTTTGGCTAAAAACTTACATAGCTCCCCTTTTCCATTCCACTAAACCTCTATTTCCTCAGTTTCAACAACTGAAATTAAGTGTTCATCTTCAATTCATTAACAAATACTCCTTTAAGTAAGGTAATTGCTCTTGAATGTAAGATGTAGATTAATGGTTTTGAGTTTCATCTTGTTAGAAAAAGGAAAGCTAAGGATTTAGGATTTCCAATCTAATTTCCATTTGAATTGATGTTGAATAGGGTGATTAATTTGCATCTCCATCTTCTTTAATCTCTTCCAATACTCTAGTAAGTAGATAATATACTTAAACTATCTTAATTTATATGATTGTGAATTCTGATTGATAAGTAGTGAAAATTAGGAAATTTAATGAATATAGTATGAAAACCTATTGTTAGAATGAAATAATTATTATAATGAGTTTAAGCATATGTGTAGATGTTAGCTTGTAATGAAATTCTGGATTTGGTAGGCAAATTGATTATTCATGTGATGGAAGTATCAATTTGTACAATAGTATTCGAGAAGGAGTTGGAAAACTTAACTAGCATTTGAATATGTAGTCAAATATAGCTTTAGGAATTATTCCCAACAGGCTATATTTGAGTACTATAGTTGATTACCCATTAAGGCCTCATCTTTGGATACAAATAATTGAATATAATAATTGATTATAGTTATAGGAGTAATACTTTATAAGGTTAAGTCAATTACCATCGTCAGATATAGCAAAGATGTTTTCCTTTAGATTAAAATAATCACATACTTTAGTCAATTATAATTCCAAAAATACATTCTGGATCCTCATAATTGACTATAATAGTGATTATAACCTTTATTTTTCTAATTTGTTTATAAGGTGTAACTATTTACATTATAGCATGTATGTATATATTATTTTGGATGTCATTAATTTATAAATATAGATATGTGTATTATCAATGATGAAATCCTAAATAAGGATGTTATATTATGTGAAAATGTGATTGGAGAGATAATATAATGATATTGCGATACAGCATTGAATTTGGAAAAATGTTTATGAATAAATAAAGGTGCCCAGAGGAACAAGATCAAGTTTATGAATGGATAAGGTTGACTGAGAGGTATAAAGAGATTTAAATGATTTTGTATTTAATTATTATAGGTTAATCGAGAGGTACAAGGAGATATAAATGCTTTTGCATTTAATTATTATCACTTGATATTCATATTTAATGATTGTTATTACAATAATTATGATATATATATTTAGATAAGAGCTATTGTGAATGGAAAAAGGTATTCTGATACCTATACTTTAATGTTTATCCTTTTCCTTATATGTAGATTCTTTACTTACTGAGTCATTAACTTACTTTATTAGTTTTTTTTATTTAAAGATGCAGTAGTAGAAGCTCCCCCATCACTACCAGCCCAGCAAGAGTGAATTTCTCTAATGCCTTGTTGTTCAAATAGCTACAGTTAATGGTAGTGTGTAAATAGAAATGTTTTAGGGCTCATAAATAGTTGTAAATTTATGACAATGTAATACTATTTGTATATACTTTTAATATTGTTCATAAATTAAGTGTGTTGCCAGCGACTATATGATGATACCAAACTTAAGGTTAGATAGGGTTGGTGGAAACTAGAAAATAGTTTCCACACTAGTTATAGCTTAGGTAGCTCATGATAAAGTTAGTATTAGAGCATAACTTAGGTCAGTTATGACAAAGTTAGTATTAGAGCAACTATATGATGATAGTAAGTTTAGGGTTGGATTAGGTTGGTGAAAACTAAAAAATATGTTCCATGTCGGTGACAACCTAAATAAGTTGTGAAAATTTGGTATTAAAGCATGGTTAGTGTTTTAGTAAGAAAAATAGGCCCTAGGATAGGATGAATAAGGTATGATTATGATTGCTTAATTAGGAGCTAGTTAAAACTATATCAATGCTTTGTGTATGCACAGGATTACATATCACTAATACATTTCGACGAACCTTAAATTGTTTGAAACTCTAGTAGTGGAGCTTCTTTATAGAAATAGTTATTGTTGATTTGTGTTATGTCTAAAATGTTTAGAAATTCTGTGAATTAGGAAATATGATAGAATCTAATAGTCATTGAACTAGTGATCCTTGTGATAAGGAATCATTTAAGGGTTCATAAGCTTAAAGTGGTTGGCATGAAGGAAATGATGATCAAAACCTCTTTTCATGTGCAGTTTCTTTTAAGCATAAAATAATGACAAATGTAGTTTAGGTTCTCTACTAGGAAAGAGAGTGAGAATGATATAAGGATTAGAAGGATCAAGCCTCTTACCATAAAAGAGAAATGAAGAAAGATTAAAACCTTTCTAGGGAGAATTTAGCTAACAAGTTGAAAATAATTCATGAATTTAACAAACTCAAACCACCTCATTTCACTGGTTTGGATCCAAATGCAAATCCATATCAATTCCTTACTTAAATTAAGAGATATGGGAGAATGCTTTCCTATATAGACCAAACAATCATTGAATTAGTAGGATATAGGCTGGAGGATGTTATACATTACTGGTGTCACTAGCCCTATAGAGAATAAGAAAGCCAACTTACCGTCCATAACTTGGACAACATTCTAGGTACTTTTCATAAACTATTTCTTACCACCATGCATAAGGGACCTGGAAAACAAAGAGTTTGAGTATCTAAAGTAAGGTTTTATGTGCATTAGTGAGTATGTTGCATAGTTTACCCACTTGTATCACTATATGGGATGCTTAATTCCAAATTAATAAGCAAAGGTACAAAGTTTGCATGTGAACTTCAAGACCATTATTTCACTCATATAAATTAAAACATTACATTTCAAGAAATAGTTGATCAAGCACTCTAGGTGGAATTCAAAATAAAGGATAGAGAAGAAAGAGAAGCATAATCTAAAAGAAGAAAGAGGAGTAGATTAGAAGGACCTAATTTTCAACCAATCGGTGTAAAGGGAATCCTTCTTCTTAATGTTCCTTATAGTGTAGGACACCAACCTTTCTCAAATCCCACTTATCATAAAAGCACTTTTAGTTGGCTTCCAAGAGGGAAGGGTTAAAAGAATCAATAATCTTTATCCCAATGCTCCTATGAGCTTCAAAAGGGGATAATCTTAATGTGGAGGTAGTTTTCAAAGGGGACTACCTCAATGCATTCAAAGTGGAAACAAACTCCAGGGATCTGTAATCAAATAAATATTGTATGTTACCAATGTAGATAGTTGGGCTACAAAGAAAAGATTGCCTAGGAAACCTTCCTAACTATAGTGTGAATTACCTAACCCCCTAATAAAATGCACCAATGACACAACTAGTAGCTTTAGTAATACCTTGGATAACTTTAAAACTAAGTGGTAATGAAAGGAACTAGGAAAAGAATGCATTAGGGAATTAAGTTAGAGTTTTCATTTTGACCACATAAGAAGCACAAGCCTCTAACGTTGTTATTGTTGCAAAAGAAACAACTTGGGAATCTAATGGAAATGCTATAAACTTACCTAATTTATATGGTAAGCCTTTAAGATTACATATTTTTTAAAAGGATAATTAAGTTCTTAAGAATTCGAGGACAAATCTTTAAGAGGAAAAACTATTGTATCCCTTAGAAAATTAGGATATATTTTCTTTAACTTTATTAGTATCTATGTATATGTGCTAATTATTTAATTGTTGTGAATATATTTAGGATGAGATTTTAATTGAAAAGGCTAAGATTTTATGAAGAAAATAAAAAGACTAAAATTATATATAAGCTAGTGTACGATTAGATTTAACTAGGTATGTATGACAAAGATTTAGGAAATATTTTCTCATTTTACCCTTGAAACCTTTTAAAATTACTAAACTACCTTTGGTATCATAAAACTCCTAAAGACCATTTTCCCTTCATTTTTGGTTAAAGATTCACATGGCTCCTTTCCTCTATTTTACTCAACTTCCATTTTTTTAACTTTAAAAAGTAAAAATCAAGCTTTTATCTTTAATTTATTAACAAATACTCCTTAAATAAGGTAACTGCTCTTGAATCTAAGATTTGGGTTAGTGGTTTTGAGTTTTATTTTATTGAAAAAGGAAAGTTAGGGATTTAGTACTTTCAATCTAATTTCCATTTGAATTAATGTTAAATAAGGCAATTAATTTGCATCTCCACTTTTTTCCACCTCCTTTAACATATAAATAAGTAGATAATCTACTTAAACCATCTTAATTTGTATGATTGTGAATTATAATTGATAAGTAGTGAAAATTAGGGAGTTTGATGAATATAGTATGAAAACTTGTTATTGGAATGAAATAATTGTTGTAATAAGTTTAAGCATGTGTATAGATGTTGGCTTGTGATGAAATTCTGGGTTTGGTTTGTACAATAGTATTTAGGAAGGAGTAGAAAACCTAGCTAATATTCAAATATGATAATTGAATGTAATTTTAGGAATTATTCTCAACAAGCCATATATGATTACCATAGTTGAGTACCCTATAAAAGCCTTATCTCTGGACATAAATAACTAAATATACTAATTGATTATGGCCATAAGAGCTTTATTCTAAAAGATTAAAATTGACTACCATAGTTGAATATAGCAAAAATGGTTTCCTTTGAATCAGAATAATCGCATATTGTAGTCAATTATAGTTTCCAGAAATATGTTATGGATCCTTATAATTGACTATAATAGATGATTATAACCTTTGCTTTTATAATGTCTTTATAAGGTATAACTATATACATTATGGCATGTATGTGTAAATTATTTTGGATGTAATTGATTTATAAATGTGGATATGTGTATTATTGATGATAAAATCATAAATGGGGATGTAATGTTATATGAAAATGTGATTAGAGAAATAATATGATGATATTATGACATAGTACCAAATTTATGAGTGATAAATGTACCTAAAGGAATAAGGTTGGATTTATGATGTGATAAATGTAAATCATACAATTTGTACATCTTTATGGAATCGAATTTTCAAAATAAGAACATACAGTATACAACATAAGTCGTATTTCAAAACTTATGCATTCAAATTAAACCTAATTCTGAATTTGGTGCACAAGAGCACATATGAAATGAATACTAAGAAGAAGCTATAGTAGAAGTGCATATACAATATTTTTGGCAAAGGAAGACTTTAAATTAGCTATGACAATTGCTCAAAATTACTTTAATTAAATTAACTATAATACATTATTAAGCTAAGCTCTGATACTATTGATGAATAATTTATTATTCAACATATTCTCAAATCATTCAATTATGCATCGTGCTATGAGTTTCATGAACTATTTTATAGATAAACATAAAATAATTTATGTGGATGAGACAAAGAAAAGGATTTAATGAATAACTTAATTTTAGCACATCCATTATTAGTCAAACAAAATCATTTGAATTTGGGAGTCCACAATGAATTGATCTCTTTAAAATACTTGAAATCATAAAACACAATCAAATGATTTAAGGTATCACTCCTTCTGATAAAACTATCACTAAAAATTCTTTAATAGAGAGAAAACTATTATTAGACTCAGATGGAGATCTCTAGTTTAGATTTCTAAAGGTAGGGACAGTTACATGATTAATTAATTAAGTTAGATCATGGATCCTATTCATCATAGAATCCATACTCAATTATACCATATTAGGACTAAGTACCAATGTAAACCATTAACTTTAATTGTTACATAATTAGGTTTCAAAAAAATTGTTGACATTAATAGTTATATTTATAAATAATGGGAGGTCTAGAATAAATATTTCTAACAATTTTAACAACTAACTAATGTAGAACCATTAGATGACTAAATAAAATTAAAAGAGAAATTAGAATTATGTAGTCTTGAGTTACTTATAATAGGCTTTAGAGAAGTCAATGGTATATAATACAAAGAGAATAGGGTCTTTCCTCATCATATTTCACAAGATATGATTACTTTGATCAGAAAAGCAATTAATATCCTTATTTATAGAGAGAGGAGCTGATCTCATACAAGTAAGTCCTAACTAAGTCGACTTATTATGGGCCTAAAACAAGCTCTACACCAATTTTGTTTTATTAAGTCTAATCACATTCTTTATCTCCTAAATATTATAATAATTGTGACATTTCCAAAATAACAATACAAATGAGAGTGTCTTCTATTTGTCAATACATGGCAAGTGAAGAAAATCCCTTATTTATTTCTTTTTATTTTTTATTTCCTATTCAAGCTTTCAAAAGAAAATATAAATTTATTTTTATTCTTTTTCCTTCTTATTTTAGGTTGTTGTTAAAGGCATATCATCTGCTTTCTTTTAAATTTTCTCTCCAAAATTTTTCATTCTTATTCTTTTCAAATCCTTCTCCCTTTAATTTCATATTAACCTCTTCCTCTTTGCATAATGAAAATATAATATAATATTTGAGTTTTGTTACATAGTAACACATATTCTATTTACAATTTTCCCTCCAATGACAAAAATATAATATTTGCATTTGTTTTATTTTTAAGTATCCATAAATAGTAAAGAAAAAATAAGAAAACAAACTAATTAATAAATTTATAGCTTAATTTCCTCACATCAAGATAGAAAAAAATTATTAAAATTATGTTGTTGTTAACTATGTAAGTTTATTGCTTGATATTTATATATTAAACTAATCCTATGCTTGGCTTTAGATCAACTATAGGTTAAAGATTATTATGGTATAATAATCATTTAATAATTTATTTTAGAATAAATATAATATTTAGTCCATTATTTATAAAAATAGTGATTATTATATCTCTCAAATTTAATAATTAGTACTATTAGTCACTTATTTTTATTTTTATTATATTATTTATTTTTTCATTTATTTGTAATATTAAAATAAATATAAAATATTAAAGTTGATTATTGAATCTCACTTTAGCAATATCAAATATATGATAATTTTTTTATTATATATTTTTACTATTTATTTTAGTATTATAGTGAAAAAAAGGAGCGAATAATTATCTTTCATAACTATGCACATATTGAAGTAAAACATTTTCCACAACTTGAAAAACAAATAAGCCTTTTACATAATGAGAATGCATATCTTTACTTTAGTATATAAAAAAAATCCATATGTGACAATCTATTAATGTATGAAGTTTCAAAAGGGCCACATGGCAAAATATGTGATAACAAATACAATTAAATAATATAACAATTTTAATAATTAAGAAAATCTTTACCAAATTAAAATTTAAAATAAAATTAATTGAAAATTTTAACTTTTAAAAATATAGAAATAATGAACTAATTTCCATTTATCATTCAATTAATTTCATTTTTAAAATAAAATTTAAAATAATATTATTCAGTATGAAAGCATATAATATTATTTATTATGAATGCATATCAATTAACTATAAGATTCATACTTACTAATTCATATTTGATTTTAATAAAAATATAAAAAATTATAATTTAATATTATAAAAATTCATATTCACAAAGGTATAGGAATGTATTTTAATATAGTATTTTTATTTAATTCACTTTTAGTATTTATTAAATATTAAATATTATAATAGATCATTAGAAATGTAGGTAAATGATTAAAAAATCTTCATTAATTTAAAATTTGAACCAAATCTAATTGGCATCAATATGAAATTAATTAAATGTTATAGTTAATAAATTAATTTTTATTATAATTTAAATATTTAGTATTAGAGATCCATTAATTTTGTATAATCATTCATATATATCAGTATTTTTCCACTTGATTTGTATTATCTAAATAATCATTTTTAAATGTTATTTATAGGGAATAATTTGGATTTTCCTTTTATTTTCATTTAAAATTACATTGATTTGGTGGTTTATAACTTTTTTATCAATAGAAATTGATTTTTAATGATTGATTATTAGCAAATATAGAACAACTATTTTCATGCTCTTATAAATATTTAATTAATTTTTCATAATCAACTATTATAATTAAATATTTTTATCGAAATAATTTGCATATTATAAAAAGGAAGAGATCCATTAATACTGGTGTAAGTGGAAATGACTTACACCAAGTCTAATCCATGAATCTAATTAAAATTTAAAGAATGAGATTAATTCACTTTAAATCATTTTTTACATTACATGTAATCTATTCTCTTTCACACAATTAATGATTTAGATAAAAAATTTTGAATGATAAAGATATTGCAATTTTAATTTTTAGTATTTTCTTTACAAAAATGGATTAAAAAAACACATAAGGAGGTGCCTACAAAATAAAAAAGGAATTGGTTACTTTCTTTACAATAATCCATAATTAATGATATGTATTGTATTAAAGAGCACTTTATATCTTCACAATATATTCTAAAGCAAAGGTTTGATAAGTATAAGCCATCCAAAGTGAGCATCAGCATGATCATAAAGGATGTTTAGGCTATGGAATTAATAAACTTTCCATAAAGAAGAAAACATAAATTCTTTCCAGTAAATAAGTTTAAATATTATAAGTTTCATAGAGATTATAATTATGATACTAATGATTATGTGTCTTTGAAAGATGAAATAGAATAACTTATTCAAAATGGACATTTGGATAAATATAGGAGAAACTTGAGAAATTTAAACAAGATGATCGAGAACAAGAGCCATCTCCTAAGTGAAAAGCTAACACATGATATAAAACAAATCTTAGCAAGTGTAGTAAACACTATAGCTAAAGGCTTTGCTAGTAGAGGCATTTCTAAAAATGCCAAAAAAATGACATATGCATTAGGTCATGGATATTGGATAAAAAAAGCTAAAAAGATTGAATGAGCCAATTTATTTTTTTGAAAAGGATTTCTGAGACATTAATAAAGATAACAAGGATCCCATGATTATTTCTACTATGATCCATAACTTTCTTGTTGAAATAATATTAATGGATTAAGGAAGTTCCGCCTATATACTATATTTTCATGTAATTGAAAAAATGAATTTCACTAAATAATGAAACCCTATAATAAGGGTACTTTTGGATTTTCAAGAAAGTAGGACAAGTAGAAGGGACAATATCTTTGAGATTAACCTTAAGGATGCCTCTAAAAAACATAGGGTTTTAAAGTGAACATTTTAGTTGTCTAATCGAATAATAAAGCTTATAACATAATACTAGCCCATCCTTCTCTAAATTAGATTAGAGTATTTATCTTAACACCACACCTTCTAATGAGGTTTTTGATTAACATTGGTGTGAGGCAAGTCTGAGTAGGTTAAATAACAACTTGAAAGTGCTACATGGTAAGCTTTAAATACCTAACACTATTAGATAAATCTGACGGACACCATGCTCCAAAACACTATCTCAATATCTTGGCATAACCATAAAATGGTGGACTTGACATTGTTAATGTACAAAACATCAATCTTAAAAGACTAGAGTTGTTATCAAACTTAAAAGAGATTCATCTTTTTGGAAAGAAAGACAAATAAGTAATGCAAATTGTAAATGGCTTAACAAAAGAAGACAAAACTGAGTTAATAACTTTACTAAAGAAGTATTTTAAAGTTTTTGCTTGGAACCCTTCATACATGCTATAGGTTAATGTCAATACGACGTGTCACAAATTGGTGGTAGACCTAAGCATCAAGCTCATACAATAGAAAAAATGTAACTTCAGGCCTAATTGCAAAGAATTGATCAAGAAGGAAGTTGCAAATTTGTTGGATGTAGGATTCATTAAAGAGGTTGAACATATCACATGGCTAGTAAATGTTGTCCTAGTAAAAAAGGCAAATGGACATTGGAGGATGTGTGTAGGCTTTACCAACCTAAACAAAGTGTCATAACCTAATCTTGATCGTAATTGGCATAGATCTCAATACTCAATTTCCACAAGCTTTAACATTTTTCACTCTTTCTATCTAATGAAAGTTTTCAAATTACCAGGGGGACTTGAAAATTTCATTTAAAATTTTTACAAAAAAAATGGACAGAGTCTCCCTTGTTTTTAGATATTTTTTGAAGGCTACACATCCTAAAATACAAAACCTATATTATTTTTAGATACAATAACATCCATAACATACATACCATATCATATAGTATCAAACATATACATATACTGACAATTCAACATATCACATAAATCAACAAATCTCTAATTTAATGCTAATTCTAGTCCCAACTGTCAAATCCATTAACAAGGTGGTCTCATTTATCTATGAATGCAATGAGCTCAAATACACTTATTTTAACTTGAAAATATTAAAAATAAAATAGAGTGAGTTGCAAGAACTCAATGAGCATATACCTACGACTACCTTATAGGAGATTAAGTTAATAGTTAAAATTTGTAAGATAATCATGTACTAATAGTAAAATTTTAACAAATCTATATTTCCTACATTGCTAAAACATATGAAACCATGCTCCAAAATGAGACTTCTCTTGCACATGATTTAATTTTGTACCTTATATCACAATTTATAGAAATCTCAATTATTTATTAATATACATCATTATTATGATTATTATATCACATATACCCTATTTTGGGTATATATCATGATTACAAATAGTCACTAAGGTTTAAACACAAATAAATCATCACAATCACATTAACAATATTATTCATCCGAAATTTCTAATATCACATTATATCACACATTTAGTTATGATAAACATATATGTAACTACTTTAGGTTTTAGGATTAATTTTATAATTTTTTCAACTATTCGTTAGAAATTTCCTAACTAACTTTTAGATCAATCTTATATTTCATAACTATTTGTTAGGAATTTTTCATCCGGCTTTTATATTATTGGTCTTGTCACATTTCCAATCTTAATGGCACTCATGGCATAATTCACAATGCAATAAATTCAATAGAATTCAGCTTTACAAATCACAGTTTAAATGCCAATTTCATTATAGACATCTCCTGATCAACATGGGGTGAACATCAGCACATAACAATATCTATATAACAACATTTCCATGCTTTTATGTATGGCCATAACACTCATTCACATCTTAATACAATTCACATTATAATTCTTAGTGTATATGTGATTAAAAAAGTTCATTCATAAACATTCGACAACACCATGCTTCCATTATGCACTCTCATTGATTAATATTCACATATTTAAACACATGATTATATATATACATGAACATAAAAAGAAATACAATTCATAACATTTAAGTTATCTTTTATTAAAATATTAATTTATGATAAGATATATCCTCACTTGATAATGTTCATTCACCTTTGGAAGTTTCAAAGAATCTATACTTATCTTTTCATATTTTTTCTCCTTGTTCACCATTTATAATAATATTAGGAATACAAGAATACCATTTATATTTCTTTCCAAGCATTACAAATCTAATTTCCAAATCATAATATGATAATATCTCTTATGACCAGTTTCTTGTAATTCCTAATATAAGCTTATATAATTAATCACTATGTGTTAAGGATCTACTTAAATTAACTTAAAACACTAAACTTTTATAATATAAATATACTTTAAGTATAATATTCTAGAGCCTTAAATCATCATTTTATCAGTGTTATCCAAATAAGATGATAAAATAATAGTTTTTAATTTGAATATAAAACCCATCTAAGCCTTCTTGGTAGTTGTATAACTAGTTACTTGTTATTGGGCTTCACTTTATGTTCTTTTCTAGTGCCCACCTAGTAAATCTCTCGTTATTTCCCAATCAAAATATCAAAATTTATTATTTAAAAATGTTATATTCATATCAATCTAGCATTTTACAACATAAAAATTGTATTTTTCTCATATATTATCATATATCTCAAGTACGCATAAAAATGATTTTTATAAATAAATTTTCAAATTATCCAAAATCATAAAGGGTATTGTCGCTAAAATATCGCAAGCATGATACTTTAGTTCTCCATGGCATAAAAATATTATTTCTTTGAAGCATTACTGAGAATTTATAATATACATAAAATGGGTTTTTTCTTGAATCATGTTGGAATCTTACAAAATATTAAAATATAATATTCTCTATTTATTCTAACCATGTTATTCATAAAACTTTTATTTTTCTAAGCCATCATCACATATTCAAAAATACCCATAAACAGTTTTCTTCAAAACATGCATGATTCTTTAGAATAATAGCATATAATACATTGTATATATTTTAATCATATTATTTTATCATTTTATAACCTAAAAATCATATTTTTCATATGTATCATTGTATATGTCAAAAAATACCTAAATGGGTTTTTCTTGAACCAACCAATAAAATAACATGAATATTAAAGTTTTATGAGATACTCAAGCTTATCATCACCAAAAAGAGTTGCCACAGCTCACCAATGCTAGAGGATGGAAGAGCTTGCTGGAAATTACAACTCTTTGCTGCTATCTTAGTGCTAAATGGTGTGGTTCTTTGGTGTCACCAATGGCAAGAGTTAGCCATAGATGGAAGGAGAACAACAATGTACGGTAGTGCTAAGTTAAGGACCAGAAGAGAGAGGAAAGTTATTAGAAGAATGAAGATTTTTAGATGTCTCAATATGCTACCTCTTTACAGCATTTGACAACAGTTCACGCCTATCATTTGTGTGTTGTTGACTAGAGAGAACATTAGCAACCAGTAGTGCACAACAAATACTAATGATAGCCAAGATAAGGGCAAATGGAAGACAAAAGGGAAAGGAGAGAAAAGAGAGAGGGGTTGTTAGGAACAAAAAGAAGGAAAAAGAAGAATATGTTAGAAATAGAAAATTGAAAATAGAAATAAGGGGAAGGGAGAGAAAAGTAGCCAACAAAAGATAAAGCAAGAGAGAGAGAAGAAAAAATGCTAGGAAAGGAACTTTGGGCTTTGATATAATGCTTCCCGCTCCATTATAAGCTTATCTCTATTTTAAATCTCAACTTTTTTAATTTATTCATTTTGATCTTGACTATTAATTTATTTCAAAACTCATTTTTGTTTCATTTTTATTTTGTAAAACTAATTTTATTTTAAAATCTTAACTTATTTTCAATCTTCCTTTAACCTTTTAAAATTAAAAATTCTAAAAATAAATATTTTATTTTTCCTCAATTTTTAAAAATAATTTATAAAATACAAGCAAATCATATCATAAATCCTTGCACCTATACTCATAAAAATTATTTTCAACTAGTGCTATATAAAAATATTACTTTTCAAATATTATAATCAGTATTATTTTAATATTCTAGGATCTTTAATATGAAAAATAAATTTAAAAATAAATATTAACTAATTAAATAATTATCCACATGCATCAAAACTTATAAAACTTAAAATTTTAATTTGGGATTTACATAAGCTTGCTTGAAAGACATGTATTCGCTACTTGATTAACTAACTAGTAGATAATAGTTAGGTTTTAGAAAACTTAACTTCAAAAATCCATTCTCTGGGTACAATTAACTAAGAAAGAATTTGGAGGATCAAGAAAAAATTGCATTTGTCATAGGTGAAAGAATCTTTTGTTATAGGGTAATGTCATCAGGATAAAAGAATACATGTGTAACATACCAACATCTAATGAATAAGTCTTTTGCTGAGTAGATTGGAAAAAATGTGAAAGTGTACATTGATGACATATTAGTAAAGTAAAAAAAATGAACCATAATATTGGAATAACCTAAAAGAAGCTTTAAAAGTACTAAGAAGGAAATGTGCTTTCGATGTCTGAATAGGTAAATTCTTAGGATTCATGTTAACTAAATGAGGAATTGGAGCAAACCCATTAAAAATGTCAAGTTGTGATTAACATGACTAGCTTTAAAATAACTAGAAAGGTCCGAATGTTGAATGAATGCCTTGTTGCATTAGCATGTTTCATGTTTAAGTCAAAAAACAAACTTTTAACTTTCTATGAGTTACATACAAATGTAAAAACTTTTTCTTGGGATAGCTTTTATGAAGAAGCTTTTACCTAGTTGAAAAAGTATTTGGCTTCATTGCCTATCTTTTCAAGACTACAAGAGAATGAGTTATTATACATTTATCTTGAAACATCTAAAGAAGTTATCAATTCTATAGTCATAATAAAGGAAGGGGTAATAAAAGCCTATTAATGTTATTAGCAAAGTGTTACAAGGCACTGAAAAATGATACCAAAGAATAAAGAAGCCAGCTTTCTTCTTTCTAACAATAGCAAAGAGACTCTAAGCTTACTTTCAAACCCACAAAATCATTGTCTAAATAGATTAACCAATCTATTAAATTTTCTAAAACCTAATTTAGCTTAATTGACTAGTATCATGGGTAATAGAGCTATTAGAATACAACATAGCATTTAAGGCAAGAAAAGTAATAAAGGTGTAAGCATTAGTAGATTTTAGAATCAAGATGACAAAATTAAAGTGTGAACCAATGGTTATAGAATGGACTTTTTATATGGATAGGTCATCTAATTGAAAAAGAAGTGGAATAGGTATCATTCTGGAAAGGCCATATAGATTAACACTAGAAGATGTGTTGAAATTTGATTTCCATGTGATAAATAACCAATTGAATATAAAGTATTGATAGTTAGGCTAGAATTAGCTAAAGCAGAGTCAAGAAGATCCAAATATTGAGCTACTCCTAGCTAGTCATAAGCTCAGTTAAAAATGAATATGAAACAAATGAACCTATAATGAATAAATATGTTAAGAAGATAAAAAATTTATTGAAAACATTTGAGTATGAAGTAAAAAGGATATTAAGAGAATAGAAAGATTAAGCAGACTCTTTTGCAAAATTAGTAAGCTCTTGCATAGTGGTAGATAATTGAATAATTATCTAAGAGACTTTGAATGAACCCAGTATAATAAAATATGAAGTTACAATTATCAGAACACAATAATCTTAGATCTCCCTTCTAGTATGATACCTATTCGATTAGATATTACTTACATGTAAAGAGGCCAAGAAAGTTATCATACAAGCCTGCTATTTTTTCTTACACAACAAAAAACTATATAAAAAGGTTTTTCTCTACATTTACTTAAAATTTTAGGGCCAATCAAAGCAAATTATGTTCTAAGGGAGTTACATAAGGGGATATATGGAAGTCATATTAAAGGACTTGCGTTGGCAGCAAAAGATATTCATTTAAGGTATTATTAACCAACAATGAAAACAAACACTCTTTAGTTAGTAAGGAAATGTGATAAATGCCAAAAAAATAGTAAAATGCCAAGAAAACCAGTCAAGATCTAACATCTAATCACCATAACATGGTCGTTCACTCAATAGGGAATGGATTTCCTCAAACCATTCCTAAAAGCACCTAGATAAATAAAATTCCTTATGGTGGTAGTAGACTATTTCACCAAATAGGTTGAAGTAGAACCTTTAGCAATAATCACAGTTCAAGAAACATAGAAAGTTTTATGGAAATCTATAATATATAGGTAAGTAAGGTCACAAAATATTTCTTCAGCCAAATTATTTCCTTTATGCTAACCTCCTATAATATGCAAGTTTGGACTCAGTAAAAACAATAGTAATAGATAATAGGAGCCTAATTTACAAGAAAAGATTTCATAAATTTTTGTTAAAGGTATATTATTTAGAGAAAAACCTAAGAGCCAAAATTAAAAAAGTTACTAACATAATTTCTTCTCAAAAGAATTTATGAATAAGACAAAAGTTTTACTTAGTTAGGCAAACGGACAAGAAAATTTAACTAATCACATAATTCTTGACAGACTAAAAAGAAGGAAAAAAATGTGTAAAGTGAAGTTGGACAAAGGAGCTACTTAATGTACTATCATTGTATTACACAATTCTACAAATAATAATTAGAGAATTCATTTTTCTTTTGACATTTGGGGTAGAGGCCATGATCCCAATTGAAATGGGTGAGGTATCAGATAGATGCAAAGTATATGACATCGAAGAAAATGAAAAAAGAAGAAAGGAAGAATTAGATTTACTTGATGAAATCTAGTTAGATGCTTTACTAAAAATGATTAAGTATAAAAATAGATTTCCAAACTTCCATAATAAAAGAGTACATAATAGAGCCATTAAGGAAGGAGACTAAGTCCTAAGAAAAATAGAAGGAAGTAGACCTAGTAGTTAAGTTGAAAAACTAGTAGTAATTTAGGAAGGACCTTATAGGATTAAAAATATTTTAGAGAATGGTGCTTATTGGTAAGAAACCTTAGAAAGAATGTTCATACCTAAAACTTGAAATGTATCTATCTAAAATTCTGCTTCATATCAACATGAATCTACAAATAAAATTAGTTTTTCAATAAGTGTTTGATCGTATAATAAAAAATTTAGATTGAATAAAAAGTTCAAGAGATAATCTTTTGGCATCAAGCTCAGCATAAATTTCATGGCCAAAAAGTCCAAGAGATAATCTCGTAGGCCGAAAGATAATCTTTTGGCATCAAGCTTATAAATTACTTTTAACATCAAGCCTAGGATAAATTTCCTAGTTAAAATTCTAAGAGGTAATCTACTGGCCTAAAAGATAGTCATTTGGCATTAAGCCCAAGATAAATTTCTTGGCTAAAAAGTCCAAAAGATAATCTTTTAGCATTAATTGTAGCATAAATTTCTCAGCCAAAAGTCTCAGAGATAATTTCTTAACCTAAAAGATAAAAGATAATCTTTTGGCATCAAGCCCATGATAAATTTCTTACACAAAAAGTTCAAGTGATAATCTTTTAGTATTAAGCCCAAGATAAGTTTCTTGCTCAATAAATTCAATCTATCCATTCAAATAAACATTAGAAGCTAAACATGCAAATATATCAATAGCTCATTAAGAGCTAAGTGAGAATTATTTGATAAAAAAATCCAATGGAACAAAGCAATAGGATACAAGTGCATAAATATTTGGATAATATCAGATAAAATTTTGAATGGATATACTTCCAAAATATCAAGGTAATATTTTATACAAAATTACTTCTAAGTTCTAAATCTAAAATTACATTAATTTTTAGGAGCTATCACCATCTTCACCTTTATCATCTGGAAAGACATTAATTTCTATTGATAACTGAAATAAATCAAGAAAATGGTTTTGAAACAAATGTCTAATTTGTGTTTTGGCTTCTTTAAACCCCCTTAGATACATGGCATAGTTAACAACGTCATTCTCTTTAAGCTCTTTCTACAACTTCTATTTAGAAATCATATGGCCTTACAACTCCTTCTTATAATCGGACAACTAGATCTTTAAAGGCTCTAACTCGATTTCTTTCTTCTTTAACTTGACATCTAAAAGCTTTTTTTCAATTTTAAATGAGTAGACTTAGCCTTAAGTTGTAATTCCTACTATAAATCCTTTATTACTTTTTTTTTAACTTAGATATGTGCTTTTGTTATTTGTTTAAGTCTTCTTGGTGGACATGCAATTTATTATGAACTTAATCTAAATGACCTTACAAATTTGACAATGTTTTTGTATCACATTGAACTTTGATAGTAATATCTCATTGTCCTAATACTTTATCATAAAAGATAATATGCTTAACAAATTCCAAGTTAAATCACTAGTAACCATATGACAAAATCTACCTCTACTAACTTTCTTAACAATAGACAAATTACAATTATAGTTATGTTAAAGTAACATCCAATTAATAATGAAAAAAGACAAGTCCATATCTTTATACCATAAGCTATTCAAAGTTTCAGTCATCATTTTTGTGTTTATCTTTAAACTCTTGGCAAGGTCTCCAATCTTTAGCTTTCCTAGACAATGAATAAGGTAAGTTTTTTCTCTCTTTTAACCACTCTTAGAAACTAAAGTTTTCTTTTTTTTTTTGAGAAGTTGCCTACAAGGGAACTTTTACAATTATATCTATAATATCATTATATCAAATGTTAACATCCTCAGAGATATGAGTTATAGCTTCAAATACTTTCCAGGAAGAAGGGTCAACATGACCTCTTACTAGCTTAAGAATAGGATTAAGTGATTTTTCCCATGCTTACTTCAAATAGGTTATAGTCAATGAACTTCAAACACATTTCAAAGTAGGCATTTTTGCCTTTGAATAACTCCCCTTTATTCATTGGATCAATCTTACTTATACGTAACATCTCTTGAGTGAATTCTTGCTTACCAAGTTAAATATTTGAATAGATATAAAAAGTGTTAGCATAAAATACACATACAACTGATAGAAGTTAACAAAAAAGTGAATGAGCATACTTAAAAGAGTCAATACATTAAGTGTCTTTATACTCAGTTAACAAGAAATCAATTCTTGGTTGTCAGCTAAATAAATATCCAAAGACCTAACTTTTAGAGGCTTAATTCTTTTTTCTAAATAGATCAGATAAATTGGAATGCCATAGTTATCCAAGTAAAATGGAACTATATCTTGTTTAATACTTACCTTGAAAAATGAGTTTTTTCCAATATTTAAAACTTGTCTCAATCTTAGTTAAAATGTTCTGATTGGATCTCAAGGAAAATGACTTAAAAAAGAAAAAAAGAATAAAAATGCATCCCACATAAGGAGACACCTAAGCTCACATAACATAATGTTAAAACAAATGGCAAAAATCCATATTTAGGGCATTAATTGGGTTAGACATATGTTCAAACTCTAAATAACTTCATCTTCAAAAGGGGTGAAAGGCAAAATAAATCCTAATTGAAGAACACAGTCACCATAAACATTAGAAAAGATATAAAGTTATAACTATAAACCTACTTATCAGATTGGTAAGCCACAAAATGAATTATTTTTTGTTCAAATGGATTCTTATAATAATTATCATGCACAATGTCCAAAGTAGCCTTATTAATCCATTTGTCCAATACCATCTAGGTTCTCATATCAACATGAATCTAGTTAAACTTAAGGTCGTTCCTATGCAACTGGCTAGCTTTGTTTATCCTACTAAGCTCCCGTAACTGATCGACTATAATGGTTGTAATAGGAAAAGGATAGTCATGTGAATGGATATAAGCTAAAATATCCTCAAGATCCATGTATAAATTTGTTAGTGTCTCACTTTGATTCAAATCATTCAAGTTAATACTTGAACAATAATAGCTCACTAAAACAATACTAGTACACCTTTAATAAAACATATATATTATTAGATCAGATGAAAAGAAGGGCTAAGTAGCTAGAAAACAAAGATGGACTTTAAACAAAGAACAAGATGGGTAAAATAGTAAATGACATAAAGTAAGGTTAACAATGATAGACGTTAAAAATACTAAAACACAAACTAAAAGGAAAATAAGAAAAATGCATGATTCATAAAGCTAATATCATTTGACAATTAGTAAAATGAAAAATAATCAAGGAAAAACTTCAAATTGTAGAAACCAAGCCAAAATAGAAACTTATAAATATGGAACCAAAAAACTAAATAAGAATTTCAAAATAAACAAAAATAAGTAAATTAAAAAAAAGCAAAAATGGGGAGTACTCACAAGATAATAACAATTAGAACCATTAGTGACCAAATTGCAATAAGCAAGTTTCCATGTTGAAAGTAAGAAGGTCTTGAAGTAACAAAGTCGCAAAGAAGATGAAGAGATTTAGAAAATGAAAGGAAAAGGATAGTTATAGGAACGGAGAGAGACTAAAGTTCAAAAAGAAGATCTTACATTTAAGATCAAGTAGATTGAACATCAGCAATAAAAAATAAAGACCAAAATTTATTAAAAAGAAAGGTCTCACAATTAAAATTAAATAGATCAAATGGCAAAGGTTCACTAAGCAAAATGAATAATTATAGTTGTTAGAAACCATTAATGGTCTTAACAGCGTAATGATACAATTGGATATATATAACAATATGATCTCAAGGGGTACGAGGGTGATATGAATCTAAGTGGGGTCAATTATAAGAAAATGAGATAAAAAGAGAGCTTAATTATTTATAATTATTTACAATTACAGTTTGTGTCATATCATTGCCACATCATCAAAGAGATGATGCCACAATTAGCCATTATCTTAATCGGCACCACTTTAGCCCTTATTTACAATTATTTGATATTTTAGGCTATAATTTAGTATTTAAACTTTTAGTTTGTATTTATTTTTTGTTATGTCATTTTAAAGTCTTTTGGGCTTCAATTTATACTAAATATGTTTAGACCTATTTTACTTTTAAAATATTTACCATATTAATATAAGTAATTTACTATATTACTTATAATCATTTAGAGGGCCATTTATTGGATTTAGATTAATGGATTAGTTTTGAGCTAATATGCTATCATTTGAGCTCATTTTCAATTAAGGTTTTAAAGAGTTATATAAGGAAGCTTGTTCCTTATACAAATCAAATTTGAGATTTGGGAGTTTTAATGTTTAAAGAATTTGGCTAAGTGCCTCTCTTAAGTTCTTGAATGAACTTGTGACTTATCAAAGGGATTCATGCTTTGTGGCATTGATCATTACTAATCAAGGATTCATCCTTATGGTGTGTTTTTCTTCTTCACTTATCGAAAGACTTACATCCTTTGTGGTGTGTTCATCATCACTTATGGCTTCCTATCCATCGTCTTCTAGAGTGTGGCATGAATACCCGTCTATTTTTATTTTCACATTAGCTGAATATTGGGACGATCCAATATAATTTCACATTATTTGGTATGCAGAGTAATGTTCCCAAATTCAAGTTTAATTTCTTTTTAAATTTGGTTACTGTTCACATTTACTGTTTATGCATTGTTTACAGTACTGTTCACATAATTTATATCCTAATTCTTCATTTCTACCCCCTTTGATTTTGTTTTATTATCTATTTCATTTCTGATTTAGTTTGTCTTAAATTCATGTGTTTTGATTCAATTTTTTGTCAAATCTAGATTGCTTTTCATTTTTACCTTCTATGTGTTTGATAAGTTGTCAAAGATAATTGTAAGTATGAATTTGCTTTGATACTTGGTCACCTTCTTCATTTTTATGTTGTTTGCTGTTGTTGAGCTCAAATTTTGGTCCAAATATCAATGCTGCTCTAGTGAATGAAAGGTGCATTAAACATATTTGTTAAAAGTTCAAAGTAAAGAAGTTCAGCTTGCAATAACCAATTATCATATTCTAATAGCACACCCTCAAAGTACAATAATTAAATATAGTAATTGTTTAAAGCAAAGCAAAGAGCACTAAGCTTAAATTGTATGAAAACTCTTGCAATTAGCATATATAATATTGCATAGTGAATTTATGATTAAGAAAAAAATTGCAAGAACAAAATGAAGATTGGTAATAAGTAGTAATGAGTTAGAAAGTAAAAACAATTGACAAGAAAAAAATAGCAAGAAATAAAGGAGAAAAGCCAAGTAAGTGAATTAAAAGGCAACTTATAAAAAAGAGGCAAGAAAAATAAATTGTTGAATTGTTGAAAACAAAGTGAAACAAAATTAAAAGAGAAGAAGTTTTTTTGCTTTTAGTTGCTGTTGGTTCTTGATATGCTATAATCACATTTGAACTTCCCATTTTGACATTAATTGTTCATTATCTCTTTCAATTACTTTGATTACTTAAATCAACACCTCTTATTAACTTGTATTGTTCCTTAGCATGATTATAAGTCCTAATTTGTTCCCCTTCTTTGAAATTTTCATTATTAAGTCTTTATTTTAAGTCTTGTTTATCTCTTCTCTTCAATGGTTTGATTCTAAATCTTTGAGTCCTTGTAAGTTTCTATTCTTGAATTTTCATTTCTTATTCCTTGATTGTTTTGTTTGATTCTTTAAATTGTGCAAACTTTGATTAGTGATATAAATTATCACATTTGTTGAATCTTATTTAGTTGTGTATTTTAATTTTCAAAGAACAACAAGAGGAAAGAATGAGAGAGCAGAAAAAGGCAAGAATATGTGTAAGCTCATTTAAGGGTAAAAGCTAAAATTAGAATGCAAATACAATGGTAAGTGTTCTAAAACAAGTGAGTCATGAGATCTTATGAGGTCCTTTTTCTATCTAACCTTTCTTATAGGTTTATCATTTCAGGATGTTAGGAGGTAGTGGGAAAAATATTGATAGGTGCACATAGGAAGATTTGCTACAAGCCATAAAAAAATCTGATGAAATACTTAAAAGGCTTGACAGTAAACAATCTCAAAAGAGCTAACATGGTGAAAGAGGAAAAAAAGAAAAAGGTGATAGAAGACAAATTGATAGATATATTGAAGAAGAAGGAGCTGAAAATAAAAATAAAAGAAGTAAAAGAGAAAAAGTGTATTATAGTGATATGAAAAGAGATGAAAGAAGAGATGATAGGAATAGAGGAGATAGGCAAAGAAGTGACAGAATGGCTTCAAATCTTCAAAGTGATAGAAAGAAATTTCCTTTGTTTCAAGGAAAGAATTATCTTAAAGCCTACTTAGAGTAGGAAAAGAAGATGGAATCAATCTATACTTGTCACCATTATTCTGAAAAGATAAAAGTGAGATTTACTACTTATCAATTTAGTGATTATGCTAACATTTGGTGGAATCAATTTAATTCAGCTAGAAGAAGAAAGGGTGTAAAGCCTATTACTACTTGGGAAAAGATGAAGGCTATTATAAGGGAAAAATTCATCCATGGATGCCACTATAGCTCCTTATATAAATCTTGGGAGGGGAATGTTGAAAATAATGAAGACAAAATTATTCCATGCAAGTTTGAATCCTTTTTAAGAATTAAAAAAGGATCATCATCAAAGCCTAAAGAAGAAGTGTCTAAGAGAAAAGATAAAGTTGAAAAGTTTCAAAGGCATTCCAAGGACAAATGCTTCAAATACTTGAAGCATGGTCATCATGCTATTCATTATCCACTCAAGAGAGCGTTAAAGATTCAAAAAGTCTAGGGAGAACAAGCTAAGGAAGAAAATGAAGATCAAAGGGAGAACATCTTTCACACTAAATTCAACATTAAAGGTAATATATGCAATGTGATCATAGATAGTGGAAGTTGTGCTAATGTTGCTAGTACCTACATGGTAAAGAAGTTGAATGTGCCTACTTTACCACATCTTACTCCATACAAGTTACAATAGTTGAATGATAGTGATGGAATAGAGGTGACAAAGCAAGTGTTGGTTTTTTTTATCCTTAGCAAATACCATAATAAGGTGCTATATGATGTTGCTCCTATGAATGCTTGCCATTTATTGCTTGAAAAACTATGGTAATTTAATAGGAAGGTTACACATGATGGAGTCTTCAACACATATAACTTTGAAATGAATGAAAGAAAAATAAAACTCAATCCTTTAACCCCTAAATAAGTGTATGAGGATCAATTGAGGATGTAAAAGAAAAAGAGAGAAGAAGATGAACAAAAAAGAAAAAATGAAAAAAAGAGAAGAATATGAGAAAAAAAGGAAGAAAATAATAGAGAGGAGAAGATAGTAGAAAAGAATGAGAGCCATGAGAAGAAAAAGAGTGGTTGTGGAAAAGAGAGTGAGAGAAAATTATGTTAAGAGAAAAAAAGAGTGATTATGTAAGAAAAGAGGAAAATAAAATTTGAGAATTATTAGAAAAGCAAGTGGGATAAAGAGTGTTTTGTATATTTCTAAGCCAATTATCTTGTACAAGAAAGCCTATGAAAATACTAACAATCTTGAAATTATTTTGTCAAATACTTGTGATGCTGTTCTAAAAGAATTCCAAGAAGTGCTTCCAAAAGAATCTTCCAAAAAGCTACCATGTGTGAGAAGGAAAATGCCCCAATTAGAGTAAGGTAACATTATTATGATAGTTGATATGTTGTCTTGGAGGTATGCTCTCATCTCTACTTTGCATAAAAATTTGTTGGGTGTTGAACACATTGGAATTTTGTATGTAAATGATTATAGTCTTCCTAATTCTTCTTTTAATGTTGTTACTCCTTTAATTAGTTTTGATACTTTTCTATTTAGTGATAGTGTTTCAAATGTTGATGCTCATGAGGAAATGATTTTTGGAGACATTATTATGCATAATAGATTTTTGTGTGGAAAGAACAACATGTGTATGCCTAAGAGTTGTCAGAAAAACCTGTTTAGTAAAGAAGCCTATGGATATGATTTGATAAAATGTTTTGGGTTTAAGGATACCTTTGATATTATGTTTAATGTGTTGCGTGACCTTTATGTGTTCTCTATGCATGGTTTGAAAAAGAGATATCATCAAATGTCCTTGAGAAAAGATGTTGAAAAGAATAGTTTCAAAACAAAGTATGGTTTATATAAATGGTTAGCTTTGATAGTTAGTTTGTCTCTTACACCAAGTACTCTTATAAACTTATTAAGTCATCTTTTAAATATTTCCTTTAATAAATGCATTTTGGTTTATTTAGATGATATTCTTATACTAAGTTTGTGTGTTTTTAGTTGCAAGTTTTTATTGCTTTCATGTATTGAATGTTTCCAAAAATAATTTTATTGTTGCTCATTTAAGTTGTCTTCATGTGCTTAAAGGTTGGATTTTGCTATTGCTTAAGAATTTAAATCATTAGAAAGATTGTTTACAATATCTTGTTCAAATTCTTGTGCATGTCAAAGTTGAAGATGAGTATTCTGAATCTTTGCAAGGTGTTTACAAAATTTTAAGAAGTGAAAAGTTGCATGATAATTTTGAAGAATATTTATTATACATGAATTATGTTACATATTTGAGATATGTTGTGTGTGGCAATGCAATGGAAGTGATTAAAGAAAAGGCAATTAAATAATGGCTACCATCTATGTTTGTAAGTGAAATTAAGAGTTTTCATGGTTTGATTAACTTTTGTGAGAAGCTTATAAGGAATCATGTTCTATGTGCTTTCTTTGAAAAACTTGTTACTATTGATAATTTTATAGTCTTATATGAGATTGATGACTCTTATGTTGTATTTGATCCAGGTGGTTGCTTATTAATAATGTAAATGGAAAAGGTTATGAAGATTCGAGAATGAATCATTTTGAAAAGTGGGGGAATGATGTGAATCTAAGTGGGGTCAATCATAAGGAAATGATATAAGATGAGAGTTTAATCAAGTGCATTATAATTGTGCCACATCGTCACCAAGTTGGTGTCATATCATTGTCATATCATCAAGGAGATGGCGCCACATCAATACTACATCAACTATTATCCTAATTGGCGTCACTTTAGCCCTTATTTACAATTATTTGATGTTTTAGGCTATAATTTAGTATTTGGACCATTAGTTTGTGTTTATTTTGTGTTATGTCATTTTAAAGTCTTTTGGGCTTCAATTTAGACTAAATATATTTAGACCTATTTTACTTTTTAAAACATTTACCATGTTACTATGGGTGATTTACTATGCTACTTATAATCATTTAGAGGCCCATTTATTGGATTTAAGTTAATGGATTAGTTTTGGGCCAATATGCTATCATTTGAGCCAATTTTCAATTAAGGTTTTAAAGAGCTATATAAGAAGGCTTGTTCCTTATACAAATCAAAATTGAGATTTGGGAGTTTTAATGTTTAGAGAATTTGGTTGAGTGCCTCTCTTGAGTTCTTGAATGAACTTATGACTTATCAAAAGGGATTCACGCTTTATGGCATTCATCATTACTAATCAAGGATTCATCCTTGTGGTGTGTTTATCCTTATGGTGTGTTTTTCTTCTTTACTTATCGAAAGATATACATCCTTTTGTGGTGTATTCATCATCATTTATTGCTCCCATCTTTCATCTTCTGGAGTGTGGCGTGAATACCCCTCTATTTTTATTTTCGCATTAGTTGAATATTAAGATGATCCAATACAATTTCACATTAGAGAGCAAGTGACAATGAATATCTGACTAGACAATGTGAGAAGATTAACCCATCTTACTTGGTCTAGCCTAACATCCACTAGACCTTAATAACCTAAACTCTAGAAAAGACTTCCCTTTATCAAGCCTAACATCTGATCGGACACGAGTCCAATTCACTCTAGGAATATCACTAGAACTTGTTGAAATGTCTGGAATATACTAGATTATGACTCTTACAACCTACATGTAGAAACCATGGTCATTTGACTAAACTTATATTACAAACCCTAATCTTACATGTAGCAATATAAAATTATCAATTTTATAATTTATTTGAATATATTTTTGTACATACATTTATATGTATTATATATGTGTATAAATTAATCTTATTAATTTTTACCTTTAATATGAAAAGAATTAAAATTCATTAAATAATTATATAAAAATATCTTTAACATATTATAATAATTATTTTGTTGAAATATTAATTTTTTAATGTAAGTGTAATTAATGAAAAGTAATAATTATTTGTTATTTATAAAGAATTATTTTACTCTAATATATATTAAATTAGTACAAATAAAACCAAAGATATATAATAGTGTTGTGGTTGAGACATAAGTATCATATGTTAAAAGTATAAAATTTAACTATTCCTAATTGCATTTTTAACAAAATAATTAATGGAAGCAATAATTATCATTATATACTTTAGAGGCAATTTTAAATTTTTATATACATTTAATTAATCAGTTATTTAAAAACATGGGATTCCCTAACCTTTTCAATTGAGCTAATTAAAGGCCAATAAGCTAATTGAATTAATTATTTACTAAACACTAAAAATAACTTATTGATCAAGTTAATCAACTAAAAGTCAATAAAAAAACTACTTATCAAACATCTTCATTATTCATTTATAGAAAGAATGTAACTATTGGCTTACACAAAGCAATCATGAAGGTAAAGGATATAATATGTAACAATCAAGGTCCACATTAATTGATTGGGGTACATTTTGCATTATTACAAATGGAATGAACCCACTTCTATTAAATACGTGCTCCTTGATGATGAGTTACTTTCTTCAATTATTCTTTTTAATAATTCTAAATTATGCTTAAGAAATGTATAATGCTTTTTTTTGATGTTATACAATAATTGTTAGTATTTGTCTTATTTTCTCTATATTATATTTTCTATGAATTATACTTGAAATTTAATTTTGCCATTTATGCTTTTGATTAAGACTTCCATCATTAAAGCATCAAGAAATTTGGTTCCAAGAGTTAAGGATATACTAGCTGAAGGTAGTGTGTATATGTGGTTATTATTGTTAATAAAGGAGAAAAGTACAAACCAAAACAACATCAATCCTTCTTAAATTTTAAATCGAATATTTCAGTTTCTAAATCTGAAAACACTAATATTTCTCCCCATGAATTCAAATTTTTACCTTACAAGCATATCAAATGTGCAAGTGAGATTGAGACATATCTTCTTGATATACAAATATATGGAGAAGAATTCATTGACACTAGTGTAATTCTAAATGACTTACACCACCATTAAATATGATAAAATTTAAATACTAATGTCAATTCACTTCAAACAAATTTCTACACAAGTTTTCAAATTATTAGTATAATTCAACTTTATTTTAATAAAAATATTAAATTATAATCAATTTTTTAATGATTATTACATATGATTATTAACTTCCTTTTTAAATTAAAGTAATTTTTAAATTACAATTACAAATAATAAAGAAATATGTAGATTATACTTGAGTTTAAAAATAATTACAAATATTGCATGAATAGTTTAAAAATGTTATCACAATATATTTTAAAATATCCATATTATACTTATTTATAGTACCTTTACACACTTATATAACACTTATATAATTTGAATTTTTTTCTCACCGCAATATTTTTCTTTACAATAATTTTGATTTGATTTTGTAGTTGTAAGCAATTTAGTAAAACATGATAGTATAATTTTTATATTATATATTTATAAAATATTTTATTAATATTGGACTATCATTATTAGGTATGTAAAATTGAGCATGGACTTCATTTGCATAAGTCTATATTCAAAATAGGCAAAATTGATTGGGCTTTTGAGGGCTTGCATCTTTTTTTTTTTGGTTAACTAGTAAAAACTATTAAACCTTTAGAAGTACACACATAAGGAATAAAAATCGAATCTTGGCATAAAAGAAAGTATCTTCAAAGGACATTATATTGAGTTAGATTAAAAAAATGTACTTTTACATAAATTGTACTTGATTGATTAGTTTTTTATTTTGTAAAAGGGTTAGTTAAATAAGTCTAAAAAAATTATATCTGCCCATTGTATATTAGATTAAGAATTAGAGTGGATTAGAAAAGTCTAAAAATGCTTGAAAGGCTACTAAAGCAATAAAAATAAAAAATTAATTAAGTTAACTTGTGCAAACTTGCTGCATAAACTCGCTATGAAAATAAGCTTAAAAAAGGGGCCTGAACTATTCCTTGCCCGTGGGTTACCCACATAACATATAGGCTTTTGGCCTATTTTACATGTGTAATCATTATAATGCAAAATAAAAAAATGCATTTGCATATTATGCAATAATTTTTTTTGTCATTTTGAACAAAAATATAACAGTTTAAAATAAGAATTTATCTATATTAATAATTTTAAAATTTCATACAAATGTAACTTGTATCTAAAATTGTTGCAACAAACTTCAACAATAACTAGAGGTTGAGTCCTTTTGATTTTAATTTAATTTTGTTCTAAAATACATTTAAAGTATATTGATGATTCAAAAAATTTTATTTAATGTATTGATTAAGAAAGAAGATAAGTTACTTGCAATATAAAAATTTCCCTAAAGTGAATTGATTTTAACTTTAAAATTAATTATAATTAATAGTATAGATTTAGTATAAGTTATTTAAACTTACACTATTATTAATGAATTCCTATTTGTGCGTGTGTGTGTATGGGACAAATGCTATGTTGTTGTAGAGCATTAATTATATATCTCCGACTAGCTAGATTAAATACTTTATTTTTTATTTTTAATAATATAATAAATTACAATACCTTTAATAGTAAAATTACATTTAATATTTTGTTTCTATTTTAATAAAGCATTTAATGTATTGCAATTCTATTATTAATTATATTATCATTTATTATATTATAAAAAATAAAAAATAGAGCATTTTATCATATTAGTTTAGGATATGTAACTAGTGTTTAATAATAGCCTCGAGTACTATTGTTAGAATATATATATATATATATATATATATATATATATATATATATATATATATATATATATATATATATATATATATATATATATGTATGTATGTAAAATACATTCTTCAATTTTGGGGTAGTTCAATTTTGCCCCATTTAACTTTGGAAACATAGAAATTATCCTCTTTAAATTTTATAAAACTTGAAATTGATACTCATCATTTACTTGATTAATAATTTTTGACAAATTATGTGATTTTTTAAAAAAATTAAATAATAATTAGAATAATATAAAACATTGATTTTTTTTATATAATTCCACATTTTATTTACAAGTATTTAATTAAAATTATTTTTATATAATTTAATTTCTATTAATTATATAATATAAAAATTATGTAAAAAATAAAAAATTTATTATATTATAATATTATGATTCTTGTTTAAAATTTTTATGAATAGATCATATAATTTGATAAAATAATTAATTAAGTAAATGGTAACTATTAATTTCAAATTTTATAAAATTTAAGGGGTGAATATCAAGTTTTCAAAGTTAAAAAGAGTAATTTGTAATTTTCATATATACATGTATGTATGCGCGTGCGCATGTGTGTGTGTGGACTGCTAACCTTCATATCTATATATAATGATTAGCAACTTACACTTTTTCATTTGCAGAAAAAAAAATCATACTAATAGAGGTTACTAAAGTCAATTTGCCATCTTTAACTAGTTTAATTAATGAGTACATTTATTGTAGAGATGAGATAGAATAAGTGGAGTTAATTAAAATATTTTAAATTAAAATTTCTCCATTAAAATTACTTAAATATCTCGTAGTATTTAATTATTACTATTATATTAATAGCATAATTTTTTGTCCAATTAAAAGAATGAAGGTTACTAGGTTTTTTTAATAAAAATATAAAAATTGAATAAATTTTAAAATAAAATATATCATCTTTTTTTATGAAAGAAATAAAAATTAAAAAAATTAAATTATTTTTCTTAATTATGTATTTAATATACTCCTCATGATTGAATACTATATTAGTAAATAAATAAATTTTTACAAAATTTTTCATGCTCAATTATAAATATTTGGTTTATTAATTAAAAAATTATTTTATATAATTAAATGTAGGACATGAGTAAAGTATCATTCTAATAATTAAATATGCATGATTATTTTAAATAGTAATTATTTATTTTAGTAGTTGAAAAATTAAAATCAATTTTCTATATTATGTCTATAATCAATAACTAATGTTTAATTTTTCTAAATATGAGAAAAATAATTGTAGCAAAATTATTGCACACTAACCTTTATATTTTTTTTTATTTCATATGAGTTCAATAAAACCAATTACATATATCAAACATAACATAACTTTTATACTATTTTAAAAATTATTATAATCAATAAATAATATTGGAAACTAAAAAGTGGATTGATGGAAAGTACTAATATATAATTAGCTAAACTTTTAATTTATTATTTGATACAATAAGATATTCATTATTATTTTAGAATCTATTTCAAATTAAAAAAAGAGGTTGTTATAGAGTGAAGAAAGAGAGAGGAGATAGTTGAAAATTAAAATTAAAAGAAAAAGAAATTAAAAAAAAGAGATGATTACACATGTAAAGAGAAAGTGATGATTAATTGAAAAATAAAATTAAGAAAAAAAAAAGAAGTGGTTAGAAAGTTAAGAGAGAGAGAGAGAGAGAAAAGATGGGATTGTTTATAAGTATTAATAAATTTAAAAAGAAGAATAAGCCAATTGTAAGAGTGCAAATAAAAATGCTACTCTTTTTCCTCTCTTAAAACAACTTTGTGAATAGATCTATATAATAAAAGATATACAATTGATATAATAAAAGATATACAATTTACTATATAGTTTTAATGATTTTATGTGTGTTGTATATTTTTCCTTTTCTTTGTTTGGTAAAGAAAAAAGGCTATAGCCCCAAAAAAATGAAGCAATATTACATACTAATTACTTTAAGGGTATGAACCTCACAAATATTAGTCAACAACAATATATAAAGCCTAAGAAGATAACTATTAAGCATAGTGAGACCTATTTATTGAGTGAGACTAAAGGTTTAATGATACAACAAAGCTAGGATCTTTTAATTTTAGTTATAGGGGTCTTTTAAGAAATGATAGAGGAGAGTGGTTGTGAAGGTTTATCTAAAGGTTAGGCCATTGTAATGCTTTCATAATTGAAATTTTGGGTGTTTTGAAAGGCTTTACTTTGGCTTAGGAAATGATTTTCATCCCATTATTATGGAAACAAGTTTTAAAGTTTTAACAAAGTTATTAAATAAGGGAAAAACTAGATATCTAAAGTTGAGAAGTCTAATCTATCAATGTCAAAGCCTCTTATCTAGGAATTGGAAAGTGAGTATAATCCATATTTATAGAGAAGGTGATAGATGTATTAATTAATTTCCACGATTGTTTTCCTCTTAGTTAAGTCCACTCCTTACAAATGATTTTTAGAAGTAACTATGTCTTGAATATACTGCATAATAACCTAAGATGGATAGGGTGGATAAGTAAAAATAGGATAAAAATTACTTTTGTTTCTATATTGCCAAATAAACTAAATAACTACACTCCAAATTTTAGACTATTTTTTTTTAAGAATGTCAGGGTTGTCTAGATTATTTTGAATCTATTTGAAGGTATTTACTGAGAAAAATGTAGCTTTAAAATGCCCACCAACTAAAAAAATGATGTAAAATTGTATTGGATCTATCCCAAATCAGATGCAATCATAAAAAAAGGAAGGGTATTCTTGTCATGCTTCAAAAAAGAGGAAGAAATTAAAAGCAATAAGAGATATATTTGACACCACAAAGGAGAAATGTCCTTTGATAAGTCTTTAAGTTGATACAATACTTTAGAGAGGAAATCCTCATAAGCAATTAGCTTACATTCATGTTAAAAGTCTAAATCTTCTAGAATAAAAAATAAGCTTTCTTATTTAACTCTTTAAAACCTTAATTGAAAATAGGCTCAAATGATACCAATTAGGCCCAAAATACTCTAAAATGATGCAACATAAAATAAACACAAATTAAAATCCCAAATGTTATATTAAAGCCTAAAACACCAAATAATAGAAAATGGGATGAGGTGACACTAACTAGGACTATGGCTGATGTAAAAATGATGTGGCACCATCTCCATGATGATAGCATAGATTATGGGTGATGTGGCGTTGATGTGGCTCCACCTCCTTGATGATGTGGTAGTGATGTGGCGCCAACTTAGTGATGATATGACATAATTCAAATGCACTTGAACTCCAAGCTCCCTTCCTTATGATTAACCTCCTTTAGAATTATATCACCATAGGCTGATTATATGGTCCTTTGTAAGTTCCAAGCTCTCTTTTCATGCATATCAGCTTTTTTGAATTAACTATTGAAGTTCTTCTTTGATTCTCTTAATTAGTTTTTCATGGTTGCCCCCTCTAAGATCACATTAAGAAATCATGATTTTCTTAATTGCTAGATAATCATATAAGACATGTATAGTATGTTCAATGGCAAATGAGTATTTTAGGCAACTAGAATTTCTTAAATTTTATTACTCTCTTTTTTAGTTGGTTAAAAGTCTATTATTGTATAAACATTAAAGAAAAAATTTAATACATTCTGGACCTCTTTGGACCCATATAATATTCGATATCTAATACTATAATAAATTTAAATGGTAGAATATTTTCTCATTAACACTTCAAAAAGAAAAACTACCATTGTTGCTATATTACCAAATCACCATATCTTGCCCCTTAAGGATTTAGCGAAAAACACACAAATAAGCTATTAGTAATCTTTGTTGGTAAAAATCTATTTGTAATAGGTAAATCCTAGCATTCGAAATTATTAACAGAAGCAACTATATTGCACACACAAAAAGAAAAGAAAGAAAGGAAAGTGTACAAAAGATTATCACTAAGTGTTATATCTCTTAACCACATATCACATATCATCCTCGAAGTTCATAAATCTTTTATCACCAATGCTTTATATAGAACTAGAAATGCAATACTACCAAACATTAGCTAAGTTTTTCCAGAAATGAGAATCACTATTTTTTGCCAAAATTCCAACAAGCCATTAAATATTTTGACCATATTTATTTTGAAAGATTAGTAGCTTTCAAATACAAGCTTCAAGCATATTTTACTAAGTAAGCCCTATTTATAGCTCTTAAATTCTTTATACCCAAATCCCTTATTTTTATATTAGTATATTCTTAGAACATCAACTTCATGGCCCCAAATGAAAGACCTCTTATGTTTCTCTATTTCATTAATCATTAAAAATGGCTAAAGCAGCCATTTGTATGGTAGAAATTGGCAAAGCTTGAATAGTAACCTTAGCAAGGACTACCTTAATACCATAAAAAGGCATTTAGATTTTCACCTATCTTGAACTTTCTTCATAATGTGCCTATAGGTGAATTTAGACATTTACTTTTGCACCAATGACACTCTAAGATACATCTTAAGATCGGAAAAGGGAGAGAAACCACTTTTGTTTACAATTTTAGATTAAAGATCTTTTTAAAAGTTTTTAGAAAAGAAAATATGGGATTTTGCATGGTTTATCTTCTGACCAAAAGCTTAGTAGAAATTAAAAGACATTGAAGAACTATGTTAATTTGCTTTTTCGACACTTCCTCAAAAAGAAGATTATTCATAAACATCAAATAAGAAATAGCCAATTATTTCTACTAATAGACATAGGATGCCAATCTTTATTTTTAACTACATCATTGATTATATAGGATAATATATCCATGCACAACATAAAAATTTAAAGACATAAAATGACACCCTATCTAATTCCTCTGGAACGAATAAACTCTCCAGTTTTGTTACTATTCCACAAAACATTAAAGGATATGAATAAAGTACATTTCATAATTAGATCTATAAATTTTTATTGCATATTAGCTTCAATAAGAGTATCTTTGATAAATTCCTAATTAAGACGATTGTAAACAATTTCCAAGTCTAATTTAATAGCCAAAAAGCCTCGTTTACTTCTCATCTTTTGTATAGAATGTATCATTTCTTGAGTAATGATAATATTATCATGGATATATCTCCTTGAAACAAAGATGACCTAAATGGGGATACTAGATTAAGTAGAAATGGCTTCAATCTCTTTATGATTATTTTTTAAACATATTTATATAAGATATTATAGAGGGATATATATTGAAATTGATTAATAAACTCAGATTTATCTAATTTAGGAATAAGACAAACCACAATTTTATTCACATCATGGAGAGGGCAACCATGAAAAACCTCTTTCACCAAATCACATACACTAACACCTATAATCTTCTAGTTATTTTAGTAAAAGAGAGCTGGAGAATCATTATCACTTAGAGATTTATTGCTTCCAATTGCAAACATAACATCTTTAATTTCAACATTGGATATAGTATGCATTAACATACCATTTTAATCATCATTAATTATGGGAAAGGCTATTCTAGTTGCCAAAGCATCAAGGGTAAAGTTAAAATAAGAATTTCAAAAAGGCTAAGATATAATTTATTAAGGAATTTAATAAAAAAATTTAAAATTTTAAGAGAACATATATAAAATACTCATAAAATGTAAGGAAAATTCGATAAATATCCCTAACTTTAGAATGGCTAAAGGCATCTTAAAGCCATGCTACATGACATCCTTGTAAATTATTATTTACCTCATCTTTTTAGCTAAATAGACCTTGGAAATAATTTTTAATCATATTAAAAAGAATATTTGAATCGTCCATCCATATACCATTATTATCCCTCAATATTGTAATCTTATCTCAATGTCTTTTAGTAATCATCTTGGCATGATAATAAGAAGTATTTTGGTCCTTTTGTTAATCCATTCTAATATAGATCTCTAGTGCCAAAGAATCTTCTCTTGTTTAAGGTCTTAATTAAATCATTTTAAAGCTTTTTTTCTAACTTCAAAAGAAAGGGATTATGACTTCTTTCTAGTGCTCTTTGAACATTTGTTATTCTTGTAAGGATTTCCTTTTTTTCTTTTCTTAATACACCCAAAAATATTTTTATTCCACTCAATGAGATTTGGAGCCAAATCCTTTAAAGCTTAGGAAACCTCTATATTTGAGTGCCATGATGCATTCAAAAAGTTACTAAAATCCTTATATGTTAATTAAATAACTTCAAATCTAAAAGGATGATTACTTGTACTGGCAAGTCTTTTATACAAATTAATCATAATAGGATGGTGGTATGAAAAAACACATGGCAAGATTTTGATAGAATCCTTATAAAGATAGATCCTTTAATCCATATTACACAAAGCTTGATTTAACATTTGAAAAAAATGATCATAATTGCCTATGATTTGAACCTTTAATATAAATTTCCCTTTTGAGATTAAATTTCCAAAAAAATTGTAGCTACTAATTTTGTTATTGAACAAGTTTTCTTTATACCAGCTAAAAGGAAAACTTTACTTTTTTTTTCACATGGATCCTAAATACCATCACTATATAAAATTGCTTAAGATGGAGGTGGATTCAAGCAATGATTAGCGGTGATTAGAATCATTGCCAATGTCATTGGTAGTAGTTGAGGTCAACATGAAAAACCTAGTTGTTGACTTACAGTTAATGGCAGTTGACCTTAATTGTTGCAAAATGTGTTTTAATTTTCCAACCATTGACAAATGCTTTTAAAAAATTTGAATTTCATGGTTAGTAGTACTTTATATATAGATAAGAATTTAAAACAAATTGTATTCAAATGTTTAATTGGTTGCTATTTCTTATTTTTTTAAATTACCATATTTTCATAATAATAGCAACAAATTTATATTTCCTTATACCCTAAAATAAGAATAAAATTTAAAAGACAAATCAAATCATGTTGAAGATAATATTTTATTAATCATAGAATGTTGAATATTATTTTTTGTATTAGAAAAGAAAATAAAATCCACGAGTAATTAAATTCACAAAATTATCATAATTACAAAATTTTCCAACATCACAAAATTGTTATAATTATAGTACTCACTTCCCTTAAGTATCCTTTCAATTGACTTACCAAATGTAACATTAATGTTTTCTACTTGTTTCATTATTCGGTGCTTAACAATAATTTTAGGGGGTCTTTAAACTCTTATGTCCAATCAAACTGAAGCCTTATAAGTTGAAATCTATGATATAGCTCTAAAGAACAATGATGCCTTTTAAAAAAAACCATTTTCTACTATAAGGAAAACACAATGGATTTGCATAAAAGTTATAGTGTAAAAAAGTTAGTCTAGTGTATGTGTTCCACCCAGATAAGTTATCAAGTCTGGGAAAGCCATTTATTGTCTATGTTAGTGCTACTCGCATTCTAAATGTTTCTTGCATGGAAATATTATACGTGTCAATACCATTTGCCCACAACTTCTCTAACTTCTTTATAAAAGGTTGCAAATAAGCATCTATATAATTTCCTGACATTTCTAGACCTAAAATGATCTTTGAAAAAATGAAGGAAATTAGCTTCATGTACATTTAGGTAGATAAGTAGTATGATATTAGAATTATAGGCTAAATGCTATGATTAGTACTCATGTTCATGAAAAGATTAAAACTATCACTTGCTAGACTAAAACGGACACTATAAGGATCTGATACAAATTCTAGGTGAGTTATATCAAATTTCTTCCATGCTTCAAAATCTCTTAGATGCCTTATCATGTTGTCTTCATAACTTCCACTTACATGTTATCTCATAAGTTCCACTATTTTGGTAAATATAAATAGTTGTTACAACTTATGCTTAAGTGGAAAGTAACACAAAATTTTTGCTTCCTATTTTTTTCTTTCATACTACTCTTTCATTCTATCTAGATATGTTATGTTTTTTACATATTTCTTTAATTTCATCATCCACCAGTATAACATGCAATCATTAGGACATGCACGTATTTTAATGTATTAAAGCCTTAATTTGGTGATTGTATTCTTGGCTTCATAAATAGGACTAGGGATCTTAGCATGCTTGAAAGCATCTTTTAGTAATCCAAGAATAATTATCATGGCTTTATTAGTTATGCCACACAAGCACTTTATATGGTATAAATTTAACTAAAATGATTACTTTAAGTACTTCATGCACCCATTATGAAGTGCTTCATTTCCATAATTGAGAAGCTTAAAGAGCTCAGTAGAGGTTGAGTTCATTCTCCCACTTAGCACCTCGTCATTATTGAACATATTTTTAAGAGATGTGTTTAGCTCATTTTTGTTTTACAGACTTCTAATTTAGAATGCATCATTCATCATGTCTTCTAGGGGATTTTATGGTGTTTCTATGGATTAATGATGATTTTCTTTGACATGTGCTACATTACAAGATGCTTCAAGTATATTATCTTTCTTATGCTAAATTTGTTTGGTGTAGTTAGTTAGGAATCACTTTTTCATTGCATGATTGAATGCTTTAACTTTAGTCAACCACTTCTTAGATTTAGATGACTAATAAAGGCATAAGATTCTCCCCTGCAAATTCTTTCTCAAATGTGAAATCAATAAACCTTTGTGATCCTTCCATGTATTCAATAATATTCCTTCCCTAACCAATCTAAGATTTATCTATACCTATTTAAGTATAAGAAAAATAAGGCATTATTTAAAAGTTTAAATTAAAGACATAATAATACATTTATAAAGAAATATTCCTTATGTGTGATTATAATATTAGTATTTACATTGTTATTCTCTTTTTTATTCAAACTTTTCTTCCCCTTTGCCTACAATGATGATGCAAATTCTACTTCTTTCAAGTCCTATACTTTTCTCGCTTCTAACTTTCTCTATCACCTATAATCCAAGGTAATATTATCCATTTTTCCACCTTTAATTCATTTCAAAAAAATTTTCTTGAATTGATTCAAGATTTTAGTACTTATATTTGATTTTTAGAATTTTTTCCTACTAATTTAGTTGACCTAGTGTTCAAATTATATATAATATAGGTAATCATTGCAAGATGAGGAGCAAAACTAGAATAATGGCAGGAAAAGAAAGCTTAATAAGAGGAAAATAGTGAAGGCATGTCATTGTTAGCCTTTTAATGAGATATTAGCTATGTTTAGAGTGTTGGAAGTTCATGTTTATCTCATGCTACCCTATATTATGGCTATGAGTGGGCAACATATATATATGTGTGTTTAACTAGGACTATTACCATATCATTTATAAAATATTAGGTGAAGAATGATTTTTTAGTGCTACAAATAATGAGAGTTGAGAATGATTTATGATTAGCCTTGTAAAACCTCATTGATATAAGTTTTTATCAAAATTGTTATTGTTGACAATGGATTAATTACAATAATTTGTTCAAGATATAAGGACTAGCCTTGGTTTTACTTTCAAAAATTGATATGATGTTCTTTAACCATGATCATTTTTTATAGTTTTTTCTTATGATGGTTAGCTAGTAAAAAAAGATAACTATTAAAATACTTAAATTGTTAGTCTTATTTTTTTATTACTAACTAAGCTATGCAAATGAACTATCATTCAGTATTTTACTAAAGAGGAGGTGAATTAGGTATAAAAATACTTAATTTAAGATGATAAAAAATTATTTAAATGATAAATGAAAGTAACTATTGAACAAGTATATGCACTATTAACACATTAACAAGAATGAATCAGAAAAATAAGTAATGAACAAGTAGCTAAAGAAATAAGGAAGAGAAGATTTAAACATAGTGATTTATAGTGATTTCAACCTTAGATATCTAACACTTTAAGGTATACATCCATTACCAAGCCTCCCTAACTTGGATTTGAACTTTGAATCACCATCCTTTCAAGTTTAAGGGTACTTGAAGAAGCCTCAATACAAGTCTTTATTTTTCTTCTATAATCCTCTTTAAGAATCCTTTTCAAAGCTTCTACCTATCAAGAGATACAACACTCTTGATGTTCTTAGGGATGCCTCATCTTAGTAATCTACAAATGTATGTTTTGAGTACGAGAAGACAATTTACAAACTTTATAAGTTTGATTACACAATGAGGCATTAAGAAAGGAAATTTAAATCTAAAGAGCTTAAGGGATTTCAAGTTTTGGAGAAGAGAAAAAGGTGTTTCTTATGTCTATGTAACAGTAAAAGATCTTTCTTATGTTTTTGATTTAAAATGAAACCTTTATATAGAGGTTGGAGGAGTGAAAGAGCCATTACTCAGAAAATATAACTGTTATGGAGCAGTTGGCACCTTGTGAATCAATTATTGAATCAATGTAGGCTCCCTTCAAAATTTTGTAAAAGTCTTGGTGAATTGATTCATGAATCAATTCACTATCGAAAAACATTTATAGTGAATTAATTGATTAATCAATTCATTGGACTGTAGTTCAGCTCTGGATGTGTTGAATTGATTCAGCCTTTTCAAAATCAAAGGATAAGTAAAAGCTTCAAGTTGAGGAACAAATTCATCAATCGATTCAAGCAAACTGAAATTTAAATTTTTGAGATCATGAATCAATTCATCTTGCCTTGTTTGCTTTCTATATCCTCGAAATTGATTGGTGAATCAATTCAAGTAAGTTAGTTTACTCTCTAGATGCTTGGAATTGATTGGTGAATTGATTTAGGCATTCCAATTTTCTCTTTGGATGTTAGAATCCCAGTTTGCTTTCTAGATACCTAGCTCTCTAGATGCTTGGAATCGATTCATGAATTGATTCGCACCCTATTTTTTAAATTTCTCAAGAGAACTATACTTAAGTACAAATATTTTCTTTGAAACACAATCCAACCACATTTTTAAAAGATTTTAGACATAAGATTGATTTTAAATGAAAAGCATTTTTCATGAAAAAATATAAAATCCTTTAATAATTAATTCCTTCTTTACAATATCATCCTATGATCCTAACTAGAATTCTTAATTAAATTGACTAAGATTTTCAATCTCTACTATTCATATCTTGCTTCAAGATTCCAATTGATCATATGCCAAATCCAAGAGTATCAAAATGTTTTGTTATCATCAAAACTTCCCAAATAGGGCTAAGGCTAACACGAACCTTTATATGAATGTCGTAAAGAATTACCTTATATAAATACAAGCTTGCTAATATTTATTTATGGTCTAAATTGTTATTATATTTTACTATTTTAGACCAAAGATAAAGGAAATATTTAAGTAAATATATAAAAACACTTGTTTATTCAAGATTTTCAATAGAAAAATATTTCACCTAAGTTCAAGATTTTCTTATTTGCGAAACTTGTCTCTTAAATTTAAATTAGCAGAAAAATTCATTAACATATGTAATTAGAAAAATATAATATGTAATTACTAAATAGTTTGATTGTGTTCTTGTAATATCTTGGGATAATACTTAAAATTTATTATTTTAAATAACATGGAATATTTATTTTTATTTAAGAGTGTGGTTAGACTATATTTATCTATGCTAAGGTGGGATAGGAATATCTAAATTTTGATTAAACAAATATTATTATGACTTTATTCAATGGAAGTGTTATCTAGATTCTTGGGACTTTTAGAAATTAAAGGTGAGAAGTATGTGAATCATTTTAATAAATGTTTTATTTACAAATCTATGAATTCACAAGAATATTTTTAAAACTCAAGGTGTATTAAGGAATGATATTTGTATAAATATATGTGCACTCATGACTTCATAAAATGAATTTTCTTATATTTATTTGATATGTGAAATGAGAATTTTAAATAAGATTGGAAAGGATATAGGTTTTAAATTAAATGAACTATTAGGATTATTTGAAATAGGGAAAATGAGGGTTAAGATTTTATAAGGAGTTTAAGTTTATGAGTGTGAGAAGTATAGAATCAATACTTCTAACTTTTTTAAGCATTTCCCTATCTCTCCCCTCCTTATTTATATCTTTTTTCAGCACTCCCTCTCTCTTACATTTTTTTTTTATAATCTCTCACTCTTTTCTTCGCTTTTTTTTTTCTCTTTTTCTCCTTCTCTTCGCAAGTTCCCTTTTTCCTCCTCCTTCTTTCTCTAATTGTAGAGTTGTTATCCCAAGGTGCTTTCTTTATGCATTATGTCGTGTTGGCATAATGAAGGAAGCTTAGACCAATGGCAAGAGGCATCGATTTTCCTTATTTCTCTAGCATATCCCTTTTTTGCCAACCATTGTACACTCATTGCCATACCGGGATAGCTATCACCTTGCTTACAACTTTATACACCTTGTTACAGCTTGCAATGGCACAAAAGCTGATGCTTCTTCCATTTTTGGCAAGATGGGTGTCATCCTATACCACCATGTCGCGACCCATTCCAATCGTAACCAATGTTGATCTCGATAATTTACTTTCACAAGTCTTAACAATTTTCATCCTTTTTATCTAACAAGAATTTCCAAATTTCAATGGGAACTTTTTATTTACTTAAAATTTTTATAGAAAAATGGACAAGTTTCCCATGTTTTTGGACATTTCCTGAGGGTTATACGTCCTAAATATTTAAAACTTGTTTTATTTCCAGATTCAACAACATCATACATGCATATAATACTATACAATTTAAACATATATGCAAATAAACAATGCAACACATCAATGATTGAATTAATGAAAACTCTATCTCTACTTATTCTAATATAATTGTCAAAACTCTTTTGTAAGGTAGTCTTGGATTTCCATATATACAATAAGGTTTAAGGGCTCTTATCTTAACTTGAAAATATTAGAAACAAAGCAAATTGAGTTATGTGAATTTAGTGAGTATATATCTACCACTATCTTGTGAGAGATTAGTTTCATTTATATATATATATATATATACATAATTATCACAGGTTAATCATGTATTACATAAGAAGGATAATAATGAACCTATTTCCTGAATTTTTGTAGTGTGTGACCCCATGCTCTGAAATGGTAGTTCACTTATTCACGACTTAAACTCCATTTCTCATATAACAAAATATGAAAGACTCCACTATTTATTATATAATATCATTATCATATCATGTACTACCCATTTTGGGTAAACAACATATTTACAAATAGTTATTAAGACTTAAATATATATAAATTGTCATAGTCATAACAAGTCTTTGCAGTTATATCAAATAATGATATCTGACTATAAACAACTTCCAACATCATGTCATGTCACACATCCAATTACAATAAACATATATATGGTCACTTTTTTATTACCAATATAATGCTATAATTTTTTTTAACTATTCGTCGAGAATTTTCTATCTATCTCTTAGATCAAATTTTATATTCTTAATAATTATTTGTCAAAAATTTCCTATCTAGCTTTCACATCATAGTTCTATCACTGTTCACAATTATCAAGGTCATTACTTTTAACACAAATCATAACTTCCATTGCCATCTATGGCAGAATTTGTAGATATTATATACATGAGAGCTCGACTTTCATATTATGATTATTTATAAACTTCAATGCTAAATAGTTAAATTTGTCATTAGGCAATATGAAGCACACAACATTGTACAACCATATCATACAAATATCTTTGAACTCAATCACAATTCATCATTAATTAAAAATATCACCATTATGCTTCCATCATGCATTTTGATTAATTTACAGCCACTCAATAGCTAATTACATTTATATCACAAAACTAGTTTACGTATGAATATATGCACAATAATATGAAATCTATGCTATTAATGAAGAATATAATTTATAATAATTAAATTATCTTTTACTAAAATACCAATTTATGGTGAGATATATATTTATTTGATAACGTTGATCTACCCTTGGAGAATCCGAAGCATTCATGTTCATCTTTTTTATATTTTCCTCATATTATCACTATTTATAAAGATAAATTATAACTATATAAACATTACTTATTTTCTTTCTATATATTACCAACCCTTATTCAAATCATAGTATAATAGCATTCCTTATTATTTGCTTCTTATATTTCCTAGTGTTAATTAGTCAACCAAGTATATCACTTATTTATCTTAAATTCTAGGTTCCTTTACATTTTTGAGATTAACTTACAAAATCAATATAGACTCATATATATATATATATATAATGATTTTTGTATCAATTCATACAAATAAAAATATGAAAATGTAATGTCTCTAATAAACTTTATTTTTGTCACTTTATTAGCTTAATTCATCATTTCATTATGTTTTAAGAGTTAAATCAAGGCTTCCATAAAGCGACAAGCACTAGAATATTAAAATTTTATGCCATGAGAATATCTTATTATTATTATTTTATAAAAATATATACTTTTTTATATTTTCATATGTATTTCAAGTGATCATACTATTTATATATGCCTCATTTCTACTCTAATCCTACTATTTTATTAATTTATCATAAAACTCCTACAAAATAGTTTTCTCTAGTTTAGTTTCAAATACTTAACACTAGTAAAATTGATAATGTATACAAAATCCTATCATGCTATTTTAATTCTTACTAGTATAAAATCTTATTTTACAGAGATATCATTAATTTTCTTTATATATATCAAAATAGTTTTTCATGAATTAGACTTCAAATCTAAAAAAATATTAAAATGTTATGATATAAAATTACTTACCACTATCGAGAAAAAGCCATTAGCAGCTTGCCAACACTAAAACTAAAAAATAAGTGAGCTTGCCAGAATACAAAAGAAATGCACAAACCGACATCTATAGTAGCTGGCGTAGCGATCTAAGTTTCCCAAAGCTGCTAGGAGTTGTCAGAGCTAGGCAAAAACACCAACGAACTGTCCTGGGAAAAACTATTTACCGTATACCTGCGCCGCAAAAATATTTTACCAAAACACTTAAAATTTTTTTTTTAAGAAAAAATGAATCACGGCTCCGCAGAGTCCGTGATCAGGCTGACGGGACGCAGCACTGATCACGTCCTCGTGCAGGCCGTGACCAGTCTGATCACGTCCTGTCCGAGGCCGTGATCAGGCAAGCTACAGCGCGCCCGTGAAGCTGCTCCTGTGCGCCCGTGATGCAAGCTGAGGCTCGCCTATATAACGCGTGAAGCAGGAAGCAGAGGAAGCAAGTTGAAGCTGGGCTGGAGAAGGCGTGAAGCAGGAAGCAGAGGAAGCAAGCTGAAGATGGGCTGGAGAAGGCGTGAAGCAGAGGAAGAAAAGAAGAAGACGTAGGCGAGATAAGCTGAAGCGCAAGGAAGAAGAAGTTGCAGTGCGGCGGTAAATTTTTAATTTAATTTATTTTTTTATTTTTTTAATTAAATTAAAAATATATATTTAAGAATTTATTTGATTCAATATTTTTAATTTAATTAATTAAATTTTTTGATTTAATTTAGTTAGTTTTATTTATTTGATTTAATTTAGTTAATTTATTTGTTTGATTTAATTTAGTTGATTAATTTATTTTATTTAATATATTTAATTTATTTATTTAATGTAATTTAGTTAGTTTTATTTATTTGATTTTATTTAGTTAAGTTATTTGTAATTTAGTTAGTTTTATTTATTTGATTTGATTTAGATAACTTATTGGTTTGATTTGATTTAATTAGTTAATTTACTTGATTTAATTTAGTTAATTTATTTAATTTATTTATTTGAGTTAGTGTACTTAAATTTTTTATTTGATTTAATTTATTTATAAAATTTAATTGAGTTAATATTTTTAATTTACTTGTTTGATTTAATTTAGTTAATCAATTTATTCGATTTAATCTAATTGATTGATTTAACTAATTTAATGTAGTTAATATTTTTATTTAATTTAATTTAGTTAATTATTTAATCTAATTTAGTTAACTTATTTATTTAATTTAATTTAATTAATTCATTTATTTAATTTAATGTATTTGGTTTATTTATTTGATGTAATTTATTTAATTTATTTATTTGAGTTAATATTTTTAATTTACTTATTTAATTTAATTTAGTTATATTAATTATTTTTATTTAATTTATTTGATTTAATTTAGTTAATTTATTTATTTTATTTAATGTATTTAATTTATTTATTTGATTTAATTTAGTTAATTTATTTATTTAATTTAATGTATTTAATCTATTTATTTGATTTAATTTATTTATAAAATTTATTTGAGTTAATGTTTTTAATTTAAATGTTTGATTTAATTTAGTTGATTTATTTATTTGATTTAATTTAGTTAATTTATTTATTTATTTAATTTAGTTAATCTGTTTGTTTGATTTAATTTAGTTAGTTTTAATTGTTTGATTTGATCTAGTTAATTTATTTGTTTGATTTAATTTAGTTAGTTAATTTACTTGATTTAATTTAGTTTATTTATTTGTTTAATTTAATTTATTTATTTGATATAATTTAGTTAATTTATTTATTTGAGTTTATATTTTTAATTTACTTATTTGATTTAATTTAGTTAATTTATTTATTTGATATAATTTAATTAATTTATATTTATTTGATTTAGTTTAGCTAATTTGTTTGTTTGATTTAATTTAGTTAATTTATTTATTTGATTAATTTTAGTTAATTAATTTGTTTGATTTAATCTGATTAGTTTTATTTATATGATTTGATTTAGTTAATTTATTTGTTTGATTTAATTCAGTTAGTTAATTTACTTGATAAAATTTAGTTGATTTATTTATTTGATTTAATGTATTAAATATATTTATTTGATTTAATTTATTTATAAAATTTATTTGAGTTAATATTTTTAATTTACTTATTTTATTTAATTTAGCTAATTAATTTATTCGATTTAATCTAGTTGATTAATTTATCTGATTTAATGTAGTTAATTTTTTATTTGATTTATGTTAGTTAATTAATTTATTTAATTTAGTTAAATTATTTATTTGATTTAATTTAGTTAATTAATTTATCTGATTTATTGTATTTAATTTATTTATTTGATGTAATTTATTTATTTGAGTTGATATTTTTATTTATTTGTTTGATTTAATTCAATTTTAATTAGAATTATATGATTGAATTCATCCAGATCCATACAAAAAATATTGATATTTTAGAAAGTAAATATTTGATTTTATCATTTAATTTATTTTAATTAAAATGCTATTGAATTTATTCTTTAATCTATTTATCCATAAACTATAAATTTTTATTGTGTTTTAGTTAGAAGAAACTTAATTTTGAGCTGCATTTATTTTTAATTAGAATTCTATATTATTCAATTCGATTAGATATTTTATTTCTGTACATCATATTTGCTATTGTACATATCATAATTTACGTATATTATTTTAATTTATTTGTATTATTGTAATAATTGAGTATATATTTTGCTTATGAAGTCTATGCAATCTAACTTTCTAGTGCAGATAAAATCTGTCCCTCTATGTAAGATTTTTAGTTATAATATTGGATGACATGAAGATAAATCTGAGTGTTATTTATTTTTTATAAGTATATTTTAACCCCTGAAATCACTTTAACACCATGGATATGGTAGGAATCACCATGAGTACCGGGGAAGAAAATGTATGTATCTATGCGAACGGAGAAATTTATGAAACGGATGAGGGCGATACATTTAAGTGTCGAAGAGTCAAAGTTATGAGGATTAAAATGGATATCACCTTGGATGCATTGAAAATTGCAATTGGCCGAAAGTTAAGACTTGCAGAGAATCAAGCTGTGACTGAGTTGGAGTATAGGCATCCACTTTCACTGAACCCGACGCGATACAAAGCTTGTGTATTAGAGGATGATGATGACATTCAACGAATGTGGGAGATGAATGCCAGATTCCCCACTCAATTGTCTTGCCCAGAGTTGTATGCACACATCGCAAGCAAGGGATTTGATCTGAACGTTGGTAGTCAACCAGTTGACGAGAGTGGGCCATGCACACAACCGTCCACTAACCTATTTCCTGTCTCCGGGTACACCGGATATGACTAGCGGGTGATGTGCGGGGATCTTCTTGGGATTATACCGCCCGATGAGTGTTTACAAGGGCAGCGCCTAAGCATCCCTTGGCTAGCAGCGAATTTTGGACACTTGCCAGAAGATACAGATGACGAACAAATACAATGCTTCACGCGTGCCTACATTTTGAGACTCATCAGCGGATATCTCATGCCTGACACTTCAGGCCATAGAGTGTTGTTGATGTATCTACCCCTATTAGCAAACTTCGCTGATACAGGACGGTTCAGTTGGGGATTAGCAGTCCTTGCATGCTTGTATAGAGAATTGTGCACGGCCATCAACCCTAACGAGGTAAATATCGGTGGATGTATGCATCTTCTACATCTATAGGCGTGGGATCGATTTCCCATTCTAGCATCGATGGCACCTCCGTATCCAGATCCCCGTCTAAACATTTACCCTATGCTGCCACCATTAAGCTTCAGGTGTGGGCCATTTTTTATATTTTCATTTAATGTATTTTCCCTACTAGTATTAAATTACGCATAGAAAATAATATACATTTTGCAACTCTCGCAGGTGGAAGAATACCGGATTGCCTCAGCGGCCTCCAACAAATGCCCTACGGCAATTCAGAATATTGCTTGATCAAATGAAGGCTGAAGAGGTTAATTATGGCTTGCTTTGTTGTATCTAAATTGACTGTCTCATATGTAGTTACATGCTTATTTATTTTTCATTTACTTAGTGCAGATTATTTGGCGGCCTTATGATATGGATAGTGTCCAGCAGCTTTTGCCTGAGTATTGCCTCATCTCACCTGATATATGGTTGGCTTCAGTCCCGATCATATGCTTCCACATCGTAGAATGACACCATGCAGATCGTGTTCTTCGCCAGTTTGGTAGGCGGCAACCAATCCCACAGGAGCCATTCAATCTTGGTTCTTGTCTTACCTTACAGCTTCGAGGAAAAACATCGAAGGATTGGCGGTAAGAACACATGGTCTACATTAGTGCTTGGGATGCATGGCGAGCCACGCTTTCACTGACTGAGATGGAGACTGATGCTCTTCATCGTGGCTCGGGCTACATGTCATGGTATTGGACACACACGAGACGATGGATTCATCCAGATAGCGGTGGTCCAGGATTTGTGGTATTCATTCGTCCTTCATAATATGATTTATAACTTCTTCAAAATATTATAATATAAATTGATACACTGTAATTTTTTTTACTTATCATGTAGGCCAACATTACTGAGAGACTACGCACGCTGAGCGTCGAGGATCCTCCAACTCTCGGGTACAACCAATTCAGAGAGACAGTGGACCAGGATTGTGATCGTATCCTGCGTGCGTTGGGTGAGCATCGAGACATGACAGCTTCTCAGCCAACTCTTCCTGCAGACAAATTATCGAGACCACCCATCCTTGAGCCTAGGCGTGGTAGGAGGGCCCATGGCTTTATGTCTTTTAGGGATCCTATTTTGCCTGCACCTGATGATGACGATGACAGAGCACATTATGGTCATCGATCGATGCCATCGGCGGATGTCCCCTCCGGCTACGCCCCTCACTGGATGCAGCCCGATGCAAGAGGTCCAGGTCCATCTACATACATGCCCTCGTCACATTTCATGGCAGGTGGAGATGCTGGCCCATCATCGTTCTTCACGCCATCGCCATCACCCCCATATCAGCGAGTCCCGGGTTCTCTGACGGCATTTTTATCTGAACTGCTTGCATTTACATCTGAGTACGTCAGTGGATCCACATCGCATCAGTAATAAGGGTTTTTTACCCCACAAAATCCTATTCCATTTACCACGGGTCATGCCAATCCCACTCAAACAGACTCCGATGAGGGTGACGATGGAGATGAACAGCAACAATCCCTTGTTCAGCGACCGCGACGAGCGAGGCGACGCCCTCGATGTGGGACTAGGAGTCATTACTTTGATAGCTGATTATTTTACTAATGTACAAAATTTTTGTAGCTAATTTAATAATTTAATTCATTCATTCGTTCGATCTTCTATCCAAAATTAATTCTGTCTCATTTTTCATTTATCGTAATGTTCAAATTTGTAAATAAACTACACAAATTAAATATTATCTCCATACTTATCCATTAACTCAAACCAATCTAATAATTATTATTGCACACCAATAGTAATACTTATATTTATTTAATAAATAAATAATGTTCTTACATATTAAATAAATAATAAATATTATAATATATTAACTTATATTCATAATGTTGGAATATTTTCAATAGCTACCATTTTTAATATTAAAATTTTTTCAAGTTACTAACAATTAATAATATTAGTACAATATTACTAAACAGTAAACAACTGCCATTTTAATAGTAACTATAATGCCGTTAAAAACTTGTTAACATAACAAAAAATTAACATTATTCTACTGCTAAATTATATTAATAATATGATAATATTTTACTCGATTATTCTTTTGATCTGATTCTATAAATTAACTTTTAAAACAAATTAACATTCATAGAGTAATGATAAATACTTCGATTAGAAAATTATTAATTTTTAATTATTAAAGAAGTAACAACCTTATTTTTTTGAAATATTTATTATGTAATCAATTAGTATTTAAATAATAATAGTATTATTAGATATTAAATAAATAACAACTATTATACTATTTTTATTTTTATTAATGATATCATAATATTATTATTAAATATTGATTGCATTATTTCAGTATTTTGAAGTTAATAAAAATTATTTATATGTTAAATAAAATATTACAACATAACCACAAAAAAATAAAAAAGGAAAAAGGTCACGGGGTAAAAAATTAAAAAGAAAATAAAAAAGGGTCACGGACCACTTTGGTTTTGGAACCCTCCTTCCGTAACCAATAAAAATATTTTAATAAAAAAATTATTAAGCATTTGCAGAATATGTTTTGCGGAATAAAAAATTATTAAATATTTCAAAATATCAATAATTAGATCTTTATTAGACTATCACACCTGCGAGGAATACTTATATATTTTATATAAATATTCTAAGTTAATTAAAATTTTAATATTAAAATTATTAATAAATTTAATTAATTGTGTATTTTATTCTTAAGACTAACAAGTAACATTAAATTAAATTTTATTTATTCAAATTTTATTCCTTTTTATTGTTAATATTTTTTAAATATTATTTTAAAATCAAAATATCTCAATTAGGATTTTTTCAAGAATTTTCAATCCACATATTATTTTTTTTTCATTTCATCTAGTCTATTATATATATATATATATATATATATATATATATATATATATATATATTATTCATTCCTATTTTTTGTAGTTCAAAGTCACAATATATTGAATAATATAATTTTAATGCAATTTATTTTCTTATTATTATACAATTAAATTAATTTATCATATATTTCATAATTAAATATTTTATCTAATGGTGTAATTTTTTATCTAAATTTAACATACATTAATTTTTATTATTAATTAAATATTTTATTTAATGATGCAATTCTTTTTATCACTTTAACATGCATTAATTTTTATAATTAATTAAATATTTTATCTAATGATGTAATTTTTTTTATTTTTAAACAAGAATTAAAATATTGTAAAATATAAATTTTTAATAATTTTTTATTATAATTTAGAGCATTAGTTAATTAGTATAAAAAATCTAAAATATAAAAAATTAAATCAAGTACAAATTATCAAAATTAAAGATCATAAATATAAATAATTAAAAAATATAAAGTAATTCTAAATTAAAAAAATAATTTAAATAACAAATTAAAAAAATGAAAAAAAAGAAACAATCACAGTTGCCCATACCGTGATTTAAAGCCGTGATTCAAAAAAAAATTTAAAAATAAATATAACTGAATCACGGCCTTTGGCAAGCCGTGATTCAAAGAATATTAAAAAATAAATAAATATTTTGGTAATTAATTTTTGCGACGTAATATTTTGAGAATTTCTTTTCGTACGGACAGACTTTCGTCCAAAAAGCCGTCAGAGCTAGCATAAGCACACAAGGGAGCTTGAGCAGCTCTCAATTGCTGGAGGTGGCGAAGAACATAGTAGACTAACTCGAGAAGCACCAACAGCCTTGCTGCTATTCTTATAGCCCAAACACACCTTTTTTTGTGTTCACAAAATTACTGAGCAAAGGCAGGGCCAGGACTTTCATCCCTCAAATGCGTCTGGGGGATGGGAAACCCGGACACGTGGCTAATGTTTATCTTTGCATAATATATACACCTTTGCAGAGAATTGCTCTCTTTAGTTAACTATTTTAAATTTGACTTTCTTGACAAATTCATTTCGTCCTTTATCGACTAGTACTTTTCATTTAAACAAAAAATAATTAAAATATTTTCAAAAAAATTAAGATGTAAATAATTTTTATTAATTAATTTTTTATTTAAAAAAGATAATTAAATAATAATAATTTTTTTAAAAAAATGTCAAATATTTATAATCTCTTCAATTTTTACTAATGTTATATCATTTATGACAATGCAGAGAATTACTTACCGTGGACGAACTATGTTGGGATGTCTCACGTCGCTATTTTATTTAAATAAAAAATAATTAAGATGTTCAAAAAGATTAAAATACAAATAATTTTTATTAAATTGTAATATAATTTTTTATTAAAAAATAATAATTAAAATTAATAATTTTGAGGAACATTATATTTTATATACTTATAATTTTATTGATTTTCACTTATTTTATTTATATTTTAAAATTTTAAAATTTGATTACACATGCTTTTTATCGTAAATATTTTACTACATAAATTCATTCCATTTCTATGAAAAGCTCATAATAGATAAATTAAATGAAATTAGAAAAAAATTACAAGTTAATAAAATATAAATTTTTTATATTTATATAAATTAATATCAATTATTTTCAACATGGACAGAAAAATATTTGTTTTGACTTCTTGTTTTAACAACTTCCTTCACCTCTATGCATTTTACCTCAAGTAAAAAATGTATTGCAATACAAAACATTAAAAGAAAAAAGTTAAAACTCTTGTATTTTAACTGATTTGTACTTTTATTTAATTCATTTGTACTTTCAAGTGTTAAAATTTAACCATTCATTCTTTTCACCATTAATATTTTATTCATTTAAAATTTTAATATAATATTTTATAATAAATGTGTTAAGTGAATTCAAATGAAATTATAAATGAATAAAATGTAATTTTTTTATATTTACATAAATTGATGCCAATAATTCTCAATGTAAACTATAAAAAATATTGATCATGTTTTGTTATTCTAAATTTTCAAATTGTATATTATTATATAATTTAAAAAATTATTAATAATGAAATATATGAATTTTGTTATTTGTAAATGTCAAAGAGTTTTAGCTAATTTTATTTATCATGTATTGCAATAAAATTTTTATCTCGTTTAAGATAAATATATAGAGGTGAAAGAGTTTGTTAAAATAGGAAGTCAAAACCAATATTTATATTCAAAATTTATATTAATTTACGTAAATATTAAAAAATTATATTTTATCAATTTATAATTTTTTTCCTATTTTATTTAACTCACCTGCTATGAGTTTTTTTTCATAAAAAATGTAATGAAATTTTGTGGTAATTAAAATATTAACAGTAAAATGTATATATGGTTAAATTTTAACACCTAAAAATACATATAACATTAGTAAAAATTGAAGAGATTATAAATATTTAAATTTTTTATGAAAAAATTATTATTATTTTATTATATTTTTAAATAAAAAATTATTTATATCTTAATTTTTTTTATAAATATTTTAATTATTTTTTATTTAAATGAAAAGTACTTGCTGACGAATAACGAAATGAATCTGTCAAGAAAGTCAAATTTAAAACAGTCACCTAAGGGAAGCAATTCTCTACAAAGATGTATATGTTACGCAAAGACAAACATTAGCCACGTGTCTGGAGTTTCCCATCTCCTGCACATAGGGGATGGAAGTCCTGGCCGGCACGCAAAGGCAGTAGGCGGGGAAAATAGACTAGTGGCAGCGGCAAGACAAACAGTATCTTTTATTAGGGAGAATGGAAGGCGGTGCCAAGAAAGAGAAGGGGTAAAAAAAGACTAACAGTAATGTGACAGAAAAAGAGACGATGGGTACTGTAAAAAATGAAAAAGGGCTGACGGGTACATAAGAGAGGAAATAGCAATTTAAAATAAAATAAGAGAGAAGAGATGCCTTTTTTACCGACATATATGAGAGAGGGAGCTGTGCTGTTGGGGAAAGGGAAATTGAGAGTAGAGAGAGAAAGGGAGGATTTCCTTTTATAAAAAAAATCATGAGTTTTTATCAAATCCTATTTTAACTCATCTCTCTTTGCAATATTAACTTTACATTTTAAATTAAAGATGATCCAACCATTAATTTATTTTAAGAACTTGTTTTTATAAAATTAATTTTATTTACAATTTTAACTTTATTATTTTCAATTATATTTGAAAATTTTAAAATAACTATTTCAAACTTTGATAATTCTCCACAAATAATTTATTTTATAAATTCTTAAACCCATGATTACTAAAATATTTTCAACTTGTAGAAAAATTCTTTATGAAAATTATTTTAAACTAATCTTAAATTGATAATGGTCATATATATATATATATATATATATATATATATATATATATATATATATATATATATATATATATATATATATATATATATATATATATATATATTTCAAATATTTTCATGAATATCATTTTCAATATTTTAGAACCTTTAATACGAAAAATAAATTTAAAATTAATATTAACCAAATAAATGAATAATTATCCATAGGCCTTGAAATTTATACAATTTTAAATTTAAACTTAGCATATTGCACACTGGTACTTTGATTTGCTACTGGTGAGTCGCTATCCGGTGACTCCAACGTGTTAGCATGGGGAAGTCATAATTGATAGTAGAGGTTAAATAGTAGCAGTAGGGTCTTTCAATTTTCCTTGTTGACTAGCATTCCAATATGTTTTAGCCATCGATGAAACTCCAGTGATCCACCTTAGAGAGTGGTAAGATAATCCTTCTTATGAATCTTTGGCATTTTTTCTTATGAATTAAAGATTGATTCACCAAGACCCATTTGTGTGTTTCTAATATATATAATGATGCATATGAAAAGATATATTTTTATATAGTAAATGCAAAAACAAGACGACTAAAATTTGGACAGAACATTGCATTTTATTATTTTTAACACATTCACGCACGATCTATAAAGACCCATTTATGAGTATCATGAGTATATGATGAGGCTTATGAAAAATAAAGATTTAATGATATAAAGTGATCAAGTGACACGAGTAGAATTAACCTCCATAATATTCTAGCAGTAACTATATATATAGGAGTTTTAGAAAACCCATATGGTGAGTAATTTCATATGTATGGTAGTGGGTCTTGAAAATAAGATTTTTGTGCTATAAGTAGTTAGTATAATACAATGGGGGCATTTTTAAACATTATGTTTTAATACCTAAGTTATTTTATAGTTACCTCAAAAAGACCCCATTCTATTATTATGTTTTAGCTATATGCCATAAAATTAGTAAAATGAGAATCTTATGCTCAAGAGTATTAGATTAGTATATTCAGAGCATAATTTTATCATCAAAATCTAATATCTTGATATTTGGAATTTGATGTAGAAAGCTCCTAATAGATACAATTTTCTTGTTTTTTTACATAAAATGATGATTTATGATTAATTAAATAATAGAAAGCAATTCTTTTAGAGTTTCAAGTTCTAATACTCCTATCTATATAACTTTGAATTAAAAATCTCTAATGGATGGCATATTTAAGTTACAAGTTATTAATAGGAAGATAAGAGAAATAGATAATAGGGAATCCTATCACATTATGACTAAAATATGGATTTGTAATGTTTGGAAAGAAATAAATAATATCTTTGTTCTTATAATATCATTATTATAATTGGTGAATTAGAAAGATGAGAGAAAGTTGAACTAAGATACTTTAAAGTAAACAAAATAGCTGGACTTTAGCAGGTGAGTATATATCTTAACACAAAGTCATACATATATTATTCATCTTGATTAAATGGCATATTTATCATTTCCTTATTAAGCATATGAATTATAAATATATCCATACTTAGGATTGAAATTTATTATAATTAGAGAGTTTCAATTTATAATAACTGTAATGGTTAACTGAATAATATTTATGATTGATGAGAATTACAATGGTGGATGATGATTGTATCATGATTGAATTTACACTGTTACTAAATGATGCTTAATGAAATAGAATACTAAGAAAGTGTATAATATTGAGGAATATGGATTAATTACTATGGTTATGCAAGAGGGTATGATGGTGCCATTGTACATATATGTTGTTATATGTTTAATATGCCGCGTGTTGATGAATAGCTGATTTATATTGAAATCATATTAAAATTGTGATTTGTAGAGTTGAGCTCTAGTGTGCATATTATGACGTAAATTATAGCACGAGTGCTATTTCAAATGAGAAATGTGATGAGCAATGATGTGAAAATCGAATGAAAAATTTCTAGTAAAAAGGTGGGTAAGGTATAAAGAAGGCTCAGGAAGAATAAAAATGGAAAGACAGGTAAGGTATAAGGTTGAACTGGCGGTCAAAAGGTGGATACATGTGTTTCTATTATGATTAAAATGCATTTATGATGTGACATAAAAATTTATTTGTGATTGAGTATCTCTGATTGATATGATTATGATAATTTGATGTAATGGAGACTTACTAGCTACTTGTGAATGTGATGATTGCTCGAAATGGGTTATGTGTGATATAATAATGATTTTATGGATTAGTGAATGGTTGAGAATACTATGACTTGCAATGTGAAATATAGAGTATAAGCTACATGTAATTAAATAATTTACTCAAAGCTCAATTTCATATATTTCAAAAATTTGGGAAATTTAGTTTGCATTCATTTTTCTAATTAAATACCTTATATGTATATGACTATTTAATACAATTCAATTAAGGCTTAGTAGTAGCAGATATATACTCATTGAGTTCTTGTAACTTATTCCTTTTTTTACAATATTTTCAGGTTATAATAAGAATATTTAAGCTTTGATGTATCCATGGAGAATCAAAGATGGCTTGAATGAAAGATTTTGATAGTTGGATTAGGATCGAGGCATCCCTATAGAGATTAGGTAGATTCAACATTTGATGTGTTGAATCATTTATTTGTGTATATATATTGAGGTTGTGTAGTATTGTGTATGTTGTTGATGTTGTTGTATTTATAAAGAATACAAGTTTCATAATTTAAGGGTGTAGCCCTTGGAAAGTATCCAAAAATAAAGGAAACTCTATTTTTTTTATAAAAATTTATAGTATGATTTGAGTTCCTAAAGAAATAAGTAGATATCTATTGGGTGGAGTTAGAGAAATAACTAATAAGGTTATTGGATAATGGGCATTAAGATCTATATCGGTCACTGGTTAGGTTTGGGTCGTGACAATTCTTATAGAAACTCTGCCAAATGCTTGCTTATGAAAGATGCTTTATATAGTAGGAACCTTCTTATAAAGACTAATTGTGTTCTATGTGACTCTACTACTAAATCAATGAATATCTCCTCTTTAAGTGTCTTTTTACCTAAGATATTTAGTTTGGATTTGCATTGACTATTAGATCCATTAGTATCTAACCACTTGATATCAAGAACTAGTTAAAGAATGAATTGCAAAAGTAAAGAATGAAAGTAAGAATACAAATGTTGGTTTTTATTTATACATTTGAGTTTTACTTAATCACTTAAAATGATTTTCTAAAATCGTTGGAGTCCAAATTATGCATCAACTTTCTTTTCCATTTCCTTCTTTCTAAAAGCAACTCACATGTTTGCTTTATAATAAAGGATGAAATTAATTATTACCTAAAAAAATGAGGTTGAACAATCGAAATAGTGGTGGATCATTTATGTTCTAAAGTAATGACAATACTATCTATGTTGTAATGGAATGGAAATTTCTTCATATTTCCTCATGTTATAATTGACAAGTAGTAACAACATAGCATAAATTTTTTTGAAAAAAACCTACCTATATTATCAATTCATTTTAGATAAAGATGAAATAAGGAGTTGTTGATGTCACATTCAATTAATAATCACCATACAATACATTATGAAGGAACACATACTTTTCATCAAATTCAATGTCATGGAAAACTTTGCAGTAAACTAATAGTAGAATTGGCTACATGTCATTTTCTAAAGTGATTGCTAATTCATTTTGTGAACAACTTTCTAGTTTACTTCAAGTAAAAGCTAAGATAAAAGAGCATCTTCTAACAATAAAGGATGGCTGCTTTGAAATTGGAAGTGTACTAGATTCACTTCCAAGCATGAATACACGCTTACAAGCAGGATTTTAATAGCATGGGACAACTATAGAGGTAATAGTGAAAGAAGGAAATTATAAAAGCAAATAGCTTTGTGAAACTACTTATTAGAAGTCGGATAAAATTCTCTATATGGCACATTAGTGAACTTAAGAGTGAGTAAATCCTATTGTTAATTATTAATGGCCAATAAGATACTAAACTTTAATTAAACAAAAAAGGCCATAACCAAATTCAAAGCTCAAACTCTACTATTTAATATTTGATTTAATTAGTCTATGAACAAATAACAAGTATATCTATGTCAAACCTAAAGAATAAATAAGATTCATTTTGTTACTGATATCCTTAATGTTTTCAATGTAACAAAATCCATCATTTTCTCATTTTTTTGGTTAAATTGGACTATAAGAGGTTAATAATCTAGAAAGCAGTGGAGAAAGAAATATCTCCATAAGGAAGAAGAGATAAATAAATATTCTATTATATGTTGGTGTGAATCAAATAAATAACTTACATTTTTCCAAATCTAAAGAAGATAAGAACTGAACTACCTAGTTATTTCCCATGATTATATATTGTAATACTTGGATTAATAATTAAATTTTTATTTTTATTTTATTTAAAATTATTTTAATTTTAAATTATGAAGTATTTATTTTAAAGCAATTGCACTATTTAAAATTTTCTTATTTAGTTAAAATTTGAATGAATAAATTAAATATTTATATATTTCATTATTTAAATATCATCTATTCTACCATATCATAAAATTTAGGAATTTTACTTTTATTTCCAGTAATATTATAATTATATTTGTTTGGCATAAGCTTGGTTTCAAAAATTAACTTTAATAATTTTTATGTTGAATTTCTCACAATGTTAAGGATATTTGGCAATTGTGAATAGTTTAATTTAAGAAAATATATGCATATGTTTAAATAAATGACATTTTTAAAAATTTATAGGATATCAAAATATTTATTTTCAAGATTTCAAATTTGTTAGGATGATATAATAGCATTTGGAAAGAAAGAAGGGAATTTTTTAAAAGAAAAATAATTTTAGGGAATATGTGATTAGAATTGAATGAAATAGGATTAATATTAGAGGAAGGCTAAGATTTAATAAGGATTTGAATTCACCATGCACGTACCACACCTAATATTATTCCTTAGCTCCCTTATCACTTTTAAATTAAATCTCTTTTTTTATCTTTCCAAAAATTTCTAACCTTATTTTTATCTTTGTCTTTAGTTCTCTTTTCCTCTTTTACTCATGCCATTGTTTGTTTCTTTTTTTTTTACCACTAAAGTGCTTACCACCACATTATCTACTATTTCATCTTCAATCTTTCACAAGGTGTAGTTGCTAGAGAGAGTTGCCTGAAGGCAATAAAAGTAGGGTTACTAGGATGCTCTTCACCAATAAGCTATTATAGTTTCACTATTAGCAAGCTAATGGGAGCTTCTTTAGATGCTAATGATTGAATTTGAAGCATTAGATTTTTTTTAGATGAATAAAAAAACCTTACCTACAAACCTATGTTAGTTTTTTTAAGTAAAGTTAGAAATATAAGGAAGTGATGATCTAGATTGATAGAATGATAAAATAAAAGCCTAGGATAGGAATTTTAAAGAAGAAAATGATTAGTATTAGTATGCTTATAATGCATCCTTTTTAGACTGATAAATAGTTTGAAAAGAAAAGAAAAAGATGGGAGCTTTAGAATCCATAGAGAGAATTTGCGTATTGAGGTGAGTGTATCTTAAAAATACTATGTTAATTAATTTTCATGTTTCTTTTTATTTATATTTTGATGGCATATATTCCTACTACTATGAAGTTTTATAAATGAAGTTGAACCTTCTGATATCTTGGAACATAGACTTCTATAATTATGTTTGTCTATTATTATTCAAATCATTGTAATGTTTAATAGTGTCTCCTGTGCATTGAGTGTTATTTCTTATGAAATACTATTAACTTAGTTTGTTGAAGCTATGTAATAAAGGCAAAGCAATGCTATTATTGTAAGGATATGACATATTATAGTAATGTTTATATATAATTGTGATTGATGTTGAATGAATGGTTGTGGCCACACATTAAAGGCATGGAGTTGCTATTTGATATTATTGTTATATTTGTATTAAGCTTGTGTTGGTAAAATACTTTATAAATTATGATATGAAGGGAAAAATGTCATAAGGCATGATTGATATGATGAGTTGCAGGGTGATATGATAATGTAATTAGTACTAAGTCCGAGAAAACATTTATGAAAGGATAAGATTAGCTTTAGAGGAACAAGGTGCAGTTTATGAAAGGGTAAGGTTAATTGAGAGTTATAAAGAGATTTAAATTACTTTTTTTATTAATTTATTTATATATTATATTATTGTGAATGATGATAGGTAGGTATATGTGACTTTGATACTAATTAAGGAGTTGTAAATGATTTATGTAATATTTTATTTAATGATTAACATGTATGTCATTAGATTTTGAAAGTGTATTACAACACAAATGCACCACTAATGACTCTTGTCTGTACTAGTGGAGATTTAGACTATGACAAACATTTTGGATAGCCATTATCCATTAAATTTATGGAAATTTTTATGTAAATACAAATGGAATATATATATATGTATAACTAATCTATTTATAGCCAAGAATTTAGGTATGGAATTTGTTATAATTACCTTTTTCACTTATGCTTTGATTTTTCTTCTTAAATTAATTCTAGTTGATTAGAATATTAGTCTTACGTAGGGTATACACTCATTGTATTGATAAAACTCATTTTTTTTATTTTACCTATAACACTTTTAGATTTAACCTAAATTATTAAGTTAAGCTTCCTTTATGGAAGTCCAAAGCATTTTGGTTAAAAAGTTTGACAATTAGGGGATAGTGCCAATCGTAAATTATATATGATTGTCATTCTATCTAAAAAGTAAATTATTGTCCACAATTAATTCATATTGTATGATTTTAGAATCAAATGTTTGCATTTTTAGGGAAAATATCCCTTATAAATGTTTATAAATAGATAAAATGTTGTCGATCTATATTGAGTTTGCATAGCATAATGGGCTATATAGAAATGAGAGTATTTTTATAAGCTAGAGTTTACATAGTTACTTAGTAAGTTAGTCAAGCTAGTGGATTTAGTTAATGGGCTTCACTTTGGTCACAATCAAGGTGGGTCATGACAATATTGGTATTAGAGCATAGTCTAGACTTTAAGGGTGTATAGGCTAGAAATCTCTAACTATTAAATTCAAATAAACATATTAGGACCTATAATTGTAAGGCTAGTAGTCATGAATTTGAGTATAATGAAATAAATTTTTTAAATGTGCTTTTGGACTTTCATAAGTCTTTATAATTTAAATTGCTTACTATATGTTACCTTATATTATGTCTTCTTATAATTTATCTTTTAGAATATATTATTGTTTAAAGCTTGGGATTAGTTATAGCATTGGTAAATGAAATTGTATATTCACATAAGAATACAATTGAAAATTATAAGAAAGTTTGATAAAAATTGATAGGTTTTAGGCATAAGAATTCAGGAGTGGAAGAAAAGAAGGAGAAACCTTATAGATAAGGGTGTTGAACATTTTCTATTTGGCAAAGAATGAAGTTTTTGGAGTATATAAGAGTATATGAAGAAGAAAGAGTATTAGGCTAATCTAGGCTTTTCACTATTTCCTTATTTCCATTTATTTTCATTTATGTCATTGAAATACATAAAGATTAAAATATAAATTAAAGACAAATGAGGACACTTACTTAAGACATAAGTGAAAAATAAGGAAATACCTCTTATTTAGATTTAAATAAAATATTAAAAAATAGAAATATTTAAAGAATAAAAATATAAATTTTGGGTTCTAATTCAATTTATGAATTTCGAAAATATTGCCATCTTCTACATCATTAAAAAAGTCACTTATATTAATTTTCCAAAAATATATTAAAAAATATTTTAGATCAAACAATATCAAATTAACTAAGGCTAGAATGTTTCATGTTTAGTAAATATATATTTTTTTGTAGCTCGCTCCCTTTATAGGTGCTTAGAAAAATTTACAAGAAAATCCTAGATGGTGTAACTGTTGGGAATTTAGATTATCATATGCAGTGAAAATTTAAAATTTGATTTGAATTCTACCTAGGATCTATGCAAAAGACATAAATCAATGATTAGGATTTTACCTATTGGGCACTCATGTTTCTACTGATCAAAACTTGAGAGCGGATGAATCAAACGCCAACCGGAAGGTACAGCATCTCTACGGTATCTACACGGAGTGAACAATGATCTCTCACCCACCACGAATCTGTTAGGATGCGTTTTTCTCTTAAGATTTAGGATTGGATGTTTTCTAAGTGATTTAGGATTTTATAGAAGTTATGAGCGTGTATCAAAAGTGCTGCCCTCAAGTCCCCTTTTATAAAACTTAGGCAAGCCACAATCCTAGTCCTACTAGGATAATGCTTCTAAAATCCTAATCACACTTAATAATTTATCTTATCCTTATCCTAGAGAGAATGAGGAGAGATAGGACTTATCTATTAATTATCTAATATTAGATAATAATATTATCTTATAATATAAATATCTTATATTAGATAATTGCATATAGTTATCGAATATTAAAATATTATTATCTCATAATATATTTATCTAATATCTGATAACGTAAATATTTGATATTACTTTAATATAAAATAATATCATATAATTAATATAAAATAATATCATATAATAATAATTATATTTATTACTTGAAAAAAATATATTATTATTTAATAATATATATATGCATGAAAATAAGTCCAATTAATTGGATATTAATATAATTAAAGTCAAATTAATTATTATCTTATTCCTACTCTTTTTGTGTGACCCTGTAGGTTCTTACTATGTTGACAATGACTTATTATTGAGCTATAAATAGTAAGTGGTATTTAGTAATACATCACTACCACTCAAGTAGTAAGAATGTCTGTGATTCGATATCCACCTAATACATGATTAACATTTTGTATCATAATCCTTTTTTTAATAATATCCAAATTGAACTAGAGGCATGGAGAGTGTCATCCTCGTCAAAGTTTAATTTATATTTCTTGATACTGAATAGACTTCAAAACAAATGATCAATATCATATATTGATTCATTTGAGCATGGTCATGCATTTCTAAGTTTCACTCAATCAAGGGACCTAAGGATATATCTCTTTTATAAGAGTAACAAAATTCATCTACATCACTCATTTCCCTCTGTATGATTTGTGACACACTCAATCAATGCCCTACTTGTCATCCCGATTAAAGGTGACATAGGATGACATTAAAGTGAGTAACCCCTTATGTAGGGAACTGTAATAATTTCAAGTCAAAGGACTATATGCAATTGTGACCATATAAAAACTACTAATGACACGAGTCTTATCCATGTAGTATTCTCATATTGTGTCAGTCCAGTACATCTATTTATTAATAATGTACTCATATATTAACTTGATATCACATATTCATGATTCATAATCATCAGTCACTATACATACTAGTCTCGATGTACTATTACTATCCCTTTCGTAATAATACTTAACTAGGAGCATTTTAGGAATAGTAAAACTATTCCAGGGATAATTATTATATTAAGTTATAAATTGTGTAAAAATTGAAAATAAAATATAATAATTGCATTGTCTGAAATAAAATATAATACATTTTGTATTTATTTCAATCATCTATATGATTAGTTTCTAGGACACACACCAACAGTAACTTATCCGAATGATGAGCTAGATAGAAACAAATCACTATTTAGACACACTTAACTTATCTAAGGAGTAAGCTTGGCTAAGATAAGCACTACACTTGAGGTTGAGGAATGAACCTAGCTTATCAAGGAAATAAGTTAGATAGAAGTAAAAACTATTACTAAGGCTCTCAATTAGTTAGACAAAAAGTTAAAACATTTCAAAGGCTTTTAATTAGGCTAAAAAGTGACAATGATTTAAGGTTATTCAAGATAATCCCTAGTTCATCCTATACTTATCTACTTATATACTATACTATGACGTATATAAACTACTTATTAACAACAGAGTTGTTACATGTTTCCCTCTTAGGGAAATTCATCCTTGAATTTCCTAAAACAAGATACTAACCTTAACCACTAAAAAAGTGAGAATAACTAGCATGCATTGAATCATTAGATTCCCACATCATATCCTCATCAGCATGGTTTTGCCATGCCATTTTTACTAAAGCTATCTTCTTATAGCAAAGTTTTAAAACTTGCCTATTTACAATAGCCACTAGTTTCTTTTCACAAAGTAGATATATCTTTGTCTTACTAGATAGATTGTGATTGCAATACATGTAAAAGGTCAGGCAAATACTTCTTAAGCATAAAAACATGAAACACAAGGTGTATACTAGCAAGCTTTAGTGGAAGTGCTATTCGATGTGCTATTACACTAATTTGATTAAAAATGTCAAAAAGATCTATGTATCTTAGGCTAAGCTTCCCTTTCTTTCCAATTCTTATTACACTTTTCATATGTAAAACTCTAAGGAATACATGATCATTAATTGGAAATTTGAAATCTTGGCATTAATTATCAATATATGCTTTTTGTCTACTTTGGGTTGTTAGTTACCTTTCCTTTATCAAATAAGTCTTATCTATAGAGTCTTACATTAATTCGAATCCTTAGAGTTTGGCTTCATTAACCTCAAACTAACCAATTGGAGATTTACAATATCTTTCATACAAAGCTTTAAATGGAGCCATTTTGATACTTACTTTATATTTATTGTTATAGGTGAACTCTATCAAGGATAAGAAGCAATCTTAATTTTTTCAAAGTCCAAGACATATGCTTGTAACATGTTGTCCAACATTAATCCTTTTTGGCAATCTATCTATTTGAGGATGGAAAGTTGTGCTAAAGTTTACTTGTGTTCTTAAAGCTTTTTGAAAAGCTTTCTAAAAATAAATTGTGAATTATGGTCCTTAGTTAGATATGATGGATGTGGGTACCTCATGAAGTGCAATAATCTCATCAATGTAGATTTATGTATATTGAATAAAGCTATAAGTAGTCTTCATATAGAGAAAGTGCATTAACTTAGTTCGTCCATCTATAATTACTCAAATAGAGTCAAATCCCTTAGTATGAGGCAACATGATCACAAAGTCCATCATGATTCTTTCCCACTTCCACTTAAGTATTTTAATGTTTTGGTGAAATCTTGCAAGCCTTTGATGTTCAGCTTTAATTTGTTAATGAACCAAGCACTGAGATACAAAATTAGCTATGTCCTTCTTCATGCGGTCCTGCCAATACAATTACTTAAAGTTTTAATACATATTAATTGATCTAAGATAAATGATGAGCTTCCTATAGCATAAGTCTCTTTAATTTCTTTACATTAGGTACATACATTTAGTTTCTATACCAAAGAACCCTATTAATATCAATAACAAAACCACTTCCCTTTCCATTTTTCACTTCTTCCATTATTTTGCATAATAGTTGATCTTTAGCTTAAGCACCCTTGATATGCTCTACAAAGGAAGAATGGAGTTAGATATGTGCCAATAACAATTAAAGATCCTTAACTTCAACCTGGACTCTACTCTTCTTGAGCTCATGAATTTCATTAATTAATAGGCTCCTTACTTATATTACATATGCTAAACTACCTATAAACTTTCTATTTAAAGCATCCATGACCATATTAACCTTTCTCAAATGATACAAGATTATGCAATCATAGTCCTTAAGTAATTCCACCCTTTTTTTTTTCCTAAAGTTAAAATCTTTTTAGTCAAATATGTACTTTAGGCTATCATGGTTAGTGTAGATCTCATCAGTTTCACCATAAAGATAATGTTTCCAAATCTTGAGTGCAAATATAATTGTTGTCATTTCTAAATTGTAGGTAGGGTAATTTTATTAATGCCTTTCAAGTTACCTAGAAACATAGGCAATGACTCATCTATGTTGCATTAAAATGCATCCAAGTCCAATTTTTGGAGTATTATAATATATTATATATCCATCCAATTCTAAAGGTAAAGCTAGCACTGGAGTAGTAATCAAACAAGACTTAAGCTTTTATAAGCTCTTTTCACAAGCTTCCAACCATTGGAACTTCACATTTTTTTTGGTCAATTTTGTTAAATGGGTTACTATCTTGGAGAAATCCTTGACAAAGTGGTGAGAATAACCCATTAAGCCAAGAAAACTATAAATCTTGATCATAAAAGCTAGTTTTGGCCAATGTTGTACCACTTCAACTTTCTTTGGGTCCACTTATATATTGTCCTTGGAGATAATATTTCATAGGAAGGTTACACTATCCAACCATTACTCACTAAAAAATTTTGCATACGATTATTGATGCTTGAAGGTTTGCAAGAAAATTCTTAAGTGTTATTCATATTCCTCTTTACTCTTAGAATATACCAAGATGTCATCTATAAACATTATAAAAAATTGATCAAGTAAAGGATTTAAAAATTTATTCATTAAATCTATGAATGTAGCTAGTGTATTTGTCAAACCAAATGACAATACTAAAAATTAATAATATCCAAAATGAGTTTGGAAAACTATCTTAAGAACATCTTCCTTTTTAATTCTTAACTGATGGTACCTTGAGTGAAGATCTGTCTTGGAAAAGCATTTTGCACCTTGAAGTTAATTAAGTAAGTCATCAATGCAAGGTAAATAATATTTATTCCTCATAATAACCTTATTTAGTTACATATATAGTTCATACACCATCATAATGAACCATCCTTCTTTTTGACATAGAGTATAGGAGCACCTTAACAAGAAGTGTTTGGATGGATAAAACCTTTATCTAATAAGTCTTTTAGCTAATCTTTTAATTCCTTCAATTCAATTAGTGTCATCCAATATGGAGAAATAGATATAATCTACATGCCCAGAACTAAAACAATACAAATTTCAATCTCCTTTTAGGGGTAAACTAGACAACTTACTAAGAAAAACATTAATAAACTCTCCTACAAGTGGAACTTCCTTAAGACTTGGAAACTTTTTCTTAATAATTTCCTTACACCCAGTGAAAAAATAAGATTTTGTGGTGCTAAAATTTAATTAGCTTGAACTAAGAAGGATGGCTCCCTTGTATGGTCAAACTTAACTACCTTTAAGTAATAGTCAAAAGTGGCGTGATATGTAGATAACCAATCTATGCCTAAGATCACATTAAAATTCATTATATCTAACACAATTAAATTAGCTATAGTTCTTTTTTTGGCCATAACTTCCTCACATGATTGATATGTATATATATTCAACACATTGTGAAAAAAATATGGGTGATACATATGAATGTATAGATCTATGGTTAAATAACACATGTATTATATGAAAAAATTGGAAGTATACCAATCATAACAACTTTAGATGCTTGAGCATCTTGTGAGGCAAAATGAAACTACATGCTTGGTCCCTACCTTGCTGGCCTTGAGTTCTATCTCCTAATAATCTACTGATTTAAGCTAGAAATTGTCTCATAGGTTGCACTACCATAAGTATCGGTGGTAAAGCTACATAGATTGATCCTTAGCTAAAATATCTTAGTAATTGAGGATGATCCCTCTTTAAATAACTAACTTGACCATAATAAACATAAGTACCTATCACTTAGTGACATTTTCTGGGGTGAAGCATTGCAAACATTTGATATGGAGCTTTTATTTTATTGGATGGTCCTAAACTTTGTTGATTTATTTGCCTTTGTCCTTTTTTTTATCATATTTATGCCTTTACGTACTAATTGATGATTGTCCTATGGATCTTAAGCCTGATAGTAAAACTTCTTGTTATGCTCGAGGCTTTGGTCCCTTACTTCTATTGCTTTATCCATTATAAATACCTTTGGTCTTTACCCTATTTGTCTTTTCTTGCATTATAATTCCTTTTATTTCTTTTGTTTCAAGCGTTCTTGCACAATCCATTATAATTGAATAAGAAGGAAATGTATGCATTTGGGGTACTATCTGTCATGACCCAATTTCAGGTATCGTGACCGGCGTAAAGACATCTAATTGGTATCTAACCAATCATACATCTTTACAAGTCTGTAAGAAACTATATCAAACTATTTTATAATAAAAGGGGAGTATATGTTAGTATCAAATAATATAAGTAAAGTAAATTATATTGCACGTCCAATGAAAAGTTAATCTATGATATTAATATACAGTAGCATAACAAAATTATTTAGTCAGATATATCGACTTTAACTGTACAGTGAACGAATCAAAATAGTAATTTTTGTTACACTATGCCCCATGGAGATTAAAAAGTTTCATGCAGTGTATCAATCCTCCACTGGAGCTCCTTGTTCTTTATCTATAAAATAAAATAATATTGAAAAGGAGTGAGTATATAAAATACTCAGTGAGTAGTTACTCAATCTTTATTCCTATGGTTTTCCCTGATTAGTTCTCTTTAATACAAATTTAGGAAGACTGGATAAATTTCATATCCTTAGTTTTATTTACATTTAATATCTACAACCTATCATATACATTATGTATTAATATTACATAAATAGAAATGGCTAATATGGTATATAGGTTTCCTCTTTATTTCTTCGGGCTAACCTTATCCCACTTGCCTCCAACCTTTTCCCTCCACTTCTTACCACCCCTCTCCTTCTTCTAGAAGGATGCTGCAAGCCATAGGCCAATCTCCCCCACACGTATCAAGTAACACAAATGAGCCTTTGTAGGCTTTTCGTGCCAATTAAGGCAAAATCATGTCAATCTATCATAACAGAGGTATGGTCAATACCAATTAGTCATTAGCAATCTAATTAATTTTCCTTTATCAATGTAACAAGTATAGATTTCAAATTTAACATTAAAGAGTGTAATCATTGCATATTCTTATAATGTATCACAATTTCAATACATTGAACATTTCACAACTCAGTCTAATCTATTACAATATTCTATACCATTAAAGAACATTTAAATAATTATAATAATTCAACACATTGTTCCAATCATATTTGAATATCATCACAATATATTTCTAAGCATCAAATACTTAGTGCATTTTACAAATATTTATTCAACGATACTATTCACGTTCAGATTCCAGAACAGGGCAGCAGAGGGCATGTTACAATAAGAGACCCTTTTATGTCTTCTAAAACACCTCCAAAATTTCTAAAATAATTGTATGATGTTCTAAACATGTTAATTGAAAAATATGAGTCTTTAGGTTTCACAATTAATCAAGAGAATCTGCCCATAAAATTCATGAATCACGCCCTTCTAAAATAGTTTCAATCTCTGGCAGCACTGGAGTTCCGAAATTGTACGAATTTATTCACTAGGAAAATGTGCTTAAATTATCACGAAAATTTACTATGTTTTAACCAACACATGGAAAGGTATCAAGTAATTTTTATGGAGTTTTTAATCATCATTTAGTACCCCAAATAATTCAGGAATAGAAGCAAAATTATTCACGTCCTGTTTCTGGGTGAGTTGCACCTTTGTGTAGAAATGTCACTTGTTTAGGTTTCTAAAAATTCCCGATAAATTCTATGTGTATCCTCACATCATAAGAGACTAGGAAATGGGTGGTTTTTAATTTTTAAGATGTCCTAGCATGTCCCTAAAATTCGTGGTTTAGTTCTGGATTTTCAGGAATTCCAGAAGCAAAATTAGCAAAACAATTTCTAAGCTCTTTCTATTCCATCTACACTCAAGGCTTAACAAATGGTAATCTAATCATTCATTTATGATAATATTGTTCTAATATCTTCAGATACAACTTAAGAACACTAGTTTTCAGTACCATGCCTTCATTGCATGGCCACACACCTAGCTTCATGAAATCACAATTCTAGAAAGCAATATTGGCAAATTTGTAATCAAAATTCAATGGAAAATCAAGTGAGCTCCTACTCACCTCTGAACTTTTTTATTTCGAAGTTTTAAGTTGCTCCCTAAATGAAAGAGTTTCTGATTTGAAGAAGAAGAAGATGAGAGCCCCAAGTTTTGATGATTTCTCCTTAGAAATTCAAGCAAGCAAGTGGAAGAACTTAAAATTTTGTGTTTGATTTGCCTTGTTTGTGTGTGTGATTATGTTGAAAGCTTGAAAAAGGTCCCTATGGCAGCTACAATTTCGTGCAAAATAAGGAGAAGAAAAGCTGAATGCAGTTTCTTAAGTTTTCTAGGGTTTTCTACACAATTCATGAAAATGGGCCTTTTTACAAATTAGCCCAAAATCTATGAATTTCTTTTGTATTTTTCTTGCTGTTCTGCAGCAGCCAAGAATGAAAATTTCTAGACTCTCCTCAGCCCAAAATTTTCCAAAATTTAAGTTTTTGAAAAATTACATTTTGACCCCAAATCTTTTCAAAATTTCACTTTTGCCTAAAATTTCTTAGATGAATTTCAATTTAATCTTTGGATTCAATTTGGGTTTATTAGAAATACATTTGGGCCTTAGTGAATGAGTTTTAATTTGTTCAAAAAGAATTTTAAGAAACCAAATTAAATTATTATAATTTTAGCCCATTTTACCGAATTTCAATTCACCCGAATCCCTAAAATCAAGTTGGGCTCTATTAAAATTTCTCTAATTTTTTAAGCACATTTCTAATAATATTTTAACTTAAGTTTTTATCTCTATTAATGTTTCAAAGATTTTGAAAAATTTCCCAAGAGGTTATCCATCTTTATAATTTTCCTGAGTTGAGTACGTTTAACTAAAAAGGGTTAATTTACTTTGATACTTTAGGAATAGTTCTTATAAAAGTCTCCTAGGGATATTACACTATCACTCAATATAAGGGTCTTACTAATCTTTCTATGAATATCATAATCCTTATTCTCTCAATAAGAACTAAGTATGGAGCATAATAGGAGTGCTGTATGAAATGAATATTATACTTTGTCATAGATATCCAAAAGTTACTTCAATGTCTTAAAGTATTTAAATTTTCCCCTTTTTACACTTTATAAAAAAAGCTTTCCATGAAGAACTTATTAAATTCTTGCCAATCTACATATAGGGATCCTTGAGGTCTTTCTCTCATCCAAGCATTATACTAACTTTAGGCCACATTTTGTAACCTAAATTCTTCTAATTGAATTGATTTCTGTGAAAAGCAATCAAGTACTTTACATATCTTGCTAATATCATCAAAGAATTGTTGTAGATCTTGAGAAACATCAGATCCTGTAAACATTAGAGGTTACAACTTAATAAACTTGAAATATGATAGTTGAACATCTTGACCACTAGGTGGTGGTTATTGTCTAGCTTGAGTCTTATTACTTTAAGGGCCTCTATTAACTTGGACCTTACCATCTCACTTACCTTAACCAACTATTAACCTAACTAGAGTCTAAACTATCTTCTAAAGCCCTTGTAAGCTAGCTATTAACTCAACTATAGTAGAAGTTAATGTTGCATTTCCTTAACGGTCTTCATTTCTATCAATCTTAATACGTCCCCTATGCTTACAGGGTCTACCACAGCCACCATGTCTATAAGTAGGAGATTAAAGCCTAGTGGATGCCTCATTAAATACATAATTTCCTCTAACATGAGTACAAGTCCTAGGTGGCATCTTCATCTATATAAAAATAACAAACCATATATTTACATAACATGATTAAGAGTAAGGAATGATAAACAACCTTATATACCTTTAGTAATGAAACAATTATAAAAATAGTCGATAACATTATAATTGTGGCCTCACTAAAGAACATTTGCTTTGTTAACCACAAGGAAAGCTTAGCTCTAATACCAATATTGTCACGAGCCAAAATTAGGGTTGCAACCTATGCATGATCATAAGAAAAACATACTAAAAACTAGGCCATGCAAGCTTTTATCTAACATATTCAACTTCCATCTTGTATCATCTTAATAATTTATTCGATAACATATATATATGCCATTACATAAACATTCCTATTTCTAGTGGTCCTAACATGGACATCACATTTTCCCATCATTTAAACATGGCACCATTTCATATAACTATAAACATAATCTTTTTAAATAATCATAAAAAACTGTATCACATTAAAGGCAAGACCCTACTTGTGGCTTTTATGGAGCACATTAAAATGTTCAATAATTTTCATAGATAAAATTACCAATTTCATCCTTTAAAAACGGTCCTTAAATTATATAAAGTTATAACTTCATCCATGAATAATATATAAATAATTTTGTCCTTCTATATAAATTCAAACAAGCAATTTTGTTCTTGACTAATTATGCAAAGGGATGAAATTTTATGTATAGACTATTATTCAAGAATAAAATTGTAATCTTATATAATTTAGGAACCATTTTGCCATTGCTTTACAATTTCAAGGACCAAATTCATAAATTTATCTTTTTCATAACACAAAAGCAATAGTTTTATCTCAGTTGGCCCACAAGGACAATGTGCATGGCTCACCACTTAACAACATTCCTCTATTTATTATGCATAAGATGACAAACCTGAAGTTACTCCTCTACTTGAAAATGTAGAAAAACATAACGGCAAGTTATTAACTTAATGAGAAGAAAAATATGCATTCCAATAGAAATGTGATAAGTAAGGGCATGAGTTTTTCGCAAAAAATTTTAACTTAAAATAAAGAAAAAAATAATAATGATAAACACCCTTCATCAACTCTAATTAGATGGCCACAATGGAATATATTTTTCTAAATGACTAAAAGCAATCGAATAAAAAAAATAAATGTATGTTTATTGCAAATTCCATTTAAATTGGAATTTACAGCCACAATCAATTAATTTGTTATTAACGTACATTAATAAACATTTTTCCTCTTTTAAAAATACTTTAAGTCAATGTAATAAATAAATCCTTAGAAAATAGCAATTTGCAATCCTAGGTCATCATTAAACATTTTTAATTACATTACAATCTCCATATATTTTAAAATGTATGGTATTAATTATATTATTTTATAAATATAAAAGCAATCAAATTAAAAAAAATAAATAAGTTTTTATTACAAATTCTATTCAAATTGAAATCTTCAATTATAGTCAATTAATATATTTTCCCCTTTCTAAAAAAATTGTTTCCTCTATTAAAAAATTACAAGTCATTACAATAAATATATCCTTAAAAGATTACAAGTCTAGTTTCATTTCTTCCATTGATTCTTATGTTGCTACATGTCCCTGGCAACATCCTACTTTTGTATACTTGATATTGAGATGAATGAGATTATATCATTTAATATTGAATTTGTGTTTAATAAATTTTGTTTTATCTCATATATATAATTTATTATTTCTAATTCATTCTTACATATTAGACATAGAAAAAAAATGCAAAATACTCCTTTTAACTTTAAAGTGATTATATTTTAACCCCATTAATTTTAGAAACTAGTAAATTAAACTATTAAATTACAAAAAATTGTGATTAACACTCATTATTTACTTAATTAATAACTTTATTAAAATGGAGATTGCCAACCTCTACATCCTTATGTGAAAATTAACAACCTTTGCCTTTTCAATTGAAAATAAATCATATTATTAATTTAAAAATAAAATAATAAAGGGTATTCAGGTCAATTTGTTACTACCATAAATTTCTTAATTTAATAGGGGCATTTAGTTGTGAAAATGAGAGAGAATGAGTATAATTAATTTAAATATTTTAAATTAATATTTCTCTATTAAAATTATTTAAATGCTATTTATTATTTTATTGTCATTAAGTTAGGAGGATAATTTTTTTGTTCAAATAAAAAAGTTGATTTTAGCAATCCTTTTATTAAATTATTATAAATTATGTAATTATTTCATTAATTTTTAAAATAAGAATCACAATATTATTATATATTATTTTATTACATTATTTTTTGTACATAATTTTAGAACTCATTTCAATTATCTAAGTAAAATTCTATATGTTTAATTTAATTTATATTAATTATATAACATATAAGTTATCTGAAAAAATAGATGTAATAAACCAACATATGATAATATTATTATTCATTTTTAAAAACTTTTTAAAAAATCAAGCAATTTAATAAATTAGATAATTAAGTAGATAATAAGTGTTATTGCAAGTTTTATATAATTAATGGGCTTGATTTGTAAGTCTTTAAAGTTATTTGAGTAAAATGCAATCGTTCTAAAGTTGATGGGGTCTTTTGCATTTTCCTCTTAGACATATATATATCATCTTTGTTGGCTAAATAGATTTGCAAGTTTTTATAGTTATTGGAGTAAAATGCAATCATTCTAAAATTGATGGGTCTTTTGCATTTTCCTCTTAGACATATATATCATCTTTGTTGACTAAATACATTACAGTTGATTTTACAATACAATATTATTTTTATAATATATTACAGGATGGTTTTTAATTGAACAAATTATTTTGATTTGAAAATTATTATGTCTCATGTTTTTTCTTGTTTCGTATATAGCATGAATACTACACTAATAAACTTAAATATCCAAGATATCAATTAAAATTTATTAAATTACTTAATAATAATTCATATTACAAGCTTGAATTACATATTAATTCAATTTTAATAAAAAATGAAAAATTATTAATAGAAATAAAAAATTTTAAAAAAACCTTACATGAAATACAATCAATTTATATAAATTATATATTTCAACCCGTAGAGAGCAAATTTTACCGTATGCAAATGATCTATCTTTGAATGTAGAAAAAGGATAATAAATATCTCTTTCATTTCCAATAGCAATAAATAAAAATAATCAATAAAACATTTCATTATTATAGATTAGAAGATAGGAAAAGAACACTTTTTTTAAAAAAAATTCTACATGTTCTAATTATAATATATATTTTTATCATTTAGTAAAATTGATAGTTTTGTAAATTTTAATATCTTAAAATTTTAAATACCATATTTTTATATATGTTAATCTCACGTAATTAATTAGTATAAATACTACAATTTATAATCAACTTTTTTTAATATTGAATTAGATTAAAAATAAGTATTAGAATTAGAACACTTAAAAAAATTCTCGCCTTCCGAGCGGAAGACAAGAAGAATGGGAGAAGCCAACGTGCCATTTCCCATCTCCAAGGTTAATTGCAACAATTTCAAGAAAGTGTGCAGGCGTTGCTGCCCAAAACAAGTCAGCTAGCTGTAACTATGAAAAGGGCCATGCACGTTGAGCTCCTCTTCCAGAATCTCGGTCATGTAATTTTACTATAGGCACTGTTTAGAAAAGGTACAACCTCGTAGATTCCCGTGCGAGGCGAAGGGCGTGTCTGCGTTGGGGTTGACTTCAAGATTTGGACACAGTTTTGTTGTTCCGCCATTTTTCACTTTTTGCGTATCGAAGAAGAAGCCGTCCTTACTTTTTGTCTTGAAGAACTCATGCGTTGCTACTATTGGTATCGCATGAAATTAAGGGGGAAAATTACGGCACATTACCGACAAATAATATATAAATATGTTATTAAATTTTATTATATATTATTTTTTAAAATTAATATATTATATAATAAATCAATGATTAAATAATAAAAATTAGGACAATAATTTGAAAAATTTTATGAGATATCATTAATACAATGATACATCAATATATTATTAAATTTAATTATTAATTTATTATATAATATATTAAATTTAAATAAAAAAATATATTTAATATATAATAAAATTTAATAATATATCAATATATCACTATATAATATAATGTGTCACTATTTTATATAATCTCCCCTTAAGAATTTCACTCCAAGATTTGTTTTTGTACATTCGGAATCTTTTTTTTTTTCCTTTTATAGTATATCGATAAGTTGGAGGTTTAAATTTACCATTTCCCAAGTACTATTCAAGATTTTTAACGGGTCATTTAGAGGTGATATATGACTATCTTAGAATCATTCACTTTTATATTTCATTTGTATCATTGAATTACCATTTATGACTATATGTTTTGACCATAAGCAAAATTTTCCTGATAGAGATCACAGTCGTAAAATTGCTAATTGTAATAGACTATAATTGTGTTTTTAGAAAATACTATGAATATTATGAAAATTTTCAATAAAATTTACAAGTGTCCTTAAAATTCTTCTATACATGATGAAAACTAGAGAAAAAGACTTCTTATTACACATATTTATCTTTTACAAACAATATAAATACAAATTACAATGTTTTATAAAAAAAGAATTTAAATTTAATTTATTATTAATATAAAATATTTTATATTATCAGTGATTGAGAAAAAAGACATATCATTAAAAAATTAATAATAAAAATTTTTTAACAATAGTAAAAAAAATTTAATAATTTTTTATTGACATAATAATATATGATTAGATAATAGTATGAAATTGAACTCATATTGACAGTGTATTAAATTTAAATCCTTTAAAAAAAGGGTTTAAATTTGATCTAATATCAATAGTAAATTAGTTTTTACACTATCATTCCACTGTGCTTATGTATTGATATGTCAATAAAGAAATGGTTAAAATTCTTTTACTATTATTAAAAAATTTTAATTACTTTTATTTTTTTAATGATGTACAATTTTCTCATTTACTGATGGTAAATTAAATTTAAACTTTATAAAAAAATTATGAAAAATTTCAGGTATCATCATAGGAATTCAATTGCAATTTTTTACCTACTTATTATTACACATAATTTGTGCAATATTATAGTATGTAAACTTACTAGTACATCAAATTTTATGAAAAAAAATGAGTTTAACTTTATACATTTATTTTATACCTAAGCTTTACTAATAAAATAAATGTTGAGACTCACCTAGCTGTGATCGACGTATTTCCATTTACTAGTAGCCACTAACTTCTTTAATCTTACTTTGGTATTATCACATAATAACAAGTATGTTGACTTTGGCTACTGTAATTATTTAATCTAACTACTCTTGCATTCAATTATCAAAATATTATTTATATTAAATTTCGATGGACACACACTAAATTATTTAAAAGATTATGCCCAAAAGACCCTAACTAGCACCCTATAATATTTTTTAATTATTTAATTATGGTTGCTATTGACATCACATAATTCCTTAGATTGTTGGTGATAGTTATGGAAGCTTTACCCTAATCACCTAAAAATATTTTAAAAGAAAACAATGAGACTCAAAGTCTCCATAAGTAGAAAATTTACTTTAATAAGTACATACTTCAACTTATAATTCACTTCACCTAATTATCACATGAAATTAGGCAAGAATGTCATAATCAAATACCAAGCAAAGCATACAATATACGAAATAATCATAGTATATCAATCTTGTGCTTCTTGAAATATCAATCATAACGTCAACCTTAGTCCCTCCAGGTATTTTATTAGTCACAATTCCAACCTTATCCCACTTAGTATTCCACCAATCATATTTAATTATTTGGATGTGACATAATTCGAATCAACCATTCAATCATTAATTCAATTTCACATTTAATCACCATAAGATCACATTGCTTCAGTTATACAATCCAACTATGAATTTATATATTATATTGCATTTATACATCTATAGATATAGTAGTCAATCATAAAATAATCATGAGTAAACAAGTTCTCAAGTCATACAAGTGTAATCCATGCTTTTGTCCCTATGCAATACATCTACATCTCAAATCATTATTTTAGTTTCACAATTATTCAACATCATATTTTATTCATTTACAATTTTATCACAACTCAATTACAATCAACTGTGACAAAATCAATTAAAGAGCTATTGACTTACATTCTAAATAAATTTAGCATATCCATGTCTTATTAGTTATTAAACTTTCCTAATTTAAATACTCAAAGTTTGGGTGAAAAGGGGATAGGCTATGCGAGTACAACTCTTGAGCACTAGCCCATTTGATGCCAATACTCAAGTATTTGGAAGTAGTAAGTTAAGCACCTTTGGCATTTAAGTATAATACTCAATTATTGCATCTCGTGTTTTTGCACCATGCAATACTCGAGTACATATATAGATTTTTCAAAAATTCAAATTGAGAAGCAAAAAAACCCAATCATACTACACCTAATTCAACATGTAGCTTATTGATACTGATACGACCCATCCTGATCATGACTGGCATGGATCTTTTTACGAGTTTCCATAAACCTTAACAATTTTTCACTTTTTATATTTAACGGGTGTTTCTAAATTTTAGGGGGAGATTTTTGTGGAAAAATGGATAAAGTTTCCCTTGTTTTTAGATGCTTTCTGATGGCCACATGCCTCAAGATACAAGACCTATATTATTTTTAGATATGACAGATTAAACATCCACATAAGACTATACAAATCTCAAGCTTATACACAAATAAGCAATACAATACATTAATTGTTAGATCAATAACTTTTCTATCTTAAATGTCAATCTTAACTCAAAAGAGACTCCAACTATCAAATCTTTTTTTATCAAGCGGCCTTTGATCTCCATAGAAGCATCAAACATGTAACAAGCTCAAGTCTCAACATGAAAACATTGGAAGTTAAACAAAGTGAGTTACGAGAACTCAGTGAGCATATATCTCCTTTCATTAGATCTTAATTTATTTATATTAGATGGTTTTATGATAGTTAAAAGTTTGATTAAGGAGACAAGTTCAATCTAAACTCCTTGAGTTCCTAATTATGTGAAACCAAGCTTTAAGAGAATCATTCACCTACGCAACTTAAATCTTATATTTTCCAACCTAAATCATAATGATTTCTGTTATTCAATAGCAAGCATTATTGTATTCATATCACACGAACTACCTATTTTGGATAAATATCACAATCATAAATAACTATTAAGGCTCAAACATAAACAGATTATCACAGTCATGTCAGATTATCACAATTATGTCAAACAATGACTTTTATTCATAAACAGAACTCTAATATTATATCACATCACGTATTCATTTATACTAATTATGCATGTATCTATCCCTTGATCTCCTAGTTATTCATATATCATTCTTATATGCTTTATTGAGAATTTTCATCTAACTTTCATATCATCTTTTCATCACAAATCATAACATCTAGTGTCATTGCTTTAGCATAGTTATAATTTTCAATGCCATCCATGGTAAAATGTAATAGATAGTATATACATGAGAGCTTAACTCTCAGATCACATCACACTATCTTTTCTAGGCACAAAAGTGATAAATAGTTTAACCATAATCATTTAGTGATCATTAATAACATTATCATATTTTTGCTATGTACTTTGATCAACTAGCAATCACTTAATAACTAACTACTCTTATACCAAGAAACTGAGTTTATATGTAGATATATAGACATGAATGTGGACATAAAATTTGTATTATCAACAGGAAGAATATAATTCACAATATTTAAGTCATCTTTTTATCAAAATGAAAATAGTGGTGAGATATATACTTACTTAGGTGAGGATATGTTCACTACAAAAGCTTAAAGTAGTTCATTCTTGTCTTCCTCTTACCATCCTAATTCACCATGTATAATATTATAAATACGAGAATACTATCTATTTTCCTTTCTAGACATTATGAATCTAATGAGCATATCATAATATAATAGTATTACCTTTTATTAACCTTTTGTATTCCCTAACATAGGCTTGTGCACTTAAACACTACAATTTAGGACTTTACTTAAATCAACTTCAAATATCACATTATTGACTTTTATATGATAAATATAGTCCAAATACATTAACTTAATATTTTAGAATCCCATTCCATCATTTTTTTAGAGCCCTTATCATAATTTCAATTTCACATAAAATGGATTTTTTTCTAATTTAACATCAAATACTCAACACTAGTAAACTAATGGCATATTTGAATCCTAATACTCCATGTAAATTTTAGTTAGCCTATATTAGTATCTTATAACATAAAAATCATATTTTTATCATGCTTCATCATATTTTACTAATATGTATAAAATAGATATCTTGGATTGATTAACAAAGTAGTATAAAAATTGAAACTTTATGATGTGGATTAACTTACCATCACTAAAGGAAGCTTCCGATAGCCCACTTTCCTAGAAAATGGTAACTTTCATAAAAAATTAAGAAGTCTAACACCTAATTGTTGTCTTCTTTAACTCCGACAGGTTCCTTTATCTTCCATGAGCCATGGTTAGTTGGAACCAAGCTAGGGAAGGAAGGTCAGACTATGCAATGGTTGAAAGATAGCGACGATGGTAGCTTGAGAAAGAAGGAATGAGACTGCTTCTACCCTATTCAATCGCTACTCGTCACTACCTTTTTAGGGTCAATGATTTGCATCAAATAGCAGTAGCAACATCGTGAGGTAAGATAGAGCCAATAAAGGGGGTGGTGTGACGCCAACAACATCGTTGAGGAGAAGAAAAAGGAGAGGTGGTGTGTGGCTGAAAGTTTCCAAAAATAGATAGTGAATAGTGAAAGGAGAGGGAAAATTTAAAAAATAAAGAGAGAAGGAGTGGCGATGAAAGGGAATGAGACATCAATTAAAAATAAAAAAGCATAAAAACCAAAGGAAAGAGGAAAATTTGATCAGCTGTGGGTTTTTTATTTCATGTAATGCGATATACCATAAACCTGTCTTCCTAAATTAATCTCAACTATTTATTTTTATGATAGAGAATCCTAGCCCTTTCATTGCCTTTTTAAAACTTAATTTATAAAACTCCTTAAAATAAATATCTCTACTTTTGAAAGATATTAAAATTATCCTTAACTCATGAGGAATTTCTTATAAAATGATTTTAATTTATGCTTATACTAATAATGACTATAAAAATAATCCCTATAACTAATATTTTTTTCAATTTTCCAAAGCCTTTAATTTGGAAAATAAAAACTTGAATATTAACTAAATAATAAATAATTATTCATAAGTATTGAAATTTATAAAGCTTAAATTTGGGGTTATGACAACTCTAAGGACCACTTTACACCTAGAAATTTCAACACTTTTCTAACTCAATGCAACTTAAATTTGTCATATGAACACCAATTTAGCTCAACCATCAAACACATTCAAGATTATACCATTAAGTTCAATTTATAAATTTAAAGATTATAAGAGTAAATAGATTATCTACTTACCTTAAACTAGGTAAATTAAATAAGATTTGAACTTAAAAGAAGAGATGGAAGTTGGTTCTTATCATCACAAAGTAAATAATGTTTTAAATCTTTAATTCCTCATCTCTAAGCACCTAGGTACCATTCTATCTACTTTAAAATTAAGAACTTGATAAGGTTGTTAATAGATGATGAAGTTAGGAAGTGCACTTGAATTCCTTTGATGATTTGATGATTTTGGCAAGCTTTTAATGAAAATAAGGCTTAAGATTCAATAGAGGAGTGTGAGAAAGAAAACTCTTGACTTATGAAGAAGAAAGGGAAAAAAAAGGGGTAGAGTTGAAATTTTCAGGTATTTAATTCATCTAATGGCATTTTATAGTTTTAAGGAGACTTAGGAGCATTTTAGTAATTTTGCTAGTTGAAAAAGGGATAATTTCAAAAATTATTTTCTTAAATTTTCTCCATATATCATATTTCAATTCTGACTTCACTATAACATAATATTTAATTTAATTACACTTATTTTCACATTAAAGTTTTATTCCAAAACTTTTTTAAATAATAGTATATTTATCGAATTATCATTTTAAGAATTAGAATAAGATTTTATAAATTTAGAAGTGTAACAGTTTCTCCCTTCAAAGATTTCATCCTCGAATTCTCAAGAATTCACTATTTGAAAAGAATAAGATATTCAAGCATTAAGCTTACCAAAGAGATACATATTTATTTTTTCTTATTTTAGCTTCAAACTCCTAAGAAGCTTTTTCTACCTTGTGTCTTTTATGACTAACTTTTATAGAAGGAATGATTTTAGACCTCAATTTGCGAATTTGATGATCTAAGATTCCTAATTAGCTATTTTTCAAAAAATAATTTCAAATCTATTTAAAATGATTCATAATAAATGATATGATAGGATCAAGTATATATTTTCACAACATTGAAATGTAAAACACTAGATGAATAGAATGCAATTCACATGGCAAATCAAGAAGGTAAGCAATAGAACTAACATGTTAAGTAATTAGAAACGAGCCAATGTATTACATTGCTAGTTTTCCTTTTCTACTAAATTATATCACTCTTATTATCGAAGAAACCTTCAAGAACATAAGATCTTTTACTTGAAACTCCAATTCTTTCCTTTTTTTTATTTGTATATAATTTTTTATGATACTAAGCAATTTTCAATCTATCTTGAATGATTTTCACCTTTTCAAATGTATTATACACAAGATTCAGGGTCGAGAAGTTTGGCTTCTCTTAGTTCAAACTATCTTACCAAAGATTTGCAATGTTTACTATACAAGATTTCATATAAAACCATCTTGATGGGAGATTTGTAGCTATTATTATATACAAATTCAATCAAAAGCAATTACTTATCCCTAATTACCCTTAAATTTAATAGCGTACACATGAGCAACTTATCTTCAAGGGATCAACATTACTCACATAGATTGACCATTTATTTGAGGATAAAAGGCTATGCTCAAATGCAATTTAAGTTCCAAAAGCTTGCTAAAAAAATTGCTAAAAATAGGCTTGTAAATTGAGTATTGTGGTCAAATATGATAATAGAAGGGATTCCATGCAAGGGAACTATCTTGTTAAGATATAGATTGACATATTGTGTAGTAGAATAATTAGTCTTGACAAGAATAAGTGAGTTATCTTAGTTAATCTATCAATTATTATCTAAATTAAATCGAATTCTTTTTAGATCTTAGGGAAGGCTAATAAAGAAATTTACAATCACACTTTCCCATTTTTATTCAAGAATTGGAAAAGGTTAGTGTAACCCGAAAAGCTTTTAATGTTTAGCTTTAATTTGCTCATAGATAAGGCATTTTAACATAAAATTAAGTGTATCTCACTTTATTCCTTTCCACTAAAAGTTTTGTTACAAGTCATGATACATTTTGAATACACCTAGTTGCATTGTGTAAGAAGAATTGTGAACTCGATGAAGTAATTCATTGCGTTCACTTGTAGGAATCCAAAGTTAACATTGAAATTGGATTATACCTTGTTCGTGAATTATCAAATATACACTCCTAATATGCCATCGCTTCCTTTTTTAATAATGGATATTGAAGATCTTGCTTTTAGCAATTTCTTGATTCTTTCTCTTAATACTAAGTGTATATCACATGAGGAATGATTACCACTTGATCATTAGCTTGAATATTGACTAAAGTTCCTAGAAACTTCTTGCTTAAAGCATTAACTACAATATTTACCTTTTCCAAATGATAATAAATGATGAAAATCATAATCTTTCACTAAGTTCATCCATTTGCATTGCCTCAAAGTTCTAATCTTTTTAATTGAAAATATATTTTAAGGCTTTTATGATTAGTGTTGTTTTGCAAGATTCACCATATAGATAATGAAGCTAGATTTTCAAAACAAACACAACTATAACCATCTTACGATCATGCATCAAATTTGATTTATAGTTAGTTCAATTGTAGAGATATATACATGATGACATTCCCATTCTCCATCAATACATAACCTAGGCTAATTTTAGAAGCATCACATCGCATAAAAACCCATCAGATCTTGAAGGAAGAGTTAACACTCTAATATTTGTCAAATGAGTTTTAAATTGCTAGAAATTATTTTCACATTTATTAGATCATTCAAATTTCATTCTTTTTAAGTTTTGTTAATGAGAAGATTATTTTAGAGAAATCTTTAATGAATTAATGATAATATTGAATCATCCTAAAGGAACTGTGAATTTTAAAAATAGTGGAAGGTTGAAGGCTAAGTTTGGATTGCTTTTATCTTTTACTGAATCTAACTTAAATATTTTCTTACGAGATTACATGCCTTTTAAACTTCACACTAGAAAGTCTATAATTCACATTTTGAGAACTTTGCAAAGAGTTAATGATTATGAAGGGTTTGCAAGACAATTTGAAGATGTTAGGCTTGTCTTTGTTCATTCTTAGAAAAGATAAGAATATCACTAATAAAAACAACTACAAATTTGTCAAGGAATGGTTTGAAGATTTGTTCATGAGATTAATGAAAGCTGCTAGAGCATTGGTAAGGCCAAAAGCCATAACAAGTGTTACTTAGGATTTTACCTAAAAGGGGGATGAATTGGGTTTTGGAATTTTACTTGAAGTAAAATTAGTTTAAATGAAAAACTTCAGCAATGTAATTTATAGTTGGATATAAAAGAGTAATAATTATTTAAAGTAATAACTAAGATTGAATTAAACAAGTATAACAAATTCATAACTTCAACTAGAAAAATAAAGTATAATATAGATAAATAAAGAGATAAGGATAGAAAGAATCAAACATAATGATTTATAGTGGTTCAGCTTAAAGATCTAATACTCCAAGGAATACATCCACTACCAAGTCCTATCTAACTTAGATTTGAAAATAAAATCCTACTATTTCTTCAAGTTTATAAAGCACTTGATGAAGCCTTGGTATAATTCATCTAGTTTTATGTCAATCCTTCTATGATTCCTCTTTCAAAGACTAGTTTATCAAAACATTCTACACTCTTGAATTTTCTAGGAATTATTGACCTTAAAATATAGCAAATGAGTGTTTTTAAAATTTAAAAATGGCTTATAATCTTTCAAAGTTTGAATATGAAATTGAAAAGCTAAGAAGAGGAATTTTGATCTTGTAAGTTTAATGGATTTGAAAGATATATAAGAAAAGAAATGGGTATTTTCTGCTTATATAATAGTGAAACCTCTTTCTTATATTTTGAAATTGAGTTCAAGGACTTTATATAGGAGTACGAAGATTTTAAAATTCATTACACACTAAAATATAATCATTATGGAGGTGTTAGAGCTCAATGAATCGATTGCATAATTAATTCATTTAGGCCTCACAAAATTTGAAAAACATTTTAGTGAATTAAGTGTGTAATTCGATTCATTCAGACTTTGCATTTTGAAAAATAACTTAATGAATCGATTATGTAATCAATTCACTTTAGAACTCATTTTGGCTCTGGATGCTATAAAATCGATTGTATAATTGATTCTATTAATAAAATTTTTCAAAATGAGAAGTAACTGGATGCCTAGGCCTTATAGTGCATGTAGAATCAATTGTGCAATTGATTCATGCTGATCAAATTTCTCTTTAGAAACTATAGAATTAATTGTGCAATTCAATTCAAGTTAGCCTAAATTACTCTTTAGAAGCTCAAAATCGATTATGGAATCAATTGATTCCCTAAATCTCAATTTTTGATATTGAACATTAAGAAACATAGTATTCTTGCCAAAATTGATTCTAATTTCATCAAAGATTATTTTAACATAAGATTTAGTTTGGAAAATTATTTTTTTATGGATTAATACTTGAACCCACTTAATATAATTTTTCTCTTCTGTAATTGATCCTAAGAAATAAAGTTCTAACAAGGTCTTCAATAGTCTCCAATCTTTACTTTTAGTCCAAAGATAAAGAAGTGTCTTTTCATCAAATGAGAAGGCTAAAATGCATTGTTATCATTAAAATACTTCTAAATGGGGCTAGGTTAACAATCTTCCCTTTTTTGGATGATGACAAACCTTTTTGAAATTTAACTAAGTTTAAATTTTGGCTCTACTTACTAAGACACTTTCCTTTAAAATTTGCATGTTATTTCATAGGTATAACTTTTAATTTCAAATATCATCACATTTCCCTCCCTTTTTTAACATTAATCAAATGAAGGACATTCATAAATGAAAGTAATATAATGATTATATCCATAAATGAGAAATATTAATAAATATTTAGCAAACTAAAATTATTCGTAAATAAAAGCAAAGCACTTTGTAAAGTGCAACGTAAAATAAGCAAGTTCTAAAAGGATAAAATGAGGCTAAGGGGATAAATATATCTAATCATCTATCATATTTTTTGAGCTATCTTTAGGACTATCCTCTTCTAAATCAACTGCCTCACTAGTTACCTTCTTCTTCTTCAAATTTTTCTTTAAATGCAATGGCTTTTTACTTCCCTTTGCATCATCTTTCTACTTGAGGAGAATTTTCCTCTTCAAAATTGTCTTCCTTGTCTTCAACAACATTAAGCTTTCCTTTTGGATTTTTGAGTTAGATCTTAATATATGATTTCAAATCCTTCTGAGTCTTTTGATGTAAGGTAGTGATGTAGTCTTATAAAGCTTTCATATCAAACTCTTCTACAATATCTCCCATTTCAATAAAGCTCTATAAACCTTTAATTTTGAAAAAGGACATTTGTTTCATGTTCTTCACCTTCATTCTTTTAGATTCCTTGAATTTTTCAACTTGGCTTCCTTGTTAACCTTAATACCATAATTTTTAAAAAGTTCTATGAGGATCATGCTATAAAGTAGAAAATCTTTATTAGTATAAAAAATGTATATGAAGGAGAATGTGGTAAGGAAAATTTATAAGAACATTTTGCCTGATAGCCCATATTATGGACAATTCATGATCTTCTACCTGGGTAAAATTGTATTGCTTCAAGAGGATAACCTTAGTAATGGTATAGTGTAATATTCGATCCTCCATAGATAACCTAGTGATGAAAAAGCTTGTTCTTATTGAATTTTGGCCAAGAATAGGGCTAAAATAGTCTAATTGCTACAATCTTTAAGTAATCGACATTGTTACCTAGCACTAGTTTATAGTTTATTAAGATCCATGTTAAATACTACAGCTAATTCAAGAATGTTCCAAAAAAGCATTTACGTTTCACTATAGCAATCAATTCAGTAAGGCTTTTTTTACCATTCTTTTTTAGATTTGTATAAAATTGATGAACAAGATTAGGGTATATATCAGCAAAGTATCCAGTAAACTTCAATAAATTCAAATTCTTTAACAAGTGATACATTTCCAAATTTTCATTCTTTAAGAATTTAATGTCCTAATAATTTTTAGGTTCAATTTCCCTTACCATGCATCCTATGAATTTTTCAAAGGCAATTACCTTAGAATAATAAACCTTTTTAAGGATTGTATTAGCAAAAGGAAAGTTATAATGACGATCCTGAAGCTTTGAACTTTCCTTTGCTTAAATCAGTACAATGTTTTTAGGAGCCATGCTTTTTTTTACCTATAAAATTATAGATGATGGAAGTTTCATAGGTAAATATTTGTGTAAGGTGATAAATATGGTGCTATGAAGAGGTTTGGAGAGAGGTTTTGAATTTTTGAAAAAATTAATGGAGTTTAAGGAATGATTATGGTAAATCTTGATTTTAGATAATGGAGAGGGTTTTGATCTATTAACATATGATAAAAGCAATGGAAGATTAGTTTATTGGTTAACATTGATGGATTTTAATGAAAAAAAATAAGGACATGGGAAGATTTGGAGTAAAGTATGAAACATGTAGTTTAGTTTCAATGAAATAAAGGATACAAGTATGGGATTCAAGATCACTCAGTGCTTATATAGGTGCTACATGGAATTGATTGCACAATCAATTCATGTATGATCATATTCATGTATGAATCAATTGCACACTTCGAGTCACAATATAGAAGTTTAAAATTTTGGATTTCCCTCCATATGATTGGAATTGATTGTATAATTAATTCTTAGCTTTTAGAAGCTAATACTGCCTCTTAGAATTGAGTGCACACTCAATTCTAATAGTAAATTGATCGAGCACTTGATTCTAAGCTTTTTAAAAAGCCATATTGCATACTAAATTGATTGAGCCACTTAATTCTGACCATTTAGAAGACTATAAACTTGACATTCCCTAATTCTAACTGATCCATACTAGAGACCTTTGAGATTGTAACTATTTAAGATCATTCTTTATGCTTTGAATGCTAAATTTTTTAAGGAACATCACTTATAAAAAAAATTTTAAGGATATTTCTGATGCTAAAGTCATTAAATTAGGTCTTTGATAAAATAAAGGAAGTAAGGAAAGCTCACTTAGAATTTAGAGTAGCACTGAGATTGATGGAGAAGTCATTTTTCAAGAATATTTAGCATCCTAATTCTCTTCTAATAAAATTGAAATGATCTTTACTAAGTGGTTTAGTTGAGGTGCCTACAAGATGAAAATCAATTTGGATAAATTCAATGTGATATCTTCCATTTAAACTATGATCATGTATAAAATGATGCCTTATCTTAATATATTTTGATTTAGAGTACATGATAAGATTCTTGAGATTAATGGCACTAGTACCAGTCACATTTAATAGCAATATTTTCAAATTTCAAACCTAAAATTTGATAATTATTACTTCATTTATAGAAGTTATGTGCAAAAATTATTAGTAGCTATATATTCTGCTTCTACAGTAGATAAGGCCACACTATTTTGCTTTTTGCTTGTGTTATGAGACAATTGAGTGTCCAAGAAACTTGACAAGTCCCTACTAGTACTCTTCCTATCTGATCTGCTACTAGCAAAGCCACTATTAGAATGACTTATCAAGAAATTTAATCTTTCTTTAGGATAGCATATAACCTAAAATGAGGTATGCTTACAAGATACCTTAGAATTCTTTTTACTAATAGTTAGACTGTAATTCTTTTAAATTTACTTGAAATCCTATGCACATACACATGTTAAACAATGATACTAGGTTTACTAGTAGTAAGATAGAGTAAAAAGCTTATCATGCCTCTATACATGATAACATCTACCTATTGACCTTTTTCATTCAAGTCTAACTTTGTCACAATATTTATAAGGGGTAAAGCAAGGTTTTTCCTTAGTCATCTTGTATTTATTGATTAACTTTTTTATATGCTTTGTTTGACTTATGAAAATTCCATCACTTGATTATTTAATTTGTAAACCAAGGAAGTAGTTCAACTCTCCCGCAAATATCTCAAACTCACCTTGCATCAGTTTGGCAAACTCTTTATACATAGAATCATTAGTAGCTCCAAATATGATATCATCAATATATATTTACATAATAAGGATATAATTAAGATTATGCTTTATAAACAAAGTTATGTTAACTTTTCCTTATAAAAGATTTTTTTCCATTAAAAATTTACTTAGTCTTTCATACCAATCTCTAGGTGCTTGTTTAATACTATAAAGTGCTTTTTTTAATTTAAATACATGATTAGGAAAGAAGTGAGTTTCAAAATCTAAAGGTTGCTCAGCTATACACTTCTTCCATAATTATACTATTTAAAAATGCATTTTTAACATCTATTTGATAAAGTATAAATCCTTTCATGCAAGCATATGCCAACAATATTCCTAACTAGTTTCTAATCTAGCTATTGGTGCATAAATTTGATCATAATTAATACCTTCCTCTTAGTTGTAACCTTTTACAATCAATCTGGCCTTATTTCAAAGTATGACACCATTTTTATCATGTTTATTTCTAAAAACCCATTTGGTACCAATAATTGGATAATTATTAGGTTTTAGCACAAGTTCCCAAACTTCATTTCTTTCAAACTAATTTAACTTTTCTTGCATGGCTAAGATCCAATGTTCATCAATCATTGCTTCATTAATATTTTTAGGTTTAAATTAAGATAAGATTACTAAGTGATCATAAATGTTTTTAAGAGAATTTCTAGTTACCCTTTTAGATATATCTTGAATAACTAGATCAATGGGATAACTCCTCACGATCTTTCATTCTCTTTGAGATCTATGACTTTGCTCTTTATATTCATTGAATATAGGAATGATTAATTTTTTTATATTTTTCATCATTTTCTTGAGCCTTTATCTCCTCATTTTGATCATTTGGATTCTTTTAGATAATCTATGTATCTACTTCGCTCTTTATCTTCATTTGATACCTTTCTCATAGTACCAGAAGATTCATCAAATACCATAGGGATGGATTCTTTAAAGTTCTTTTGTTGTAAACTTTGTAGGCTTTGGTATTATAAGGATATCTCATGAAAATGGTTTCATCAGATTTGACATCAAACTTTCCAAGACTATCTTTGCCATTATTGTGCACAAAGTATTTACACCTAAAGACACAAAAATATCATATATTTAGCTTTCTTTCTTTATATAATTCATAAGGGGTTTTTCTTTGAAATTGGCCTTATTAAGGCTTTATTCACTACATAACAAGTGGTGCTAACCACTTCTGCCTAAAAAGACTTAGGAAAAGAGTTAACATTTAGTAAAGTCCTTGCCATCTTTTTTAGATCTATTTTTCCTTTTAACAACTTCATTTTGTTAAAATCTTCCAAGAGATGAAAAGTTATGCTTAATGCCATTATCATCACAATAGTAAGCAAAATCTTGATTTTCAAATTCTCCATCATGATCATTTCCAATACTTACTATAGATATTCTTTTTTTTATTTTGAATAAATTTTGCAAGCTTTTTAAAGGCTTCAAAAACCCTATTTTTGGTAAGGAGGAATAATGTCCATGTAAATTTAGAATAATAATTAATAATTATAGGTATATAGAAATTTTCTCTATAACTTTTAATTCTTGAAGGACTAATCAAATCCGTATGGAGAAATTGAAGTAGTTTAAATGAATAAATAATATTTTTAGGTTTAAAAGATATTTTTACTTGTTTTCCTTTTTGGCAACTATCATAAATTTTATCTTTGATAAGTTTGAGCTTGAGAAATCCATCAACTAATTTATTCTTAGAAAGTTTTTCAATGAGATCCATGCTTGCATAAGCAAGCCTTTTATGTCACAAATCCAAGAATCCCCATTTAAACTAACTAAGCATTTAGAATCCAAATTTAGCTCGTTATTAACATCTGTCATGTAGATATTGTTCTATCTTTTACTAACTAACTTAATTTGCTTATCATGTAGGTTTTCAACAATGCAACAAGTGGAATCAATGGTATCTTTGTTTCCTTTATCATAAAATTGACTAATACTAAGCAAATTATATTTAAGCTCTTTCATATATAAAACATCTTTAACTATAGAATTTAGCATTCTTATCAAACAATGACATTTCTTTCTTCTTTAAGTGTCAAGGAGAAAATTTTTAATTTATGTTTGGTCATATGCCTTAAGAAACCACCATCCAAGTACTACATGTCACTTTAGGATGTTATGCAAACCTATAAAAGAAATATCAATTTTTAAATTTTAGGTGTCCTAAATAACTTTGGGTTCATTGTATTAGTAGCCTACATATGTTCCTTTTGGAATCCTAAATTTTCTTTACTCTAATATAAGAGTTTCTCTTGTGTGTATAAAAATAAATTCCATGTCCTTTTTCACCATAATAGAAATAAGTTATTTTAGGTTACCTTTTTATGGTCTTTTTTACAAAGAAGTTTTTATAAAAGCAGTTTTTCTTGCTTGGTGTATAATTAGGACCTTCTTTGTTAAAGCTTATTCTTTGAAGTGTCTTTTCCTTTTGTAAATATCTTAAGTGTTTTAATTAAATCATTAAGTTTTTGCTTGAGATTTTCACGTGAGGTATAATTCTGTATGATTTTCTTAAGGTTGTTTATTTCTTAAATTAACTCTTCATTTTCCTTTTTTAGGCGCTCAATGTTTTCTTCCAAAGAAGAAATCACTTTTATTGAAAGTTTAATATTTTTGTTAGCCTTAAGTAAATCAACATTAAGATTAGAAACCACATAGTCAAATCTATCGTTAGGGTTAGAGGTAGATACCTTATCTCCATCTTGGTCTTTAATGGTCATTAAGTAGAGAAGTGCTTCCTCATCTTTATCATTTCTTCCACAGAAGTCATCATCATTATTATCTCCTTAGGTTATTAAATGGGTTTTCTTATGAGAACTTTTATTTTTCTTCTTTCTGTACTGCAATTATTTCTTCAAGTATATAAGGTAATTATTAAATTTGATATGAACTAACCTTTTGCATTTATAATAAGTTGGAGTGCTTACTTACTTTCTTCTCCTTTGGTTATGAGTTTTTCCACATGGCCATCAATTCTTTTAAATGCCCTTTGATATCTCTTTGTAAGAAGAGCCAAGTTATCTTCAAATGATACATCAAGTATATCATCTTGTCTATCTTCATCAATCCTATCTTCATCAACATTTGCTTTTACTTTTAAAGCTAGAGATTTTTTCTTTCTTTCATTATTATTTGCATATCTTTTGAGCTCTAATTCATGTTTTTCCAAGTTATCAAATAAGTCTTGCAGAGTTAATATCTTGATTTTTATGGCTTCCTTAATAGTAGTGATTTTTATTACCATTTAATCATCAATGATCTAAGCATTTTGTGAACTAGTTCATCATCCATAAGATTTTTTTTGTTAACAAGAGTTATGAATCTTTATATTATATCTTTAATGGATTCTCCATTATTCATTCTAAATAATTCATATTGATAAACAAGCATATACATTTTGCTTTCTTTAACTTGTATAGTTCCTATATGAGCTACTTAAGAGCATCCTACATTTCTTTAGCTATCAAACAATTTGAAACTCTCACGTATTCATTTGGCCACAAGGAATTTGATAGAATCTACTTAACCTTAGAATGAATTTAATATTTTCTTTTATCATCTTCACTCCACTTAGCCTTTGATTTTAAAAAATTAATATTATTTTTCTTTCTTAGTTATAGATTACATCCGTTCTTAATCAATTCCCATATGTCAATATTAGTGGCTTATATGAAATCTTTCATCTTTTGTTTCCAATATAAATAATGTTATCTATTAAAAATTAGAGGTTTATTTAATAAAGGACATTTAGGTAAAATACTAAAACTATTCACATCTATAAGATCTTTTAAGATCATGAGATCTTATCCTAGAGCCAAGCTTGAATACTAAATGTTACTCAAAATTTTACCCAAAAAGGGAATGAATTGGGTTTTGAAATTTTACTCAGATTGAAATTAGTTTAAATGAAAACTTGAATAATCAATTTATAGTTAGATACTAGAGACTAATGATTATTTAAAGTAGTGATCAAGATTTAATTAAACAAGTATAACAAAGTCACAACTTCAACTAAAAAAATAGAGAAATAAGGATAGAGAGAATTAAACATAATTATTTATAATGGTTCGACTTTAAAGATCTAACACTCCAAGGAGTACATCTACTACCAAACCTATCTAAATCAGATTTGAAAATAAAATCTACTATGTTTTCAAGTTTATAAAGGCATTTGAAAAAGTCTTAATATAATCCTCTAGTTTTATCCAATCCTTTTAAGATTCCTTTATCAAAGACTAATCTAGAAAGAGATTCCATACTCTTGAATATCCTAGGGATACCTCAATCTAAAACATAGCAAATAAGTATTTTTGAAATTTGAAAATAGGCTCAAAAACTCTCAAAGTTTGAATATACAATGAAAAGCTAAGAAAAGGAATTTTGATCTTGTAGATTCAGAGGATTGAAAGGAATATGAGAAAAAAATGAGTATCTTATGTCTATGTAATAGTAAAAGCCCTTTCTTATGTTTTGAAAGTCAAATTTAATAATTTATATAGAAGTTGGAAGGTTTAAAAACATATTACACACAAAATATAACCTTTATGGAGATGTCAGAGCTCGATGAATCAATTGCATAATCGATTTATTCAGGCTTCACAAAATTTAAAAACATCTTGGTGAATCAAATGTGCAATCAATTCATCTAGTTATGCATTTTGAAAAATCACCTAGTGAATCGATTGTGCAATGCATTCACCTGAAACTTATTTTGACTCTAGATGTATATAATCAATTTTACAATCAATTTTGCTAGGAAAATTTTTCAAAATGAGAAGCAGGGGATGCTAGGCCATGTGGTGCATGTAGAATTGATTGTGCAATCAATCCATGCTAGTTACATTTCTCTCTAAAAGCTCAAAATTGATTATGCAATCAATTCATGCTAGGTGAAATAGCTTTCTGGAAGATTTTCAGAATTAATTATGCAATCCATATTTCCCGTGAATTTCAAATTTTTCATATTGAACATTAAGAAACATAGTATTTTTCCCAAAATTGATTTTAATTTCATTAAAGATTATTATAACATAAGAATTAATTTGGAAAAATGTTTTTTTATGGATTAACACTTGAAACCACTTAATTTAATTTTCCTTTTTTGTAATTGATCCTTAGAAATAAAGTTCTAACAAAGTGTTCAATAATCTTCAATCTTTAGCTTTGGTCCAAAGATAAACGTGTCTTTCCATCAAACTTTAAAAAGTTAAAATGTATTGTTATCATTCAAACATTTCTAAATAAGGCTAAAGTTAACAACAAGAAACTTATAGTGATTATATTGAGTTTTGAAAACTATTTTGGGAATATCTTCTTTCCAAGTTTTCAACTAATGGTAACCAGAATGCAAATCAATATTGAAAAAACACTTGGCACCTTGCAATTAATCAAATAAGTCATCCGTTCAAGGCAAAGGATATTTGGATATTTATTTTTTATGGTAATTTTATTTAGTTAAGAATAATCAATACAAAGATGCAAGTTTCCATCCTTTTTCTTCATAAATAGAATTAGAACACCTTTAAAAGGCAAACTAGGATGGATAAAATTTTTATTAATTAACTCTTATAATTATGTCTTTAACTCTTTCAATTCAACTGGAGTCATTCGATACGGAGGAATAGAGATAAGATCAATACTAGGAGCAACTTCAATCTAAATTCAATTTCATGATCTAAAGGTAAACTGGGAAGTTCTTTTGGGATTACATTACTAAATTAATAAATAAAAAGGACATTTTTTATTTCAAGAGAAGGATAGCTGAGGATATTAGATAATAGCAAGATAAATGAAACATCTACTATAAATAAGCTTTTGAGATTTAATGCAGGAAATGAATTCCAATGATGCTAAAATTCCCTTTTGAAAAATAATAGGAAGGATTCCTTATATAGCAAAATATTTTATTTTATTAAAATAACCCATCTAAGCTTGATATTTTGAGAACCAATCCATTCTTAGGATGATATCATAATATACCATTTCTAAAAGAATTAAATTTACATGCATAATTTAATTATGGATACAGATAAGATAGTTTTATATAAACTAGGTAACAACCAAAGTCCTAGTCACCAATGTTGATACAAATAAGGAGTTTGATAATCTATTAAGAGGCTTATTAAAAAATGTTACAAATTTCATAAAAATAAAAGAATATGTTAGCTATTGGATATAATAATATATAAGCAAAAAAGGTTTCAATAGAAATAGAACTTATGATGATCACATTAAAGGCTTATACCTCTTAGATGGGTTAAAGTACTTTTGTTTGGTTCCCTAACTACTCTTCCCTCTAGCAGCACTACTACCACTAGGGCTATGATACATTTAAGATTTATAAGTCATTGGCTATTTTATTAGTAGATTTTGCAAACGAGTAAGATAGTTACACATTGAAACTTGAAAGGTTACTCAGATAATCCTTTCATTTACAACCTTCATTAACCATATCAAAAGTAAATTATATTTATCATATTGCATGAACCAAAATAGTATGTTACCATACTAAACACATTTAGGTAGTTCCTTATAGAAATTACTTCTATTTTAAGATATTCCCTTACCAAAGTTAGCAAGAGCACTTGGTAATGATGAATAGGATGAAAAGTAAGCCTTGATCCCTTCCTCTAAAAGATGTATTGAAGGAACTTTTAGGATGAAAAGCTAAAACCAATTGGCTTCTATCAATTTGAGAAGGGTAAGGATTGAGGCATTCCTTTCAACATCAGATGGATGACTAGGCTTTTTAAACCTACTAGTGTCTATTATTGGATTGCACTCTCCTTTCTTCTTGATCTTTAAACATATACTCTACTTCTAATGCTTAATCAATGATGTCTTGAAAAATGGTGTCTTTTAGTAACATGTGTGACATTGAAGAAATGATCATAGAGGCTATGAGCAAACCTCTATACTTTCATCCTTTCATTAGGTATTAGATATCCTACATAATAAGATAGATAAAGAAATTGAGCCACTATATTTGTTCATAAACATAAAACCTTATTTTAGAATTTTTCAAACTCATGAATTTTAGCTTCACAAAAATTAGGAGGAAAAAATTGGTCAAGGAATAATTGATGAAAGGTTAGCATTGTCAAAGGTGGCTAAAGATGGATCTTTATTTTTAATTGTATTGATAAACCTAGAAATGGGCTACTTTCCTCAAGTCAATAATCGACTAATTTTAATCAATATAGGAATTATAACAACTTAACATTTTTATATGATGCTTAATTTTAAGCCAAAAATTGGTAGATATCAAGATGAAAATTAGGTTTATTGAAATTATGATGCTTCAGCTTACTAAAGGCATTAGTAATAGAAAGTTTATTGGTGAAGGTTTCCTTTGGTGAGGTTAATTCTTTCTCTTTTTGGTAATTAGAGACTCGATGTTCCTAATTTTAATGTTATTCCCACCTTTTTTCTTGGTTAAGGACCTAAGCCATATCAAACGATAATTGTTGGCAAAAAGTGGTAGTCCATGGAAGTATGTTTTGATTATTTTCCCTTGTAAGTACTATTATAAGCTTGTGACCCTTTGGAAAATTTTCTATCTTTTAGAATGCTAGCTTATTGAGTACTTGATTTTATTAAAAGATATATTACAGGTGGCAATTAGATGAGTTAGTCGATTAAAAGGGCCCAAACTAATCCAATTGCCCTAATCTATTTAATATAATATCAAGCTTTAATCTATTCAAATATTAAGCTGAAAATAGACAAAACCAATCGATATTAATTTTGGATTATTTTAATCGAATTTGAATAGGTATAAAAGGTAAATTCATATTAGGGAACATTCTTTGTCCTTTTCTCATGGTAGGCTACAATACCCAAAAAAGATAGTCAGATGAGTTCATAAGTAGGAATTGGTGAGAAAGGGGAAAGAGAGAGAGAGAAGGCTTTCAAATAAAATTTTCATGTCTTTAAAAATCATAAAATCAGTGCAACCATATATGTAGGATCTAAGATATGGATAATAGGAAATGGATAGAATTTTCAAGGAAGGCCAATAATAGGTAACCTTGAGAGGAAAAGTAGAAATGGAGTTACATGAAAATGAACCTTTAGGAAAGTCAAAGGCAATAATATAATAGAAAGAACTAGTAAGTATAGAAGTAAGCATGGTTATTAGTTATAAATACTTGAGCAAATAGGACAAATAGTGATGCTGCATGGACAATGAAGAATCCTTGGTGAGCTTTGCTAAGGCTTTTTTTATTGATAAAGATTAGGGGAAAATGACTTACTATAAGAAGTCAATTTGCCAATGATTAAATGAGTTTCCTCTTATGAACTAATATGACATAATTTTATATCTTATTTGATCGGCCTTGGGATGAACCAATTAAGGCTTCTAGAGTCCACCATCAACCATAATCATTCAATGTGTCACCTTCAACACTCCTTTTCACTTGAATAATTAGGAAACCTATAATTGACTAAATTTTTTTATTAATTTTGGGTGAGTATTTTTGGATGATAGTAAAATGAACACCCCCAAGCTATATTAAGAAGAAGTTTAATTGTTTAGTTTCATAGCAAATCTTCTTGCATATAGTTATTTCAACAGCTATCTAATAAAAAACTTTTTTAGGGTATATCAAAATGCTATTAGGGGTAGTGTTCCTAGGCATGCATATATTACTAATACAGTTTCAACTAACACCTAATCAAGTAGCCAAACTCAAATCCTACTCATCCTATCCTAGCCTATTTCCTTACTTAATTTCTAGAACTAGGCACTCTAATACTAACTTTGTCATAATTTGCCTAACCATGAATGGCATGGTTCCCGTTATTGATAGCTACTAGCCTATCTTAATCCTATTTTGGTGTCATCATATAATAGCAATTATGTTGACTATAGAAGTAATTATTTATTTGAATACTAATGCATTCATTTATTCAAAATATTATTTACATTAAAGTTCAATTAGCACGCACTTAACTATTTACAAGATTGTGCCCCTAAAGACCCTCACTAGCATTTATAATATTTTTTCTCTATTATGTAACTATGGTTGCTCTTGACATCACATAATTCCTAGATGGTTGGTGTGGTTGCGGAGCTTTATCCTAATCACCTTGAAGACATTTTAAAAGGAAATAATAAGCCTCGAAGTTCTAATAAGAAGAAAATTTAATTAATAAGTACATGCTTCAATTTATAATTCACATCACCTAATTATCACATGAAATTAAGCAAGAATGTCACAATCAAATACCAAGTAAAGCGTATAGTATACAAACAATCACAATATATCCCAACTTATGCCTTCCAAAATATCAATCATAATCCTAACCTTGTCCCTCCAAGTATTTTATCAGTCATAATCCTAACCTTATCTCTCTTGGTATTCCACCAATCATATTTAATTATTGGGATTTGGCATAATTCAAATTAACCATTCAATTCATTAACTCAATTTCACTATTTAATCACCTATAAGATCATATTTATTTAGGTATACAATCCAACCATGAATTCATATATTATATTGCATTTGTACATCTATAGATATATTAATCAATCATAAAATAACTATGAGTAGACAAGTTCTTAAGTCATACAAGTATAATCCATACTTTTATCCCTATGCAATATATTTGCATCTTAAATCGTTATTTCAATTTCACAATTATTCAACATCATATTTTATTCATTTACAATTTTATCACAACTCAATTATTATTAAATGTGACAAAATCAATCAAAGAATTATAACCTATATCTAGTTCATGGTTTAGACAATTTTAATGTATGCATGTCATTATAACTCACTTATATCCAAACAACTTTAGCATATTGATGTCTTATTAGTCATTAGACTCTCTTAATTTAAATGCTTGAAGTTTGGATAAAAAAGCAATGGGCTACATGAGTACATCTTTCAAGTACTAGCCATTTTGATGCCAATACTTGAGTACCTTACTTGAGTATTTGAAGGCAATAAATTTGGCGCCTTTAGCATTCAAGTATAATACTTGGTTACTACATCTTGCTGTCTTTTCACTATACAGTACTCAAGTACTAGACTTGAGTACACATTTGGATTTTTCAAAAATTCAACTCAAGATGCAGAAAAAGCTAGCCATACTACACCTAATTCAACATGTAGCTTGTCAATACTCTGAAGGCCACTTTATACCTAGAGATTCAACACTTTTCCAAATGAATACAACTCAAAATTTTCATATAAACACCAATTTAGCTAAAACATTAAACACATTCAAGATTATACCACTAAGTTCAATTCATAAATTTAAAGATTATAAGAATAAGTAGATTATATACTTACCTTTAACTAGGTGAATTGAATAGGATTCAAACTCAAAATAAGAAATGGAGCTAGTTTTTATCATCAAAAAACAAATAAAGTTTTAATCCCTGATTCCTCATCACTAAGCCCTTAAGTTCCATTCTATTTACTTTAAAATGAGGGATTTGATAAGGTTACCTTCAATAGATGATGAAGTTAGGAAGTCTCCATGAATCTCTTTGATGATTTTGGCAAGCTTATGATGAAGATATCGTTTAGGATCAATGAAGGAGTATGATAAAGAAGATTCTCGACTGGTAAAGAATAGAAGGGGAAAAAGGGCAAAGTTAGGGCTTTTAGGTATTTAATTCATCTAATGGCATTTTGTAGTTTTATGGAGACTCGAGTGCTTTTTAATAATTTTGCTAAATGAATAAGGATAATTTCAAAAACTATTTCATTAAATTTCCTCCATACATTCTATTTCAATTATAGCTTCACACAATATAATATTTAATTTAATTATACCTATTTTCATATTAAAGTTTTATTTCTCACAATTAAATACATACCCTAAACATTTTCATAACTTTCCAAATTATCAATATATTTAGCAAATTATTATTTTAAGAATTAGAATAGGATTTTATAAATTTAGGGGTGTAACACTAAATAATGCAAACAATCCTTCAATTGGCTTAGTTGGTAACGTTTGTTGTTTTCAATCACCCATGTCTTAGATTTAACCACCCATGCCTTAGATTCGATTTCCATTGGCAATGATCTCAAATGGTTAGACGATTTGCAAGTACCACTGTAAACCCTTAAAGAGGTTTATGGCATACCCTAACCTTGGAGTGAATTGAGCAACCTATTCTAATCCTAAACTTTCTATCACAATAAAATTAATAATACAAAATTTCTTTTAATAAAATTATTTTCTAAAGAATCTAATTTAGAGTCTCTAAAAATAATAAACAGAACCTAGGAAATATTTTCTAAAGAATCTAATTTAGAGTCATTAAAAATGAAAAACAAAACTTCCCTAGAAAGCCATATGGATTGTCCTCCAGCTTCAATATTTTAGAACTTCAAATGAGGCGAGTAGAGCATACTCTCTCTGTTAGCACCTCAAGATTACAGGTGTGGAGACAAGTGGAGTACACTCTCTTTGTCAAGAAAAGATGTAATTCTTAAATACACAATTATTTCAAAACATTATTCGCTCCGATCCTTTGATCTTTCTTTTTGAGCTTCAGGGTTTTAATATGACATCTATTTTCTAAAATAATTTTCATTTACAATTTTCCCACGCCAAGTGTTAGGTCTTTCGCCATTCTAATTCCATCCGTTATATTTAGAATGTTTTCTAAATTTGTTCTATAAAGTCATCTGTCTAATCAATTTATAATTTTTATTTTTAAAAAATTGTACGCAACAATTTATTTATATTCATAATATTATTATTATCACCCATGCATACAGTCGATATCGACTTCGCCGATAGGAAGAAAACTAGAGGACTGCTACCGACATTGGTTCCTACCGTAGACCCTTTCTTAGGGGTGAATTGCCTGGAGTGGAGATAATTTTGGGTGACACAAGCAAGTTTGATGCTGCAACAACTCCAAAATCTGAGCATGATGATAAGAAGAGTCGGAACTGTACAAGCCAGAAGTTTCAACTTGGGATGTATTTCGTAGACCGGGTGATATTTCAAAAATTGTGTGTGTAATGACACTGCTAATATTTTCTTTAGTATGTTGCAAGATTCTAAACTCTAAATACTTAATAGAATAATTAGAATTTTATGAGATTTTTTTGAATTTTTCTAAATTTTTACTTTATTTATACTTATTATTTAATAGAGTTTATTCTAATATTTTTTATCAAAAAGAAATCTCATTATATATTTGAGAATCGAATAAGGTAGACAATAATTACATACCATATTTGTCTTTGATAGATTCTTAGCATTTTGTGCTCAAATATATTTTCAATGAAAATTGATAATTATCACAATAAGTTAAATATCTGCCAATTTCTTACCCGTTTATATATATATATATATATATATATATATATTCCCATTTTTAATTTTTAATAATAACTATTGTTGTTAATTGATTTCACAAATATTTATAATTATATACTAATTATGACCATTAATATAATTACTATTTTTCATTAATTTTACAATTATAACTATTGACCATTTAAATTATCTTTCACTACTTAACAATTTAATGATATTGACTCTGATACCTAGAGATTTTTCACTACCCATTCAATAATTGAAAATTTTTTAGACCAACTTTCGGCATTTTTTTATTCAAATATCTTTCAATAATGATTATTAACCAACACATTAAATCAAATATTTCTCAATTTCTTTTCTATTTTTGTCATATTCTCGAATTTTAATTATAATTATTGTTTATCATTAATTTCAAAAATACTTGGTATTGTGTAATAATATTGAGAATATGATTATTATTATTATTATTAGGCATTAATTTCATAATTATAATTACCACTAACCATTAATATTTTTGAATTAATTTCTTATTTAGATGCTGATTGAAAGAATTGGAATAATTAATATGCTCTAAAGAGATTTTATTTTTTTTATTTTTCATTTTCAATACTTAATTGATTTAATGGAGTTGACATTGATATATTTTATTAATATATTATTTATTATGTATTTAATTTAAATAAATTATTTTGACCATTTTCGTATGAATTTGATGCATTTAATTTGAATCAATTACTAGTTTTTCATTGAAATTTTAAAGAAAATTTAATCATTAATATACAATTAATTTAATTTTTATTAATTTTTTGTATGTATTTAATTTAAATTTAAAGAATCTTATAATTATTTAGGCCTACTTTTAATATGCATATTTGTATGCAATCAATATAAATTTCAAAACTCCCATACTTAAGTAGGATGGTTTTTACGGTGCATTTTTTATTAATTTAATTTAAATTAATCACTATTTTTAAAAATAACATTTTCATATAAGAATTTAATCTTTAAAATTCATTTAATTTAATTTTTTATTTAAAATATCTATATGATCTAGCACAAATCCGTGCGAACGCAAGAGTAAATAATAAAGTAACATATGGATCATTCTCAAGTATAAGCGCTTAATGCAAAAGGGCAAGCATAATACACTTTCTCAATTAAGGCAATAGTGAGAAATACACGGCCTTACACATTAATTTTCCAACTAAAATATTATCCATATTGACTGTTAATTAATTGGTTACGTTACTTTTTCAATGATTCTACTTCTTTTAACTTTCAATAATACTCTTAATTCTTTCAATTAACCATTATCAAAGGAATTGTGTTTTCACAATAATCTCTCAGTTAGTTATTATAATGAAATTGTGCTTTCATAATTGTAATGTCCCGAATTTTTAATTCTATTATTTGAATTTCTAAATTCTGAGGCTGTAGAAACGAAGAGCATGATTGAATTAGCTTAGTGGGTGAATCTTAAGTTGAAAGGAATTAAGTGTAAGGGTAAACGAAATTTTTGAAGGAAAAAGGATAGTAGGGAAAAGAATTTATTTTCATAAGCAGTATAAATGATCAGAGGAGGTTATAAAACCCTAAAAGGGGAAGTGGTCTAAGTCTGACAGTGTAAGGAATTTTAAACAGACAGAAACCCTATGGACTAAATTGCAAAAGTGCAGAATCGGGTGTGGTTAAAGTGTAAATAATTAAGGATTTGGGATTTAATATAAATAACCAAGAATTTTAGGGTGTGATATGTGATTTTAATTAGTGTGACCAATAGATTCATGACAAGTGTCATTGTTAGAAAAATAATGGCAAGAATAGCCTTCATAATTGGTGAAAAAGGACTAAAATACCCTTGGAAATCTCAAAAAGGACCAAAATGCCCCTAGAAGCTTCATGAAAACCCTACCTTCTTCTCTATTTCTCCAAAAGCTGCATAAATTCTCCATGAAAGCTGCAAAAACGTGCAAGAGAGAGAAGGAAGAGAGAGAAATCTTCTTTTGAGTTTTTCACTTAAAAATAGTGAGATTTAAGCTTAGTGGTAGAAGGGAAAGTTGCTCTTCTCATCAAGCTCTATCCATTGGTGTGTTTAGATTGAAGAAAAGCTTAAGTTTGATTAAGTTTGGGGAGCTCTAAGTGAGGATTTTCAAGTTGCAGCAAGAGGTAAAATTGTTCTCCTCTAAAAGCTCTTTATTGTGCTCTTTTTAGTTTCTTGAAATTTTGATGTTGGAGTGGTCAAAGGTAGTTGATCATGGAGTTTAGGATGATTTGAGCATGTCTAATGGTGTTTTAGATGTTGTTATGTTGATTTATGGCTTTGGTTTGGTGTAAAAATAGCAAGAAATCATGATGTACACACTTGGGTTTTAGAGGCATAATGGTGCATGTGTGGTATTGGCATGATTTGTTTGGAATTTGGTTAAATTGATAAAATTAGGATGATTCTTATGAGTTATGAAGCCTATGGAAGATGAATTTTGAGTTATAAAAGTGTGTATGAAACTTCCCTTTTGAGAAGCCAAGGGGAAAAGGAGGTTTAGCCATGTAAATTGTATTTTTGGAAGATCAGTAATGTACATGGGGTAGAACACGGCCCATGTTGAACCCCGTGTTCTTCTACGAAGGCTGATCAGTAATGTACATGGGGAAGAACACGGCCCATGTTGTACCCCATGTTCTGAACACGGGGTAGAACACGGCCCATGTTCACCCCTATGTACTTTGTCAAGTGAACATTTTGGCTTTAATTCTTCACGTTTTGCATGGTTTTGCCTTTAGATCCTCTTCTAATGTTCTTATGTGTCATTTCAAGGCTTGAAAACAAGATATAGAGCATCTAAGTATGCATTTATTTAAGTGGAGGAAGTAAAGAATACATAAGGTTTAAGGAAAGTGATGATGTTCTAATAAGAACTATGATGTGTATTTGTATAGACTAAGAAGTGACAACTTGTAAAGGTAAGGGGAATTGTAAAGAAGTTATAAGTGAGGGCAAAGGAAACATCACATTGGAAGCTTATAAAAGGTAGCTAGCTTTATCCTTAAGCTCTGTTTTCTATTTACATGATTTTCGGTATACTTTGCCATTATATGGAATGTGTATGAAGTAGCTGTGTGCGTACCCCAGGAAGACAGTTAAATACTGTGTGAGTAAGGCCTATGGCCCGAGTTATCCCCGGGATGGTAATGAAATTGTTGTGTGTGGTACCTATGGCTAGACACCTCGGGAAGACAGTGTGGAACTGTGTGTGTAAGGCCTATGGCCCGAATTCACCCCGGGAAGACAGTGAATTGCTGTATGAGGCCTAGGTACGATTATTTGTGATGGCCATCTAGATATTGATATGAGTCCTTGAATGGGCTTGGTGATTGCTATGTGTGATGCACATTTCCTATAATGGTGTGGAATGAGATGATAAATGATTGATTGATTTCTAAATGTACGTTTTATTTGCTTAAGGATCTGGAATGGCTTGATATGTTTTCGTGGTAATAGCTAGCTACTGGGAAACTCTGTTTCTTATGTTTTCTGTGTTATACTAACCATTCCAGGTGATGCTTCTAAAGGCTCTCTTGACAAGGGAGAATAGAGATTTGAAGATGTGTTAAGAATGATTGTATAGTTGTTAATTTTGTAAATTATGGATGTAAAGTTGAACTTGTTGTATAATTACATCATCCCTTGCCTATATTATTTGAGGTGCAAAATTATTCGTGGTTTTGTGAGTTAGCCTAGAGTAGAAGGCAAATTAATATGCAATAATTATCTATTAAATGAGGATTAAAGTGTTGATAAGTAAGGGAGTTACAATAATTATTGATAATTATTTTTTAAATTCAATTCACAATCATCACTAGTCACTAGTAAATATTATTTTACATTCGTTTCCTTTTTGATATATAAAAATTTGAATTTAGCCACCAAGATATTTTATTTTATCGTCCGGCATTCAAAATTTTCAATAATTGATTTCATTGTTTAATGGAATCTTTATTCAATCTAAAAATGAAGACAAGGAGGATTTTTTTCAAGTATTGTGGAACTCGAAGAGAGCTATACCGCATTCCATTATAAATATTTTCTTTTTCGACGAAGCAAATGGGAGTTTATTCTTTAATCTGCATCCCTCAACCTCACTCATTGCATTTCTCATCTTCACTCTCGCGTATTCTTTCAATTTGAGGTCCTAACAATTTATAATAATGACGTTAAATGTATATTCCTTTATTTATTTATTATAATTATATTATATTTTATATTGTTATGAATCATTTCCTTTAATTATTTTTATTTTTCCCTGTAATGAATAAAAAATTTAAACATATTCATAGAATAGATTATATAAATTATGAATATTTAAATAAATCATACAAATGACATTATTTATATAACAAACCCGTTCATTTTAAAGTGATCATCATTATACGGCCTGTAGAAGTGTATTTAAAATAATATTTAAATATCTATTTTAAAAAAATTAAAAATCTTGGAGAAACGAAAAAAAATCATTCTTCAATTTATTCTTAAAACATAATTTGAACCAATTATAATTTAGCCTTTTATAATAAACACACAATAAAATCTCACCACGTCTTATTTTATTTTAATTATACCACGTGATTAGCAGTTTTTTTAATGTCTTTACAGTATTGTGTGAGCAAATTCAAGAAATTTTGGTTTATAATCAGAAATCACGCTTTTTTCGTAAATGCTAATTTAATGATTCAAAGATAGAATTTATTAGTTCTTCTATTCCTTTTTATCTGTTGACAAAAATTTTGTTCCTTTTTAAGTATCACTTTAAAATTTTAATAAAGTTTAAATATTTTTTCTAATTTTATTATTATTTTTTATTAATAAATACTTTATTATTTTATATTTTTAACCCACTTGCATTTATTCCGTTGTATACCACTTTTTATTTTCAACTATTTCAAATTTTGTATACAAAAAATAGTCTTAAAACATTTACTAAAAACTAAATTAAATTATTTTTTAATATTTATAAAATTAATAATTGTAACATATAAAAAAGAATAGAGTAATAATTTTAATGCTCTTAGTGTTTTAAAATTCAGTTTAGACAAAGATCTAGAAAAATTAATAGATTTGGTTATCCCGATTAGTTTAAATGGTTGAACTAGATTATATATTTATTATTATATGTGTGTATAAATGTATGAGAAAAAAATAATATTTTATATTAAAAATACAAGATTTATTATATGTTGTTATTTTATAATACTATTTAGATTTTCTACACATTTATATTTTTTATATAGTAAATTTTCAATTATTTAAGTAAACTATTTTAATTATTATTAAACACAATTTAATGTCAATTAAACAAAACATATTTATAGTTATTTATTTTGTCAAAATGAATGCATTTATTGATTGTATATATAAAGGAAGCATTAATATAACAAGAACATTTTTACATTTTTACAATAATACAAAATGCCTACGGTGGGATTTTTGCCAAAAAAAAAACAGGAAAAATGCTTATTGGGTTTCTCTAACCCATCCAAGTTCGGCCGAATTTTAACCTAGTCAACAGATCAATTTGGGTCAAATGTCATAAGCTATACCGCTTTATATCTTGAGTCCTGGTACTAGTGTGTCTTGAGCGTCCATACCTAAATCCATACCAAAAAAAAAACTAGAGTGTGAAGTTTTGTCCTAAAATATAAGGCATTATTTAAAAAAAATCCATTTATTTATGTATTAATAAAAGACTTTAATATCATTATATAATTCTTTATATATAAAATAATGTATGATACCGTAGTAGTTGCGGTGAAAAATAACTTAATTTTTTCTTATTGAATGTTATTGTTTAGACATTTTAACTAATATGTCCCATTGAACTAATTAATTCTTACTCTAACCCGCTTTTAAATCTTTCTAGAGTGCCCCTTTTTTGGCTCAACCAATATTAAATATTATATAAATGAACCCCCACTGTAAGTGACTAAGTCAGTTAGAACTAATTAGAAAGATTGGATCAAGAATCGAAAAGTTAATTACAAAATCATATTCATCATATTACATAACATATGAATTTGTATAAAACAATTAAACAAGAAAGACTATTGTTTTGGGAGAAAATTGATTTGAGGAGGATGAAATTAGGGTTAGAAATAAATCAGGCCATTCATGTGCAGCCTATGACTTGGCTTGTTAAAGGCATGGCTTGACTTATTTATTTAATTAAAAAAAACAAGCCTAGGCCAATTTATTAAACAAGCCTAGCCTATTTTACTTTAGGCTTGGCTTATTAGCTTATTATGCTAGCCTATTTAGTTAACACATTACTTTAATTTAATCTACTTTAATTAATTAACTAACTATATTATAATTATTACTACTCTTTTAATATCTTCTTTTCCTTTTTTAATTTAATTATTAATATTTTTAAGTTTTAAAATTTATGAGTGATGAATTTATTGTATCATTTAATCTTCTCATCTTAAATAAATATGATTATAATTTGTTCTGTTAAATTTATATTATTAACTCGTTAAAAGCATGGATTGGCTTTTATATTGGCCTATTTATTAAATAAACCTAGCCTATTTAACTTTAGGCTTAGCTTGTTAGCTTGTTATGAAAACCTATTTAACTAATATATTCCTCTAATTTAGTCCACTTTAATTAATTAACTAACTAAATTATAATTATTACTATTTTTTATTATTGTACCTTCTTTTTCTTTTTTAATTTAGTCATCGATATTCTCAAGTTTTAAAATTTATGAATGATGAATTTATATTATTATATCATTTAATATTTTCATTTTAAATAAATATAATTATAATTTGTTCTATTAAATTATTAAGACTTCTATAAAAGTGGAGATAAATTTTTGTTCAATCCTTTATTTATTTAATAAAATTATTTATTAATCAAAGAACCTATTTATGACATATATACCTAAATTTATTTATAAGTCTATTAATAATTCATTTAGGTTTTAATAGTTAAGCCTAAACAAGCTAACAAGTTAGGCTAAGCTTCTTAAATTTTATAAACAAGCCCATGTTAAACCAAAATTTTAGCTTATAAATAGGTCACAAACTAAGCCCAAGCTAGTAAATTTTGAAACAAGCTTGACTTATTTATGCTAACATTTGACTTAGCTTGACTTGTTTCTACCTCTAGATGGGAGGTGTAAATACATTAATAGAATGCCAAAGTGTGGTTTATGAAGGAGTGAAAAATAAACCTTTTAGCCTAAAGTTACTGAATAGGACAAGAAGAAACATTTTCAAATACTCTCTAGTGCTTCAAAGTTTTCTTTGTTGTGTATCTTGCTAAATGTATTAGGATCCATGATGGATGGGTATTTATAGTGAGGGGTGCTAATAAAGAGATATGGACTCAAGCACTAATGAATTAGTATAGAGGATTATTTTGGTTGGTAACATAGGGGATTAAAGATATAATATATGCCAAGGAAATGGATTTTTTTGTGCAGTAATGGTGGTACCATCATTTAGTGGTTAAAGGTTCTAACTAGGTCAATTTTATCCTTTTTTGGCATAGGTGGTCTAAAATGTACAAGGTTCTTTAATCTACATTAGTCTAGAGGGCCTACAAAGAAGAAGGTGAAGTGTGACACGCTTACCTCTCTTATGAACTAGGGTAAGGCCTTTATTTTAATCTTACCAAGCTATATACTTTAAAGATTCCTTAGAAGTTGGAAAGAAAGAGTTTATTTTTTCCTATGGTCAAACACAGTCACAGTAACCTTTGCCTTTAAGTTGGATGGGTACTAGTAGGCTTTCACCTTCATTGAACCTTATTTTTCCAAACCTCAATAATAATATTATCTTTGATAGTTATTTTTGATAGACCCCTTTAGCTAAAATGTGGGTTGGAAAGAAGGACAAGGTTCTATAGAACCCTTTTCCCTGAGTTAAGGTCAGTGGAGCCCTTTTATGATTGATATTTACCGAGCTTTTTTAGAGGTTAAGTTTTCTTTGGAAGTTTAAATCTCCTTTTGTTTGCTTAATATGCTTTTTGTGATTTTTTTTTATTTTGTGTCCAAACAACGGTTTTGAAACTAGGCCTTATGGCCTTTAGTATCAATAATTATTATCATGAAAAACTTTACTTGAATACCAATTTAATGCCCTTGAAGAAAAACTATCATCAATCAATAATTTCAAAAAACAATAGGACATCAAAGAATATATCAAATTTATTAGGGACATCAAATTGATATTTAGGTAAAGTTTTCTATCATAATAGTTTTCTTGTTTCATAAATATCTATATAATATGTAATATGATGAATGTAATCCTATAATTGGCTTTCTAATTCTTAATTCAAAATTTCCCATAAACTTAGTCTCCTTCAATGGCAGAGTTAATATGGACCTAATTATAAAATGCCCCATCCACTTTTTGACACTTTCACCTTTTTTTCTACTTAAATTCTTTATTTGCCATTTCATCTCCTATTCTGTATGACTTTATGCTCGAGCTCTATTCCAATCATAAAGAGCTCCTATATTAGGTTTCATATTCACATAGTTCTATTGTAATATTTAATGTGTTATCATAGCCTACCCAAGTTAAACATTAATCGTCATGACAAAGCTATGATTATACCAAATAATATACAATAACAATCATTATAAACCATTTATCTCTAATATCTATTTTAGGACTCCTATTTACAAGTTACTGTTTGATTATTAGTTATAATCTTTACATAATTTCTAAAAAAACTACCTGATTAGGGCAAACACCTACTTATATGGTGGAGTGAATTATACTAATAATTTCTAGGCACTCAATTTCATAAATTAGTAGACCTAACTCATCATATCAATATAACTCCTAGTTTTTGGTAAATAAATAATCTAGTAATTCTTAAAGAATAATCATAATTGATAATTAATTACAAAAATTAGTGAATATTATGTTTTAATTCATAAAACTTGGCCAAGGCACATTCATACTTTTTTGTAGTCGAGTTCGATTGTCAGAGTTCTTTTGGCCAAACTAAAGTTAATACACAACATGAGGTTAGGAACTAGAGATTTTTGTGAAGTATTCAAAATTAAAGGCCAATAAAACCTTAGAGCAATGAAAAGATTTTGCCGAGAAACATCAAATACAAGCCCCTAAGGCATCAACATAAAGAATTTTTAGAGAAAATTGAATCATAATACATAGTTTAGGAGTGTCAAAATTGTTTAGTATATGAATGGACAACAATGAGAAGTAATATCTTTAAGAATTAATGCTAATGTTAAGCATGTGTGAACCAATGGCAAAAGAAGGTAATTTTATGATTAAACTAAAAGTGGCCTTAAGGAAATAATATGAAGGAATTTGCAACTTATTAGAAAGCCTAATTAAATAGGATTTTTCTAGGATTTTATCTAATGTCCTAGCTAGTGTTTTATTAGAAAATGATGAGTTTTAAATTGTTAGAAAATAAAATATAGCTATTACAACCTTTTTAATTATTAGTAAATTATAAATTATTTTGTAAGAAAGAATAACTAAAGTAACCAATAAGTTTGGTTAAGTTAGGAACTTTATGTGTAAAATATAGAATAAAATAAAGTTAACAAAATCAAGAATATAGGAATATGAATTTAGTGAGAAAAGAATTTGATAGAAAAAACTTATTGAAATCATAAAGTATAAAGTTTAGTACTGATATAAGTAAAAATGTGAGTATAGAAGAAGTTTAAGGTCAATTTTTCAAAAATGCTCCTAGGGCACTATTTTCCTTATTTTTTAGCCCCTAAATTCAAATCTCTCTCATTTCTCTCCATTTCTCAATTTCTCCTAACTCTCTAAACATAATCTTTCCATTACTTTATCAATCAAGCAAGGAAAGTCTAAATTCCTCTTAGTTTCTTCATTCAATCAAGTTAAGGACATTGTTTTCATCAAGAATCCTTTTTATTTCTTCTTGGTTGATAAAGAAATTTGATATTTATATAGTTTTATTAGGTATTCTAAACCCTAACTCTAGAACCCATAAATTTTGATATGATTAGGATTGAAAGACCTTCAAATTACCTTCCTAAAACCTTCTTCCATATAGGGTAAGTCGATAATCTAATTAAATTTATGAATTTTATGATTATATAATGGTATTGATGAAATATTAGTTGATTAGGAAAGTTGCTTGAAACATGCTTAATTTACTGTATTAGGAGTAATAAATGATGAAGATAAGTGATATGAGATATTAAGTGCACTAATGATTGTATCAAAATTTGATATATAATATGTGTATTTGAAGGGCATTTATAATATGATGAATAGTAAAATTTTCATAGAAAACTATCATTTTCATGTGTGAATTAAGAAAATAATAAAATTTCATGGTCTAAAGGCAAATTTGGGCATAAGAATTAAGTGTGCAATCAATTCTCTCATGCAAATGCAAGTTCAAGGTAGATGAATTAATTGCACAATCAATTTACCATCCTAAAATTTTATGCCAACTTTAAAGCGACATAACTCTTTTATCTTACACTCATTTCAAATGAATCACCTATATTAGAAAGGTAATTGAGTTTACTTTGAAATTGAATTCATTTCAAATAAATATCTTGTATGTATGTTGAGATATCATTAAAATAGTAGTAGATGTAAAAAACTTAAAATTTCAAAAAATAGACTTTTTGTGTTTATCTTCTAAAAAACATAACACTTTCAAATTTTAATTAATTTGGGTAAATGACTAGTCTAGAAATCTAATTGAGCCTACTTCCATATGAAATAATTTTCATAAGTAATATATTTATAATTTTTGAATTATCCATGAAACATCATTCAAAGGTTACAACTATAATGACTATATAATATACCATACCCATACCCAACCTTTTATATTTTCATAATTTATAATAGTCTAACATAGGGTGTTTAGCTTTCACTCATCAAAGGTAGCATGGTTTATGATAATCATAAGATACATACATGATGGGTAATCATGAAATAAGAAATTAAATGTTGTATGATATAATATTATTGTAACAAATTTATTATATTAATTTTAGACTATGAATATGTATATATATCAAATAAATGTGGTGGCCATGCAAGGAAGCATTGTGTTGTTATTTTATATATATATTTATATATATATACACTATTATGCATTTTGATATTGCCCTTTGATGATTAACCAGCTACTTAGTTGTGAAATTGCATTATAAAAATGATATGTAAAGCTTAAGCTCTAGTGTGTATATTATACTATGAACTATACCAAGAGTTGTATTAGAATTATGAAACCTGATGATGGCAATGATATGAATACCAAATGAGAAATTTTTAGTAATAAGATGGGTAGGGTATAAGGTTCATCTAAGAAGAATAAGGATAGAAATAAATAAGTAGAGCATAAGGTTAGTTTAAGAGTCAAAAGATAGATAAATATATTTTATCTATTACTTATTATTTCAAATGAGATGTGACTTTTTGTATAATTATTCATGAATATTTTTAATGTGACATATTGAAAATGAAATAATTATATTTCAATTTCAATATTATTGGCTTTTTATTACTAATATTTTTACATGTGATATGAGTTGTCAAAGGAGGATAATCTAATGGGTAACCTATTATGCATTGTTATTATTCTTATAAATTATTAACTCATTAGGCCCTAAACTTACCCCTTCATGATTATTTTTACATATTCTTAGGTCAAGCTTCACATCCACCTTTTTAAAACTAGATTCTAAGGAAGTTCATTAATGGTAGTATAGTAGCATAAAATCTTATATATAATATATTTTAGGCTTTATTTTGTCATAGATCTAGGTAAAGGAAATGTTTAAATTGATTTCTCATATGTTAGTAAGACTAGCTCATCCTTATATTGCAAGGATTATAAGCATATCTAACTTTTTTTTTATATTTTATAGAAGAACCCTTAATAATTTCTAATAATTTTTTTTTTTGTAAAATATCATTTTCTTTTGTATATGCATCATACTTGCTAAATGGGAATAAGCTAAATAACTAAGAATAGGTTGGTGAAAATTGAAAAGTGGGTTCCATGTTGATTACAATTAGGTTAGGGTAATGACAAAGGTGATATCATAACATGATCTAGGGTTCTAATGGGATGAGGCCTATAGATTATATTTATGTGCTATCATGATAGGTGTTGACTAAAACTATACTAGTAGTGTGTGCACTTGGAATCATGTGCCACTAATACTATTTCAATGAATCCTATTATACCATGGCAATGGGTGGTATAGTTTGTGTGAGATAAAGTACATTATAAGCTACTTAATAAACTGATTAATGAATTGTTATACGATTGTTTGAGAAAATTTGTGAACAATTAGGAAATGGTTAACATATGAAGTTAAGTGTGAGTTAATTGCCTAAGAGATGAAGAATTGTCTAGGGGTCCTTAAACTCGTAATGATAGGTAAAAGATTAAAGGAGAAATTATCAACAATTTCCATCTTAGATTGCACCCTTTCTAGAACATGTCCTAGAATAAGTCAATGCAATCCTTCCTTAGCGATTAGGACATAATGCTTTAAAAGATCAAAGTCAGCATTTAGGTTACCTTAGTGATCATGATGAAAGCTATGATCAAGAAAGAGAACATAAGCATAAGCATACCCTTCCTTAAGAGGAATAAGAGATAGGTTTAAAGTTGTACATGAGTTTTCCAATTAAACCCATTAAGATACTTTGGTCTTGATCTAACAATAAATCTACATCAATTTTTTGAGCATATTGTGAGGTCAAGTGAGATGTTATGAAACCCTGCCTCTTTGTTGATTAAGTTAATAGGCTATTAACTAAATGATATGGCCTATTATTAGTTCATCCAATATAATGACCAATTGGAATATATGATTAGAGCCTTTAACTTGGGAGGCTTTTCAAGAATTATTCATGGATCGCTTTTTACCATTAAGTGTTCATCGAGAAAGAGTTTGGAAATTTAAGACATTAAAACAAGAAAGCTTATCTATTGTAAAGTATGATGCTCGGTTTACCTGATTATCTTAGTATGCTCTACATTTAGTTTCTATGGAAAGGGCTAAAATTAAAAGATTTATGCACGGCCTTAAAGATTTCTACTTTAAGAGAGTTCATATTAATTGTGATGTGACTTATCAAAAAGTGGTAGACTAAGCACTAACACTTAAGAGAAGAGTTAATAAGAGAAAAGAGAGGTAAGCTCAAAAAAGGAACAAGAAGAGAAGTTGATCTAAGGGATCAAGTCAAGTACATTTTTCGGGAGGAATACCTCCTCAAGCTATTTATGGGCATGATAGAAGTAGTTCCATAAAGCAATCACCATCTTTTCAAGGCATATGCAAAGGATATTCTTCAAGAAATAATATTGAGCAATGAAGAACTTAATCTAATCTTCTTTTAGCTAATAGCAAAATTAATCTTTAAAACTTTGGTGTTCATAATGTCATTCACACCATAACAGTTCTTGCAACCATTTTAGGGGATAATGCTTTAAATGTGGGATAGTTGGGCACAAGGTAAAGGATTACCCAAAAAATGTTGCAAGCCAAGGCATGAGTTATGCTCTATCTTGATGAAGTAATTTAAATTTTTCATCGGCTTTGCATTCTAGAAACCTTTTGGCACCTTCAAGGAGTGCTAATATTTTAGGCTAAAGAAAAGAAACAAGTGGGAATCAAGCTTAAGTGTACACACTTACCCTTCAAGAGGTCCATCCTTCCAATATTGTTATGATAGGTACTATCTCTATTAAAACCTTCTTTACTAAAGTTTTATTTGATCCCAATGCTACCCACTCCTTTGTGTTAAAGAAATTTATTACCACCCTAAGTAAACCTATAAAAAAGATAAATACCCCCTTGATTATAACGGCTTTTATAAAGAAATCTTTTATAATTGCTCATAAATTAGAGGCTTGTCCTATAAAAATTCATGATCATCTAATACTAGTAGGCTTAATTTTACTTGATATTAATGATGTAATGTTAAGGATAGATTGATTGTTTAAGTACCATGCTTATATAAATTATTTTGATAAATCTATAACATTCTCCATAAGGGCTCTACACCTATTAAATTCAGAGGAAATAGATTGATAAACTCTATTGTCATTAGTTTAAGTATTAAAGCTCAAAGAATCATTCAAAAAGGAGGCATAACATAGTTGGCACTAGTGCGAGATTTGAATCAACCCTTTCTTAGTGTCAATACTATTCCAGTAGTGAAAGAGCTTCTTAATGTGTTCTTAGAAGAATTACTTAGATTACCCTTAAATCATGAGATTGAGTTTCATATTAATTTATTACCTGGATTCAAATCTATTTCAATTCCCCTATATCAAATGGCTCTAGTAGAATTACCAAAATTAAGAGAGCAATTACATGATCTTATATATAAAGGTTTCATTTTTCTGAGTTCTTCACTTTGGGGAGCTTTGGTCCTTTTTGTGAAGAAAAAAATGGATTTATGTGGTTTTGTATTGATTATTATTAACTCAACAAGGTTACCATTAAAAATAAATATCTTCTTTCTTATATTGATGATCTTTTTAATCAACTTCAAGGAGTAAAGTATTTCTCGAAGATTAACATCCATATAGGTTATCATTAATTGAAAATTCACAAAAAAATATTTCTAGAACTATATTTAAGACTTGATACAACCATTTCAAATTCCTAGTAATGTCCTTTGGATTGACTAATGTCCTCACTACTTTCATAGATTTGATGAATTGTGTATTCAAGCTATATTTAGATAAATTTGTCACTATCTTTATAGATGATATTCTAGTATAGTCAAAAAGTGAGTAAGAGCATGTTTGATATCTTCAAGTAGTCTTGCAAACCTTATGAGAGCATTAAATATATGTAAAGTTTCCCAAATGTGAAATTCAAAATAACTAGTGTTATTTTCCTAGGGCATATGGTGACATAAGAAGTTTGAATGGATCCCTAGAAAGTTGAAGTAGTAGAAAACTGGCCAAGGCCATCATTAATTATAAAAATTAGCAATTTTCATAGGCTAGTAGGTTATTATTAAAGGTTTGTTAAAGATTTCTCAAAAATCTCCACACTATTAACTTGATTGATGCAAAAAAGAGTCAAATTTGAGTGGACAAATGCATGTGAAAATAGCTTTTAGAAACTAAAGTCTTGCCTAATGTCAACATAGGTATTAGCATTTCCCTTAGGCATTAGAAGATATATGGTGTCTTGCAATGCATTAAGGATCAAACTTAGGTATGTATGATAAGGATAGCTTATGCTTCTCAAAAATTAAAGAAACATGAATAGAATTATGTTACATATGATCTAAAGATGGTGGCAGCAATCTTTACCTTTAAGATATGGAGATATTACTTGTATAAAGAAACTATTAAAATCTACATGAATCATGAGAGCTTAAAGTATATCTTTGAGCAAAAGATCTTAATTTAAGACAAAAGAGATGGATGGAATTAGTCAAAGACTATGATTACTCTATTTTGTATCAACCTAGAAAGGCCAACGTGGTAATAAACACACTTAGTAGGAAGTCCATGAGTAGATCAATAAATAAAGGTGCCAACTAAAGATTTGGGTGTGACGTTGGCTTATATGGCTATCTAATCTATTCTTATAAAGAGGATCAAAGATGCATAAAAGAATGATTCAAACTATGCAACCTTAATGAAAAAGGCAATTAAAGAATCGAAGTCTAATCTAACTATTAATGAAAAAGGAGTAGTTCACTACTAAGCAAGGATTTGAGTTCTAACAAGTGAGTAGAATGAATTGATGCACCAAGTTCACAGTTCATCTTACACTATGTACCCAAAAAGGAATGAAAAAAAAAGATGTATTAAACTATGTAGTAAAGTGTCTTACTTGTCAACAAGTGAAGGCAAAATATCAACATCCAACTAAAATGCATTAGACACTTCTAATACTGAAATAGAAATAAAAAAGTACTACTTTGGACTTCTTGATTGGGTTGCTTAGAACACAAAAAGGATATGATTCCATTTAGGTTATCATTGATAGATTGGTATAGTTAGCATATTTTCTTCTTTTTATAAGTACTTTCATTGTAACTTAGTTGTGGTTTAGCACCACCATTCATTCATAAACTGATAGGCAATTGAAAAGAACCATTAAAATACTAAAGGATATACTTAGAGCTTATGCATTGAAATTTGAAAAAATTTAGGAAAAGCATCTAATTCTAATAGAGTTCACTTGTAGCAATAAGTATTAATTTAGCATTCAGATTACACTGTATAAAGCACTTTGTGACCAAAAATATTGATCAATAGTAGGATGGTTCAAACCTAAGGAGGCAAAACTCTTGGGACTAAATTTAGTGAATGATACTTTAGAAAAAGTTCAAATCCCATGGGATCGATTATAGCTTAAGATTAATAAAAATCATATGCAAATAAAAGAAAGATAGAATTAGAGTTTTAAGTAGGGGATATGGTTTTCTTAAAAGTTTCAGTTATGAAGGATGTGATGAGATTTGGAAAAGAGGGTAAATTAACACTACATTTCATTAGGCCCTTCCTAATTCTCAAATTTGTTAGAATGGTAGCCTATTAGTTAAAGTTGTTGAATAACTTAAGAGCCATTCTTTCTATATTTATGCTTAAGAAATACTTACCAGATTAATCTCATATGATGCAAGATAGACTGTTACAAGTTGATCCCAAATCATACTATTAGGAGCAACTAGTAAAGATCTTAGATCACCAACTTTGAAAATTAAGATCTAAAGATGTTCCCTCCATGAAGGTTTGTTAGGAACACTGCAAAGTGGAGAAGGCCATGTGGGAGTTAGAGTCTAAAATACAACAATAATATCCCTATTTATTTTTTGAGTGATGAGTTTGATATAGTTATATTTCCATGCTAGCTTTAGAATATCGCATGTATTAAGAATTTGAGGATGGATTTTTTTAAAGGAGAAAGTATTGTTACACCTACTTTAATTATTAGTAAATTAGAAATTATTTTATGAGAAAGAATAATTAAGCTAACCAATAAGTTTGATTAAGTTAGAAATTTTATGTGTGAAATATAGAATATAATAAAGTTAACAAAATCAATAATATGAGGATATGAATTCAATGAAAAAAATTTGATAAAAAAACTTATTAGAATCATAAAGTATAAAGTTTTGTATTAATATAAGTAAGTGTGTGAATATGGAATAAGTTTAAGAGTAATTTTTCAAAAATGCTCTTGGGGCACTATATTCCTCATTTTCAACCTTTAAACTCCAATCTTTATCATTTCTTTCTATTTCTTAATTTTTTCTAACTTTCTCCATATAAGCTCTTCACTATGCTATCAATTAGATAAGAAAAGCCTCAATTTTTCTTGATTTCTTCATCCAATCAAGATAAGACCATTTCTTTCATCAAGAGTCCTTCTTATTTCTTCTTAGTTGATGAAGAAATTTGAGATTTATTTAATTTTGTTAAGTATTCTAAACCTTAACTCTAGAATCCATGAATTTTGATATGATTAGGATTGAAAAACCTTCAAACTAGTTTTCTAACACCCTCTTCCATATAAAATAAGTGGATAATCTAGTTAAATTCACAAATTTTGTAATTATATGATGATATTAATGAAATATTAGTTGTTTAATGGTTTTGCTTGAAACATGTTTGATTTGGTATGGTGAGAGTAATAAATGATGAAGATGAATGATATAATATGTTAAATAAGTGTACTAATAATTGTATCAAGGTTTGGTGTGTAATACATATGTTTGGAAGGCATTTATGATTAGATAAATAGTAAAATTTTTATAGAAAACTATCATTTTCTTATGTGAATTGATTTGGTGTGGTGAGAGTAATAAATGATGAAAATGAATGATATAAGATGTTAAATAAGTGTACTAATGATTGTATCAAGGTTTGGTGTGTAATACATATGTTTGGAAGGCATTTATGATTGGATAAATAGTAAAATTTTCATAAAAAACTATCATTTTCTTATGTGAATCGAGTGCACAATTGATTCTTATTGTCTAGAAGCAAATATTAACATAAAAATCAAATGTGCAATCAATTCTGCTTATGCAAATGCAAGTTTAAGGAAGGTGAATCGATTATACAATCAATTGAGTAACCTTAAAATTTTATGCCAAATTTCAAGGAGCATAACCCTTTTATCTTGTGCCTATTTTAAGTGAATCACCTATTATTAGAAAGGTAATTAAGTCTAATTTCATATGAAACTAGTTTCAAATTAATATCCTATATGTATTTTGAGATATCATTAAAATAGTAGGTAGAGCTTAAAAACATAGGATTTCAAAAAATAGGCTTTTATGCCTATCTTCTGAAAAGCATAACACTTTTAAATCTTAATCGATTTAGGCAAATAACTAATTTATGGAAAGCTAATTGAGTCTACTTTCATATGAAATAAGTTTTATAAGTAATATATTGGTAATTTTTTGAATTATCTAGGAAACATCATTTAAAAGTTATAACTATGGTGAACATATAATATACCATACCCAACCTATGTTATATTTTTATGATTTATAATGGTCTAACATAAGGTGTTTGGCCTCCAAGTATTAAAGGTAAAGTGGTTAATGATAATCATTGAATAGTAAATGATTGAGTAATCATGAAATAAGAAATTAGATATTGTATGGTATAATATGTATTATAATAAACTTATTGCATTATCCTAGGCTATGAATGTGTACATATGTTGAATGAATATGGTGACCTTTATTTTACACTTTGATGTTGCCTTTTGATGATTAAATAGCTATTTAGTGTTGAAATTGCATTATAAATGTGATATGTGGAGCTTGAGTTCTAGTGTATATATTATATTATGAATTATGCCAAGAGTGGCATTGAATTGTGAAATGTGACAAGGATAAGGAATTCCTGATAATAAGATGGGTAAGGTATAAGGTTAGCTCAAGAGTCAAAAGTTGGATGAATATAGTTTATTTATTGCTTATTGTTCCAAATGAGATGTGACTTTGAGTATAGTTATTCATGAGTATTTTTATGTGATACATTAAAAATGAAATGATTTTGTTTTAATCTTAATATTATTGGCTTTTAGTTACTAATATACTTAAATGTGATATGAATTATCAAATAAGGATAATTTGATTGGTACGCTATTATGAATTGTTATTTTTCTTATAAATTATCTATTCACTAAACTTTAAACTTACCTTTTGTGATTATGTTTACAAATTCCCAAGTTGAACCTCTACATTAGTCTCTTCTGAGCTCGATTCTAAGTAAGCTCATTGATGGTAGTATCATAACATAAATTCTTAAACATAGTATGTTTTGGCCCTTTTTTGTTATAAACTTGGGTAAAGAAATTATTTAAATTAATTACTCATGAATTAGTTAAACTAGCTTATCTTCATTTTAGAAGAATTATAAGCATATTTAAATTTCTTATCTTTTGTAGAACCTTTAATGATTTCATTGAATGTTCTCTTTCTAAAGAAAGTATCATTTTCTTTTGTATATGTATCATACTTGTTAAATGGGAACAAGCTAGATAACTAGGAATAGGCTAGTAAAAGCTAAAAATTGGATTTCATGTTAATCATAATTGTATTAGGGTTGTGATAATAGCACTCATTTTTTTGCTTAATTTAGTTCAATTGGTACCATGGATTCAAGTAAATAAGAACTTTGTTATGCAAAATTAAAAGAATTATTTTATTACTTGATTTATGAATTTTGATCACATCATTTGAGGAAATGATTAGTTTAGCATTTTCCAAATAAATATTTTTTAAAAATGATGAGGTAGATTAAGAAGCATTATTTTATTATGGCTTAGAAATGCATGTTTTAAAACTTGTAACAAGCCTTTTATTTACATTATTTTATTTCATAAGAGTGACTTGTTTAAGATGCAATTAAGCAAGCTAAGCATTTAATGAAGGAATAAAATAATATAATGCATCAAATTTGGAATACTTGTAAGATTAGTGAGAGAATGTGAAGGACTTTAGGAGATTTTATATTACTTGGTCTTTACCAACTTGAAGCCTAAGAATGTGGTGTAATCTTGTTTAAGTGTGATGGCATAAATGCTTACCTAATACCCTAAATTTTTTACTATAAATAATAGTGAAGTTTTGCAAAGTTTCCTCATACTAAACACTAGAGAACCATGGCTAGTGAGAGAAACAAAATGGGAGGAAGTCATACTTTTCTAAGAGAGTTCTTAAGACTTTTTAGTGAGTTCTTAAAGTTTTACTTGAGTTTCCTGGAGTAAAGCTCTTAATCTTTGCAAAAAAAGGTACAAAGATCATCTTTTTAGTGATTTCATTTCCTTTTATAGCTTTTTTACAAAGTTCTTTACTAACTTCATGATGTTTTTTATGGTGGAACTTGAATCCATAAGTGTGTGAAGCAAAGAACAAAATCTCAAAGTGTGAATGGAAATCTACCTATTTTCTCTTAAGTTTTCATTGAGAAAGTATTTTATGTATAAAATATGTGTGTTTTGCTTGATGGTGTGTTGAAGCAATGATTTTCATAGTAGAATTTGCTTGAAAAAGTGTTTTCCTAAAATGTTATTTTTGAAGAGTTTTGAGAAAGGTTTCCCTTTTGAAATCACCGATGTTTCTAAAAGTAAACTTATGATTTTGAAAATTAAATCTTTAAAAAAATTTCTTGAAAAAGAAATGAGACAAAAAAAATTTTTGAGAAAGAATTTGCAAAGAAAGTAAAAAAAAATTCTTGAAAATGATTTGAAAAAGGACCATTCCATTTTTAGTTCTTAGGTAGTCATTTTGTAAAACATTATTTCATGCAAAAGTAGAAACATGAAAAGCAATAAGAAAGCTCACAAGTACTACAATGTATCTTAGGGTAAAGTTTTGGTTTTTATGATAGTATACATGCTTTTAAACCCCAATAGGGATATTGTATAATGGTTACACCAAATTTTTAAATAAAAATCATGTTTGAAAGCCCTTATGCAACTTTTAGGTTTCATGCCCAATTCTTGAGAAAAATTTTATTTTTATGAGAGAAACTTGTTACACTTCTTTCTAAACTCTTTTGAAAATATTAATAAACATTCATATCAAGCTTTTGAAGATAAAACATGTTTAAAAACATGCTTGAATAGTTTTAATTTTATACTAGAAAAATAACATTAAAATAATGCTTTCAAAGTAGAAAAATAGTCTTTTACAAGTGGTTTCTTATTAAAATGTTTTAGTAACTTATATAATATGTTTTGAGAAATAAAATGGAAAAAATAGCACTTAGTGTCACCATTTTAATCTTGTAAAATCCCAAAAAGTTTTCCTAAAGAATGCTTAAAAAGTCAACTTTCCAAAGTAAAGGGTGCATGTTGAAACCTTGTTAAAGTTTATACTTAAATGTATGTGTATTTGACAATTCAAATATGGAAAAATTATGCAGTTTTATACTATTGCATAGTATATGTTTATGCTTGAATTAGTAAAGGAAAATAGTTTTCTTCCTTGTTAGAATAATACATAAATCATAAGCTTGAATATGCTTGAGTTTAAGAATGATGGAACTTGACATCAATTTCATGCTGAAAATCATGAGTTAGCTTTGTTTTTTAGTGTAATTTTTTCTTTGATATAGAATAGAATTATATAGAATTATTAGCTTAGAATTATACTTGAATGTGAAAGAATAGATGTGAAAAATGGACACAATGCTACATGGTTTCATGCTGAAAGCTATAAGCATGAAAATGCTTATAGTTTATGTGAATTATCTTATAAACAATACATGCACCATTGTCATATGATATGAAAAAGTTAATGAGCTATTGTATGTGAATATGATAGAGTTGAACACTATGATATATAATATAGTCCAGGAGCATGAAAGCTTGATTGCTTAATATGGTCACCTCAAATGTAACAAAAATACTATTTTGCTAGAGTATATTATTCTAAATATAATATTATTTATATGATATTTATGACATGGAAGGTATTTTAACTCTACCTTGATATTTGTTATGAAATTATGAAAAAACATCTAAAGACTGCATAAGTCTGTCTTCACTAATGAAACTATTAGAAGACCACTAGTTTGTATTCACTAAAAGGAAAAAGCATTTGAAGATGTAAGTCTATCTTTACTAATAAAAGAGTTAGAAGACTACTAGTCTATACTGCTAAAATGAAAAAATGTTGGAAGCCTGGAAGACTTTCTTAACTATAATGACCTGTATGAAAAAATGTTGAAAGCCTCAGAGACTATTTTCACTATATTCAAATGCGAGGTGGGATAAGGTTGGTTTCAAAATAACATGCACTATAACAAATTGTCACTTATGCCATGACTAAAATCAAGGCATAAAATTAAAATTTTTATGGTTATACTTTAGTCATAAGAATACTGGCTAGATGGACCTATAACACAAGTAAGTATGGTAAAGAAATTGTGTGGTATAAATGATTTTTCTTTTTTTACTATAGGTTCACCCATACAAATCCTTCTAGCCATAAGTACAAATGGGATAAGAAATGTATAATAAAGGTACATTCGTGGCTAGTAACTCATAGACTACCATAAACAGAAATAAAATAAAATAAAATAAAATGGCTATAAAAACTAATTTGATTAGGTGCTAGCCAATTTGCAAAAACCTATTAATGCTTTTAGTCCGCATCAAACCTATGTAAACCATCAAAACTCTACTAATATGAAAATTACAAGTAACACTTATAAGGAATCAAACTTGAATCTTCATGTTAAAAGGACACCAAGCTTTACAATTACGGTTGTTTACTTTTTTAATATTATAATATAATACAACATATTTTAAATAAAATTTTAGTTGATTGATTGAGTTCACAAATAAAAATATACTCATGGGACACCAATTATATAATAACAAAATATTACATAAATATGCATAATAAAAATATACTCATGCAAAACAGTTTTATGAGTTTATGTTAAAAATAATTTTTTAGATTAAAACCTATTTGTTCTGTCACTAATTTCACTTGTATCAAATTCATCCCTCACAAATGTCTTATATTAATTTTATATCTCACAAATACTAAATTGATTAATTTTATCCTCCTAATAATATTTTTTCTAATGGGTTAACAACTATCAAACAAAATAACTAAAATAATAGATAAATAATATATAATTAAATGAAATTGATATTGAAATTGTGTAAAGTACTAAATTGATATAACTTATATTTGTAAGAGACCTAATATTAAAAATATTTAAAAATTAATTGACAATAATTTATATTAATTTTTAATAACTTTAAATATACATTTTGAAGTATATATTATCCTACAAATAAATTATTTCAATTTATAATTAGTTATTAAAATTTTTATATACATACACACACATAAACTTATAAATCATACATGTTTATAATTTTCTTTGAATATGTATCATCACAATACACATAATTTACTAAAATATTTTTAATATAATGATTTAATTATTATTAAATTATATATAATTTTGCATAATTGTTATTTTCATTTTCTAATGAAACTTTTCTTAATTGTAGTGATGAATGTAAAATTTTTTATAATATAATAATTTAATATTATTAATATTATTATAATACATTCTTTTATATAAATATATATAATAATATAACAAGTTTTGCCTATTTGTTTAACTAATTTAATTATGATACATTTACCTCATCAGATTTGCCAAATGGACCATTATATGTAGTAAATCTTTATCCTTTCAATTTTATTTTACCTTTCCAAATTTTAAGAAGGAAACTCAATTAATTTGATATATTTGCCATAAGAATGATACTTTAGCTCCATTTCATATAAAAAATAAACTAACTTATAATTTATTGACCTTGACTTAGTTAATCAAAGTCAATAAGTTATAAGCTAACACTTAGAAATATTTTTCACATTAATTTATCAAAAAAATAAGCTTTAATTTAATAAATTACTTAAAGTAATTTATAAATTATAAGCTACTATCTCTTCAACTTCTTTCTAAATTTATCTTTATTCTTTTAATTAATTTACAACCTATGCCCTTTGTAATATAAATTTAATTTTTTTATAAAATATAATTAATTTAATTTTGACATAATTATATCCTAATTTTAAATTATAAATATATAAAAATATATATGTAAATAAATAATATTATAAGATATAATTAATTATATTTTAAGTAATTATAATTTTATAATAAATAATAAAATAAAAATTATATAAGTAAATAAATATATAAGTTTATAAAATATGATTAATTAAATATTAAATATTGTATTTTTATTTTAAACTTCTTAATATGTTAATATAATTTAATTTTTAAATAAATAAAAATTATTTTAATTATATATTTATTTCTATTAATATATCTCTTACATTATTCTGTAATTTCAATTATTTTTATAGTTAATTTTATGAAATACTTTAACAAACTGATCAACTATAAGTTATCAGTTATTAGTTAACTTATTAGCTATCAATTAATTTATTAGCTATTTATACAAAATGGAGCCTTAGTCTTGGTTGATGTTTTCTTACAGCCATTGATAAAAAAATTTTATTTATATGGTGGCACAAGATACTTTATCTTAGATATGCTCCTATAGCTTAATTTGTAAGGCATAAGTGATATTTTGCTATAGGAAATATTTTTTTGTAACTCAGTTTGTGGCATAATTAATATTTTGCTATAAGTAAACTTTTTATTGACATAAATTTTTTAAATTTTGGTGCATTTATTTGAAATTTTTTATTCTAATGGTAAGAGATAAAATTGTGACAATTTTGGAATTTTTGTGGCACAAGTGTTTATTTATTATAGTGATGGTGACCTTGCATACTTTTTCCCATTTCTATTGTGTGAATATATACATAATATTATGCTTGTGATTATGCTTAAAATTATCTTCTATTTATAATCTTATAAGTGCAATATATAGAAATGTATGAAATGTTTACCAAAAAGGATTTCTGGTAAGAAAAGTTACTTTACTATATTTTTGTGTATATATGATTTTCTGGCTAAAACCTATTAGGAAAATGATGTGACAATCATTCATTGAGTAATTAAAATTATTTACTATAATTGGGGATATTATTTTTAGATACTCCACCTTTTAATGGTGCCTACAAAAATTGTTGAAATCTAGTAGTACATATATGAAACTGCTTATGGATGGTTTAGGTAGAATATCACTTTAGCATAGGTGTAGATCATAACAACACCAACAACAGTTTCAAATAATTCCTAGCACCTAAGGATCACCCTGTCTCTAACTTTGGGGATACCATTAATAGTTAGTCTGATTAACAACTGTCACATTAAAGTATCTTTTCTTTTGAAATCTTATTTTGTATAATTATATTCTAACTCCTTTATATAATTATTTTATAACTTGATTCTAATGACAAATCGGTTTGCTATTAAAGTCTAGGCATTCTATATAAATGATGCATATCTATATATATGTATGGCTTTTATTTTATTTATCTCATGGATTTAGTAAAAGTATAGTTTAAAATGAATGGGATCATTTGATTTTTAAAATTTTTCTAACTTGATCTTATTTTATTGCATGGCTTCAACTATAATATTTGAAAAAGAGTTTTTTGAAAAGAAAAATATAAAGATATTTATTTCTTGAGTAATTTTTTTGAAAAATAACATTTTTGTCCTTTGAAGACATATCAAATAGATTTATTAATTTGATTTCAAATTCTACTTTTTAGAGAAAAGTTATCAACATTGCTATTTAGTTTTTAGAAGGCTCTATTTACCGATTACTCAAATTATTAATTATTTTATACAAAAAGAAGTATTTTTGAAATATTATAATGAAATTTCCATACTTGATGTTTCTACATCTTGCATATTTTCATAAAATAGTAACTTTATAAAAAATAGCTTTGTTGGACAAGCTTGTAAAGATATCTGGTTAATGTCTTTATACTGGTCATAATGGTCCAATAATAAGTTGTGAAAGAATTCACTGGAACTTATCAACTAGCTTGCTAAGTAACCTTATCCAAACTAGTTGATCAGGTTAAGTGAACTAGTTAACTAGTTAATTTACTTCTGGGGCAGGACTATCTCAAACTTCCTACACCATGTTAAGTCTAATCCAACTAACCTTGTAAAGGTATGACAATTTCATAACATCATAACCTTAATTATAACATCATACATCATTAAACATTTATACATAGTTAGAAGGGAATACTAAGGGTGTATGACCAAAAACCATGTAGCATGTTATATGGCCTTTAACTATACCATAGCCTACAGTATAGTCTAGAACTCAATCTAAAAATTTAATCCTTTATTAAGTAAACCTAGTTATTCTAACTCTGAAATCATAAGCATTTTCATCATAAACGAACTTCATTTTAAACACAAACATACTTTAACATAATTTATCTTAAAATATTTATCTTTTCATTCATAGCTAAATTTGCATAATTTAATCATACATTTCATCCTACTTTTTTAACAATAAAAAATACTTTGGCTAATTATGAAAATAACACTATACATATAATTTTATTATAAAATAGAAATAGCTAAAAAGTATAAATCCTTACTCACCTTAGGAGGAAAGCGTTCTTCTCAAAATCTATCTTCAAAACCTCCTTCCTAGACACCCTTTCCAATTTTTCAATTATTAGGAAAATTTTGCAACGATTAAAAAAAAAGAAAATATTATAACCTTTGTGAAACAAAAATTAAGCCTTTTAAACCAAAACTTTTAACTTAGGCCTTCACCTTGCAAAGTGCAAGTCATAACCTTATTTCTACAAGTTTCTTTCTTTTAAATACCCTTAATTATGAAATAAGATTATAAGCGAGGGTCAAAGGGCTATTCCTTTTATAGGCCAATGATTCGATGACTAATTAACATCAATCAATTAACCAAGCCTAACCAATAAACCAATTGAGATAGTTTGAAAAACCATTAACCAGTTAATTGATTAGATTAGGTCCAAACTGCCTCCTTGGTCCAAAACCTTGACTAAGCAATCCAATGTTCTAATTCAAACTTATTTTTAAAATTTAACATAAATCATTATTATTTTCAAGCTTAACTACCTTTTTAAGGTGTTATGAATCCTTCCTATAAAATAAATTCATCCCAAAATTCTAAACTACACATGTAATCATTAACATGTAAGCATTTAAGCATTCATATCATACATAACAAAAAAAAATCCTTTTTCACACAAAAATAAAATAACACATGTCCATTAACTAAAGACATTTACATCTCTATTTGCATTCATGTTATGGTACTTGACATTTTTCTAGGCTTATTGCAAAGGAAAAATATATAAGAAATGAACTTAATGTAAGTTAGGATTGTACTTTATGCAACATCATTGTACACTTCAGCATCATGTCTTACAAAAGCATAAGCAAGAGGCTTCTTATAACACAATTAATTTTGTCCTTTACTATTACTTCTATTGATCTGTTGAGCAAATGCCACTAATGTAGCTACAAAAGTTAGTTCACATGTTATCTTTTCTCTTATACATTATTACAAAAATAAAATTACATGATACATATTGCTTAAAAGGAATATCAACATATATAATAGAGTAGTGATATTTTTGAAAATATGAAAAAACTTTGGATTTTAGTGATTAAAAAAAATTTACATGTTTTCTTCCACAAGGCTTTTAAAGTTAAATCCTACAATAATTAGCACCTAAAGTCAAAAGCCATGAGAGTGGTGGCATTTTTGAAAATATGAAGAAACTTTAGATATTAATTCTTAAAAAAAATCAAGGTGTTTTCTTGTAATGAGACTTTAGATGTCCATTCTTAAAAAAAGTTGACATATTTTCTTTGCTTGTGACTTTGAACATTGATTACTATAATAATTAATGTCTAAACTCATAAAAGTAGAGATATTTTTGAAAATATAAAGAAACTTTAGGTGTTGATTAAAAAAATTGACACATTTTCTTCTAAAGGAAAAATTGTGTATGCGAATTTTTAGTGTGAAGAATTTGCTAACAATGATAGCTATTTATAGTAGAAGCTTGCTTTTTCTTTGAAATCATGACATCATATTAAGTTATTCAAGGAATGTTTTACAAGCCTTGGGAAGCAAGGTCATGGCTTTGCTTGCTTCTTCAAGGTAACCAAATAAAATCACTCAATGTTAGCAAATATTCCATATTAAAAGATCTTAAATTAGCATGAGCCAAAAGGTGACTTCTAAATCTTATTAAATCTTACCTCCTTAGTGATATTAGCAACATGTGCTTATAAGAAAGTAATTTTATTACAGATCATGTTTAAAAATATAATTTCCAAGCTAAATTTTCATACTTTCCAAAACTAGTAAAATTTAGTTATTTTTAAACTACTTTCAAATTTTGTAAAGCTAAATTATTTTCTTTAAGAAATTAGTAAAATATTTTCAAACTTAATATTTGAAATGAAACAAAAAATTTACAAATTAGGTGTCAAAATAATCTCTTTATTTTTTTCCATGATCAAAACATGTTTTTCTTGAATTTTCCAATGCTTCCATGATTTTATAAAAATTAATGGGTGTTAAACTCAATTAAAAATAGTGGTGTAAGTATTAAGCCTTGTTTCTTGAAGACTAAAAAAGATAAAATCTTCAAAAGGTCACAAATCTATTAGATCTTCAAAAATTACTAGATTTAGGTTTCTAAGTAGGCTTTTAATTCATATTCAAACTACTTGTGAATATTCCTTGTGTCATTTCACACAATATACAATATTTGCAATTCAAATTTGAATTTATGCATTTTGGCTCCCTAAAATCCTGCATATACTTCCAAAAGTCCTAAAAATTCTTAATGTTGACAACTCTGGGTTTCAATTGAGCATTTCCAAGTAAAAACCTCTTTTTACTCTAGGTATTTACTAATATTTGATTTTCCTTATTTCTTGAAATCTTCTAACTTTTCCAAAATAGTTATTAATGGATTATCATCCATTATATCCAAAAAGTTTTCACTAACATTTGATTTTTCTTACTTCTTGAAATATATTAGATTTCTTCTGATTAGGACTTACTAGTATGTAGTGTCATTTGAAACATTGACTCAATCAAAGTGATAGTTGTGAAGTCCATTTCAAAACTATTCTACTCTTGTTTTCTCAATTAGTAACAAATGTCTAACATATTGTGAAAGTTGTGTAAATTGGGTATTATATTGGAGAACTTTCATCAATCCCGAAGTTAATTATACAAACTCTCGAGCTTTCACTTCCTTAAGGCTTTGTAGCAAGAATTAGTTTACACCTAAGTAATTGGATCATCAACTACAACCTTTTGTTCAATGTTTTAGGCATACCAGTAGCATACTATATCATTAAGCTAGTATCTTACTAGTTCAACCATCTCGGCATCACTAAATCCTAACATCTTATAAATTCTTTTTATTTGGTCAAGAAATTGATAAAGATCAACTATTGGATCAATGCCATCATATCTTAGCAATTTCAACTTTTAGAAGTCAGGGACATTTGAAGCCTATCTCTAAAAGATATAAGAGGAGGATAGAGTAGTTTATCTTCTCACATACCTTAATTTAAGTTTTCCTAATACTAGTTTTGAGTAAGTATTCTTCTAAAATTTATTGTAAGGTAGCTATCCAAGCTAGGGCCTCTAGTTCCTCTTACTCATCTCCATTTCTATTTCTATTTCTTACAAGCAAATTCATAGATTATCTATGTTTAAACACTTTAGCATATGTTTGACAGTGCTTTTTTTCTAGCCATACTCCTATAAGATAACTTAGATTAGAAACTACTTAAATTTCTTTTTCTTCAAAACCTTTGTATTCAAGCACTTACATTTCGTTTTCAAAATAAAAGATACCTATCATCCTATATGGTTCTATTGGGTCATTAATTCATGTTTACATTATTTCATTCTTATGTTATATGATCCATTCCTCAATTTACCTAGATCAAGCTCCTCAATTTCCACATTTACTCATACTATTCTTTAATACTACCACTATCAAAACTTGGTTTTCGGACCATCATGAATGGCATAAAGACATTCATTAAACACCTTTACAAGCCTTTCCAATTAAACCATTTTAAAACTTTACTACTTTCTGAAAATAACTTTTATATATGAAATATAGAAAATATATATAGTTGAAAGCTCTGCTAAATTTTTTTTATACATGCGTATTTCTTCAAAAAATAATGTATGTAAAATCCTAGTAAAAGAATTTTTCTCCTTATATAAAACAAAAAAGATTCTTATCTTTCTTTTAAAAAAGAAAAGTTAATGTTTTTACTTCTATATGAAAAAACCAAATTAAATGTTTGAAACATATATAAGTTTTTTTTTTCTGTTTACAATACTTCAAGAATTAAGTAAACATTAAATATGAAAGCAAATGAAGAAACTTTTGATTCTTTTAGGAAAATTAATTTTCAAGCTTAATGCAAAAGTTCAAAACATGAAATAAATACAATAGAATAGGACTGGGTTAAGAGAAACTTAAGAAATTAGATGATCTTATTCTTTTTACAAAATTCTACTTAAAAAGATAACTTATTCTCCTGTTTCAAATGAAGAAATCAAACATCTTTCTTGTTAAAATAAGAATGGTCATATGCCACCAAATTTTTATAAATCATTCTAACTTTTTAAAAGCTTTTCTTTTCTCTTTCTTTTAACTAATAGTTGTGGGCCATATATATATATATATATATATATATATATATATATATATATATATATATATATATATATATATATATATATAAGCAATTTCTAATAATTAAAAGCATTATCATATGCATATGAAAATATAAATAGCATATCTTAAAAATAATAGAGAAGTAATAGTAATATACATCCATACTTTAATTAACATATGTATTACTACTAATGTAATTATACATAAGTATAAAACATCTTAGTTATAAATATTACTACCTAGTTTTTCCTTTTTTTTTACATTAACTATCAAATATTTATTACTATAATTATACAAATAGTTAAGTAGCATACTTTATGCACAAAGTTTTAAAGTTAATTTAAATTCAAACTTTTTGAAAATAAAAGCCTTAATGACAACTAGTGCTAAATTAGCAATTCTTGAGCTCAAAGTCATATGAAGTTGGGATTAGTGGAACTATAGGAAATGCTAGGGCTACAAACTAAAGTTGATCAAGGTTATAACGCACATGGTCCATCAAGAATTACTACATGTCGAACTAAAAATGAGAGATCCTATCAGAAGGTGCAACCTAAGGTATTGGTACCTCTAATACCACTTTGAAATCTAATACATTAGCAACATAAGCATCTAAATATGCTTGGTAAAGGTTAAAGGCTACTATCTCTAAATGCACAAACCTTACTTGAGACATGTGAGCTAGACTAGATTGATCAGTCGTAATTGAATAGTAGAACTCTAATCTATACCATCCATAAGTGGTCTCAAATAACTACCACTAACAGTCATTTATCTCAAATGCCTCCATTAGGTTACTATGTACTTAAGAATATCAAAATATAGTGCATGAATAATGATACTCAATGAATGGGTACCTTACCTTTATTCCAATAGGTTTTAGCTAGAAAATTAAATATATATAAAATACATATTAAAATATTTTTCTTACCTAAATACTTTATCATTTAAGTTCTACATCATATTACCACATAAAAATGGTATAAGGTACATAGGGTTAACTCTTTGTGACTTTTAGTCAGCTTTATCCCATATATCCCATCCTTATCCCTCCCACCACTTATCACATGTCATTCCTTGACACAAGAATACAAAATGTTAGGCCAAACTCCTTTCTCTCTTTACAACACAAATCAATCGTGGATAATCCTATATACTTCCAATATTCATTTCATATTCACATTCATTTTCATATTCAATTTATTCATGAATCATTATAGCATAGTGGGGATATCCTCATATCAACTTATTTATCTATAAGGATAGTGCACATAAGGTACAATTTTGTGGTAATCAACTTAATTAATAGTAAGAACAATGCACATAAGGTATCTACATCATTATTGATCATATTTATATATAGTGTATCTTAACATAGTGGGAACTTTACCACACTTTTCAATAGTTCATAATTTTATAACCATAATTATCATATAAATAGGGTATATTCATATTCACATCTACAATTCAGAACTTAAAGAAGTCTTTTCAATATCACAGATGTTTAAATCATATTTCATCACTAAAACTTCAATTGTTCATTAGCTCTTTTTCATATAAAATCTCACAATGAACATTACAATTTTCTTTATTTAAACTCTTATTCACAAAATTCCATAAGTATTTCATTTCTCAAATACACATTTCCATAAGCATAAATACATTTTTTTCCTTTTATCAAATTCAACATGTGGCTTATGATTTTTTGAAGCAAAATTGTTAATTACATTTAACAATTCCATCTTCAATTTGTTTCAAAATTGATCATATTAATTACCCATGCTTTCTACACTATTTATTCATTCTAGGATCAATTTTTTTCTACAAAGATTAAAGAGGTGACTCATAGTTTTTAGAGCAAAACCATGAGCCCTAACTTCAAATTATTTATGCTTTCTAGCATATAAAAGTTCATAGGTATATGACTAAATTTGGTCTAACATTGAATAGTTTCAAAAATACTATATTCATTATCATTGTCAAAGTATTTCCAAACAAATTTTTATTGAAATTCCATGCCTTTTTGTTTCCAAAACTGCAACGTATATTGTTTTTGAAAACATCTTTCAAGTTTCAAAATCAAGGTTCCCAAATCAAGTTTCATAACTCACCATCATGCAAGAACAATTCAAAGAAAAAATCTAAAGGAAGAAAGGAAGTTTTCCACTCACACTTCTTGATAGTTTCCTTGATTATTAGTAAGTAAAAATTCAAGATCCAAGTTTTTCAAAACAAATATTAGCAAAAGAACTTTATAAAGAATCATGAGAATAAAATCAAATATAGGAGATGTTTTTACCTTTTCTTTGAATAATCTAGGAATCCTTTCTTGTAGAAATGTAAAAATGAAATCAATATCACACTTTTAGAAAGTATTAGGATGAAAATGGAAAAATGAAAAGCTTTCTTTCTTTCCTTCTAATGGCAAAATTGTAGATGCCTATTTTTGTTGTGAAGAATTTGCTAAGAATGATGGCTATTTATAGTAGAAGCTTGCTTTCACTTTTTGAAACCATGACATCACATTCAGTCATTCAACAAATGTTTTAGAAGCCTTAGGAAGCAAAGTCATTGCTTGCTTAGTTCATCAAGGAAAATCCAATAAAATCTCGCCCAATCATAGCAAATATTCCACATTAAATTATCTTAGTGAGCACCTGCCAAAAAGTGACTTCCAAATTTTACTAAATCTTGCTTCCTTAGTGATATTAACAAAATTTTCTCATAAGAAAGTAATTTAATAATTAATGAGTAAATTTTAGTGATTTTAAAACTACTTTCAAATTTTGTAAAATTAAATTATTTTCTACAAAAAAAATTAGTAAAATATTTTCAAATATAATATTTGAAATGAAAATAAAAATTTAGAAATTGGGCTTCAAAATAATCTCCTTATTTTCCTATGATTAAAACATATTTTTATTGAATTTTTTTATACTTCCATAATTTTATAAAAATTAATGAGTGTTAAACTCAATTAAAAATTAGTAAAGTCAGTGTCAAGCCTTTTTTCTTGAAGATTAAGTAAGATAAAATCTTCATAAGATCATAAATCCATTAAGATATTAGGAAATCACTATATTTAGGTTCTTAAGTGGGCTTTTAATTTATATTCACACTATTTGTGAACATTACCTATGTTATTTCACACTTTTTACACTATTTACTATTCAAATTTAAGTTTTACACATTTTGGCTCCATTTTACTTAATAAATAAGTTATAAGTAAACCTCTAAAAATATCTAGTGCACTAACTTAGTAAAAAAAATAATTTTTGATTTAATAAGTTACCTTAAGTAACTTATAGCTTATAAGCTACTGTCTTTTTATTTTTTTAAATTTATCCTTATTTTTTTAATTAATTTACAATCTATATCCTTTATAACGTAATATCATAAAATATATTTAATTTAGATTTAAATAATTAGATCATAGTTTTAAACCATAAATATATAAAACTACATATGTAAATAAATATGTAATATCATAAAATATAATTAATTCTATTATAAGTAACTATATTTCTATTATAAATAATAATAAAAAAAGAATTATGTAAGTAAATAAATGCATAAGTTCATAAAATATAATTAATTAAATATTATATGTTATATTTTTTAAATATTTTAATTATGCTAATATAATTTAATCTTTAAATAAATTTAAATTATTTTAATTTATATACTATTTTTATTAATATCACCTTTTATATTATTTTATAATTTCAGTTAATTCAAAAGCTAATTTTATAAAAAAATTCTTATAAAATTAGTTAACTTATTAGTTATAAGTTATTAACTATCAGTTGACTTTTTAATTATAAACTAACTAACTAATTTATCAGTTATTAGTTAGTTTATTAGCTACTAGTGTGAAATAAAGCCTTCATCTCCTTGAAACCGTGCATATACTTACAAAATTCTCAAAAATTCTTTATGTTGATAACTTTAGGTTTCTATTGGACGTTCCTAGGTATAACCTTTTTTTACTCTAGGTTTTTTTTACCTTTGATTTTTCTTAGTTTTAGAAATCTTCTAAATTTTCTAAAATAAGTATTATATCCAACTGGTCTTTCTTCTAATTACCCAATAATAATAACTCCTTAATTAGCTTTTAGTAATATTAATCTATCAAATTTTTACTAGGTGTTACAACATTTGTGGTCTTACTTGATAATGCTTGGTGTTGACATGTAACTTAAACCATTTACACCCTACTTCACATCTTAATGGCCCCATCAATTTACAAAACGTTAGGTGAAATGGTTATCTAGTTTTATCTATTTGAATCCATTAAACTTTTAAATTCTAAAAATACCTTTGAAATCATTACTTAAATATCTAAATCAAGAGTCCATGAGTGATCTATTATTGTTTTTTCAACTAAAGTGTTGAATATAAATTTTCCTAACTCTACACTTTGGTTTGTCTATGGTATGATCGCACCTATTTTAATTAGCCTTGCACTTAGCCTTATGTCAATTATTGTATTTCATATTCCACAAGGTTTACACATAAGTCACTTAATCCTTTCTGCACCACTTAACTTGTTACCCATTATCCCTATTACATTCTATAGCTTTCTCCACGTATGAGCACACTAATTAGTAGCACTATAATAAATCAACATTTATGTCATAGTCAAAATTGTGGCACAAGATTAAAATTTTCGTGGTTATGCTACTTAGCCACAGAAATACCGATTGAATGTTCACGTGGCATAAGTGAGCATGGCAATAAAAAAGTACTATGTCATAAATAATTTTTTTTTTGTCAAAGATTCACTTGTGGCTAATAAATTCTTCTAACTATGAGTACAAATATAGTAAGAAAGGTATATTTGTGGCTAGTATCTCATATTGCTATGACTAAAATTATGATAAAAATAAAATAAAATTATTATAAAAATAATGTAACTGGCTAAAATAATTTTATATATTCAAATTAAATTAATTATCTAACCAATTCAATCAAATATTATACTATCATTTCATTTGCACACCTGCTAAAATATATTAATGTTATTTACCTCTAATGTAAATTGTTAAAACTTTATCTATTACAAATTGTATTCACCAGGAATTAAACTTGAATCTTTAAGTTAAGGAATGTTAAGCCTCACCATTATGCTACTTTACTTTTTTAGTGTTAAATATAATATATTTTATATAAAGTTTTAACTTAACGGTTAACCTTAGAAATAAAACTACACTCATGTAACGTTAATTATATAATAAAATATTATAATAAATACATATAATAAAAATACACTAATATTAAAATGCTTTATGATTTTATTTTAAAAATTATTTTTAATAGACTAAATTTCCATTTATTTCATTACTAATTTTACTTGTATCAAATTTATTTTTGACAAATGTCTTATTTCAATTTTATCTCTCATAAATAATTAATTAATTAATTTTATCCTTTGATTAATATTTTTTATTAATTATTATTAATTAAATTATTACAAGATAAAAATAAATTTATTGTATCTTTCAACTAATTTTTATTATTTTCTAAAAATTTCTTCAATAAAGGTTGAATTATATGAAATAAATATCCATACAAATCATAACTTTGAATTATTATACATATTTAAATTTTAATTATAAATTAGAATTTAAATTATTATAAATCATTTGCTTTTTATTTTTTATTTATAATACATATTTTTATCATTCACAAATATAAGTTAAATTATTTAACCCTTCATAAATTTTTAATATTAATTTCATTTCTCATATGTTATTTATATTTATTCTTTATCCTTCCATTTATCAAGTCACTAACCCATTAATAAAATTATAAATGAATAGAATAAATTAATTAAATTATTATTTAAAAATGAAGAAATTAATACAAAATATTTGTAAGAAATGAAATTAATACAAATAGAATTAATAAGGGATAAAAATGAAAATTTAGACTATTATATATATATATATATATATATATATATATATATATATATATATATTACTCCCTTAAATATAATTACATAAAATTTTTAATATATTAATTTAATTATTATTAAATTATACATAATTTTACATAATTATTATTTTTAATTTTTTATGAAAGTTTTGTTAATATTAAAGTAATGAATGTAAAGCTTGTTATTGCATATTTCTATAATAAAACTTGTTATAACTCATATCACAAATCATACAATTTATATATAATACAATGATTTTTAATATTTTCATAAGTATATATATTTTCTTCATCAACATATTTTTTAAGAATAATGTGATGTGATAAAAAATAAATTTTTTTATAATATTTTATACCTTGAATGATCTATTTTTGTTTAAGCAATATTTTAAAAATTAGATCAAATAATGAATTGAAAAAATTATTGTACATATATGTATTATATATATGTATATGTTAATTTTATTAATTTTTAATTTTAATATGTAAAGAATTTAAATTTATTGAATAATTATATAATATAATCTTTAATATATTATAATATTTATATTGTTAATTTATATTAATTTTATTATATAAATTTAATTGATTAGAAAGTTAAATAGTTATTTATTATTTAAGAAATATTGTTATATTCTAATATATATTAAACTTGATACACATGTAAATAAAAATGCTTATGAGTTTAATAATTGAGCTCTTTCTTATATATCTTAAGGTTTGGAGTTCAATTTCTATCTTTATTATTTAAAAAAAAAATAAAAGTACATAATTATACAATTTATAAATAATTTTATTGTTTTACATATATTTTATGAATTAGTTATTTAAAAATATTATGTTTTACAAGTTTTTTATTTTGATTGATTGGGAGCTAATCAATTGACCTAGTAAACTATTTACCAAATTCCTAAAACAATTGCTTGACTTAATTAATTAGTTAAATACCTATAACTTAAGTAATAAATTAACTATTTACTAAACACCCATAACATATAAATATTTGTATTTTTTTAAAATTGTCTACTATATTGCAACATGTTATACTTATTATAAATAGCTTTTATATATGTATAGTTGTTGAAAATGATATATTTGGCAATAATTTTATTCATAGGATTAATTTGTGACATAAGTAATACTTTATTATAGATAAATTATTCTGACCTATATGATGGAATAAGTGATATTTTATCACAAGAAATGTGTACTTATAACTTAATTTATGATACAAGTAATACTTTGTTATAAAAAATATATTTTCATAGCTTGGTTTGTAGCAACAATGATATTTTGCCAAAAGTATAAGTAATACTTTGCCATGAGAAATGTGTTCTTGTAACTTAATTTTATGGCATAAGTGATATTTTGCCATGGATAAATTTTTTTTTATAGCACAAGTGGTACTTTGCCATGTACAATATGTTCTCATAGCTTAGTTTATAGCATAAATGATATTTTGCCATAGATATAAAATTTTCTTGTGGTATAAATTTTTTAATTTTTTATACATTTATTTAAATTTTTTTATTCTCGAGGCAATAGATAAAATTGCCATGATTTTTGAAATTTCAAAACATAATTCATGGCACAAGTATTAATTTGTTGTAGTGTAGCGCAACCATCACAACTCTTTTGGATATGATTTTCCTTGCAATGCCTACATATTTTGAATAAAAGGATTAGGATAGCTTTATATAGATTGCCCCTAGGTTCTCCATGAAAGAATAAATTTTATCTTATTACATTTACCTTTTTTATAAAATCTTCATGCATTCAAGACATAAAACTCCTTATTTTACATATTACTTGATTAATAGCTCTTCATTGCCTTCCCTTTATTTTATCTCAGCCTTTAATTCTTAAAATGTAAAACTCTTTCATTAAATAAGAATGGCCCATACATGGTATAAAATAAATTTTACACTATTCTAAAATTATGCCTAAAGAGTTAGTAACTATACACTTTGCCTTTCCAAGTAAAGTGTCAAATATAAATTTCTTTAACTTTACACTTTGCTTTGTCTAAAATATAATTGTACCTATTTTAATTAGCTTTACACTTAGCCATATGTCTATTATCGTATTTCATGTCCTGCTAGGCATATACATTAGTCATATCAATCCTTCCCACATGACTTAACTTGTTACTTGTCCTGCTTTTCATACTCTATAACTTTCTCCACACATATGAGTACACTAGTTGTTGGTGTAAACATTACAACTCTTCCTAATAGGATTTTCCTTGTACACATTTTAGACAAAAGGACTAAAATAACTCTACATAAATTGCCTTAAGTTTTTAATGAAAGAATTAAATTTGTCCTTTTACATTTAACTTTTTTATTGAATCCCCATGCATTTAAGATGTAAAACTCTTTACTTTACATATTACTTGATTGGTCATTATCTCATTGCCTTCCTTTTATTTTATCTTAGTCTTCAGTTCTTCAAATGTAAAATTCTTGTTATTAAACAAGAATTACCCACACGTAGTGTAAAATAAACTTTACATTTCTCTAAAATTGCACCAAAAGAATTAGTAACCTTCCTTTCACTTAGCTATGCTTCACCTTCTTACCATAGTTCTCACAAAATAATTGATTTCTCATATCCTTTATTATATATTTCAGCCTAATGTTTAGTGCTTATTTATTAATCCCATTAGGTTATCAATTAAGCAAGAGTATATTTAAACACCAAGGCTTACAAAAAAAGTTGTAATCCCTAGTAGTACTTTAAGTATAAGACCAATCAATGTATTAAGTTGGTCTATGAATACTTCCTCTTCAATCTTGTGGTTTGTTTTAGTTACTTAAAAACTCCTTCCTATTTCATGCCAAGGCCTTTTTTATTCCCTTAGTACATTATCCCTATCCATAAGTATACTAACTGCTCCCTTATATTACTAACTTATTATTAAGTCATTATATGTTATATACTCAATTCAAATTGCATTGGAATAAGTAACTAACTAGTATTAACTTTAAGTAAATTGTTTAACCATATGGTTCAAGAAATGATATGCTTAGATAGTTATTATCTTATTAAGTCATATTGAATTTTATACCCAAATATACTCCTTATACCTTAAACCTTCCTTTTTTTTATCAATTGAAAGCTCACACTTGTCGTATATTTGGAATTTTGACTTTATCCAATCAGATCCTATCTAGGTAAGCTTCTTATCTTACATAAGGCAGCTTATGCCTATCCTTTTATCAATATGCTTCATTCACCATTCCCTAGGTGATTCTTGATAAAAGGACCACACCTAGTCATGTCACACATATCAAATTGTTCTAACTATTCTTATAATGAATGCTAGGTGGCTAGCATGCATGCTCAACATTGTAAGAATTTTCTTATTTTTGGACTACTATTAATTAGATTTGTTTTATTCTATATAAACTAGTTAAGCATATAGCTTAATTATATAAAACCTAAAAGTAATAAAGTAATCCAATGAGTTATATATTTACCTTATATTATATATATTAAGAAAGTGATTTGAGCCTATTTAGACATATTTGGTGTAGGGCCTATTGTTAAGTCCATGATAAGCAAACTTAAGTAAGGTTATATATTATTATTGAGGCTAGGTCCCCTTTCCATGATGTTTAGATTGTTCCCTCCATTAAAGAATTGTGAACAATAGAAGTTGTAGTAGGGGAAGACTTTATTCTCCATGTAGATACTTATGCGAAATTATTTGAGATCATAAATAAATTCAAAAGGTACAACTATTATTAATCTTAATATTCTTATTTGTGATTCTGGTCTTGATATATGATCTGTAAAATTATAAATTTTTACATATGGTATTAGAGTTAGTTATATCAAACTAGAACCTTAATTTAATTAATTGTAATTTTAATTTAATTTTTATTAACAATTATTTTGTCTGATTTTTATTGAAGAGAAATTTTAAATTATATCATACTATTTTAGCTTTTGAAATATATATAAAAAATTTGTTATATATATATATATATATATATATATATATATATATATATATATATATATATATATATATATATATATATATATATATGTTTAGTTTAGCATTCTACGTATATACATATCTTTGATTTAGCTTTCCATATATGTATATATGTTTTGGTTTAGCATTTTGTTTAATGTTTTCCTTTTTTATACATATATATTTTATTTCATGTTTTTTTTTTGTATATTTATATACTTTGACATTTTATATGTGTGTTTCTATGTGCTTAGCATTCCATTTGGCATTCTTGGCATTTTTATATGCTTTAGGATTTTGGAGTTCTTCAACATTTTTTATATGCTTTAGCATTCTAAATGTTCTAACATGGCATTCTATTTGATGTTATGATTTTCTCCATATATTTATTATATATTTGCTTTGGCGTTCCATATATATTTGTGTTTGGCATTTTGTATATATATACTCCAATCTTTCTATAAATACATTATATAAATGTATATTCTAACATTATATATATGTGTTTGACATTTTATATATATAATAAATAATTTTGTGCATGTTATTCATGTTTCGAGTTTTATGTGTATGTTCTTTCTTTTCATTTAATTTAACATGAATTTACCAAAATTTTGAAAGTTGACAACAATTGTTGAAATCATTTTAATATATTTCAAGAATGAAACACATCTTGGGAAAATTTATATGGAGATGAAAATTTTCTATAATCAATTTGGATATATATATATATATATTTCCTATTTAGAATTAAGTTACTGGAATTAAATGTTTATCACTATAGTGATTATTCAACAATTAGAGATGTTTTTATTATTTAAGTTAGTTCATAAAATTACTTACTCATAAAAGGTTATTATATGAGTTAATTTAAATAACTTAGAACTTTTATAAAAATAGGCAAGTTGATTATCCTTTTGCCCATAGGTGTTGGATTTTTCAATTTTGTTTATTACTTTATTAGCTTAATATTCTAAAGATATCTTAAATTTTATTATTTTTTTTCACCCATAGGGGAATCTATAATAATATTTTAAAGTGCCTAATTTTTTTTAAAAAATATGAGTTATTATTTATTACCCATAATGTTGACTAAATTGCTATTATCATCATTGTATTTTAGCTCCATATGCTTTTTCCTTGAATAATCAATCTTTTCCGATTGAAACTCTAACTGGAGGGAATTATAAGAGATAAAAGGAGGATGCATAATTAGCTTAACCATGATGGAAGTGGATTTGGCAATTAGAGTTAAGAAGCTTATTGATTTAATTGCTCAAAGCATTATTGAGTAGAAAACTTATTATAGGAAATGGGATAAGGCCAACTACTGACAATGCTAAAACCTTTTTTACTTCCATTCAAAAAAGGTATGTGGTTTCTAATAAGGCCGAAGCTAGTTAATTAATGAGAATTTTGTTAACGTGAGGTATGATACTAATAGTGTTAGGGAGTATATTTTAAGAATAGTTACTATTTCTATTAGACTAGGTAAGCTTGAATGCCTTATTAGTGATACTTTTCTTATTAACCATGCCCTAAATTTCTTACTTTCCCAGTTTAATGCCTTGAAAATCTCGTACAATATATAGAAAGAAAATTAGGATGTTAACACTTCAATATCCATTTGTACTTAAGAAAAAGAAAGAATAAAACATGAAGTTTTAAGAAATATAAACTTAGCCAATCAATCATCTCTTAAGAAGCCTTTTAATAAAAAAAAAAAATTTAAGCTCCAGGGTAAGGTAGTCATGAAAGAAACCTTAGGTTAGAGTGGTCATGAAAAAATTTTAAGCCTCAGGGTAAAGGTGGTCATGAAAGAAACCCTAGCTTAATCGCCATGGTCCTAAATTTATGATAACTAAATATGAATGTTAGTTTTGTAAGAAGATAGGTCATACAAGGAAGGATTCTTTTACTTATAAAAAATACATAGAAAATAAAAATAAGAAGAAAAATAAAAATGAATCAAGTAATTCTTTTGCTCTTATTTGCTTTGAATCCAATTTGATAGATGTTTTTGTTAATTCTTAGTAGATTGACTTTAAGGCATTTGCCTATCTTATGAATACCTTATAAGGGTTTAAGAGCAAGCAAAAGCCAAGTAAGGATGAAGTCAATCTATATGTAGGAAATAGAGAATGAATGTAAATGGAATACATAAGTATAATTAAATTGAAATTAGATTTAAGATTTGTTTTGTCTTTGAAAGATACTCTATATGTACTATTCATCAGGCAAAGTTTGATTTCTTTATCAAAATTTTAAGATTCAAATGTTTATTTGAGTTTTAATAATGGATCTTATTAATTATTTTATAATTCTATTGTTATTGGTAATCTTTCAAGATATGATGGTTTGTATAAGTTGAATCTTGATTCTAAACAATTTAATTTTCTTTATGTTATGAATGTTAGTGTTAAAAGGCTTTTATCTAAGGAAAATTCTTTTCTTTTGTGGCATAGACGTCTAGGTCATATATCAAAGGAAAGAATCAATAGGTTAATAAAAGAGAATGTTATTTCATATCTTGATAATTCTGATCATGATGGTGTTAATTGTATTAGAGGAAAAATGACTAGAAAAACTAACAAAGATTCTACTCGTAGTAAAGTTCTTTTAGAGATAATTCACACATATATAGGTGATCCTTTTAAGAACATTTTATGTGGGAATAAGTATTTCATAATCTTTATAGATGACTTCTCTCATTATAGCTATGTCTACTTTAAAGAAGATAAGTCACAATCTCTTAAAAATTTTAAAATTTTAAAGTTAATATAGCAAACCAATGTGATAAAGAGATTAAAATTATGAGGTCTAACCATATGGTGAGTATTATCATAGAGCTAGTAATACACGTTAGCTTATGGGACCTTTTACCAGAGACTTGCAAGATTGTAGGATAGTTTCCCAATTTACTATGCTTAGAACTCTTAAACAAAATTGGAGTGGCCAAAAGATGAAATCGTACTTTAATAGACATGGTAAGGCCCATGATAAGCAAAACTAACTTACTAATTTTTCTTTAAGGTGAAGCCTTAAAAGTTGCCATGTATATCCTAAACAAAGTCCTTACTAATTTACACCTTAAAACATCTTCTGAACTTTTCAAAGGCTAGAAACCTAGTCTAAACCACCTTTAACTTTGGGATTATCCTACTAAAGTAAAAATTTATGACCATATGGCATCAAAGTTATATTTTAAAACCATCAAGTATTATTTTATTGGATATCCCAGTAGATCCAAAGGCTACAAATTCTACTATCCTACTTGTGGGATAAAGATAGTTAAGGCATTAGTAGTAAAATTTCTTGAAAATGATGTTTGTGATTCTAATGACCTTTAAAATGATGATAATGTTTTGGAGAAGGCACCATTTATTTTTCTTATGCCTGTTATTTAAGAAAGGATTGTGTATTAACCTTTTAATAGAATGTTTAATATACAAAATCATAAGAGTATTGCAAATAATCCACCTAAACTAGAAGAAATCATTGTGCTTATTAATGCTCCTATTAGATGTTTTAAAAAGGTAAGAAGGCTTGCAATCTCAAATGATTATGTTGTGTACTTAGGTGAGGTTAATTATGATATTAGGTAAATTGTTAATCTAGTGAGTTACAATGAAGCAATTTCTTATAGATAAACTAGTAAATAGATAAAGGCAATGCATGATGAGATTCAATCTACGTATTCTAATGAAGTGTAGGAGTTGAAATTCCAAATGGTTTTAAACCTATTAGTTACAAATGGGTGTTTAAGACTAAAAAGGATTCAAAAGGTAGCATTGAGTGATTTAAGGTAAGATTGGTAGCAAAAAAGTATACATAAAAGGAAGGGATAGACTTCAAAGAAACATTTTCACCTATATCTTCTAAAGATTCCTTAAGGATTATTATGGCTTTAGTGGTTTATTATGATCTAGAACTCCATCAGATGGATGTGAAAACTACTTTCTTAGATAGAGATTTGTTTGAAGAATCTACTTGAAATAATTAGAAGGTTTTGTTGAAAGTGGAAATGCAAATTTGGTATGCAAGTTGAAAAAGTCAATTTATGGTCTTAAACAAGCATTTAAGCAGTGATATTTGAAATTTGATAAAATTATCTCTTCTATAGGTTTTATTAAAAATAAGCTTGATGAATACATATACTTTAAGGTGAATAGTAGTCATTTCATTATTCTTATTCTGTATGTGGATGATATATTACTTATTAGTAGTGATATTAATTTCTTTGATCAGATTAAATCTATGTTGTCTTAATCTTTTGACATGAAAGACCTTGGTGATGCACCTTTTGTTTTAGGTATGGAAATCCATAAAGATAGGACTAAATACTTATTGAAACTTTTACAAAAGGCATACATTAATCATGTTCTTGAAAAGTTCAATATGGATATATGTAAACTTAGAGATGTCACTATATCTAAAGCTCATAATTTTAGTAAAGACCAATGTCTTAAGAATAAAAGTTTAAAAAGTTTGATAAAAATAAACTATAATCTAATGCTATATGAAGTCTAATGTATGCTTAAATTTGTATTAGGCCAGATTCATTTTTTGTTATGAGTATTCTCAGAAGGTATTCCTCTAAAATGAATTATAAACATTGGATTGCTATTAAAAAAGTAATTAGATATTTGTAGAAAATCAAGGATTATATGCTAGTTTATATGAGGGTTAATGATATTGAAATAATTGGATACATGGATTCAAGTTTTACTAGTTGTGTAAATGATATGAAATTGACATCAAGCTATATTTTTCTTTTGGCTAGTAAGGCTATCTTTTAGAAAAGTGTAAAATAAACACTTACTACATCTTTCACCATATAACCAGAGTTTATTACTTGTTATAGTATAGGTACATATGCAATATGGCATAAGAATTTTATTTTTAAGCTAAAAGTAATTAACTCTATCTAAAGGCTTTTGAGGATCTACTATAACAATCCTATAGCAATAATGTTCTCAAAGAATAATAGGATATCCAGTGGTTCTAAACATATTGAAATTAAGTACCTTGCAATCAGAGAATAGGTTAAGAATGGTAACATTCTTGTTAAGCATGTTAACATTAAGATGATGATAGTAGATCCTCTAACTAAGGTTATTTCACCTATTGTTTTCAAGTAACATATTTCAAACATATATGTTTTAAGTTCTTTTAATGTAATTAGTTAGTGAGAGAATTTATATTATTAGCTTATTCATGTTGCTTTTGCAATTTTGAACTTCTGTATCTTTTATTTTGCGTGCACATTATGGAATATGAATGTTATTGTAATAAAGTTTATCTCCAGATATAGTTGTTAACATTGTTTGCTTTTACATAAATATAAACTAGAATTTTCTCCTTGAGGAGATGAAATTAAAATTAATGTCATATTTATGAAAGTAACTATAGTTTTCTCCTTGGGAGATGGTTGTTTATTTTATAGTGATATCCTTATAAAGGATCACAAAGAAGACCTTTACACTATAGTATGGAAGGATAACTTGGTCATAATATATGTGTAACTATACTATCACATTCCTGTGATCATGTCAATAAAGTAATTAAGTGTTATAATCATGGATGTATTATATCATTGTCAATAGTTTAGAGTTAGATACTTTGTTGAACTAAATCATGTTTTAAGGTAAATTTATTAGGCTATGATTTATTTTATGGCCACATATGTTATTTTTAATTTTGGAGTCATTTTTTCTTAACTGATTTTGAAAATTGATAAAATCCAATTAATGTTGCCAAAGTAAGAGAATGTAAGAATTTTCTTATTTTTGGATTACCATTAATTGGATTTCTTTTATCCTGTATAAAATCAGATTAAGTAAATAACTTAATTATATGAGACTTGAAAGTAACAAAATAATCCAATAGGTTATATATTTACCTTATATTATATATATTGTGTTAAGCAAGTGATTTAAGCCTATTTAGACATATTTATTATAAGGCCTATTATTGAATCCATGATAGGTAAACTCAACTAAAGTTATATATTATTATTGAGGCTAGATCTCCTCTCCATACTAGATATTTATGATTATTCTCCCCATTAAAACATCAAGAATGGCAAAAGGTGTAGTAGGGGAAGACTTTGTTCTCTACATAGATATTTGTGCAAAATCTATTGAAATCACAAATGGATTTAAAAGGTACACATTATTATTAATCTTAATATTATTTTATTTATGATTCTAGTCTTGACATATGATCTATAAAATTATGAATCCTTGCAAACATTACTTGTGAGTTTCTAATTTTTACCTCAAAATTCATATACTCACATTTCTAGTTTCATACTTTATACCTCCAAGTTTATAAATTTATAACCAATAACTTGTCAACTTGAACAAATGTCCAAGACATTTTTCATCAAAAGAGATCGCAAGGCACACTTTCCCCTACCTAGACGCATAATTTATAAATTTATATACTTACACTAAGTTCCCACTTTGCTTTATATAAAATAACCTAATACATATATGAATTAATTAAGTTTCTTATATAGCCACTTCCTTTCGAAGATCAAATTTAGACTAACGACTCCCATCCAAACAAAGCGCATATAAAAATATATTAATTTAATCAAAATATGGTTTAGTCTAACCTTGCATATCTCACAATTATAGTGCCCATGCATCAATATAGGGTTTAATCAATGCAAGATGAGTCATACCTTCCTATAAAGCATCCTCTTCATATGAATCCTTTTCTTCTAATGCAATAAAGCTAATGCAACTTAGTACTCTAATGTTTTATTTTAGATATATCTTAAATTCTAATTAAAGTTTTAAATTACCATCAAATTCGAACATCTTGTGACTAAAGTGAAATCAAAGTCACCTATGTAAATTTATCCATAAATCTACATTTATGTTTAACAAATTTTCCCAAAACATGACATGCAATTAGAAGTAATTATCTAATTCTTTAATTTAATTACTCTACCAATCAAAATCTTTGTGTAAAGATTTAAACACAACAATTTTCCACACTATAGGTTGTTAATGATTTAGAAAGTTATAATAACCTTAAATATAGAATAATATTGGCATTGCTTTTCCTTAGCAACTTGTGGTTGAAATAACCTATAAAGAATTATAGCATATATAAAGACAAGGATGAATAGTTATGCCCTATAATAGTTGTTAGCCCATTATTAGGGAGTTGATATTTTAGATTATTTGTTAGGGCAATTAAAGACTTCTAGACCATGCTTTGAAAATGTGTCATTACGTGTTAGACTTAGCTTTAATACAAACTTTATTACAACCTATCACCAAGCATATGACCACCATAGGTAGTTAAAGTTGCTATGAGCAATTGCTTACTAGCCAAATTGCCATCATGTAATTAATACAATGTTTTACATGTAATAATGTGCCTCTTTTAAGGAGGCGTAAACATTGAAATCAATTATAAATGAGATATAGATTATAATCAATGACTTATTTTCATATATACTTAACCTAATTGTCTTAGGGCTTACCTTATTGCCAAGTTCTCGAACAGGCCCACTTCTAAGCTATCTTATAGCTATTGAGCACCTAAAGGGAAATTCCTAAAAAAAAGAAAAGAGAAAAAAGATAATGAGTTCACATGAAACTTAATGAGTAATCATTCAAAATTACAAATAAAAGTTAAATTCAAAATTTAATGATACTCATATTAAAATTCTAAAGTGGTTAACTCATGTCCTATTCCTAAGATTAAGGAAGATAATTATACCTCTATAAGGAAAGTTAACAATAGAGGAAGAAGCTTAACCTTACTATTTAACTTCCAACATTGTTACAGTTACCTATATATATATATATATATATATATATATATATATATATATATATATATATATATATATAAACAAGGTGAATTCTTGGTGTTAAACATCAAATCAAAGTAAAAAACATTATAAAATACATTTATAATTTAGATATTGAAACACAAGGAGGTTTTAATAATTAGCATAATTTCAAAGCATAATACTTAAAATAAACTAACTTATGACTCTTTTCAGTCTTATCCCTAAAAACCCCAATCTTATCCCTTAAAGGTCAACATTACCCCATTATAAATGAGTATAAAAATTTCATGCATATAGCTACACTAATAGTGTCATCAATCCGCCATCATCATAACTTATTCATGACATAATACAACAAGTATAAGCAAGTGCCACAATTAGTACTTCACTTATAGTACCATAACAACATCCATATTCATGCAAACAAACTATATCTTAATTAGCATACAAATTTGAATATAATTTGAACTTTATATATGTATATATTACAAGAACAATCACCATGTAGAGTTAAGCTCTGCTATCCTTGTTACACATATTATCAAGAACCTAACATGCCTTCATTTTATAGCAATTAGTATTTAATAGCTTAATGATTTTTTTAGAACACAAAATTATAATTACTTCATCTCTACCTTTGATTTAAGATGATATTAATGAATATAAACATATTCACATTCTCATTTTATTTCTAATTATTTGTATTAAGATCACCTATCATCATATCACATGTATAGAAAGGCAAAATGTAACTTAAGATCTATAATACATGTAAATTTTTAGCAAAGGTCAAGATATAATTGATTATGTATCAATTATATGCATCTAGAGAGCAACTTTGCTAGATATAATCAATTATACATTGATTATATATGTTTAGAAAGAAATTCTTTGTGTATAATCAATCATGTAAGTTTAAAAAGTAGTTTTGGTGTTGCATAATTGATTATATAATAATTTATCCCAATTTTTTGCAGATTTCATCATTAAAACATTGTTCATTTAGGAAAATTTTACACAAAAGTCATTCCTCATGCAAAATCAAACTATTCAACCATTGTATAATATAAAAGTAACTTTATAAGCCTCAGATCCAACATAAAACACCTTATAAAACCCATCTTACAATATCAAATCCTCAAGTTTGCATATACAAAGGAAAAATGTAATTAAATAATTTTTAATTTTTAATTTTTAATTCTCATTCTAATATGGGTTAGGATATCTACTCATAACTTATGGATAAGTTGATATAGGAAGAAATTGAGTGTTGATTGCTCCTAAACATTTAAGAATTAAGAAATTGAAGTTAAGACACTAAAACTTACATTTAACCAAAAACCTAATCATTCCAAATCAAAAAGAGAAATAGAAGAGAAATGTCACAAAAATTAAGATCTAAAGAGCTTTAACTTAGCTAAATTTGAAGAAGTTGATGAGAGGAAGAAGAAACTAGATTCTCTTTTAAGATTATGAGGAAAAGAAAGAGTGACAAAGAATGGGGAGAAAAAATGGGGATGTGTTGAAAATTAAGAGATATAAAGGGAAGAAAAAGGGTCATAGTGGCAAAATTAGAAAAGTACCTTAAATTTTCTCCATATTCATATACATCACTTTTACCTACATTTAACTTTTAAACAATCCCTATAAAAATTAATTTGTAACCCTTCCTCATAAAAATTTATTTACCTTACCCTTGAAATTATTTATTTTCATGAATAAAACATTTTAATCCAAGTGTATGTGCCACTTTCTTAGCTTGGTGATCCACAAATTCCTAAGTCCCTTTCTTATTCATGTAAGTGTAAGTGTACAGGAACACCTTTAGATCAATAAGTATGTAATTCAAACTAGCCACCTATAAATTTATATATAACACAATTATTACTGTATATGAGCGCTAATTGTAAAAATATTTTTAATGAACTACCATTAATTAGGTCTTTTATATTATTTTATTTAAAATAGACTGAGTCTGACTTTAGAGTTATAATTTTAATTCTAATTTTTGTAATCACTTTTATGGACTAAAAATGCTTGATGGGCTTATGTGTTTTTCAACAAGTGTAGACCTTTAACTAACTGGACTTTTAATAGGTGAGCCTAGTAAGGTTTTCTATTTAATCAAGTTAGGTTCCTTTAACCACTCTATACTTTAATTATAACTATAAAATATTTTATGAATTATGGTGCCTCATCAATTACAAACTCATAGAAAAAGCAAGGAAGATCAAACCTTTGTTCATCAATCAATTCATATTTTATTATGATGAATACAAGTATGTTATTTATTTTTTAAAATCATGTATTTTATATTCTTAATCTATGTAAATTTTTATTCTGTATGAATAATTTTTGCTTACATTTGATACTAGAGCCTCTTACAATAGATTAAGAATTGAAATATATGTTTTCTTTACATGATTTGATAACTTTTTTTTATCAAATTGATTGACAAATTTAGATATATTTCATTTTTAGTTCTCCTGTATTTAATTTAATATAATATAATTGTCTCTGCCCTCATAGATTTCTTTGAACTTAGTGCGTATGATTTTAATTTGACATAATATAATTGTTGCCCATGTTTAGTTAGAATATTAGTTTGATTTCACTATTCATGATGAGCATGATTTATATTTATTCATTATTGTTGATGTAAAAAAATACAATACTAAATATATATATATATTCTCTTTCTTTCCATTGTTTCTGGATTTTTTTTCTTTTTCTTTTTTTGAAAACCATTGTGTTACTACCTAGACATTTGGTTTGGGTTTTTTGGTTAAAGACATGACACTAAGCACATCTACACGTCTTTAACCAAGCTTGATGCCTGAGGATTGATACAAAATGATGAGGAAACTTTGATTGAAGTGTGACTACGCACTATTATTGACGTATGGACCCACACATAATTTTTTTGCATGTTTTTTTTATATTTTTATTATTTCTCTTTATAATAAATATTTATTTTATATTTATAAAATATATATTAAAATTTAAAGATAATAATAATAATATATTTTTCAAATTTGTATCATTATATTTCACTCTCCTAAAATTACGGTCTCAAAATTCATACTCTCTTAAAGAAGTTAGGAGAAAATTAAAAAAAAATAATTTGTATCAAATACATATATTGAGATTATGTTTTAATGCAATATGATTTTTTCATGATCAATATTAGTGCATGTTGTTTAACATCCCCTAATGGACTGGTTATATTTTTTTTAATTTATAGTTTTAGGCTACATTTTAATATCCCAGTTCTTGTGGGAGATTTATAGGTTGAAATAAATAATTATCACCAAAGTGAAATTATTTATTTTGATTCATAAGCTTTTGAGCCATCGATAAATATTTACGGGATTAATTTTTAATTATTTCACATAATTACCTACTCAAAGGGGGTAAATATGTGTTATAATTAAAAGTGAGCTTATATATTTTTAATTATTTCATATAATGACTTGCCTAAAGGGGGTTATTGTATGAATAACTAAAAATTAGTTTATTAAAGCAAAATATTATTTCTAGATTTTTTTATTATTATAAATTTTACCTACCTAAAAGGGATAATTTTGTAATAATAATATATTATCCTGGTTGGCTTTAATTTTAAGAGAATTTTTTAAATTGCATTCTCTGCTTAAAATAGAGAATATAGTGATATTTTATATACTTCTAAATATGATTACTAATAAATTTAAAATACCTAGAACTAACATATTATATCTTTAATTATTCTTTCACAGTCTCTTTTGTCATGAACAATAATACTGCAACTATTGAATTGTTAAATGGTACAAATTATAAGAGATGGAAGTAGGATTTAGAGTTTGCTCTTAGTATTATAGATTTTGATTTAGCCTTATGTAAGTCAAAATCACTAGGACTCACTCTTGAAAGCACTAAAGAGTAAAAAAACTACTATGCAAAATAGGAAAGATCTAATAGGCTCAGTGTTATTACAATTAAGAGATCTATACCTGAACATCTACTGGGTGAATTGGTGGATGCAACCAAGGCAAAAAAATTTATGAAGGCTATAGGGCAAATGTGTCAAGTATTTGATAATGCTAAATCTGGATGCTTGATGAAGGAACTAAAGACCATGAAGTATGACAATACTAGTGATGTAAAAGAGTTTATTATCAAGATGGTTCATCTCCAAACTCAATTGAAGAACTTAAAAATTGAATTGTTGGATACTTTTCTTATCCTACATGCTTTGAATTCCTTACCTCCAAAATTCAACCAAATTAAGTTAACTTATAATGCCTTGAACACATCCTAGATAATTAATGAACTCATCACTAAGTATGTTGCTAAGGAAGAAAAATTAAGGAAAGAAAATAATGAAATAAGTTTTTTGACCTAACTAAAAGCCTTACCCAACAAGAACCCAACCCACAAGAAAAAGAAACCTAAATCATATGTTCTAAGAAATAATCCTTCTAAATCTCAGGAGGCCCAAAGGCATGGTAATAATAATACTGATCATAAACCACAAGTGGGAGGCTCTAAAGGTTCCACTAATAAGAATGTAGAGTGCTATCATTGTCATAAGAAAGGTCATAAGAGAAATGATTACTATAAGTTCAAGTCTTGGTTAGAAAAGAAAAAGGGCAATGAGAATGGTAAAACCCTATCCTTAGCTTGCTTTGAATTAAATTTAGTTGATGTCCCTATAGATTCTTAGTGGTTTAATAGTAGTTCCACAACTAATGTTGCAATTACTTTGTAGGAGTTTGTAAGCAAAAAGAAACCAAGTGAGAGAGAGTCCAAGCTTAGAGTAGGAAATGATCTTGAAGTTGCAGTTGAATGCATATGAGATGTTATTTTACATTTAGAAAACTCTATTGAGATTACATTGAATAATATCTTTTATGTCCTTAGTTTTAGACGTAATTTAATTTCAATTTGTCTTTTGGATAAGTGTAGATACAGATTTATTTATAGAAATGGAAAAGTTAATATTTTATTGTATTTTGAGTACATTGGTTTTGATGTTCTTGATAATCGATTATATAGGTTACTATTAACCTTTGATATTCCTTATACTTCTTTAAATGTTGAAAATGTGGTTCCAAAAAGACCTATAATTAAGGAAACATCATCAATGTTATGGCATAAGAGATTGGGACATATACTTAGGGAACGAGTGGGGAGGTTAATTAAAGAGAATATTCTTCCTTCCCTAGATTCTAATGATATGGACATATGTGTGAGATCTATTGGGGCCAAGTTAACCAAGACTAAAAAAAGAGGTCTTACTTGTAGTTCTAATCTTTTAGAGATAATTTATACTGATATATTTGGACCATACTCTCCCACTATTTATGGTTGTCATTATTTTGTTACATTCATTGATGACTTTTTCTCGATATAGCTATCTCTATTTGATAAAAGAAAAATCTAATGTACTTGAAAATTTCAAAATTGAGGTTAAAAAATAATTGAAAAAAGTCATCAAGATTGTGAGATCTGGCTGATAAGGTGAATATTATGACAAACAAGATGTGTTTGGGTAACACATAGGACCGTTTGCTAAGTTTTTACAAGATTGTGGAATTGTTCCATAATATACCATGCTTGGTAGTCCTAAATAGAATGGCATCACTGAAAGACACAATCAAACTTTTAAAGACATGATGAAGAGCATGATAATTGGAATAATTTTACCTAAATTTCTTTGGGGTGAGGCAATTAAAATTACTTTGTACATCCTTAATTGTATTCTTAGCAAGTTAGTATCTAAAACACCCTTTAAGCTTTAGATCAACAGAAAACCTAGCCTTAATCATTTTTTAGTTTAGGGTTATCCTTTTAAAGTGAAAATTTATGATTCATCAGTGAAGAAACTTAATCTAAGATGCATTCACTCTTGCTTTATAAGGTAACCAGATCGTGCAAAAGGATATAAGTTCCATTTCCTTACAAGAGGTATAAAAATAGTTAAGTCCATAATTGCTAAATTTCTTAAGCTTGATGTTGTTGATTTCTCACTAAATCTGTAGCACCTTGGAACCCAAAATAAGTCGATTTCCATTACTATTCCACTAATTTTACTTAGTAAGAGTATTGCACCTCTAGTTATTTGTGTTGAGACATAAAATGATTAAAATTTAGCTTGATTTTCCTAATTTTCATTTGAAAATCACAAATTATTGATTCTATTGCTGGACCACTAAAAATTTATTGTGATAATAGTGCTACGATTTTCTTCACTAAAAACAATAAAAGTTCTAGTGGATTTAAGCATTTGGAGTTAAAATACCTTACAATTAGAGATCTTGTGAAGAAAGGGGGCATAATGGTAGAGCACATTCATATTAATGCTATGCTAGTGGATCCCATGACTAAATGACTTAGACTTATAAAATTTCAAAAGCATGTTAAGAATAAAGGAATTGTAGGTTCTTTTGATGTCTTTGGTTAATAGGAGTTATTTTTATTTTTATGATTATCTTTTATGTAATTTTTCATATGTTCCTTTTCTTATATCTTCACATATACTTAGTAGTACATTGATTATGAATTTATGTTATCTTATTGATGCATGCATCATTTAATTATAATGTACCAATATTGTTATAATTTTTGTGAAGGCTAAGACTCAGTGTCAGCTGTTAGTTCTTGAACTTAATTATTTGTCTCAAAATCAACACCATTTTAGGATTTGTGAGAAAGTTTGACTTTGTATGTTTCTAGTTGATTTCTCGTGCTATGTGAATTTATTATAGAAATCATCGGGGACTAACATGAAAGATAAGCATGATTTGATCACAATTTTGATGCTATCTTTCATGCTACATTATCACATTAGTGATTAAGTGTATATAGTTCATGATATTTTGTAAACATGGAAGGTCTTATATTAATAAAGAATGTAACTACCACCATGATTTGGTATCATTAGCTATATAGGCTTAATTAAATTTTCAAGCATTTATTTCTAAGGTGGTATATTTTTAAAATTATGGCCACATATATTTAAAATTAGTTCTTAGCCCAAGAGTCATTTTTTAAAATAAAATATTTTGTAAAATAAATTAATTATAATTAATGTTGCCTAAGTAGGAGAATGTAAAAATATTTTTAATAGACTACTATTAATTAGGTCTTTTTATTTAAAATGGGTTAAGTTTAACCCTAGAGTTATAATTTTAAGTTTAATTTTTATGGTCACTTCTATGGACTAAAATTGCCTAGTAGACTGATGTGTTCTACAATAAGTGTAGACCTTTAACCAACTAGGCTTTTGATGGATGAGCCCAATAGAATTTTCTATTTAATTAGGTTATGTAGTTCATGATATTTTGTAACCATAGAAGGTCTTACATTAATAAAGAATGTAACTACCACTATGATTCAATATCATTGGCTATAAGCTTAATCAAATTTCAAGCATTTATTTCTAAGGTGGCATATTTTTAAAATTATAGTCACATGTATTTAAAATTAGTCCTTAGCCTAAAAGTCATTTTTCAAAATAAAATATTTTATAAAATAAATTAATTACAATTAATGTTGTTCAAGTAGGAGAATGTAAAAATATTTTTAATGGACTACCATTAATTAGGTCTTTTATTTGGTTTTATTTAAAATGAATTGAATCTAACCCTAAAGTTATAATTTTAAATTCAATTTTTGTGATAACTTTTATGGACTAAAAATGCCTAGTGGATTGATGTATTCTGCAATAAGTATAAACCTTTAAATAACTAAGCTTTTAATGAGTGAGCCCAACAAGATTTTTTATTTAATTAGGTTAGGTCCCTCTAACCACTTTATACTTTAATCATAATCATAAAATACTTTGTGAATCTTAGTGTTCTATCAACTGCAAACTCGTAGAGAAGGTAGGGAAGATAAAACTTTTATTTATTAATTAATTTATATTTCATTATGATAAATATAGGTACAATATTTATTTTCTAAAATCATATATTTTATATTCTCAATCTATATAAGTTTTTATCATGTATAAATAATTTTTGCTTATCTTAACTCCATAAAGTAAGTTTAAATCACCTTTGCTATGCCTTTAATGGAACCATGCTTAGATGCAATGATCAATCTACCGCTATATACTTCAATGAAAAATACAAAGTTGCAATTTAACAAGATATTAACAATAACATATCATTGAATGTTAAATAATACTCATAAGTTGCCCGTCGAATACCCTCAAACCTTACCATTAACTATATCTTGACCCTATGATAGAGTCAATGGCTATCCTAGATAAGTGCTTTATATTAGAGCACTTTGTTGAATGAGGTGCTCAATATGGTCTTGAGGAACAAGGTGGGAAGGTCATAAGCAGTAGGATGAAAAGTATGGGACTTTTGCCTAAGTGATTAGCATGGTAGGTGTTGTCCAGTTGATGGTGTTAGTTTCATAGGTATGGATGGCATAATGTTCTAAATGTATGAATATAATGAAGCTGTCATCTTGTCACCATAACCTTTAAACTCATGACCATCCTATGGAAGTTTGTCTATCTTTCATGCAATAATGACATAATAGCTTACAATATTCAACAAATGAAATAATGAATATCTAACTAATTCCAACAAATAACATTCAATAACATATAACAAAAATTAAGCATGGCAACAACATATATTCAATAGCAAAGAGTAATAATTTTCTTATTTTTAGTTACTCAACAAACTCAACAATTATAATAAATGAATATTCAACCTAAACCTAAAATAAGTTAAAAATATAAGAATTCATCCAAACATATTACAAATTAAACTAAATATATATATTTAACCTAAACTCAAAATAACTTAAAAGTATAAGAATTCATCCAAATATTTTATAAATTAAGCTAAAATCTAACAAATCAACATAACATTCAATAAACTAAAACTAAAATAGCTAAAATGAAAAGAAATACCAAAATGCTAATTATTTAGGAAATTTTATGATTAAAATGGAGAGTGGAATGTAGTGAATAAAATAGCATTAGTAATAGTGACAAATGAGCTCGAGGAAGGTAATTTTAGTCAGGGCTATGAGAAAAGAAGAAAATAAGGGCAAAAATAAGAGGCTAGTATTGAAATCTGGTATAATATAAAGTTTACAAATGGAATTAGCAACATAATATTCCATGACTATCATATTTTAAAGAAATGGTGCATTCCAAATAGCAATGGAACTTGTTATATATTTAGTAATTTTATTACAAAAGCCATTACTAAATTCAAAATTTTTCATTACTCGAGCAAAAAAATTTTCAAATTTTCATGTAGCAATCCATCACAACATTTATTAGTAATTTGAAAAATGAAATTCAATTTTATTTCTAATTCTATAAGTAATTGTCATTGATAAATTACTTAAGGAATTAGCAATGAACTTTTAAACATTCATCACTACTTACATCACTAAAGTTAAATGCTTTTTCCCTATGTTGATTACCAAAATATTAACAACATATTCATTGCAAAAATTCCATCACTAATTTCTATTAGTAAATGGTAAAAGGAGAAAATTTGGGTAAAGTTTCATAGATATTTACTATGAAGTTTCCGGTCACAATTTTACAAGTGTATTATTTTTCTAGCTTACCACTAATAATTACAACTTTTAGTTACTTAATTAATTGAGAATTAAATATACATATAAAATTATAATTGGAAACTTCATAACAAACACATAGAATTTCACCTATGTTTTCTCTATAGTAAATTTCTTGTAGTGTTTTGTATATTGATGCCTTATTTATAAACATGATAAGACTCTTTCAACAAATTAATATCCTTCTAAAACATTCCTAACCATAATTCTACCAAGATTCTAACTCAAAACTATTTATCCTAAAATTACTTTAAATAATTAATAAAATCCTTAAAGATTTAAAAAATGAAATATGCAAGAAAATCCTGAAAATCCAAAGATAGTTATAATTGATCCATCTTCTTTGTCGTACATAAAGAGAGGATATTTTTCCAGAGATGCTTAAATAAAAGGACTTTGAATGGAGATAACTTTATCTAAGTTTTAAAAGTTAGTGGGAGCAAAAGATTTGACCATCTTAATATTAACCTTTTATTTGGATAAATAGGAAAAAAGGTAGAAAGAAAAGATATGGAAAAAATGTTGAAAATAAATTTTTGAGTATTTGGATGCTATGGAAAACTTGATATGGAAAGAAAAAAGGTTGAAAAAAATACTTCAAGAATTAGCAAAATTTCTCCCATCAAATAAGTGTAGAAAACTAGTAAAAAAACTTAATAATTGAAAAATTATCCATTATAGAGCTTACAAAATAACTTAATTGATTTGTAATAGGAGAAATTTCATCATTTAATAAACTACTTCTTTTATTCTTTTATACTTTTCAATTAAATCAAACAAAAAAACATTTTTATCATTTTATTTCCATATATTTTCCATGCATCCAAGCAATAACTGAAATGCCACCACAAGTTTGTCCAAATGGCACACTCTTATACTCACAAGGTCTTGTGGTATAAAAGAGTAGAGTTTGATTCCTTCCTCCCACATCCCCCTAAACTTCTGCATCCCTTCCCTTGCTACCCTAACTCCTGCCCTTTGTAGCTAAAAAAAAAAAAACACTACTCTTCCATATATATTCTTCCCACATTTTTTCTTCTACTTGTTTGTTTTCCATACTTTTTCTCATTACATTCAAACATAGGGTAAAGGAGTTTTATAGATTTCTTTTTGAAGAAAGTTATGTGTCCCTCGAATTTATTTTGCTTTTACAACACCTCATATATTTATTTTTTTATTTTTAATGAATACAAAAAATCTTGAGACTTAGATGGAAAAGGCAAAATAAAGAGCCATAGATGAAACTTAAGCATTAAATCATGCAATATATAAAGAAGATTAGACATTAATGAAGCTAATGTTTTCAACTTTCTTTCAAGTATAATAGTGGTAAATAAAATTAAATTTTAAGCTTACTTCTCTTAAGATTTAGCCTAATTACATTTGAAACCTTTCTTTTTTAAGTAATATGCACTTTGTTCCCTTGCACTTAATTTATATTTACTCCATTTATTTCTCAATTTTTTCATTAAAAATTTTAACAAAATCTTCTATTGTATTACATAATTAAATTTTTCTTCTTTGTTTTTTATTTGAAGAATTGTTTACTAAGTAACTATTCTATCTCATTTTATGATAATTTATATATATATATATATATATATATATATATATATATATATATATATATATATATATATATATATATATATATATATATATAGGTGTTGAATATTTATTTAATTGTATTTTAGATTACACTAGGTACACCATGTGTATTAATTGAATGTCAATTTTAATGAAAGAAAATTTAAAATTCATGTTTAATTATTGTACTTAATTTGTATGAATAAATATACTTTTTAGTATTATTATCATTATATGTGAATTAATTTATGTTTAATTATTTCATCTAGTTAACTTTTTTTTACAAAATAAATTTTCCACAAAAAATAAAGGAGAAATTTCATGATTGTACTATAACAGAAGATTTTGCATAAAATGAAAAAAATAAAAATTAAGGGAGTTAATAGACGTTAAGTACAAAGGAGGCAGTGAATATTATTGAAAAATTAAGGATTTCAAGTTTAATTAGATTAAATCTTAAGAGCAAGAAGTATAATTTACCCCTAAATTTAAGATATCTAGCAAATTGTTCAAATCCACAAACTAACTAAATGCTATAGACGAATTTGAATCCTTTAAAATAAGATATAATTTAGAGAGTAAAATAGATTGTCATAGTCATTAATGGAAAAATCAATGACTGAGAAACCAATAAATGCCAAGCAATTCAGAAAAGTAAATTCTAAATTTATAATTATCCTACTACCTTAATTTTTTTACTAAAAATTGTGTATACTTTATCCTCTAAAATACTATCTTTTGTTGGATCTTTTCTATAGGTTAATGAATAAATTTAATATTCCAATGATTTATTTTCTCATCTATCAAATTATGATAAACTAACATGTTATTCAATCTTTTATGATATTTGGATCAAATTTTGCAATTCTTCTTTTGAAATATCTAGGCATTACATTAATTTGAAAGTTTATGAAACATGTTAATATTTTATATGGGTTAAAATTATTTATTTTGAATTTTTAACATCACATTGTAAGGTAGATCTTTAATATTAAAAAAAATTTCATTTTAATCATAATAGCTTATTGTAAACTATAGGAATTTAGAAAAAGAAAAACAATAAATTATTGAAACAAATTATATGAGAAATAAGAAAAAATGAATATGTTAAAAATTTTAGCAAAAAAACTTAAAAAATTATTAGGATAAAATCTAAGATTGATGATGTGAAGTAATGAGGAATTTATAAGTTATTTATTTTCATTAGAAGGATTAGTAGGTAAAAATGAAATAAAAGATGAAAGGAGATTACAAAATTTACTTTTCTCCAAAATGCCTTCAACCATTTTCTTCAATTTTCCTTAGAAAAAACTACAAAATTTATTATTTTCCCATTTTCTCATATCTTCTCCAATTCTCTTCCCAAATTCCAACTACTTAAAATTACCAAAAAAAAGGGACGAAGCCCCATTTCAACTTCATTCCATCTCTTTATAAGGTTAAAGGTCTATCAATCTTCAACTTTTCATGAATTAAATCTCCTGACCCCACCTATTTCCTCCTCTTTACTTAAATTTTTAATTGATTTTAGTTAGGAAAAAGTTAAGTAAGTCATATCCTAACCCAAAAACTCTTATTTGATGTTTAAAGACTCATTCACCTCAATCTTCCACTCCCAAAGCTTCCTTCAAAAATTGTAACATTCTACCTAAATCTCAAGTAAAAATTCGTTATTTGCTTTATTTTGGGTTTTCATACGATTTTAGAAGTATATATAGGGAATGTTGATATAAGTTTTAAGATTGAAGTTTATTCGATAGATCTTTTTGTTTAGAAATAGCTATGGTGATTTTTGATGGTATAGTTGCTAGATCATATGACAAGAATGAGACTTAAAGGTTAAATGTGGCTAATAAATAATGGTTTTATAAAAAAAAAACTATAAATCAGAAAGCTATAATCAATCATATAATTGATTATGCCCTCGCAATGTCACCCTTTGGATTATTATAATTGATTATGTCTAGTCAAGATTGCTTTTGAAGTAGACATAATTAATTATGTCTATCAAAGTTCTTCTTTGGACACCTATAATTAACTATACAATCAATTATTAACCTATTTTCCTCCATAATTATATACTGATTAAAATCAAATGGCATTGTAACTACTTATTCTATAAGGTGAATATGGATAACCTAATATAAATAATTGAGAATAAGATGATTACATGAACATGTTTGTAATTACAAAGTAAAGGAGAACACATATTTTGGTCTTAATATGTTATAATATTTGAAACTTTGAACTCCAACTTTATGTTTGAATTGATAAACTACTTATGGCCTTTTCTTGCAAATATGAATGCTTATATTATGAATATGGAATTGAAGTGCTAATTAAGGTGCTACTATTATGATATTGATTATATAATTAAAAAGAAAGATGGGAAGGGTAATGATAAATTTGTTATAACCTATGCATTAGATTAGTATACCCATTTATGAAAGGATAAGCTTAACCCTAGAAGGATAAGGATGAAGTTTGTATAAGGATAAAGATGATAATGAAGTACAAAGAGGATTATATATTTTGCTATATTTCATTGATATTATTGTTATAGGACTCGACTTTAAATATTTTGTAAGGTCTAATAATTCTATGAATCAATTTCTCTTCTTATGAAAGTCTAGTATTAATTTTCTTTTAAATAGATTAGAATATCATTACAAATTTATGTTTGCTTCTTATGGTAACTAAATAAGTGGTTATGCTAGGATTGTCTATAAGTAAGTATATTCGAAAGCTCGATATCTCCATGGTTAAATTAATAAGTGAATATGAAATGTTATTTAATTGACTTATTTATTTTAGATAAAATGTCATCTCAGTTAAGCTCATGAGCTTACCTTTTTTTATAGCTTATATTTTCAAGTACTTTAACTAAGGTTCTTCTACCACCACCACCTCCATAGTAAGTAAGATTGTCATGACATAAATCTTCCATTCTTTTAAGGACTTGGCAGCATTTATTTTGTGATGTAATTAATTAAAGAGTACTAGTTAAAATTTCTAATAAAGGGCCATGATTGTAAATAGGTAGAAAATAGGATGTCAAGAAGAAAGCTTTAGTTAGGCTAATACACTTCTCAATAGAACTCTAGGGTCATAAATTGGTTTAATTTCTCTTTTGGAATACTTTGTACTCGCTTTAAAGTGAATTAAATGTGTTAAGAATACTCCTAAATTTTTAGATTTTATTTAGAGAATAAGTTTTTAGAAATCTATAACTTTAATATGTCCCTAAACTAATACAAGCTTAATAAAGGCTTATAGGTATAAGGGTCATGATAAAAGAGGTATCAAAGATGGTCTAGGGTTTACCTATAGAATGATCACCCCAATATTAGTTACTTATAAGATGATCACCCTAAGATTAGTTAGTTGATAAGTATCGACTGAAACTTCATCAATGGTACATGTGCACATGAGGTTATATATTACTAAAGCCATTTTAGTTAACCTTGTATTAGTTCACAATTATGGTAATGGATTATTTTAAAAGATTTCATTATTTAGGATAATGTCTAGTGTCTTTATAACTTAGGAAATGATGAAGATAAGAGAATAATATCGAGGTGAACTTGAGAATGAAGAATCTTCTATTGGTTCATAAAGTAATAGAATAGTAGAAAGATAGATATAAATGAATAATATCTTCCACCTTGGGCTACAAACTTTTTACAACAAATGGTGGAGTGTATAGCATAAGCCTTCCTAAATAATAAGGATTACTGAGCAAGTGTGATTAATAAAATCACAATGTGTATAGAGAATAAGAAAAGGACAAAAGTCAAACTCCTTTTGAAGGATGTCTTATTAATGGGCTTCACATAGTCCATAAGTTTATTAAATTAAAACCACCTTACTATTCTAGAATGCACCTATTTATGGATCCATATCAGTTTTTTGCTCAAATTGAGTGTTATGGGAAGTTATTGAAATGCCTTAATCATTTGTTAGTTAAGTTAATAGGATACTAACTTAATAATGTGGCACACTATTAGTTTACTAGAAATACAGAAAAGAGAAACATTAGTGTGGCACCTTTAACTAAGGTAACTTTTTAATAAAGCTTTATTGATAAGTTTCTTCCTCTTAGTGTGAAGCAAGCAAAGGTGAGAGAATTTGAATATTTAAAGCAAGAGAGCCTTATATTCATTGAATATAATACATAATTTATTTGGTTATATGTAGGGTACTTGCTTCCAATAGAGAAAACCAAGGTAAAAAGGTTTATTTAAGGATTAAGGGACTAATATTTTGAACATATCAACATGGTTGATGCCACCACCTATCAATAGGTGTTAGATCAAACTCTTTGGTTACAATTCAAGACTAAAGAAAAGAAAGAATGAGAAGCACAAGTAGGTATTAAGAATTAGAGATGATCGGATAAGTTAAGCTCTATGTGTGGTTTTAAAGGAATACCTCTTTACAATGCCTATATAAGTAAGGGGAATAAATCTTACTTGAGACCGACATACTCAAGAGGTGTTTCTAATGACCCTTTAATAGGAAGAAATGTAAAAAGTCATTAAACTCACCCACATGCACTATCAAGTTTTAATAGGGATACTTTATAAGGGAAAAGCTAATTTCATGAAGAGCCACGTAGTTATACCTAATGCAATAACAAGAATTAGGACCTATGTAAAAAAGATTAACATCATATGCTTTTGATGTGGCCAAAAGGGTCACAAAGAAAAGGAGTGTTTGAAAAATTTATCTAGTTATAATGCCAAATACTTTACTTCTTAATGGAGCGCACCTATGACCCATTCTAAGCCTTCAATTAGGAATCAAGCTACTTTGGGAAAAGTTATAAAGAAAGTAATCGAGGGAAGAATGCAATTGAAAATTAAGCAAAAATGTTCATTCTAATGTGATAAGAAGCCTAAGCATCCAATATGGTAATATTAGCTATCTTTAAAATTAAGAATTTATAAGATTGAATGTTATTTGATTTAGGAGCCACTTACTCTTTTATCTTTAAAAAATATGCATCTTTGATCACTAGACCTTGTAATGTGCTAGAATTACCTTTGATAGTGGTAACCTCACTTGATAAGACTTTTGTAGCTACTTTAACAACTAATGTTTGTCTTATAATCATTAATAATCATATAATGCAAGAAAATTTGATTTTACTTTATATGGTGGATTATGATTTAATATTAAGAATGAGTTATTTGTCTTAATATCATGCTTGTCTTTTAGGGAAGACAATGACTTTTTTTAGAAGGATTTCTACAAATTGTCTTTTAGGGAAAAGGTTAATTGAGATCACGGGCCTAATTTCTAACATAAAGGCTAAAAGGCTTTTCAGAAAAGGAAGCATAGCATATATAACCATGGTTTGAACTTAAATTAACTTACTCTAGATTTGAGCAATGTACTTGTGGTGAATGAATTTTTAGATGTGCTCCCTAATAAGCTAACAAGATTGCCACCTAATAAGGAGATTGAATTTAATATTGACCTAATTCCCTTTACTTGACATTAATGGTGATCATTAGTTAGTTAATAGCGGTTAAGACTGTTTTTTAACCCAACTGATTTTAATCGAAGTCTATTTTTTTTAATCGATCGAACTTGATTGTATAATCTTAACCAAATTTAACCAAAATGTTCAATTTCGATTAGTTAAGTTCAGTTTTGGTCAGTTTAAAATTTGTAAATTTTTTTAAATGTCTAAATAAATTGATTTAAAAGTTAAAAGTAGTTTATAAACACATGTTAATACCATAATTCCATTAATACAACTATAATAAGAAGTAATCAAGTATTAAATTATAAAGCGATTAATAAAATTTTAAATATAAATTTTCAAATAAAAAATTAATATAAATTTTAATTAATTTCGATTAAGTTCGATTAATTGTGGTTAAGAATTTTTACCTGCAATTAACTGACCATCCAAAATTTATAAATTTTTTTTTCGTTTTTAACCAAGAATGATATATTAGCCACTCTTAACTAACTAACTTCGGATTTAGTCGGTCAGTTAAGAGCAAGTTAAAATTTTTTTATCACCTCTACTAACACTCACCCAATTTCTATAACTCCATATCGAATGGCTCTGATAGAATTGAAGGAATTGAAACTACAGTTACAAGAAATGGTAGGTAAAAGGTTCGTTTGTCTTAGCTTATCATCTTAGTGAGCCCTAATATTATTTATAAAGAAGGACTGAATCTCTCTAGTTATGTATAGATTACTCATAGCTAAACAAAATGATCATTAAGAATAAATACTAATCGCTTCATATTAATGACTTATTTGATCAAATGCAGGGTGCAAAGTACTTTTTAGAGAGAGATCTGGGACTCATTATCATTAGTTGAAACTTTATGAGAAAGATATTCTTAAAAAGGCTTTTCAAAAATGATATAGACATTTTGAATTCTTGGTGGCTTAACTAATGCCTAACTACCTTCATAAACTTAATGAATGGGTGTTTAAGTTATTTTTGGCTAAGTTTGTGATTGCATTCATAGATGACATCTTAATGTATTCAAACAACAAGGAAAAGCATGCTAGACATCTTATGATTATGTTGTAAACTACCATAAGGAAGTTTTTAAGGCATGAGGTATCTTAATTAGAAGTACAAGTGGACCCCTAAAAGATTGAGGTAGTGGAACAGTGGCCAAGACCTTAAACTTTTAGGATACTACTAAAGGTTTATTAAGGATTTTTCAAAGATAGCACTGCCACTTACTTAGTTAACATAAAAAAAGGTTAAGTTCTTGTAGACATATAAGTGTCAAAATAATTTTGAAAGGTTGAAAACATATTTGACCATATCACTAGTATTAGCTCTACTTTTTAGCCTTAGTAGATATGTAATGTATTGTGATGTCTCTAAAATTAGCCTAGAATATATGTTAATGCAACAAGAAAAAGTTATAGCCTATGCCTCCTAACAACTTAAGAAATATGAGCAAAATTACCTAATGCATGACTTAGACATGGTTGTAGTGGTATTTACCTTCACAAGAGCATGAAATACATCTTTAAGTAAAAGATTTGAACTTGAGGTAAAGGAAGTAAATAGAGCTTGTGAAACACTATGACTATTTGATATTGTACCATCTTGATAAGGCAAATGTTGTGGTAGATGCTTTAATTAGAAAATCATTAGGCACTATAACAAATCCTCAATCTAATAAATAAGAAGTATGGTTAGCATAAGTGGCTATATAGTTAGTAACGATAGATAGAACTAAAAAATCTTAATGGCATGACCCCAAATACCCATCCTTGTGCAAGAGGTAACTATTAATTAAAACCATGATCCTATCACAAATGAGAAAGATGTACTCTAGTACTAAGGGTGCTTATGGGTCCCTTCTAGGGAGTGGAACAAGCTATTGCATCAAGCTCATTATTCTTCTTACACCATGCATCCAATGGTAGTTAAAATGTATCATGATTTATAGGAAACTTTTAGATGGAAGGGGATGAAAAGAGATATGTTTGAGTATGTAACTAAATGTCTCACGTGTCAACAATTGAAAGTAAAATAATAAAAGCCTATAGGGTTGTACCAACATTTGTAAATATTGAATGGAAATAGGAGTGAGTGATCATGGACTTTTTAATGGTTTGCCAAAATCCTCTAAAGTATTAACCAATTGACCAAGATTACACACTTTTTACTAATCAAAGCTACTTATTTGACATCATAATATTTATAAGTGTATTTCAATAAGATTGTTCCATTATGTGAATTTCTCATAACTATCATCCTCAATAAGGGTACTCAATATATTGCTCACTATTGGTAATCCTTTCAATGAGTTTTAGGAACATAGTTACATTTTAGCATGGCCTTATATCTACAAATAGCCGAATATTCAAAATCCACCATTCAAGTGTTAAAGGATATGCTCAAAGCTTATGCCTTTGAATTTGAGGGTAGTTAGGATATATATTTCTCAATGGTGGAATTTATATATAATAAAAATTACCAAGGAAGTATCAAAATAGCTTTTTTTGAAGCATTATATAAGTGGAAATATAGTTCTCCTATAGGTTGATTTGAGCTAGGTGAGGCAAAACTTTTTGGGCTTAATTTAGTATCAGACACCTTGGAAAAAGTGCAAACCATTTGAGATCAATAAAAAACCACACAAAATCAACAAAGGTACTATGTAGACAAAAGGAATAGAGACTTAGAAATTGAAGTGGAAGATAAAGAATTTGTCAAGTTTCGCCAATAAAAGGAGTTATGTGATTTAGTAAAAAAAAGGAAACTTATGCTTCATTATATAGAACCTTTCTTAATTTTTAGGTGCATTAAAGCAATAGCCTATCATTCAGAACTACCAAATAGTCTGCACACCATTCATCTTGTGTTTTACATGTCAATGATTAGGAATTACGTGTCAGATGTTTCTTATGTCATTAAAGAGGAACCTTTTCAACTAGATGTAAAGCTATCTTATAAAGAGTAGCTAATGAGGATCCTTGATCATCAAGTCTAAAAATTGATATTAACATAAGTACCACCAGTAAAAGTCTTGTAGGTATGTTATAGGGAAGAGAATGCCACACAAGAACTAGAAATTGATATAAGATAAGAATACTTTTATTTTTTTAGTGAACCCTAAGACTTAGACTTTGCTACATTAGTTAAATAAACCATTATATGTGTCATTCTAGAGAATTTAGGGATGAGTTCTTTTAAAGAGTAAGTATTGTTACACCTCCTAGAAGTTTATTGACATTTTTTTATTTTGATCCTAATAGCTTATTTTGAACCTTAGGAATTTAAGAGAGGAAAATAATAAGTTATTGAAATGAATAATATAGGAAATAATTGAAAATAAATGTGTTTAAAATTTTTAGTAAAAGAAAACTCATTAAATTCTTATGATAAATTTAAGATTGATTATATGAAGCAATGAAGAACTTATGAGTTAATTAATTTGATTAGAAGGATTAGTGAGTAAAAATGAAGTAAAATATGAAGAGAGATTACAAAATTTATTGTTTTCTTAAAATGCCTAACGTGCACATCGTAATATACCAAAATTAGAATAAACTAGTGTACTAAAAATATAATGTTGTATAATGGCACAACCAAGTTGTACCCCTAATCCTTTGATTTTAATTTTCTAAATTAATTCCTAACAATACCTACATAATTGTTGATTTATTTATGCAGTGAAAACATGAAGAACTAATACAAATAGAATGCAAAGTAAACAAAATAGAATACTATCACAGAAACAAAATGTAATATATGATGTATGCTGTATATATAATTGTGCAATAACAAAAACATAATTAGGAGGGGGTTGGTTGCACGAAATTAAAATAGAAGCAATAAACTAGACAATCTTAAAATAGAAGTAAAGCAGAAAGAAATTTAATATAATTAAACAACTGATTCAAGCAAATTGAAAGCTTTAAATTGGATTAATATAGATTAATTAGGATTTGACTTTTACTAATTAATTCTTCAACATTGAATTACTCAAAATCCCTATGCTAGATAATTGCCTAGGATTTGATAAATTAAGATTAGCTGAATTAAGCAATCATTATAATCCCTATGCTTGATCAAAATTGATTTAAAAATAAAATTCAATTAATTTGAGAAACTAAATTAGAAATATCTAATTAATCCCTCAACCCTCTATCCTTCTGTATAAAACTATGATTTATCAACCATAATTTCATATTAAAGCAGCAAAGAAATAAAAAATCAAAAAGGTAAATATCAATTATATCAAATCAACATCTAACACAAATAATCTCAAGAATTTTAGCACAAGTAAATAGAGAAAGAAGAAAATTAATTAAGAAAGATCAAACATTACAAATTATGATCCCATAATCCTCAAAATGAGAGCCTTAACTCTTTAAATTAGCCATAAATTTAAGCTTCTATTAATGAAGAACAAATAGAGCAAAGAGAAGAAGAAGGTTGTCTATTGAGTTTTCTATGTGTAGTTTGAATGTGTTATTCTCTTTTGCTCTCTTGCCCATTTATATAACCTAATTAACATAAAACCATTTTGTACTAGGATTAGATTACTCTTAGGATTATAATAATAAGGCTTTCCTAATTTCTAGAAGTTCAGAATTATTTTTTACAAAACAAGTAAGTCTAAAAAATACATCAGTGAATTCTCGCAGGCCTGGATTCTAAGCAGAATAAGACCATGAAGTTAATGAAATTTGAAAAATCCATAAACATGAAAGTTGTAGCCTGTGTCTTTTGAGAATTTAGGCACTAGTTTTAAGTTAATTGAACCACCATAACTCTAGATATGGCCTAAGTATAGAAATGGGTTCAACTAAGACAAAGACAAAGCTTTAGCTTTTCGACAAAATAAAGCCTTTAACCAAAACATAAACATTGTAAATCTCTCTTTTACCTTTCCAACGAATAAAATTTACCTCAATCCGACATCCAAAGCCTAAGATATGATTGAAAAATAGAAATAGTATTAAAATCTAGCATTCATTAAATAAATTCACAATATTATAAAATTAATTACAAATTATAAAATAAAGCCTATTCTATAAAATTAACTAAATGTAATACCTAAGAGATATAAAATATGGGTAAATAAAATAGTAAATATTTTTCTCATTAATGCCCTTAGCCAATTTCCTTAAATTTCCTTATAAAAGATTCTAGACTTTATTATTCTCCCATTTTTTCATTTCTTCTTTAACTTTCTTCCCAAACACAAACCTCTCAAAATCAGGAAGAGAAAAGAGAAAACTTTATTTCAACTTCATTCCATATCCTTACAAATTAAGAGATAGCAGAATAGCAGAGCAAGTAAAGTATTAGTAGTATAGTTGCATTCCTCGTCATTAATATGTTTGCTTGCAGTAATTGTGGCCTCTTGGGAAAATTGATGACTGCATCTTTGATGCACTTATTAGTACTAGTACATTTGAGAATTCTTAATTGGTTAGTTTAAATAGCCCTAGACTATGGAACAAAGGAGTATCCTGGACTTAGACTGAGGTATTGATGGCGATTCTCAAATATCAAAGAACAAAATGGGATACGATGAGATAGAATGCAATAGAAATAAGGACACGGGGAACACGACTCTTAACGATCAAAGCGAACCCTTTCATTTCGAATTAAAGAATTCAGAATGAATCAATTCTCTCCAAGTAGGATTCGAACCTACAACCAGTCAGTTAATAGCCGACCGCTCTACCACTAAGCTATTAAGGAACAACGGGAAATTAAATCTCATAGAGTTCAATTCTCGTTCTCAACCCATCACCAATATGAGCTCAAAGTTTCCTTCGTAACTTGCGAAACTTCTTCGTAGCGATTCCGTTCCATGCCTCATTTCATAGGGAACCTCAAAGTGGATCTATTTCATTATATTCCATCCATATACTAATTCCATTCATTTAATATCCCTTTCTTTAGTGTCACTGAGATAAGAGATTTCATTTCTAGTCTATCTGTTTCTATTTCTATATATATATGGATATAGATATGGAAAGTTGAAAAATCATCATATATTAATCCAGAAATTGCAATAGAAAAGAAAAAGGAGGTTTGTGATGATTTTTCAATCTTTTATACTAGATAATCTAGTAGCCTTATGCATGAAGATAATGAATTCGGTCGTTGTGGTCGGACTCTATTATGGATTTCTGACCATATTCTCCATAGGGCCCTCTTATCTCTTCCTTCTCTGAGCTCAGGTTATGGAAGAAGGAGAAGAAGGAACCAAGAAGAAAGTATAAGCAATAACTAGTTTTATTATAGGACAACTCATGATGTTCATATCGATCTATTATGTGCCTTTGCATCTAGCATTGGGTAGACCTCATACAATAATCGTCATAGCTCTACCGTATCTTTTATTTCATTTCTTTTGCAATAATAACAAACACTTTTATAATTATGGATCCACTAGGAAAAATTCAATGCATAATTTTAGCATTCAACGAGTATTCCTAAATAATCTTATTTTATTATTATTAAATTATTTATTTTTACCAAGTTCAATGTTAGTCAGATTAGTCAACATTTATATGTTTCTCGACAACAAACAAATTTTATTCCTAATAAGTAGTTTTGTTAGTTAGTTAATTGGTCAAATTTTGATTATGAAATGGATTAGATTGGTATTAGTATGGATACAAAAAAATTATTCTATTAAATCGAATATCCTTATTAGATTGAGTAAATCTATTATGTCCGAATTGAAAAATTCTATGTCTCAAATCATTAGTATTTTTTTTTATTTCTTGTCTATACTATTTAGGCAAAACACTGTCACCGATTTTGATTAAGAAATTGAAAGAAACTTTAGAAAGTAATGAAATTGAGAAACAAGTAGATGGATACAAAATGAAGGGAAATAAACAAGAAAAAAATAGATTTACCAAATAAGATCTTTCTACTTCTATTTTTTCAGAAGAGGGAAAGGATTCGTACAAAATTGATGAAATAGAGGAAAAAGACATCTTCCAATTTGAAAAACCTCTTATAAATATTCTTTTTTATTCTAAATGATGGAATCGTCTTGTTAGATATATAAAAAATGAGTGATTTAAAAATGCTATAAGAAATTAAATGTCACAATATTTTTTTATCCATGTCAAAGTGGTGGATAATAGTTTTCATTTTCCATCTCATGGAAAACCCTTTTCACTCTGCTTAGCCCTATCCCTCCTAGGGGTATTTTAGTAATAGGTTCTATAGGAACTGGACGATCCTATTTGGTCAAACACCTAGCAACAAACTCCTATGTTCCTTTCATTACAATATTTCTAAACAAGTTCCTTAATAACAAGCCTAAGGGTTTTCTTATTGATGATAGTGACAATAGTGACGATATTGATTGTGACCTTGATACGGAGCTGGAGCTTCTAACTATGATGAATGCATTAACTATGGATATGATGCTGGAAATAGACCGATTTTATATCACCCTTCAATTCGAATGAGCAAAAGTAATGTCTCCTTGTATAATATGGATTCCAAACATTCATGATTTGGATGGGAATGAGTTGAATTATTTATCCCTTGGTTTATTAGTGGACTATCTCTCCAGGGATTGTGAAAGATGTTCCACTAGAAATATTCTTATTATTGCTTCGACTCATATTCCCCAAAAAGTAGATCTTGCTTTAATAGCTCCAAATAAATTAAATACATGCATTAAGATATGAAGGCTTCTTATTCCACAATAACGAAAGCACTTTTTCACTCTTTCATATACTAAAGGATTTCACTTGGAAAAGAAAATGTTTCATACTAATGTATTCGGGTCTATAACTATTAGTTCCAATGTACGAGATCTTGTAGCACTTACCAATGAGGCCTTATCGATTAGTATTATACAAAAGAAATCCATTATAGACACTAATATAATTCGATCTGCTCTTCATAGAAAAACTTGGGATTTGCAATCCAAGGTAAGATCGGTTCAGGATCATGGGATCCTTTTCTATCAGACAGGAAAGGCTGTTTCATAAAATGTACTTCTAAATAATTGCTCCATAGATCCTATATCTATCTATATGAAGAAGAAATCATGTAACGAAGGGGATTTTTCTTTGTACAAATGGTACTTTGAACTTGGAACAAGCATGAAGAAATTAACAATACTTCTTTATCTTTTGAGTTATTTTACCGGATTGGTTGCTGAAGACCTTTGGTCTCTACCCGAACCTGATGAAAAAAATGGGATCATTTCTTATGGACTCATTAAGAATGATTCTGATCTAGTTCATGGCCTATTAGAAGTACAAGGCATTCTGATGGGATCCTTATGGATAGAAAAAAATTGCAATTAATTTGATAATGATCGAGTAATATTGCTTCTTGGACTCGAACTAAGGAATCCCTTAAATAGGATTCAAAATGGATCTTGTTCTATCGTTAATCAGAGATTTCTCTATAAAAAATATGAATCGGAGTTTAAAGAAGGGGAAGGAGTCCTCGACCCATAATAGATAGAAAAGGATTTATTCAATCACATAGTTTAGGCTCCTAGAATATGGCACTCTTGGGGCTTTTTATTGGATTGTATCGAAAGGCCTAATGAATTGGGATTTCCTTATTAGGCCAAGTCATTTCGGAGCAAGTGAATCATTTATGATGAAGAGGATGAGCTTCAAGAGAATGATTCAGAGTTCTTGTAGAGTGGAACCATGTAGTACTAGACATGAGATAGATCTTCCAAAGAATAAGACTTTTTTGAATAAGCCAATTCATTTGGGACCTTACGGATCCACTCTTTTTCCTATTCAAATATCAGCCTTTTTCTCTCTATGTTTTCACATCGAGAATTCTTTTCAGATGAAGAGATGTTAAGGGGCTTCTTACTTCCTAAACAGATCTTTCTACATCTATGTATAAATGCTAGTTTATCAAGAATACGCAAGAAAAGCATTTCGAGTTATTGATTCATTGCTAGAGATGGCTTAGAACCAATAGTTCATTATCTAATGGATTTTTTTATTCTAATACTCTATCCGAGAGTTATTAGTATTTATCAAACTTGTTCCTATCTAACGAAATGCTATTGGATCAAATGACAAAGACATTGTTAAGAAAAAGATGGTTTTTCATAGATGAAATGAAAATTGGATTCATGTAACAAGAGAAAGGTTTCCCATTCCTTAGTCGGAAAGATATGTGGCCACGAAATAGGGACTAAGTGAAATAGAATTGACTGGGTGGTAGAGTCGTGGAAACACCCGTTTCTTCCATATTTTGGACCTTAGCTCCATGGAACAATATACTACTATGAAAACATGGAAGAATTGAAATCTTAGATCAAAACATTATGTATGGATGGTATGAATTGCCTAAACAAGAATTCTTGAAGAGCGAACAACCAAAGCTATTACTCATTACATCAAAACATCATTTTACCACCTTCTATAGAAGTCGTCGATAATACATAGCATATAGCTAGCCTAACCGAACCTATTAATTTGTGTATTGAATTAAAAATTAAGAGGAATCATGCATATCATATAAAAATGCTAAATAACTTTCAAGACCGAAGTTATCCTATAGATGCCATATTCATGCCTGTTTGAAATGCAAATCATAGTATTCATTCTTATTTGAATAGGACTGAAAAATAAGAGATACTTTTTCTTGAAATATGGACAAATGGAAGTTTAACTCCTAAAGAAGCACTTTATGAAACCTCCCAGAATTTGATTAATTTTTTTATTCCTTTTTTACATGCAGCAGAAGAAAACTTAAATTTAGAAAACAATCAATATAAGGTTACTTCACCTTTTTTTACTTTTCATGATAGATTGGCTAAACTAAGGAAAAATAAAAATGAAATAACATTGAAATATGTTTTTATTGACCAATTTGAGTTGCCTCCTAGGATCTATAATTATCTCAAAAGGTCTAATATACATACATTATTGGACCTTTTGAATAAAAGTTAAGAAAACTGTATAAAAATTAAATGTTTTCGAATAGAAAATGTAAAGTGTATGTTGGACATTTTAAAAATACATTAACTTATTTTCATCTTTTTTTAGAAAAAAGATGAAAATAAAATATGGGTTTTGAGTCTTTAGCACAAACCCATCATATACTCAGAATAGGTTCAAAATGGAAAAATGGAATAGATGTGTATCTAGGGATTATTCGTTTCAAAGCGAATTCTCCTAGATACACAATACACATGGCATGACATTTTATTTCACAATTGAATCAATTTAAAAAAGACCTAAAGTTAGGGATTTTTTGATAGGTAATGTCGCTCCAATACCCAACCAAAGGGCCACTGCAATGCCAATCAAAAAGATGGTTATCACTATTGGATGATGAAATGGGTTTTGGAATTTATTAACAATCTCCAAAAAAGGTATTGTTAATAATCCCACAGGTACCGAAACCATTAAAAGAACACCCAATAACTTATTAGGCACTGTACGAAGTATTTGAAATATGGGAAAGAAATACCATTCAGGCAATATTTCCAAAAGGGTTGCAAATGGATCCACTGGTTCCCCTATCATTGATGGTTCTAGAACTGCTAGGCTCATGTTACATGCAATAGTACCTAGAATTACCAAATCCCATCAATCAAATTGCTTTTTTGAGAAGTACGAGACATCTAAGTCATACAAGTAAAGCGATCTATTCCTTGAAAAGAAAAAGAAAAAACGTGAATGGTAATTAGATTGATGATAAAATAGAATCCTGGGTCTCGAATAATGATTCGATTGATGATAAAGAAAGAGAATTCTTGGTTCAGTTCTCTACCTTAACGACAGAAAAAAGGATTGATCAAATTCTATTGAGTTTGACTCATAGTAATCATTTATCAAAGAATGACTCTAGTTATTAAATGATTGAACAATCAGGAGTAATTTACTTACGATACTTATTTGACATTCATAAAAAGTATTTAATGAATTATGAGTTCAATACATCTTGTTTAGCAGAAAGATGGATATTCCTTGCTCATTATCAAACAATCACTTATTCACAAACCCTATGTAGGGCTAATAGTTTTCATTTCCCATCTCATGGAAAACCTTTTTCGCTCCGCTTAGCCCTATTCCTTCCTAAGGGTATTTTAGTGATAGGTTCTATAGGAACTGGATGATCCTATTTAGTCAAACATCTAGTGATAAACTCCTATATTCCTTTCATTATAGTATTTTTGAACAAGTTCCTAGATAATAAGCTTAAAAGTTTTCTTATTGATGATAGTGACGATAGTGAGGATATTGATGATAGTGGCAATATCGACTATGACCTTGATATGGAGCTAGAGCTTCTAACTATGATGAATGCGCTAACTATGGATATGATGCCGTAAATTGATGAATTTTATATCACCCTTTAATTTGAATTAGCAAAAGCAATGTCTCCTTGTATAATATGGATTCTAAACATTCATGATTTATTTTTTCTTTTATTTTTTCATTTTTTGAAATTTTAAATTTTTTAGTTGTATTTTTTATTTTTTTATTTTATTTGATTCTATTTTCAATCAACAGAAAAAAAAGTAAGGCATCGTATAAACAAAAACTTTTGTTTATATGCCCCTTTTTCGGACCACAAAACTTGTTCTGTTAATGTTATGAAATCATATTGATAGCTTCTACTCGTGTCCTAGCTCGTTTGAGAGCTAGATTTGCTTCAATTGTTTGTCTCTTGCCTTCAGCTTTACTCAAGTTAGCTTCTGCTATTTCAAGAGTTTGCTAAGCTTCTTGGGGATCAATGTCACTACCCTTCTCTGCATCATTTACTAAAATAGTGATCTCATTATTCCCTATTCTTGCAAAACCACCCATTAGAGCCATCGTTAACCATTGATCGTTAAGGCATATTTTCAAAATACCTACATCTACAGCTGTGGCAATAGGTGCATGATTTGGTAATATGCCAATTTGTCCACTATTAGTAGATAAAATGATTTCCTTCACTTTTGAATCCAAAACAATTCGATTAGGAGTCAGTACATAAAGATTTAAGGTTATTTCTTCAATTTGCTCTCCATTTCTAAGTTTGCAGCCTTCATAGTAGCTTCATCAATGTTACCTACCAAATAAAAGGCTTGTTCAGGAAGACCATCTAATTCTCTAGAAAGAATTAATTTAAACTTTCTAATTATTTTTACTAGACTAACATATTTCCCCAGCGAACCAGTAAATATTTCTGTTACAAAAAAATGATGTGATAAGAAAAGCTTGATTTTTTGTGCTCTTGCTACAATTAAGCGATCCTCTTCAGATAATTTGTCCAACCCAATGATAGCTATAATATCCTGAAGTTCTTTATAATGTTGTAAAGTTTGTTTAACTCTTTGTGTAGTTTTATAATGTTCTTCCCCAATGATTTGAGGTTGGAGCATAATTGACGTTGAATCTAAAGGATCTATTGCTGGATAGATACCTTTAGCAGCTAATCCTCTTAATAGTACAATAGTAGCATCTAAATGTGTAAATATTGTGGCTGGAGCAGGATCAATCAAATCGTTTGTAGGTACATAAATTGCTTGAATAGAAGTTATGGATCCCTCTTTTGTAGAAGTAATTCTTTCTTGTAAAGAACCCATTTTGGTACTAAGAGTAGGTTGATAACCCACAATGGAAGGCATTCTACCTAATAAGGTGGATACTTTGAATCCTGCTTAGACGAAGTAGAAGATATTGTCGATAAATAGAAATACATCTTGCTCATTAACATCTCAAAAATATTTCGCCATAGTTAGGGCAGTGAAACTAACTCTCATACGAGCTCTGGGCGCTTCATTCATTTAACCGTAAACTAGAGCCACTTTTGATTCTGCAATATTTTGTTCATTAATTACTTTAGATTCTTTCATTTCCATGTAAAGATCATTTCTTTCGCAAATACGTTCACCTACACCACCAAATACGAATACACGTCCATGAGCTTTGGAAATGTTGTTGATCAATTCCATAATGAGTACTATTTTACCCATTCCAGCTCCACCAAAAGGTCTTATTTTTCCTCCACGATGATAAAGAGCTAAAAGATCTACTACTTTAATTCCTGTTTCAAAAATGGATAATTTTGTATCTAACTATATAAAGGCAGGCGCGGATCTATGAATAGGAGATGTTGTGCGAGTATCTACACGACCTAAATTATCAATAGGTTCTCCGAGTACGTTGAAAATTCATCCTAAAGTCGCCCTACCGACTGGAACACTTAGAGGAGCTCCCGTGTCAATCACTTCCATTCCTCTCATTAGACCATCTATAGCACTCATAGCTATAGCTCGAACTTGATTATTTCCTAATAATTACTATACTTCACAAGTCACGTATGAAATGTTGATTTAAGCTTTAAGATTGAAATTTATTTAATAAACCTTATTGTTTAGAAATAGCTGTGGTGAGTTTTAATGGTTTGATTACAAGATTGTATGATAAGAATAAGATTAAAATGTTGAATATAGTGGATAAATGTGACTTAATAGGAAAATCTATAAATGACAAAGTTATAATCAATTATGCCCCTGCAAAGTTACTTTATAAGTTATCATAATTGATTACATGATCTATTATAGCCTATCAAGATTGCTCTCTAGACAAATATAATTGATTATATTTAGCAAAATAGCTATCTAGACCTTTATAATTATATAATCATGTTTAGTACAATTTTTTTCTAGATATTTATAACTAATTACTACCATATTTTCTTACATAATTATGTATTAATTGAAATCAAATAGCATTATAACTTTTTGTTATATGAGGTGAAGAAGGATACCCTTAATATAAATAATTAAGAATACAATAAGTGCATGAATATGTTTGTAATAACAAAGTAAAGGAGAATACATAATTTGATCTTGTTATGTTATGATATTTGAAACTTTGAACTTTAACTTTATGTTTGAAATAATGAGCTGCTTGTGGCTTTTACTTGCAATTATGAATGCCTATGTTACGAATATGGAATTAAGGTGCTACTATTACATTGTTAATTATATAATTAATGGGAAGGATAGGTGGGGATGATGATACATATGTTTTAGCTTATGCATCGAATTTGTGTTTACATTTGTGTGGGGATAAAGTTGACCTTGGAAGGACAAGGATGGAGTTTGTAAGTGGATAAGGATGACTAAGTAATACAAGAAGGATTGTATGTTTTGCTATATTTCATTGATATTATTGTTAAGAAACTTGGCTTGAAGTGTTTTGTGCAAGTCTAATAGTCCTATACATTGATTTCTTTTCTTGTGGAAGCTTTATATTAATTTTCTCTTAGCAAGATTAGAATCTTATTATGAGTTTTAGTTTGTTTCTTATGGTAACTAAGTAATTGGTTGTGTAGAGCTACCTATAAGTAACTATATTTAGGAATTTGCTATCTTTATAATCAAATCAAGAAGTGAATGTGTGAGTGTTGCTTAATTGACTTATTTGGCTTAAGTAAAATCTTATCTCACTAAATTCCTAAACTTACTTTTTCTATGATTTATATTTTTAGGTACTTTGGTTAAGGTTCTTCCATCACCACCTCTACAGGATTGTTATAACATGGATCCTCCATTCTTTTGTAGATTTGACAATATTTATTTTGTGATGTAATTAATTAAAAAATATTCTAGTTAAACTTTCCAATATGGGGCTATAATAGTAAATAGATAGAACATAGGATGTTTGAAATAAAGCTTTAGTTAGGCTAATTTATTTCTATATTGAACTCTAAGTTCATATGTTGGTCTAACTTCTTTTTTGGAGTATTTTATATGAATTTTAAACTAAATTGAATGTGCCAAGAATATTCTTGAATTTCTAGATTTTATTTAGAAAATTTTGCAAGTTTGCAAAAAAACCCACGCATTATTATATCCTTAAATTGATACTAAGCTTAATAGAGGATTTGTGAGATTATTATTAATAGTTCTACATTTTTCATAGTCATCCAAGGATCATGACAAGTTAAATTTTTTTTTTTTAATTTTTAATCCCACATTGTAAAGTAGATATCTAAAGATATGTTCATGCTTATTAACTTATAATAGCTTATAACAAATTTTATTTTGTTATATACCATTTATTTCTTTTTATCTATTATTTTAAAAAGGCTTAAATATAACTTTAGTCCCTTAAATATTAAATAGGCGCAATTTTGTTCCTTTATTTAATTTACATCAATTTCTATTAGTACCTATAAACTCTTGTTTGATTTTTAAGCATTCATTGTATTATTTTTAAATTAAATAACATTTTTTTAATTTTATAGATAATTAACTTTCAAAGAGATTTAAATTTTCATATATAATTCATTAATTTTATTCAATTTTTTTTTAAAGTTTAGACAAAAAATTTCCTTTTATACATACATAGAAATCATTTTAGTTTAATATGGAGAAAGCATTAAGTAAAGTAGTCTTATGAGGTCAAGAAATTAATGAAAATCAAATAAGGGAACCAAAACTACATGAATTTAGTATTTATGAGACCAAAATAGATCATTTAAATTAAAAGACCTAAATAGAATAATTTATATTTTAGGGGGCCAAAGTTACATTTAAGTCTTTTTTAAAAAAATAAAATGCATTTATGACCCTTTTTTTTTCAAATATTAATCTCGTTATCCTAATAAACACTTAATTACTTTATATATTTACTAGCAAGATACCCATGCGATGCACAAGATGCAATTATGATAATAATTTAACTATATACTAATTTACATTTAAAAATAGGAATAAACAACAAAAGATGTTAAGTATTTCCAAAGTCAAATAGTTTCTTGTAACTCAAAGGATAAATTTGAAAGTAAACTTACATGTGCTGATCAAATTACAATATTAGCATTTCAATTGTCAAACTATTCATCATAGATTTTAAAATACTTCTTTATTTGAATTCCTGGTATCTTTATCATGGATTAAGACTTTTAATCCTTCTCAACTTGTAACTTTAGATACAATAACATATAGTTATCCATGACTAAATAATGGTCTAGGCAAATAAAATCTCACTTTCTTCAGTAGTTGACCTTAACTCTTATTAATAGGCACAACATATAAAACTATAATTACAAATTGTATTCTTCACAACTTGAAGTGTAAATTTAATTGTGACAAGCTAATAACCATCTGATGTATGAAATATTTTTCACCTATATTTATGCTAGTAAAAACCTTAAGTTCTAGGACATGCTTAGCAAATTATGTGATTATTAGTCCAATTCCATTACAAAGACCACTAAATTGATCTATGTTTCTCATAAGCATAATAGAAACACCAATCTTAAGCTTAAGATTGTAATTAAGCAAACTTGAACAATGTATATCATTTAAAACTTTAGGTGTCAACAAATCAACTTGATAAAAACTATCTAAAACATGAGAATATATTTGTTATGAGAATATATTTTAAGGTTTTATTATTATATTCTTTAATTCTTTAATTACCACATTAAGCTCAATTTTACCTTAATAAATCAAATATACCTATTAATTGCATACAAAATGAATGATTTCTTAAAATAGCTAAAGCATGGAAAGAACTAGATATAATTTGACAAAAAGAATATATTTCATAAAGTAATAGAATATAAACTAACCATATTTTTGTTATCTAATGCAATGGCAATAATTTCCTACTATACCCAAATTGAGTACCATCGAAATGCTCCATTACACTTTCAATTTCACTAGATTTATCATTAACAACCTATTTCAAGGATATACCATTACAACTTTATTTCATAATTATATTTCATAGTATAGAATTACTGTAGTATGAAGCCAAGTTAGACTAGCTTTGCAATTTAAATTCCATACAAAAGAAATGCAATGAAAATTTAAATGATTTTAAAAATAAAGAACAAGATGAAACAATGAATAGAAAATTTAAAAACAAAGTGAAAAAACATCAAAAGCTAATGATTCCTCAAGAAAGAAAAAGTTAAACATATAAAAAGGTATAGGAACATAAAGAATAAAAAAAAACACTTGAAAAAATTGAGTTTAAGATATGAACAAAGGGTAGAATCATATAATTTTTCAAGTGTCAATACTCAACCTTGTTTTGAAACCTTATTAAAAATAAAAAATTCATTTCATAACATTAAAAATTCAAAAATTGGATTAAAAGTTCTATATATAATAGTTATGGGTATACTTATGAGTCTTTTAAAACTTCCTCTCAAAACTTTAGAAAGTGATGATTTTCCAATGAAAGATGGTTACTTAAATAATGGACAAAAGATAAAACAAATAACCATATGCATACTTAATAAGTAAATATGTAGATTGAGAACTTTATAAGAAACTAAATAGGGTTGAAAGAAATGAGTGAAAAAAAATTTAAGGAAAAAACCCATTCACATCACAAAGTAAAAGACTTGTTTGAAGTTTCTAGAAACAAATAAGCAACTCATCAAAGGATATGTATAAAAACTTCATTATTAAAAGTAAAAACTGTTGGGAATTCGGATTATCACATGCAGCGGAATTTTAAATTTTGATCTGAATTCTACCTAGGATCCATGCAAAAAGCATAAGTCAATGATTAGGGTTTTACCTATTAGGCACTCGTGTTTCTACTGATCAAAACTTGAGAGCGGATGAATCAAATGCCGGCCAGAAGGTACAGCGTCTCTACAGTATCCACACGGAGTGAACAACGACCTCTCACCTTCCACGCGTCTGCTAGGATGCGTTTTTCTCTCTAAGAATTAGGATTGGTTGTTTTTTGAGTGATTTAGGGTTTATATGGAAGCATAAAACGTTATTATTAAGTGCTGCCCTCAAGTCCCCTTTTATAGAACTTAGGCAAGCCATAATCCTAGTCCTACTAGGATAATGCTTCCAAAATTCTAATCACACTTAACAACTCATCTTATCCTTATCCTAGAGATAATGGGAAGAGATAAGACTTATCTATTAATTATCTAATATTAGATAATGATATTATCTCATAATATAAATATCTTAATATTAGATAATTGCATATAGTTATCAAATATCAAAATAATATTATCTCATAATATATTTATCTAATATTTGATAAGATAATTACTTGATATTACTTTAATATCAAATAATATCACATAATATATATATATATATATATATATATATATATATATATATAAAACGTGAATTTATTATTCTTAATAATATATATGCACGAAAATAAGTTTAATTAATTTGGATATTAATATAATTAAAGTCCAATTAATTATTGTCTTATTCCTACTCCTTTTGTGTGACCCTGTAGGTTCTTACTACATTGACAATGACTTATTATTGAGCCATAGACAGCGAGTGGTATCTAGCAATACATCACTGTCACTCAAGTAGTAAGAATGTCTGTGATTCGACATCCACCTAATACATGATCAACGTTTTACATCATAACCCTTTTGTAATAATATCCAAATTGAACTGGAGGCATGGAATGTGTCATCCTCGTCAATGTTCAATTTATATTTCTTGATACTGAGTAGACTTAAAATAAATAATTAATATCACATATTAATTCAACTGAGCATGGCCATGCATTTCTAAGTCTCACTCAATCAAGGGGCCCAAGGATATTTCTCTTTTATACAAGAGTAACAAAATCCCATTTACATCACTCACTTCCCTCTGCATGATTTATGACACACCCAATCAATGCCCTACTTGTCACCTGATTAAAGGTGACATAGGACAATATTAAAGTGAGTAATTCCTCATGTAGGGAACCGTAGTGACTTCAGGCCAAAGGTTTATGTGTAGTTGTGATCATATGAGAATAACTTATGACACGTTTATCCATGCAATATTCTCATAGTGGGTTAGTCCAGTACATTAAACATATAAAAAAATGAACTAAAGGAATAGCTTTGGAATAAAACGTAGAATCATAAAGTTCAGGGTTATAGACATACAACAATTTAAAACAAAGAAAAGTAAATCATAGAAAAGCAGTGTGAAATATAATACCCCAAAAAGAGCAAGGAAGTTCAAGAAAGAAATTTTAACTAGGAATCTCCTAAACAAAAACCTGATAAAGTAATCAAATGAAGTTAACGTAAATCATAGAAATAATTTGGAGCTATGTCTAGCATTCAAATAAAGAATAATAATAATATTGAAAGAAATAAGAAATAACAAAGTACTAAAAGGAAAAAAAATAAAGGAACAAATCAAGTTATTTGATTTCTATCCATATAATGCATACAATTTTGGTTGTAAGTTAGGCTAGTTTGATGATTCTATATGAATTAGTGGTTTTTGATCTTTCCAACACTATTCTTGACCTAACGTGGAGACAAGGTATGTTCATTATACCCTTAATGGCTCATTTGAAAATAACCAATTCATGGGACAATTAGACTATCACAAGAGGGACTATAATAAATCTGGGTATGGATTGAACTATCTCACAATGTTTTTAACCCTGTTCAAATACTACTTTAATAGATGAATAGCCCAACCCTTAGAACATACTGTAGCCTCAAGTGGCAAAAAGCCGACATTAAGGTTCTAGCTAGATTTTTTTAAAAAAATATATATTAGATATTGGTATAGTTCAAAATATAATTAAAAAATCCAACAGTAAGATTTGAAAAATTATGTAAAGATCTAATAGAAAATTAGAAGTTCGGATAGCTTGAAAACTTAAAAATTAGGCCTAACTTGGAAATAAACCATCTTGGCTTGTTTAGATTGATATGACTCAATTTTTTTGGGCCCACATATGATCCTAAAAGTTTAACAAAAAAAAGGTTAGGTAAAGCCTAAGCTTATAGAGGAAGCTAATGACAATTAGGTAAATAAGTGAAAAACTAGAAGCATTTGTAAGTGAACTTTTATAGACACTATTTGGAGGATTTTTATTGGATTTAAGAAGAAAAATCTTCTAATTTCTAGCTCAAGAAACCTGTGTACTAACTATTATCATTCTCTTTAACAAATTTTATAAACAATTTATATATGAGCTTTGATAATTTATTATTTATACTGTTATATTTATGCTTGATTGATTATGATGAAAGCTCTTTAAAAAAAGAGAAAAGTAGCTATTCATTAAATATATCAATACTCATACTTTTTATTACATTTTATTAACAATAGTCACATTTTATTTTTGTTGCATTATATTTATGCCTAATCGATTGAGAAACATGTGTATTAACTATTGTTATTCTCTTTAAAAAAACTTATAAATAATTTACATAAGAGCTTTAATCATTTATTATTTATATTGTTATATTTATACCCTATCGATTATGATGAAAGCTCTTTAAAAAGGAAAAAAGTAGTTGTTCACTAAATATATCAATACTCATACTTTATGTTGCATTTTATTTACAAATACATAGCATAAATCCCACTAAGATGATTGACACTTGCACTAGAACTTTCCTCTCTTCTTGGGATATCTTTTGGATAATATTTTGTTATAGTTTACAAGTAACTTCAATGAGTCCTCAAGTAAACTATACTGTACAACTTAAGAAAATAAACCCTAAATCTAATCTTTTTGTAGTTTATCCTGCTCAACAAAGCCATTCACTAGAAGGCATAGGTAGTAGTTTAGGCTTAGTCAATATGCTCTTCCTCTTCTTCATCTATGGAATCAGATCTTAAAGAGAATAGTGGATGGAAACAAGATAGCTCTAACTAATGGTCCTTCTTAATAGTTTTTATATACAAACTTATGTTTACAAATAGTATGTACTCTTGTATAAATATTACTGGTATATATAAATTTTTTTTAATATTTATTTTTATGCATATGCAATCAATTTTATTTTCTATGAATATTTATATTCTTAGTGGAGTTAAGAAAGCGGATGAGTTAGAAATGTCTTTAAGGCTTATAAGGATAACTAGGTAATATATTAATACTAGTTAAATGTCTTTATGTTAGTCATAGTACCCAAGAATCAAGTTATGACATGAAATACCTAATGTTATCATAAAATAAAACACTTGCTTCAATTTTTTTAAATCCTAAAACCCTTTGTGATTAACCATGAAAATAGTTCAATATAGTAATAGACAAGGTCAAATATAGCAATTAAAAACAATGCTAAACTCATGAATGTAACATCTAAACAAAATCATGCAAAAGAATGGTAAAGCAAAGACAATAGATAAATATACAAAAATAATGAAAAGCAACAAAACATAAAGAATAAGCTAGGAAGTAAACTTCAAACAAAGATTGTAAGGAACGGCTTACCTCTAATAGAGCAATAACAAAAATTTTAATGATGAAGCAAAATGCTTAGAAGCAGGGAAAGAAGAAGATAAAGTAGTGGCACCTCAATGTTAAATGGTGCCTTAGACTGAATGCAATAAAAGAAAAAGAGAAAGCAATAAGCATTTATGATAATAAGGTAACTTGTTAGATAATAAGATACTCCAGAACAAAAAATCAATGCATCAAAATGTAATAGCAATTATGGTAATAAATTATTCCTCAAATAGCAATCAACCAAGATAATTTAGGGTTTTTTTTTAGGAATTAATCCATAAATAACACAAAAAAGGAAACAAAAAAATAAATGCATCAGAATGAATTACGGTTTGAAATAATCAATTAACATAAAAGAACCTGATAGAGTTAAGACAACTTGAAATTCTAAAAAGCAAAGATATAAATTAAAAATAGAATCAATTGAGTAGGTAGGCAAAATAGAAAAGTAAGCCACAAAATGACAAAAGAAGGAAAAATACAAAGATCAAGAAGGATATTAATTTAGAATACACAAATGAGGGAAGAATTTGCTTTAATTTGAAAAAAAAAAAGAAACTCTAAAAATCGTTAGAGGACTACAAAAGCTAATATTAATTTGAAATTGCTTTGCCTCCTAAATGTTGTCAATTAATAAATCTAAATAAGCAATACATGGGTTTTCTAATGAAATTGCAAGGAAAATCAACTCATAGATGTTTTGAAATCAGAAAAGTAAACAACAAAATGACCAAATTAGCAAAAAATAAAGAGATCGAGAAACACACAAATCTAGACTACATAAATTAGGAAAGAAATTTAGTTAAAATGAAAAACAAATCCAATAAAAAAAGACTCAAAAAACCCAAAAGATGGAAAAGCATATCTAAAAAAACTAATGCTAATTCAGCCCATTCATTAAAACAAATAAAGAAATTATAATCAAATCATATTCAAAACATTCCATTAACCAACGGTGCAAATACATATATGAATTAACATGCACCTCACAAAGCACACTGCAAGCCAACACATGCCTGAGAAAGAGCAATGAAAATTAGTGCACGAGGAGGAGACATTGTTCAAGTAAAAATGTTATAAATCACAAATTGATTTTCAACAAAGGATAAATTAGTACTCCATTTATTCTTTTTAAAGTGTCATTTATAGATTTTTCTTATTCCTATTAAGATATTATTTTAGAAAAATTAATATTACATTTATTTTTTTAAATATTATTCTTATTATCTTAATAAATACTTTATATATCAATTAACTTCTGACAAATGATATATTAATAAATTATAATTTTTATATTTTATGATTGATTATCTTTCTTAATAATTATATATTTACCTTAAAAATATTTTAAAAAATGGAGAAAGTAAATTACAACCATTTCTTCCCAAAATTAAGAAAATTTATGGCCCTCTTTAATTTTTATACAATTATCCCAAATGACAACTAAAAGGAAATGAAGGAAGCATTTACTAATAAATGACAAAGAATTGAAGAAAAATAACTTTAAAATTTATGAATACTCACATTCTTAATTTTTTTCACTGGCCCTTGCCATAATGCGAATTGCCCTTTAAAGAAATAATTATTAATTTAACATTCACTAACTTATTATAGTGTATAATAACGCTTAATTTTTTCTTTTTTCCGGGGCTCTCTTCCTGGGATGCTAGGTTACTAGCCTTTCCAAAATTATCCAAAAGGATAAATACAATACGAGGGTTTATCGAGGATTTCCTCACTATACTTTCTCGCTCTCCCCCCCGTCCCTCCTCTGCTCATTCTGTGTCCCACAGCCCCTTCCCTTTTCCTTCCCTTCCACTCTAACATGCTCTTACTTATACTCTTTCTCCATCCATGACTTCCAATCCCCACCGTCTCTCCAGCTGCCACCGCCACCCTACCAAACCCGTCACCGGTTTCTGCGCCTCCTGCCTCCGCGAGCGGCTCGCTGGCATTGACTCCTCCGCCGTTGCTCATGAAATTCCCGCCGGAGAACCCCAGCTCCGCCGCACCAAATCTTTCTCCGGCAGTGGCGAGCTGCTCTCCGCCACTGCCAATGAGCCTCGTCGTCGTTCCTGTGACGTTCGGGGGCGGAATACTCTGTCGGATCTCTTCATTCTCGATGACGAAAAGAAGGGTCTGAAGAAAAAGTTCAATGTGGATTTGGGACGGGTAGGTTATGAAATTAGGGAAGAGGAGGATGGGAATGCAAATGAGGATGCTATCAGGGTTTGTGGAGGGGGTGGTTTTGATGGTAATATTGGGGATATTGATGATGGAAGAGATGAAGATGTTGAAGAAGAGACCAAGACAATGAAGGAATTTATAGATCTTGAGTTGCAGAGTAGGAAGAATGCAGGGATAGATTTTAAGGATATAACTGGGAGTTTCTGGGTTGCAGCTTCCACATTCAGCAAGAAATTGAGAAAATGGAGAAGGAAGCAGAGGCTGAAGAAGCAGGAAGGCGACAGCCAAAGTGGTGATAATGGCTGTGGTGGTTTGATGGGGCTGAAGGTTGAGAAGCCTAATGCTAGGCGCTTAAGGGAGACTCAGTCTGAGGTTGGTGAATATGGATTGGGTAGAAGATCTTGCGATACAGATCCGAGGTTGTCAATTGATGCGGGCAGAATGTCAATGGAAGAATCGCGGGTTCCTTTCGATGGGCCCAGAGCTTCTTGGGATGGATATTTGATTGGGAAAGGATATCCCAGGCTTTCTCCAATGGTTTCCGTTACGGAGGATGCCAGTGTTGCTAGAAATGGGATTGAAAACAGGATTTTAGTTGAGGAGAAGGCAAACTTGGAAACTGAAGAAGAAATGAATCCTGGTGGATCATCTCAAACCAAGGAATATTATGCAGATTCATTGTCATGGCAAAGGCGAAGGAGGAGTTTTGATAGATCGAACTCTCATAGGAAATCAGTAATACCTGAGGTTGATGAGTTAAAAATGATATCAAATGCCAAGGTATCTCCTGCAACTTCTGAGTTATTTTATGGTGCAAGGTTGCTGATTACAGAGAAAGATTTGATGGATGCGGATTTGAAATCTCCAAAGAATATTCAATCTAATTGTGTCCTGGAATCTGCTTCCAAGGATGCTTCTGATGTTACAACTGAGGTTAATCAGAAGGGAGCTGTGAAATTCCAGAAATGGCGGAAGGTGTGGGGTAAGTTGGGTTTAGTACAGAGAAGAAGGGAAAGTAAGGGTGGAGATGAAGAGTATGCTGCAGGGGATGTTCGTAATAGACCACTTGCAGACCCTTGGCAGAAGCTGAGGAAGGCAGTTAATGGACAACCAAGTGAGTCTGTTAGCCAGAAGCTGATTCGCAGCTATAGTGTTAGCTGTAGAAACCCATGTCGAGTGACTGGTTTGCTTAATAACTTGGGAGGTCCAGAGACGAAGAGCAATGTTCTGAATGGGAGACAAGACTTTGTACTTCAACGGAACCGGAGTGCTAGGTATTCACCAAATAATCTTGACACTGGCTTGTTAAGGTTCTATTTGACACCATTGAAGAGCTTTAGGCGAAGCAAGTCTGGAAAAAGCAGCCTAAAAGATTTGCATCCAACAGCCAGGAATGTGTTGTAAAGTTGTGTTAACTGTCGAAAGTTATCTGGTAGTAAAAACATATATAATGTAATTGTTGTTTTTCCTGAGATAAATTTATATCCCATTGTTAGGCTCAGGTGACAAGTTTTCTAACAATGTTGGTGGCTGAAATAAAGTTATTGTATTAATGGTTTTATTGTCAGAAGTAAATTTTTATTGCAATTTGGTTGGGAATATAATCACCTAATCAATTTTTAATTTTTTCGCTTTATTTGGCAAGATGAACAAGTATTTCCTTGAATGCAGCAAGAGAAGCTTGGCTTAATTCTCACGGGCATTTCACATATTATACTGTAAGATTTACCTTCCAATATCAGCATAAGTTTCTATTTTCGTAGATGGATGAACTGCAAAAAAGTGTACTCTTTCTTAGTTAATAGGAAACCAAATTCTTTCACGTGTGTGTGTGTGTTTTGTTCTTAGTATATAATTATTGCTTAATGATTTTTTTTTTTTTGGCTGTCGTTCCTGTTTTATAATCTTGAAATTAACAGAATGCTGTGGTAGTCGCTGATCATCCAATGAACAGACTGGCACGGTGATAACTTACAAGAATTTTAGAATTGCTATTTGATCAACAATGGCAACAATTTTATAATTTTCTAAAATAGTTGATAAGTGGTATTGCATTTCTCAAGTTCAGGGTTTTGTATTGGCTCTCTCCCATCTCATAAAATTTTCATGGCTTTCTGCATGTAGATGTAACAACTTGACCCATGGAGATGAGTCACATGGCACCGTCAGTCATGGTTGTTGAGCTCACCGGACCAAACACTGTGGCTCATTTGGTTATGGCCGATGGCCACATAGACTGAACCATGCATACTGAGGGCATTATGCTAGTTGTCACTCGCCTCTCTCCCTCCATTAAGGAGAAGTGCATGAAACCGATGCTGTGTCATTACATTTAATGATTCTTAATGTGGAATCTTATAACTTGATATGTTTCAAAAGCCCCATATTTTGGTTCTTCATTAGATCATTTTGAAACCAAGACACACTGGCATCAAGTTACCTGTTCCTCTTCTTGCTGTACTTGTACCTGCATAGTATTATTGGCTGAGAAAGGGGGCCTAGTAAGCATCGACAGGTAAGGAAGAGTATATATGTATTGTTGGCGTAGTTTGAGCCATTGTTACATGCTTGCTTGCTTGCTTGTTTGTTTTAGCAATGGGGAGTATAATACTTTTCAATTTGCATGTTGTTACCTTGTGTGACTGTATATTTGAATTGACAAATGATGGTCTCTGGTTTTGAGAAACATACAGAAAAAAAAATTCTGCTTATGGCTATTGCTATTGTTTCTTCATCTCCTTTTACTGTCTGGCTTTTTCAGTCTAAATCCAAAATCACCTAGTCAGGTATTGGCACCGTATTATGTATATTTTCTTTGTACTTTTCTAGAATGTCTCTTTCTGTTTTTTACGAAGTGTCTTGCAAATTTTTTAAGGTACGATGATTGGCTTGAATCTAGGGATGACAATCTGTAAACTTTTTTTCTGCATTGGATTATAATTGCGATTTTGGTACTTGGTTTTACGTAATTCAAACCTGTTTTATATTGACTTTGCAGGGTACTTGCATTTTGGTTGAAATACCGGATATTGTTCATTTTAAACTGTGGCAAGGTCAACTTACTAGGTGTTTCTGTATGATCTGGTACTGCTTTAGCTGTGCATGTTGGGATATACTCTCTGCCTTTCTGGATACATACCTGGTTCCTATTGTGAGGTGTCGAGGTGTGTCATCCGGATCATGGTCTCCTTTAATCTTCATAGCTTTCGGATATTTTCGCAGAGAGAGCCACAATTCATATAAAGGGATTCACTGGTAATATAAAAAAATGATGCTATTTTTTTTTTGGTAAACAAAAAATGGTGCTATTTATGTCCATATATCTAGGCCCTCCATTTGAGTGAGTACTATCATTATAATGATGGCGTCCTCTCAAATTTTGGGTTCATATGGGTGGGTATCGGTAGCATCGAAAAATTGGTGCCGCAGAAGTTTGCACCTTCTTCATACACGGTGAAGCTTTCTCTGCGTCTCTTAGAATTGACACCAAGAAAATGAATGATCACAATCTGAGTCATTTTCTGTTTATCAGATTGTTTACACACAATATTTCAATTGTTAACCACAAGTTTTCTCCCGTCACCATGATTGACATTGGATAGACAGGAGTTCCAGCAGTTTTGTGTTGTTCACTTTAAACTTCTACAATGTGTGTACCTGTGCTACTTGATAATCTTCGAATCTGGATTATTTTGATTTCGTAATAAATGAATGAGGTAAATGTTTAAAAAAAAATGAAAGAGATAAATTTTTTTATTTGAAAGCTGTGTATCTTGATAAAAAATAAATAAATATGAAGTTGCAGAAAAAAAATTTTATCTTTATTTTTTCAAAATTGATAAAAGAACAAAAAGGATTCAGATTTATAAATTAATTGTATTTAATACTTTTCTAAAATTATTATTTAATTTTCATCATCTTAATATAAAAATTAAACCAATTTTGATTTAAACCCTAGTTTCTGTTAAAATGAGAAATGATAAAATGCAAAAAGGAAAAGGAAAAAGCTTAAAAAAGATTATGATAATAACTTAGCCTTTGTCTTCTTCGTTGGCCCTACCCTGCTTAATTGAAGGTAGCTTTTACTTCGTTCCCACAAGAAAGCTACTGCTAACCTCTGGCTAGCCGCAGTTTCCCTCCCTGACCCTACAATGTTTGGTGTGATGAAATAAAAAAAAAATAGAAAAATTTTGTTTGGAAGATACTAATGAAGTGTTCATTTTTTTTAAGGAATAGTTATTCTATCAAATGATGAAATTTATATTATATAATAAAAATGATGGAATGATTATTTTATTATTTATGAAATGGCCCTTCAATATTTTTATCCTTCATATTTTTTATTCATAGTTAAAATTAAAGGAGGTCAACCAATCTGTACAACTATTACTTTCTATATATGTATAATTAATAATAATTCTCATTCTTTCTAAAGTAAAGGATGACAATGAGTCAAGAATGTATAATATTTTGTAGGCAAGAGGCTCACTCTAATAAGAAGCTCAACTAATTGTTTCAAACCCATTTTCAAAATAATCAATTTATACCTGACCTCTCAAACTAGAGATAAACCATGAAAAAGCTCCCTCATAATTCAATGCAAGAGAAAAATATATACCTAAGTTCCCAAAAAGATAATGATTTTCAACCCTCCTCCTTCCTCATTTCAAAAAATATCACCACCTTGCAAGACAAAGATTAAGGATGGAAATGCCATCTATGTTGATTTTAATCTATCCTTCTAGCAAGTACCTCCATACTACATGTAATTGCACACAATTTGATGGAACCAAGTGTTACTTCCTTTTGGATGTACATGTATTGACTCCTTTTTAACCTTTAAAATAAAACTAACACCATCATGGGACTTTTTATTATGATCTGTGTTAAATACAACTACATTCCTCCACTTCCATCTCCACCACAAAGCCATGCTTCATAATATTCTCCACTCAATCCCCAACTCTTTGCATAACTCCTCAATGAGATTAATACTAAACCAATCTTGGCTTGCCACTCTAAAGAAATGGGCACGCATCCTTTTGTTCACAAGAAATAGGCAAATCTATTTGGCCTCTCAATAGTCACCTAAAACATGGAAGACATCCTAAACTGCAACATTACATAACACATGTTGCTAAGCCCAAGCCTCTCTCATGATTAGTTATCAAACTATTGTGGAAACATTGCCATATAAAGAGCTTCACACGCTTAAAGGCCACCATCTTTTATATACTTATTCGCAAGGAGTTAACTTCATCTAGAAACTTGCGATGCAATGTGAAATAAAGCAAATTTAATTGTAAAATCTCCTTTATAGCTTCCTTGCCAGAGCAAGCAATCAAAACTGAGCATAGATACTAAAGATGGAGTGGCAGTGATTTGGAAGATAATATTACTTGATTACCATTGGACCAACCTATTATAGCCCCAGACACCATCCTTTGTTACGAAATCAATAATTGGGAAGTGTGTCATTGAATTTGGAATTACATCTGTGACAAGGCCTCCAAGAATATTATCACTTACCCCACTTATCATGCTAAAAAGAAGTGTTTTGACTATTTTTTCTTTTTGGCCTAAGTGGATCCTTGCAACACCTTAGGTTGTGCTTTACTTAATTACTTCCATAAATAAGAATTAGAGTTTTGCACACCTATACTCATTGCCCAATCATTATTTTTAAAATATTTTCCTTTTAAGATAGAAATCCACAAGCTTTCCTATTCAAACATAAGCTTCCATACTAATTTCATAAGACAAGCAACGCTCATTATTTTAAGACTTCAAAAGTCTAGACCTTCCTTAGCATTTGGTAAATAAAGAACCTCCCAAGAAATAGTTTGAATCTTTCTCTTAAAAGGATCATAACCCCAACCAAAACATCTTTAAATCTTTTCAATTTCATTTAACATAAAAGAAGGGATAACAGTGGATTGCATGGTAAAGGTCGGGATAAACCCCAAAATTGAGTTAGAATAACCTGACTCATCATGGATAAACAGCTCCTCTTCCACCTTAATAATTTATCCCAGATTTTCTTGAAAAGATGTGAATATGTGAATCTATTCACTCTTTTATGAACAAACGGAACATTGGGGTATAAGCCAAAATCATCAAATGTAGAAAAACCACATCTATTCAAAATGCACTCCTTTATCTCTTATCTTAAATTTCTTGAGAAAAAAATATTGGACTTAGCCTAATTCACTTTTTGCTTGAACATTCTTACAAACTAATCAAGGCAATTTATGGTGGAGTTTATTTGGGGAATAGAAGCTTCTCTCGATAACAAAAAAGTCATATGCAAACATCAAATATGAGATTCTAATTCCATTCATCCCAACTTTTAGTGGCTTTTAGAGTTTTATGTCCACCATTTCACTAATAATATGTGAGAGTTTATCCAAGCATAACCTAAATAGATAAAAAGATAAAAGATCCCTTTGCCTAGGACTTCTAGAAAAAGTGAAGTCACACATTTGTTTCTATTCCATAAAACATTGATAGAAGTTGATGTGATATAACTCATGATGAGATTAATTTGTATTGGGATCCATATTAATCTAACCTAGAATCTCACTAATAAAATCCTAATTCAAATGATCACAAGCCTTCTCTAAATCTATTTTAATAGAAAAAAATTGGTCTTCCCTCTCATTCTCCTTATAGAGTGGAACATTTCCTATGTTAAAATAGTATTGTCCATGATGCATCTACCAAGTACAAAGCTTATGTGGAATGATAAAACTAATTGAGGAAGAAAATTTTTAAGCCTATTCACAATAATCTTTGCGACATACTTGTATGCAACATTGTGTAAAGAGATAAACATAAATTGATTTATGAATTTCGGGTTATTCAATTTAGGAATAAGGAAAATAAGTATTTGGTTTACCTCACTAAGCTCTCTCCCTTGGAAAACTTGTTTTACAAAATCAAAAATCCCATTACTAACAATATGCAATTTTTTTATATATAGAAGATAGCCGAAAACCCATCTATTCCTAAAGCCATCAACCTACTAATGGCAAATATTGATTGCCTAACTTTTTGAAATGAAACCTTTAAGAATCTTATTCTGATAAGCTAATAAAAGAAGATAAGAAATTGTTGTATTTGTTGAAAGGCATTCCTTAAGGTCATCATTGAACAAGTTTTTATAAAAATTATTGTACTTGGTCTCAAAGCATTTTAATTTTGTTCCTATTCTGCCTTACAATTATTTTTGTATGATAATATCTAGTGTTCTTGTCTCTTTGAGTTATCTAGATGGCTCTTGATTTTTGATATCACAAAATCTCCTTTTGATTGAGTATTTAATCTAGTTCTTTTTGTAGACAATCAATTTATTCTCATAAATGAGGAGAATAATTGCATTCCATTACCTTTTAAATACCCATTAATCTTGCTAAAATGTCTTGCTTTAGTTTTTTAATATGCCCAACAAATTCTTATTCCAATCTTTTAAAGTTGGAATTATAAGTTGTAAGTCTTCTACAATATCAAAGCTTACCCTCTATTTGGAAGCTAAAAAATGTTGAAATTTATCATGAGAAAGCCAAACTACTTCAAAATGGAATGGATAATGATCCTATCCCTTTAAGATCTATACAAATTCATGAAAACTTAATGGTAATCAAAATTAACTCTAAGGAGAGTTTTCATATTAGCATTACGAAATTTAAGCCTCCAATCCACATTACATAAAGCACAATCCAACTTCTCCAAGAGTTGAGGATAATTAGGAAGTTTCAAACATTTCCATCTAAATTTATCATCCTATTACTCTACGTATAGCAAGTTATAAGCATTAATTCTATCATTGAATCTATTAACTCTATACTAATTAAATAGAGCACCTCACTTTTTCTTAGGTGGATCTCATATATCATTTAAGTCACCCATAACCAACCATGCACCTATCATATTGCTACTAATTTAGTATAGATCCTACCATAAGAGAGTTTTCATATCCAAGTTAAGAATGGCACAAATGAACATAATAAACCAGCTCTTATCAAATTTCAAGATAACCATTAAATGAACAAATTGAAAAATTCCCTCTACAACCTCTAACACCACCTTAACATTCTGTTACTTTTCTAGGCAACCCATATGCCACCAAAGAAACCATGCCCTTCCACCAAATGTCGAGTATTGAACCCCCGCTAATTTGAAGATATTTTCAGCTCAACTACTTGCAATTTAAGTCTCTAATAGAACTAATACTTCTAGGTTATCAGCTTCTAAGAGAGTATTAATTTTATTAACAATTTTTTTTACTCGTACCATGACAATATCAAACTATTATTTTCCTAATCATGAAAAAAATACTAATAAAGAAGAATAAACCAAGTAGACTAACATCTAGGCAATTTCCATTGCTTCCTTATTACCATTCAAATTTATGGCATCAAAATTGCCCTCCGACCTCCCATTACTATTTATACATTGGTTTAAGGTTCCACCTCTATCAGGTGGATCTTGATCCATACAAATTTTTGCTTCATTCAACAAATTAGTCTCCTCACCAAGAGTACCCAAAACCTTTGATTGGCTAACATCAATACCTATGCATAAATATGTCTTAGGCACTTGTGTAATCTAAGAATCATAACTTGTTAGTTTTTTATTCTTTTTGCAAATTCCACCACTTACATCTAATGTATCCAACTATCTCTCTTGGCGTAATTACATTAGCTTATATATCCACATCCATATTATTCTAGGTCTTTGAATTCCAAAAAGGTTTCTTATTCAAGGGCCTAACTTGGACTGCTCTAGCATGTTGCTTCTAAGTTATCATAATGGTGCCTTAATTCATGCACCTAACATCCACCCCCAAACTCCCTTGGTTTCTTGTAACATACTTACACCAATCGAGCCTTCATCAAGTTAATTAGCTATCTCCTCCTCTTTAAAAGTTTCACTATTTACAATAGCTAAGCATGAACCTATAGTGTCTCCATCTAATCCTCTAATTCTCCCTTTCACAATCTTATGTTTCAATTTTCCTTGACTTTTTTATTTTTTAAAGCAGTCATCTATTCCCCAAATTTATAGTTATTAATATGAATTTGTGCCTATTTTATTTGCTCGATTCATTAGGGTTTCATTTATCATTAATAACAATATCTTTTTTTTTTCAAAATTTGGGAAAAACTTCACTACATGCCCATATTTACCATAATTAAAACAAATCATGTGTAAACCATCATACTGAATATAATATTGCTTACCTTGGAAAGAGAATTTAGCAAGCAATTCCTTTTGAAGATCAACCTCTACACACACTTAAGCATATTTTCCTTTTGCCTGGTCCATCATCATAACATCAACTTGTAAAGTTTTATTAACCTTATTACCAAAGAATGTAAGAAACTTTCTATCAAAGCACCATCTAGGGAAATCAAGAATTTTAATCCATGTTACCACCTTATTAATGGTATCCTTTATAAGGTTAAAACTCAAATCCTATGTACACACTATCAAATAATGATAAAAAAGTAGCAAGGACTTCTAATAAGAGCCAATTCATAATTCAAATATGTGCTAAATTTAATCAAATAATATTCCTCTATCAAATCAATGATTTCAATGATGCTATTTCTAGCCCATAATTAATAAAGTATGTTCTTTAATATCTAAAAACATATTTTCCTCTAAAATAGTTTAATATTCAAAGTTCTTATTTATGGTTTGTTCATCTTTTCCTCCTTTTTCTGATATATAACTATAGTTAGACACTGACACCCTTTATTTAATCTCTCTTCCACCCAAAATACACTATAATCCCCAACCTTTTCTATCTTATCTCCCTTCTCACCTATCTCCACACTATCCTTGTATTCATGCTCTCTTACCCTTCATTATGTATCCTTACATGACCTTTCCTAGGTCTTTTGATTTTTTGCAACATCATATATAACTCATCATTAGAAATCATTATTTTCTTTCCTGAACCTAAAAAGAAATCACTACCTAGTTTAATCTTCTCTATACTTCTCTTTAACAAATCTATTTCCTCAACCAATAGCTTTGATTTGCGATTTAAAGATTCCCTTATCTAAAATAAAATATTTTTGTATTCTTTATAAAAATTATTTGATAAATTATATATATATATATATATATATATATATATATATATATATATATATATATATATATATATATATATAAATTTTTATGCTTTTATCATGTAAATTTTTTTAATTATAATTTTAATAATTAAATTCAAAATCTAGTATTTTTTAATCATTGATCAAATTATGTATTTTTATTTGACATATATTATTATTTTAATATTTAATATACATGTTTGATTGCAAATTATATAAATATCCGGTTATAAATAGATAAAAAATGATAATATTATTGTTCATATAAATATAATTTCAATTTTACACTTTCTTTTTATTTTTAAGATTATTTTTAAAAGTATTATTGTCATTAACTCTTTCTTTTAATTCTATTCCTATAACATTGGTTATACTAAATATAATTATAAAATGTTCATTCCATTCTATTTCTTTCCTTTCTTCTTCATTCCATTTTATATATCATACCAAACATAACATTATGTTATGTTTAATATGATAAAATGGAGTAATATGGAATAGAAAAAGTTTATTCGATACATAGAAATATTTATTCCCTAGGAAATGACCATTGGATAAATGATGGAATTTTCATTCTATAATAAAAGTAATATAATGGTTATTTTATTATTTATGAAATGACTTTTTTACTCATATCTCTTACATTTTTCATATATTTCAATATTGCATTTCATTAATAAATAGTAAAATAATATCAATTTTTAATAATTTTCTATTTATATATTTTGGTGATTATATTTTTAGTAATAAAATTTAAAATAAAATATTTTTGTATTCTTTATAAAAAAAATTTAATGTAAAAAATTTGGAAAATTTTTTTTATGCTTTTATTTTATAAATTTTTTTATTAATTAAAATTTTGGTAATTAAATTTAAAGTATAGTAGTTTTTATTATTGATTATATCATATATTTTTTATTTAACATATATTACTATTTTACTAAATAGGGAAGTGTAACATATATTTTTTAATTGCTATTATTAACACTTTTTTTCATTTTATTTCTACAATATTTATTGTATCAAATATAATTATAGAATGAAATATCCATTCAATTCCTAATTATATCAAATATAATTATAAAATGATCATTTAATTCTATTTTATTGTACCAAATGCAATGCTATTTTTTTACATTTTGAGCTTCTTTTTATTCCTCTTTCACTAAACTTTAAACTTACTATCTCTCCCATATCAAAATATAATTATAGAATGATTATTGAATTTCATTCCATTATACCAAATGTAATATTATTTTTTCACATTTTGAACTTCTTTTTGTTTGTCTTTCACCGAACTTCAAACTCAATGCTATTTCTCTTCTAAGTTTTGTTTACAATGATCAAGTGCAATCAACCAACTCAGAAAGTTATGAATTTGCTCTGCTAGGGTTACGGTTCTCTTGCACTGCATCCCTACTTTGGCTCTCGAGTCCTAACCCTTTCAATCATGTCTGATGCTTTCTCCTTTTGAAATTAAGAATTGGAACCTCCTGACCTTAGAAATCAAATAACACAATCGCAAGACTTAAGGGAGGGTTTGTTCTTCTCGGGATATATCTCTTTCAAAGAAATCCTATTGGGCAAAAGAGATTCACAAGTGGATGATGAATTAGAGGATTTAATTGAAAGTGGTAAGGCTCATATTGAATTTTATCAAGGTAATCCTTGCTTGCTTGAGATTCAATTAGATAATTCAGTGATTGAGCAACTCTGTGAATCTTGGAGACAATCGTTGATTGTTAAAGTGTTGGGCAGAACAGTTGGATATCAAGTACTTAAAAGAAAACTAAATCAAATGTGGAAAATATAGGGTCAAATGGAGATTATTGACCTAGAACATGATTTCTTTCTCATTAAATTTTCCAGTAAGGTGGATTTGGACTCTAGATTTTATTCCAACCACTCAAGTTATTAACTCTACTTTAGCTTGGATTAGAATTCCATATTTAAATGTGCTCTACTATAGAGCTTATGTGCTTAAAGTCATTGCAACTGCAATAGGATCCTCTGTTAAAATGGATAAGAATACTATTAAAGCTTCTCATGAAAATTTGCTCGGCTATGCATTGAAGTGGATTTAACCAAACCTTTAGTTCCACAGATATTGGTGAATGGATAGTGGCTTAAAGTGGAATATGAAGGACTCCATAAACTTTATTTTCATTGGTGAATATGGTCATATAGAAGACTTTTGTACAATGGCGATTATAGAAAGATCCAAGACAATGGATGCAAAAAACAAAGCTTTTGAAGAGTAAAGCCTTCTAAAAACTTAAGACAATCATACGAAGAGCAATCCAAAAGTGTTTGGAGAGTGGATGGTTGCAGGAAAAAAAAGAGGGGGATAGTAAAAAACAAAAATGCTATCTCTGGAAGTGGACAAGATAGACAGAAAAACTAGAATGCTTTCTTTGCCCTCTCAAACTTAGATGCCAATATGGAAAATTTTTCAAAAATTAAAATGCTTTCAAACCAAGATGGAGAGGCTTTGAAATCACTATCTCAAGTTTTTATTAAAAAACCTAAACGTGATGGTGGGAATAGTTCCAATAATCTGAGTAATGAAAAAAAGGAAGGATGTTGAAAGGGAATCATCATATGTAAGATGAAACCTCAACTTTGAGTTTAAAATTGCAACAATTATGGCCCTAAGAAGGAAAATGCCTAGTCAAAACATCAGTAATAGAATGGATTTATTAAGGTAAAGAAAACTTACTCCTATTTCATGTCAAGAAACTAGAATCAAAACTCCTCCCACTATGGATTAAATTAGTGAAGAATTTGCTCTAGATTGTTTTTGGGCAAAGCTGAATGGAAGACCTTCTAATCAAGGAGAAGGGGATTTGGACATGGTCACTGGACCAGGACTTGATGCTATAACAAGAGATGATATTTCAGAGGATGGAGTTTCAGATGAATGTGATAAGTCTTGGAAGGGCTTAACAGGTTCTGATTTATCCTTTTTATCTTCATAATGAATTTTAGTCCATGTTTTTCTATCATCTCTTGGAATATTAGAGGGATTGGAAATGGTGAAGCAAAGAGGCATCTCAAATTTATTCTTCAAACTAATTGTTTGTATTTTATTTTTATGTTAAAAACTCATAGTTCTTTTAGAAACATGAAAAATTGGCGGCAAAGGGAAGGGTTTTCTCCTATAGCTATCTAGGATCTCAATGGTTTTTTAGGTGGCATTTGGATTCTTAGCTTTTCTACTAATATACATTATTCTCTGGTTAGATCCTCTAGTCAACAAATAACCATGCTTATGGAAACTCAAAATCAAAAATAGAAGTGTAGTGCTGCTATGCAAGTCCTGCATCTTCCCAAAGAGTTGAGATGTGGTCTAAGATGAAATATTTAGCTGAAAATAATACAGTTCCTTAGGTAGTGATGGGAGATTTCAATGATATTGCCAATGAATCTGAGAAGAGATGTGGTAACATATGTACTAAGAGAATGAGTCTGTTTAAGGATAATATTGCTTCATACGGGTTTATTGATTTAGGCTTCAATGGGCCTAGATTTACTTGATATAGGAAAATTAATAATCGAATGGTTTGTTCTTAAATATTAGTTAGAGCCTTAGCTATTATTGAATGGAAATCCATCTTTCCAGAGGCAACAGTCTTTCATCTTCCTTTGACTCATTCAGATCACTATCCAATTCTTCTTCAGAGCAAGGGTTTCTCTTCTGTCTCAAGAAATAAACCTCTTCATTTTGAAGTTGCTTAGATGTCTCACAAAGATTTTAAACCTATTGTAACTCAAAGCTGGGAGATGAATAGTTTTAATGTGATGGAAAAATTGGCTAATATCCAAGAAGTTTTCCTCTCTTTCAATAGGAATGTGTTTAGAAACATTTTTCATTGCAAAAAGTGAATTCTAGCCCATTTACAGGGGATTCAGCATTCTTTTTCTAATAGATCTTCTTATTTTCTATCTAATTTGGAGAAGGAGCTAAGGGAAGAGTTCAATTCTGTTTTAGTTTAGGAGGAAATGTTTTGGTTTCAAAAATCCAAGCTTCAACATCTTGTTATGGGAGACAGATGCACCAAATTGTTTCATACAATAACTTTAGTTCGAAGAAGAAGAAATAAAGTAGAATGTCTCAAGTTCCTAGATGGATCATAGTCTGTGAATCAAACTCAACTGAAGGACCATGTTATTTAATATTTTCAAAATCTGTTTTGTGTTACTAAAGCTTCAAATGAGACGCCTTTAATTCTGGACTTTGTCCCCAAGTTAAACAGTGAGGAGGCAAAAGTTTTATTGCAAGGTGTCACTAAAAAGGAAATTCATGATGTTATTATAGCTATAGGGTCTTTCAAAGCTCTTGGTCTTGATGGGTTTCAAGCAATTTTCTTTAAATCCTATTAGGATCTGGTTGGAGATACTTTATGGAATTGTGTTAGGGAAGCTTTCAATTTTGGGAGAATTTCTTTAGGGATGGGAGATACTCTTATTGCACTTATTCCTAAAATTATTTCTCCCCAAAGTATTAAAGAGTTCAAACCGGTTAGTCTTTGCAATGTGGTCTATAAAATTATTAATAAAGTGCTGGTTAATAGAATTAAACCCCTTCTTTGCAAATTGGTGAGCTCGTTTCAAAGTAGCTTTATGCCAAATCGGAGTATTGTTGATAATAATGTTCTAGCACAAGAAATTCTTCATTTTATTAATCATACAAGAGCAAAAAAGTTGGAATGATGTTCAAGATTGATTTAGAAAAAGCACATGATAAGATGGATTGGAATTTTCTAAAAGTGGACCCTTCATTTGTTTGGGTTCCCGATCAGAATTGTGAATTTAATCCTTAGCTATATCTCAGAAACGTCTTGTAACATTCTTTGGAATGGAGAAAAATTGGAGCCTTTTGTTCCAAAATGAGGTCTCATGCAAAGAGATCCTCTACCTCCTTATTTATTCATTTTGTGCATGGAGATCTTCTCTTTAGTAATTCATAAAAAAGTAGAAAGGAAGGAATGCGATCCCATAGTTGTTTCAAGAGGTGTACCTCTAATTTCACATTGGCTATTTGCTGATGATGTATTATTATTTGCTAAAGGCACTATAGATCAACTCGAGTGATTATGGCTTCTTTGCATGAATTTAACAGAGTTTCAAGAATGAAGATTAATTTATTAAAATCAAAAGTTGTTATACCAAAGGGTGTTCCTAGAGAAATTATTAATGGCATTAAGTTAATTAGCAATATTCCTTTCACTTTGGATATTAGAAAATATTTGGGAATTCCTATTAATAGAAAAAGATCCAATAGAATGTATTTTCATTTCATTGTCCAAAAGATTGAATCTAAGCTCTTAACCTAGAAAGGAAAATTGTTGAATTTAGCAAGAGAATCACTCTTGCTAAGTTAGTCCTAAATACTATTCCTGCCTTCTTTATGCAATCTGCTTTATTTCCTAAAGGAACTTATGATTGGATTGATCAAATAATTCAAAGGTTTATATGGGGATCCTATGAAGATAAGAGGGGTTTTCATTTAGTGAATTGGGAAGCCATCACAAAAGCTAAAAATGAAGGAGGATTAGGGATTTGCAAAGCTAAACAAACTAATATTGCCCTAATGGGCAAATTGGGCTGGAGAATTATGTAGAAGGAGGCAAGACCCTAGGTGGAGGTGCTGACTCATAAATACTAGAAGCATTCAACTGATCCCCTGACTTTTACCAATCATACTAGTAATTCTTTTATATGGAAAGATATTGTATAATGTATGAAAGAGTTGAAAGAAAGGTTTATATTCAAAATTGGTAATCCTAGCACAGTTAGCTTTTGGTTTCAAAGATAGGTTAGTAATTAAATGCTCGCCGAAAGAGTGGAGGAAATTCATCCTATTGATCAAGACCTTCTTATTAAAGACGTGATAAATGATAATGGTTGGAACCTTGCTAGATTAAACACTGCTTTACCTGAAGAAATATCACTTGCTATTCAAGTAGTTTCATTCCCTCATGTTGTATATTGTGAAGATAAAATTTCTTGGGGCTCATCAACAACTGGAGATTACTCAGCTAAAAGTGCATATGCATGGCTTTTAAGCAGGATTGAAAGTAATTTTGATTCTATCTGGAAAAGAATTTGGAAGTTCAAGGTTCCTATGGAAATTTGCACTTTCCTATGGTTGTGCTTTCATGATAGAATTATTACAAATGATCTACATTTCAAATGTGGATTCAGGGATTCTCCTCTTTATTCTCTATGTGGAATTAGCCCTGAAACGTCTTTTCATCTTTTAAGGGATTGCCCCAAGGTGAAGAATGTCTAGCTGAATCTGGGAGCTACTTTTCACTACCTAAAATTTTTCTAGTATAATTTTAAAGAATGGCTTCTTCATAATACTAGAGTGATGAAGTCTCAAAGGGAAGAATATTGGCTCCATACTTTTCTTATTACCATTTGGCAATTGTGGATAGATAGAAATAATCGTATTTTTAGACATGATAATCATTCATCCTTTACAACTGTACAGAAGATATATACCTTACTACAAGATTGTTCAATCTCTTTTAATTGATACACAAATCAACAGAGGAAACTTTTTGAGAAGCTAGTTAAATGGGTTCCTCCTCCTAATGTTTATATCAAAATTAATGTGGATAGAAGTTTTCTAGGAAATCCTGGTCATACTGGGTTTGGAGGCTTATGTAAAGATGACATGGGTAGTTGGATTGCTAGCTTTTCCTGTTTCCTTGGAATATCTATAAATATGAATGCTGAAGTTAGAGCTGTTCTCTTTGCCATTCACTTTGCCCAAGAGAAGAGATATTAATAATATTATTATAGAAACTGATTCTCTTGATGTTTATAGAGATTGTATTCATGGAGTTAGAAATTGTCATCGTTATGGGGGCCTTTTTAAAGACATTGCTGATATTTGTCTGAAGTTTGAGAAGGTGGAGTTCTCTCATGTGCTAAGAGAGGGTAATCAAGTAGCTAATAAATTGGCTAAATGGGGGGCTAGCCATCGTGTGAAGGAAAAGAGGTGGAACCTTCCTTCTTTGGGATTGGAAGAAATTTTGCTGTCTAATTCCATTGGTATTTTGTTTAGACATTAACTGTTTCTGTTCGTCTTTCTTTTCTTTTTGTCATCTCTAATGTACCAAAAAAAAAAAAAACAAACTCAATGCCTCCCCCATTTCTCTAGTTAGAAAACTTCACCTAGGTACTAAAAATATAGAGTCTGTTTACTTATTATTTTTAAAAATAATTTTTTTCTTTAATTTTTTTTTAAAATATTTGGCAAACTATTCAAAATCTATTTTTTGAAATTATAATTTCTAATATGTAACTTAAAGATAAAAAAAGTAAAATAAATTTTTGATATTTTCTTAACTTATTGTTTTGTTTTTATTGTTAATTTTGTAATTAAATGAAATATATTTTCATTAACTTATTTAAATACTTTTTTTAAAAATAATTTCTGAAAAAAACACGAAAATATATCCAAATTACTTCTTTTTGGAAAACAATGCGTACAACACAACCCAACCTAGCTTGGAAAAAATTATGGAAGGATTATTAGCTAGCTGCAAAATTACGGGTAAAAACCCAAAACATGATCAACATTGATCTACACTAACCTGATCCAAATTATAGTAGTATTGTATTGATTAATTTATTTATTAAATCCGTTGACATAGATCAATTCTCTCGTCCATTTAATATTTTCATTTAGTAATATTTAAATTAAAATAAATTACACTTATCTTCTTAAAATTTAGTAGAGTTACATTGACATATATTTTACTTTCAAAAATATACAATAATCTTTCTTTTTATATACATTTACCTCCTTTCCTTTTTATTTCAAATATACACTAACCCCCCTTACATTTAGAAAATGATGAAGGTGAAGGTATATTTTTTGAAATATATAGAAGGAGTGTAAGTATAATTAAATTAAAATTTAAAAAAATGAGTATAATTTACCCTATATATAAACACATTTATTAAATTTAATTACTTATTATTGTTCATTAAAAATATTGTTAATAACTGATTAAATACTTCATTATATTTTTATTAAGATATGAATTTTATCTTTTTATAATATATAATTACTTATAATTTAGCAATTAATTATTTTTCAACTAATATTGTTTAAATATTAATTTAAATTTTTTAACGGATTAATATGTCAATTTACTTAATTTTAAATAAATCTTAACTCGATTCATTAATTATTCTTGTTAAACAAGTTCATTTGTTTATGATGCCAATCCATATAAGCTCAACTCGCATAAGTATAAACTATCTAATATTCATATCAAGTTATATAAAAAGGAAAAAAATATAAATTATCCTTAAATTTTAAAGTGGTTAAATTTTACCCTATTTTATTTTAAAAATTTAAAAATTATTATCTTAAACCTTGTAAAACTTGAAATTAATATTTATTATCAACTTAATTAAATATTTTATTAAATTATGTAAATTTTTAAAACTTTTTAGTCAAGAATTACAATATTACTGTATATTGATTTATTTTATTATTTTTTTGTATGTAATTTTGCAATTCATTTTTTATTATTAATTAAAAATCTATGTATTTAATTTAATTCTTATCAATTATATAATATATAAATTATATATGAAGAATAACAAGATAAATTAAAATATTATAATTTTTATTTAAAAATATCATAAAAAATATAATTTAACAAAATATTAAATGAAATTGACTGTAAGTGTTAATCCTAAAGTCTTTTATAATTTAAGGAAATGATTTTTAAATTTTAAAAATTAAAAAATATACAATCTAATAACTCAAAATTAAAAAAATAATATTTTACATTTTTTTCTTAAAAGAAATTCCACCCCTCTACTTAAACGTCTCGTAGTTTTAAGCCTTTCAGACTAAGTATTTGAGTTTGCTCGATAGAAAATATTTTTTTTATAAAATATAATTATAAAAAATTAAAATAAAGAATTTTAAAAAAATAACTTCTCCTTTTAAAAAGAAATTTATTTTTATTTATTATTATAATCATAAATGCATATAATATATCATATTTTTATCGGTATACATATAGATAAGTTTTCCAATAAAAATGCTCTCCGAGCTGAGTTTCGACGTTCTTGCTTCGGCAAGTCCAAATGGGACAAATGGGTCTTCCCGGTGAAGTATTAGTCGACCGTTTCTGTGTGGTTGGAGAAAGAGGAACGGGGCCAGTACAAAAGAAAAAGGGCAAATCACTTGTTTATTTTGCCCCTTTTTTGTTTTTTCTTTCATTTTTTTTCTCTCACTTTTTCTTCCATCTTTCCACATCAACTCTCCCATTTCTCATTTTTTAATACAGGTTGGGCTTTGAATTAAAATTGGTTTAATTTATATATTAGAAAGATTAAAATTGAATAATAAATTTAAGAAGGAATAAATATGATTGATTTGTATCATAAAGAAATAAAAATGGATTTAAATCTTACACACACATATATATATATATATAAAGATTTAAAAAGATAGGTAAAACATTAAAGCAATTTGCTGAACTAAAAAATTGTTGAGATTGGGGTTGATGGGTAATAAAGTCGAAAAAACTTAGATAAGTTCTGTATCTTTGGATTAAGTATCATCCAAGGACAGCTCATGTAGAAATTAATTGGAGTCATATTATTTTCCATTTCATAATTTCTTCAAAACTTAAAAGTTCATTGTATTTATATAAAAATCATTATTTTTATTCAAATGGAATGGAATAAATCACGTAAAAATTGGTTCAAACATAGTAACGGTTCTTTTTACCTTTTGGTTATGGGAGATGATCGAAACAAATAATAACCTAACATCAAATGAATTACCAACTAATTTTTGGTTACGTATCATAATTTGTTGCAACTGACTAGTCAATATGAGGGAGACAATGACATCCAATCCATTTTGGCAGAAAATACATTTTTGTAAAATATAATACTAAAATATTAAGATAAGAAAAAGTATTTTATTTTTTAATATTAAATATAAAAGTTTTAAAAAAATAAATATCTTTTTTAAAAAGAATTTACTTACCTCTATTATTAAACTATAGGTATCTTTTTTAACTACAAATACAAATACAAAAAATTATAGAGAAGTTGGGAAAAACCGACTTAAAAGTTTATCAATGAACAACAAATGGCTAAATGCAAACAATAACAACCACTAATTATAGAGAAATTACAAAATAACAAAAGAGGTAGTTAGAGAAGTCATTCAAGAGTAAAGCCAAAAGAGGGCACACAAAATTCTCTATAATGGGGTTAGGATTTGAGATTTCTTTATCAGTAGATCAAGAGAAAGAAGTTGTTATGAAGTAGATCATAAACAAAATGACATCATTTTGATCTCTGTTAATTTTTTAGGGCGGGTGGGCAAACTATTAATGATTAAAAATATAAGAAGGTAATTTGTAACTTTTTAAACCATTGGTATGTGAAGTGAAAAAGTATAAAATCACAAGTGAAGTGTAATTTTCTCTTAAAGTTAATATCACTTGAATTATTTAAATTCTAAATAGAAAAAATATAATAAGTTTTATCTTTATTAGAACTTATGCGGTACTCTTTCAAGTTTCAAACCTTAATCATACAGTTTCTAATTGATACAATTAGAAGTGATTGCAAGGTTGCAGTCGGGGCATTATTAGGTATTTCTAAATGTCCTTCAAGGGTGAGAGCAATATTTGAGTTTGTAAGGGTTTGTTTTTAATTTTTCCCGCATATCTGTGCCTAACGTTGAATTGCTTTGGTGTCCGATGTAAAACTACTCATGAAGCAGTAAAGAGGGTTGAATCTATAATTAAAAGTGGGATAGAGAAACCGTCTAGAGTTCCTCCTGTTATTGAGAACTTTGTAATTCATAAGTTATGTTTCATCAATGATGTAAAGGGGTGATTAATTTGGAAGCCAAAAAAATCTTAATTATATAGTTGATTTGTTAATTTAAAAAATTAATAATTCATATATTTTAACTTATCAAATTATCGAATATTATCCATAATTAATGTTGTACAATTAGCTTAAGAATTTAGGGTTTATAATAGAAAATATTTTCTATTTAATAATTATTTTAGGGTTTATAATAGAAATTTTTTTCTATTTAATAATTAAAGTCAAAGTATAAAGATTACCTAATAAAATGATATTAAATTTTAAAATTAAATCAGTCTATTATTTTGTATCCACATAGGAATAGAAAATTTTTTCTATTTATTAATTAAATTCAAAATATAAAGATTACCTAATAAAATCATATTAAAATTTAAAATTAAATCAGTCTATTATTTTGTATCCACATAGGAAGAAATTGAAATTGCAAATTGGAAGAAAAAGTTGATTCATGCATGAAAATATCACGAGTTTTATGTGTAAAACATTTGTGTCTATATATAAAAATTGACAGTATCAATTAGGGTATTCATATCCATGTGTACACACTATCTTTATTCCCATTCTTACAGGAAACATTTAAGTGGTATTCAATAGTTTTGTGAAGACCTTATCTTTACCTTTTGATTTTGATCTCAAAATCTTTAGAATCTTACATGTGTGATTCTAAATTTGATCCCAAAATCTTTAGAATCTTGCATGTGTGAATTTGATCTCAAAATCTTTAGAATCTTGCATCTGTGATTTTAATAACTTCACAACTCTTAACGTTCACAAAAGAAAAGGGAAAAAAATTTGCTTGCCTCTAGACTGCATTTTTGCCACTTTTTTCTCTGTCTGTACTTCCAACACTATTAAATATACTGTTTTCCTGTCCCAAACGACAATGATGTGCAGCTTCAATACTGATGCTAATTTATTATTGAACTTCATACAGCATTTTCTTTAGTTATCTCTTTCAGTCATAGCATTACTTTGGTTCCCTGTTCTTTTTCCTGTGCTGTTCCATGAAATATCAAATTGACAATCCTGTTGGCTTGTTTCCTTGAATTTTGCGGATGAAAATATGAAAAAGCCTGAAGGTAATGTGCTGTTGGAGACAAGCCAGAGTGCCAGACATAGAGATACCCACCAAAAACAAAAGTAGAAAGATATAGCAGGAGGCTTGGTACAAAATATTGTGTGACTTACAATGTCTCCTGCCAATTTGCTTTTGTGCGCACAAAAATGATTTTAATTTTTAGGGTTCCCAAAATTGGAGCCAAACAAGCACTCAATACAAATGTTACTAGATTCCTTCTATTTCTTCTTTGTCAATTTCTTTCAATTTAGGAGACATACATAGGAAATCTTTTATTCTAAACATAAAGCTTTTTACCGGAACCCACCATTTTAATTAAAAATAAAAATGAAAAAAAATAACTTCGGTATATATCTCTTCCTAAATTTAGACCCTCAATTTCTTTTAGCAATGCAGGTGATCCAAATTCGGCTTTCACATGTTCATTTGTAAGACTCATCTTTACCAGAGAGATTGACACAACGTTTTAAGCGTAGTGAAACTAAAAATTATGTTCACACAAGCTAGTTTGTGTCTATCTCTCATAAAACAACATTGAAATAACCAAAGGAAAAAGATATTAGTCAATGTTACCTTATGATTCGTACAAATATGAAATCCAAACTCAATAGACCCCAATAGATATCAGATGATGTATTATTTCGCCACAAAGTTCACACATCAGGACCTTATCACCTTTGGGAATCATGAAATTTCAACCCCCAAAAGCTCAAATTCAATGTTTACCCTAAATGGTTTTCACAACGTGATACAAATATACTTCTAACATAGCCACACACAGTGAATTGAAGATACCGTGATGGTAAACAGTGTAGTTTACTGCACTCATTCCACATCAAAGCCCTTCTCTTGAAGCTCAGCAATGACCTCATTCCTCATCCTGAACCACAGCTTCTGAGCTTCCTGTTCAAACTTTTTGTTCTGCAAATCCTTCTGGTAGTTGAACGCATCCTTATCAGTCTCCACCATTCCTTTTGGACTAATTGCTGTGCCAATCATTCCACCCTTGGCAATGAACTCTTCCATGGCTTCTTCATCACCTGGGTACGGGAATTCCCGGCGCTCGTACAAATGAGCCAACTCCCTCTCTTCCTTTGGCCGTGGCTTCAGTGTCCACCAACCCAATGGCGATGTTTCATTGTACAGCCACGCCACACCAATTAGCGAATACGTGAAAAGTAAAGCCTTCCCAACATGTTTCCAGAAAGGAACATCTTCTGGTCCCAATCCTACCTTCCTCAAATATTTCTGGACATTCCTTGAATTCAGCATTTGCAAACCTGCAATGGAAGAAATACCGAGTTAAAAGGAAAAAGAAAAAAGAAAATTTCTTTGTCTCGGACTTTACATCGAACAACTGATATGCAATGTTATGATTCTATAATCCCCCATCATAAATTACGCGAATGATTTCATTCAGAGTTTGTGAAGACATAGTTTAAGTTGCTGCGAGATGAAGGGTACCTGTTTCAGCATCCTGGAAGCGCTTACGAGGCATTGGGAAAGTGAAAACTTAATGACAGACAACTTTGGTTTGATAAAGGAATAGGCCAATATGAATCTGGAATGAAGAACTGGTTTTGGAAGACAGATGGGAAAACTGGACTGATATTGATGGAAAAGTGATGTTAGCGGGACCACTGTCTTCAACCGCGGCTGGTGGTGTGTCAACGAAGGGGAGGCAAAGCAGGCAGTGGCATTCAGCAGAAACGCAGAGGGAGATGATGCAGAGCAGAGGCGGAGCCGGAGACAAAACGAGTGAGGGATTGGTCTTGGTTATCAAAATGGCCCACATTGGCTTGGGTCCAATTCAATACATTTGGGCCTAGCCCAGACCATATAAACCCGATTTTAAATGAACCTTCAACAGACGCGTCCGATTCTATTGAAATCTGCATGCTGGGCGGTTTATGGTCCATGAATTTCGGGACCGCATCACTCCACTGGAACAGGTGCATATAAATAATGAATTTTTGGAAAATTACCCTCTATTTACGTGTTTTACTTTATTTAGTTGTAGTTTTAAGAGATACAAGTTATGTACATTTGCTTTTAACCATTAGTATTTTGTCTATTTAAGTTATTTTTCATCCCAAAAAATTAATAGAAATCAAAATGATATTATTTTGCTTATTATTTACCCCATAACGATTTCTTGCGCCAGATCAAATTAGAAAGGGGTCTCAAACCGTAATCTTATTGAAAAAATTTTGTTGTCTCCTTTGACTTTGCTTTGAAACAGCTTCTTCTATTGATCAGTCAAGCTATTACTATTCATTACTTCTTTTATTATTTTGCAATTTCTCCATCTTCTTGTTCACATTCAGCCATTTGTTGATTGTTGATCAACTTTTAAGTCAATTTTTTTTCCAATTTATCTATAATTTTTTTATTGTTTTATCTTGAGTAAAATGGATTCAAGCATTTATTCTAAGTCTCTATCTCAAGAATCAATTTGTAAAGTGTATGCAAAATAACTATATTTACGGTTAAGTGGATCATATGAATTGCACATAACTATTTTGTTAATTTTTTTTTATGAAAAATAATTTATATAGGCAAAATGCTAATGGTTAAAAGTATAGGTAGTAACTTATACTCTTAAGACCACAGGTAGAGAAGGTGAAAAAAGATAAAACTATGAGTGGTTAAAATGCAATTTTCTCTAAATTTTTAAAATTTTGATTATGAGTGAATTTTAATTTTTTTTTAACCTATGAGAAGTATACAAAGGTGACTGTGACATAGTTATTGCGCCAAAATGCTAGTGACTTCAAAAGTTCTTCATTCTTTCATTAATCATAAATTAACATCTTCTTACATTGAATATGTGACATACAAATTAAAGTAATAATTAGTATCACTAAGCCAATTACTTTAATGGTGTTATAATTTTGTGCTATAATTAATTTTGTAATGTTTTCAAATAGTTAAGCAAACATGTTGAGACAATTAATAAAATCAAGATGGGAACTACAATGTCCAAGTTAAAAATTAGGGTAAGTTTACCCTACTCACGTAGTAAATTATTAGGTCTTCAAATTCTATAAAAACACAGTTGACTAAAATAAACAGTCAAGAAGTAGGAGACCTACATGGTAATGGCAGATTGGTCAACTTGATCTTTGCTACCATTCTTTTGAATAACACCCATTCTAGAGTTTTCAAGTTCTTTAAATTCAACTTGAATTGTTTGATTTGGGGTTTCAACTCTAGCACATGATTTGCTAGTTCCTTCCCCCCTGAAGGTTCAACATACATTTTGTTAATGTCACAATTTGCTTCTGCACTAGCATCAAGGTTTGCCACATCTTCCTTGCTACATAATGAAATGGTTCTGAGGTGATTGATACAAAGGCATTTCATTATGTTTTGGTAGATTTAGGTTGACTTAGCATGTTCCAACCTAAAAGATCATCCGTGTGTTTTTGGCTAACTCCTTTTCAAGGGGACAAAGATTTTCATTGTTTAAATGGTGCTTGCATGGTATCATGCTCTTCCTTTAATTCCTAGTCAAAGCTTTTCAGAATATGTATTAGGTCCACGATATCCATGCTATAAGCTTCTCATCGAGAATCCGTACTTTATTTTTGATCGTGTAACCCTGAACAATCATGGATTCTTACATTGGTTGTTCCTTAAAGGACAAGCTATCCAACTGACTACTTAGTGTTGCCATTTTAAGGAATTTTCTCTTTCAATGAACTGTTAGGGATTAGTTCTCCTTACTTGGAAGAAGATAAGGGAATAATAAAGTGATTGACTCCTATTAAGTTTTAGTTTTTACCTAGTCCTATAGAGCCTTAATTAGTAGACTTTGAGAACAAAATTTGAATCATTCCCTTTGGTCTATGATAGGGTAATGTCATTAAGGTGCTCATTTTGTAATGGTCCATTAATATCTATCTTCTTAATAGAAGACTCATCAAGTCTCATCTTAGTTAAAAAATTTTACTACTAGATAAAACCTATTTTGTGAAATTTAGTCTCTCCATATCAAGCTACTTTTGTTCACAACAAAAAATTAATAGATAATATTATTATTCTTAGACAAATTATACACTCTATAGATAAATCTAAGGCTAAATTAGGTAGTATGGTCATTAAGCTTAATCTTGAAAGCATATGTTTCTTTGGAATGGGATTTTATTAGGAAACTCCTTTATTTTTTTGAATTTCCTCCTTTTATATTTCTTTAATTATGAATATTGTGTCTAAAGTTTCTTATCAAATCTTAGTTAATAAGGATAAGCTAGATTCATTTTAGCCTACCAAAGGAATTAGATAGGGTAACCTTCTGTCATCATACTTATTTATTTTATGTCTAAAATACCTTGATATGATGATAAATGATCAATGCTTAGAGAAAAATAAGGAGCCAATTAAGTCAAGTAAACATGGTTTTAAATTTTCTTATCTTTTTTATGTCAATGATGATATTTCGTTTGCAAAAGCTAACTTAAAAAAGTGTCTAGCCATTAAGAGTGTATTAGTGCATTTTGTTGAATTGTCAGGTTTAAAAGTAAATTTTGCAAAGTTAAGAATATATTTTTCAAAAAATACTACTTCTCATATATGGGACATAATTATTGATGAATTAAGCATTGATCATCATCTTTCTTTGGGAAAATATCTAGGAATCAACATTAAAGTAAATTATAAGACTAATGACTTCAATTTCTTAGTGGATAGGCTTAAAGAGCGAATTCAAGGCTAGAATTCTAGACATTTATCCTCTACTAGGTAAGTAGTTTTAATTAAGTTTATTATTTCTTCCCTTCCTTTGTATCATATGTCTACCAAGCATTGGATGCTTTATCAATTGTTAATATATTGTTAAATAATAACAACTCACCTTTTGTTAATGTTTATAGCTTGATTAAGGACTATAAAGATCTTTTGTGCAAATTGGCATTACTTAAAGTTAGACATATTTATAGAAAGGTAAATTTTATGAATCACTATTTTGCTAAAAATGCTATAAATAATTGTAATGTATTGAGAATCATGTCCCCTCCCCTTTCAGCTGTTATACTATATCTTTTAGATGATATAAAGGGTAGAACACTACCCAAAATACTATATGCTTGCTAAGTTTTATGAATTTCTAGTTTTTACCCAAAAAAAAAACTAATTGATCAAGTTTTATAGTTATTTCAATTTTAACTCTCTAAATATTTAGTAATTGAAGAATAGCCTTTAAAATTTAAAATCAATTCATTCTAAATCAATTTTTACACTACATGTAATCACTCTAAATTGATGCATTTAACAAAAATTCTTTATACATTTAGATATTGAAAATTTATTTTAGTAAAAAATATTTTAAATTGAAATCTAAAGATTAATTATAAGATTAAAACTATTAATTAAAATCACTAACATACTTGTAGTAAAAAAAATTATTAAATGATATTTGCTTTACCTTTTAATTTAAGATTTTATTTAAAAACATACTTATACTATGTTAATTATTTTTAATTAATATTTTTAATGAAAAATCTCCTAATTTAAATCAATATTTTTAAGTTATAATTGAAATCTTCAAATTTTAATCTAACATTTTTATTTAAATAAGTTTAAAAAAAGTGAAGGAACCATGTCACAGATAAAAGAGAAAATGATTTACATTTCAAAGTAATAATTAATAATATTAATAATAAAAATCAAGCGGATAAAAGACTCTTATTTAATATATTATAATCGATATTGTTATTACTAAAATAAACTTGCTTTACTTTTTAATATAATATTTTGTTTACTTAAATATACTCATTGTATATTAATAATTTTAGTCAACATTTTTAATCTTTGTTTTCTAAAATAGATTTACAATATCTTGATGAATTGAAAATTTTTATTTAATACTTTAATTAAGGAGATAATATATTATTGTATATACAATGTAAAATTGCTTTATGTCATGATGTCCCTCATAACAAAATTTGTGAAAGGCAAGGAATTTCATACCTCTTCAGAAATATTGGTGAATATGAATAAAAAAAAGATGGAATTATCACCAATAATTTTTATGGTGCAATTTGGACACTAGAAATTGTTTGCATTCCCGAAGTTCAAATTCGAGAATTATTTACATGTAGGGAAGGTATTTGTATCCTACAAAACTTGTTCGAATAACAATTGTTCATTTATTCTAATTCTATTTTTTAAATTAAATTATAATGGTCTTTATTATATTATATGTATATTTTCCTAAAATGTGATTTTAGTTTAAGTTAATTTGTTAAATTGCTTGTTAAATCTATCCCACTTTATAGTAGGATCTAAACAAAATAAAAAAAGGCCTCAACAATCTAAAGTACTGTTATGATCATACTTATAATTGAATTACTTAACTTCAATAAATTATAGGCACAAATTTTATGATTTTTGACAATTTTTACTTTATTATCTTTGAAATATTCTTATTTTATTATTTTTGGAATATTTTTAATAAAATGATTATAATATAACTTTTAAAATAATAAGATTAAGAAAAATTATTTTAAGTAATTTTATTTATTTCAAATCAATAATATTTAATTTAAAGTATCAAATTTATTTAATTTCATGACCAAATTTGAGATAAGAAAATTTTTAGAAGAACTGAAATTATAATTTTAATATTATTCTATAATTTTAAAGCATCAAATTTGTTTTATTTTACAGCCAAATTTGAATATATAATTGTTCATAAAAATTAAAATAATAATTTTAATATTATTTTATAATTTTTTAAAATATCAAATTTAGCTAACTTTATAATTAAATTTGAATAAAGAATTATTTAGAAAAACTAAAATTATATTTATTACACTTGCAATTAATTTTAATATTATTCCAATATCACAAAATCTAAATTATAAAAAAATTGATAAAAATGGAAAGAAATAAATCAATAAAATTGTTTAAACAATTTTTAATGGTAATGAATTTATTAGCAAAGTATATTTTTTTATTTAGTGGATTTAATTTACAACATATAAAAATAAAATAAAATAAAAAGAGGAATATTTAAATTAATAAAAAATCAAACATATAATAATATATTTATAAAAAAATTAAATAAAATTTTAAGAAAGATCAAGTGGGTGGGATGGCACAATAGTAGTGTTGTCCTATTGTATTACTTTTTTAAAAAATAATATTATTTTTTTACTCTTTTTATAATAATATTTTTAAAAAAAAGAAATAAAGACAAAAAAATTAATTGAAAGATTCACATGGGTGAGATGGTACTATTACAATGTTGTCCCATCCATTTTACTAATTTTTTTAAAAAGAAATATATTCTTAGTTATAATATAATTTTATTATATTTTAAAAGATAATATAAATTGTAAATATACATATAAACTAAATAGAGTAACATATATTATAACACCTATTATACAAAATGATAAACGTAAAATAATTTTTATATGCATTAATATTGAGATCTTTTAATTTAATAAGATTACCTGATTTAATTTTTAAAATACCTTTCACCTCAAGAATATTAAAATAGCTTGAACTTTCAAATTATTTTAATTTATTCTATCATAGGAATTATACAAAATAATATCTTAGTATTAGATATCAAACAAAATATTGAAAATAAATAAACTAAAGTAATAAGGAATAGAAAAAAAAGCTAAAAAGGGATGGGATGGATATAGTAGTACCTTCTCATCCCATCTTATTATTATTTTTTTAAAAGTCCTCCTTCTCTCTTTATCTTTTTTGCTTTTACTTTCTATTTTCTTTTACTTTTTTATATTTTTCTTATATTTTTCTAACAATTTTTCTTCCTCTTCCTCATTAACAAATTCAACTTTCTTCTTCTTCTTTCTAATCTTTATGCCTAAAATCATATCTCTTTTCTTTTTCTTTTTTTAATACTTTTACTTCTTTTTCTTATTCTTTTAAAATTCTCTAATCTCCCTCCTTTTGAATTTTTTTTAAATCTTTCTTTTTTTAATCCCCTCTTTCCCCTCCATCTTGTAAATGAACTTACTTTGGCTTTTATAGATGAAGCCTCAGTAATTTTATTTGGATTTAGTCTACATTTGATTTATATTTCACCTTAGCATTGTCAGCAACCAAGAATTCAACAAAATTTTATTGTTTTTCAATATTGGCTATTGTTATATATTTAGTACTACAAGACAAATTTTCTTCTTTTAAACAATTCAAAATCTCATCGTGGGGATGGAGAAAGGTTGGTAATGAGTCCATGATTTATGGAGTTTATTTTATAACAAAATAAGATGCAGTCAATGCATATAAAAAAGGTGCAATATAAAAAAGATGAAAAATATTAACAATTCCTTATTTACTATTCTTATCTTGCACAATTTTTAAATTTTTAAATTTTTATTATATTTATTTTTAAATTTTTTTAATATATTTCATTTTTTAATATTTATTTTACTTATATTATTTTTTGGATAAAATTAAGTATTAATAGGTGCCCCTCCTCACTCATCCTTCTAAAATTAGGAAGTGAGTAAAGACATTGACACATAATGACATTTAGAACTACACTAGTTTAATATAATAAACAAGAATAATTATAAAGCCATAACACCAATTACAGCCACTCGAGAGTTCCATCTAACAGTGACTTCTTTATAGTAATAGCCAATAGCAGCAACATAGTTACAATTGACATAATAATCAACATCGTTTGATTATCCACAAGATTACTAAAAAATCATTAGTCATACATGGAAAATGATTTAGAATGTAAACTTATCTAAAATTAATGATAAGAAAATGGATTACTTGGATTGACGCAAGCTCGATCTAGTATAATTGGATTCGATTTAACAATAAGATAAAAAAAGAGTTTAGGTATTGATGGGCATGTTACCAATATGACACTGGTAAGGAAAAATTATTGCCAAACATGTTCACATAAATTTATTATAGAAATTGTTCATAACACATGAGTTCAATTAAATAACAATTACAAAAAAATCATTTGCCAAGCAATTTTTGAAAGGAATGATAAGTCATCCTCTATTGATCCAATCCTAACCATAGGTAACCATTATGTTGCTATAGATCACAAATTACTGCATATGCTAGAGTTATAGCATGGAGTATAACAACCAAAACATAAAATTTTCACATCACAACCTTTCTTCTTCAAATTTTCACAAGATCGACGAGCCTCTAAATTGTCACAAAACCTCTATTCTAGTGTGAAGTAGGATAATAGTGGTCTAAACCAAAAGTAGAAAAAACTAAGCATGATTAGCAGAAAATCAAAAAGAGGTAAAGAAACTAGGTCATGGTTGATAAAAAGTAAGGAAATGGTAATAAAGAAGCTTGAAATTGAGTGATGATGAAGGAATAATGCAATGAAAGCCAATGAGAAAAAAAGCAAAATAATCAGGTGAGATTGAAAAGATAAAGAAATATGATAAGATTAAAAGGAAGAAATCGAGAAAGAAGGAATTTTTTTTAATGTATAGGGACCATAATTTTGGACAAAAAATGAGATGAAGGGGAAGTATGGTTCGACCCTCCTATATTGGTTAGGAAAGATAAACCTTCTTCAAAAATTTAGCCCAAATTAATCGAGTTTAGAAATAAATAAAATAAATTGATTAATTTTGACTTGATAATTAAATTGAAATAAGTTTGACCCAAATTGATTAGGTTCAAAAGAAATGTCCTAAATTGACATAGATTTGATCTAACTTAACTACATTCAATTTAACAATGAAATGAGCTAAATTAACAGAAGCTTAGTCTAAGTTAGATAAGTTTAGTGTGAATGGCTTGAATTGCCATAAGTTTAGATGAATGGGTTGATTTGGAAATAAAAAGGCAATAACTTGGATTGGCATAGGTTTAGGTTCAATTTAAGAAAAATGACTTGGATTAACACAAGCTTAACTCAACTTAATTGAATTCGATTTAATGATGAAAAATAAAATAACCTGAATTAGAATAGACTTAATTCGATTAAGTTTGATTTAATGATAAAAAGAAAAATGACTTAGACTAATGCAAACTTAACTCAATTTTATTGAATTTAACTTAATAATGAAAAGGAAAATGACCTAGATTGACATAAGTTCAACTTAATTTGATTAAATTTGATCCAACAATAAAAAAATGATCCAAATTGGCACAAATTTGACTTAATTTGATTGTATTTGATTTAATAATAAAAAGTAAAATAAACTAGATTGACATAAACTTAACTTAATTAAATTTTATTTAATGATGAAAAGTATAATAACTAGGATTGACCCAAGCTTAACTTAATTTGATTAAGTTTGATTTAACGATAAAAAGTTAAATGATTTAGATTGACATAGGCTCAACTCAACTTGATTAAGTTTAGTTTAATGATAAAAAGAAAAATGACCTAAATTAATATAAGTTTGACTTAGTTTGATTGAATTTGATTTAAAGATGAAAAGTAAAATAATCTGGATTGATACAGACTCGACTTAATTTAATCAAGTTTGATTTAACAATAAAAAATAAAATAACCTATATTGACATAGGCTTGATTCAATTTGATTAAGTTTGATTTAATAATGAAAAGTAAAATAACTTGAATTAACATAAGCTTAATTTAACTTGATTGAGTTTAGTTTAATAATAAAAAGGAAAATGACCTAGATTGACATAGGTTTGAGTCAATTTGATTGAGTTCAATCTAACAATGAAAAGTAAAATGATATGGATTGACATAAGCTCAACTCAATTTGATTAAGTTTAATTTAATGAGAAAAAGCAAAATAACCTAGATTGACACAGGCTCAACTTAACGATTTAATGATGAAAAATAAAATAACTTAGATTGACACAAGTTCAACTTAATTTGATTGAGTTCAATTTAATGAAAAAAAATAAAATGACTTAGATTGATACAAGCTCAACATAACTTGATTGAATTTAATTTAATGATAAAATGAAAAATAACTTAGATTAATACAGGCATGGCTCAATTTGATTGAGTTTAGTTTAACGAAAAAATAAATAACTTAGATTAACATAGACTCAACTTAACTTAATTGAGTTTGATTTAACAATAAAAAGGAAAATGATCTAGATTGATATAGGCTCAACTCAACTTGATTAAGTTCAATTTAACAATAAAAAGGAAAATGACCTAATTAACCAAGTTTGATTTATAAAAGTAAATTATGTAAATATGATTTGATGCAGGAGTGCAATACATGTAATAATAACTTAGTTATGTCTTAGAAGAGTTACTTTATTCTCTTTATGGACTTTCTCCTAATAAGGTCATGTTTGGAGAGTGATGAGTTTTGCCATTTCCCGTTATGCATATTTTCTCTTTGTTTGAACTTTCCATCAACATTGCCTTCCATTTTCCATCTAGTAGAATTGAGATAATCCCAACACTTAGTTCAACCACATTCAGATGGATGTGACATCTTATAGTATTCTAATACACACTTACTATATGAAAATGCATGATAATTTCACAAGGAAAAAAGGATAAACATAACAATGATTATTATCATTGCAATAAGAGATTAAGAGCGAAGAATTGGTAAGCATGGATGGTAATAGATATCATTTGTAATAAGGTTTACAAGAGATTCTAGCCTTTTGACAATATGTTTTAGAACAATAATGTCAGTTGTGCCTACATACAATTTGATGATCACAAATTATGGAACCAATCATGATAAACCTTATCAGAGAAAATATTCTCCATTGCACATGATCCTTCCAACATATGTCTTCCTTAATCTTTTTTAATAGAGTCAGCCATGACATAAGGTAGACAAATTTTTCCTTTGGTAAAATTCAATTGATTATATTAAGTTTGAATCTACTTAGCCTTTTCTAATAGCAATAACTTAACCTATATGAACCCCAATTTTACAAAATATGAATAATTTAACTCAATTGAGTTTTAAGAAAACCTTAAAAGTTAAGAATGAGACAATTAAAGAAATAGAAATTGATTTTATAAAACTTCCTTATGATTAGTTTTGCATATCCTAGGTGGACACAAAAACACTAATTTTCTATTGAAGTTAAGAATGTAAAGTTACAAGCAGGAAAATCATTATAATATAAAGAGATCATAGCATTTATGAATCAATAATGCATGTCATCTAGAATTAAAAAGTATGATAACTTTATTTAAGAAAGAAAGAACTAAATGGGCAGTATCTCATAAGTTATACTTTTAATCTCTCAAGTGTTTAAAGATAAGTGTCTCACTTAAACTCAACCTATTAAAAATCTCACTACTATAGGCTTGCTTAAATTCTTAATGTCCATTACCTAATTTATATGCATAAAGCAAATCAAAATGACTTATTAATGATTGTAATTGGGTCAAGATAAAGGGATGGTAATAACATGGAAAGAAAAGCTATTAACTAAAAATATTAAAAGAGTATTGATGGATGAATCTAAATAGCAAGTGACTAAGAACTCATACAATCAAAACTACAGTTGCTTCAATGATATATCATCTTTTCCTCATTTTATTTATTTATTTCTTATTTTTTTCCTTTCTATTTCTTTTTTTTAATAAACTTTTTTTCAAACATTTGATATACTTTCACATTTATTTAGGAACTCGTCCTTTTATTGATTCAATACTCTTATAACCTCTAAGGTTATGTAAAATGTTTTTTTTTTTTAGCTTTAAACTTGCAATGAGCTAAAAACAAGAAAAGGTAAATTAAGCATAAAAAAGGTACTTGATAGAAATGCAAAGGTTAGCTATTTAGCTATAAGTGATTCATTTAAAGAAAAAATGCCTTAATCATATTTGCTTGTACAAGGGAAAACATGATTTCAACAAGATTTAAAGCAAGTTCTAGAGTGACAACATAATAGGTGAATCTTTCACATAAGTAAGATAGTTATAATCAATTAAATAGGATCAAAGTCTCATGGCTAGAAGATGTTAAACTTGGTTCTTTCAATTTAAAGTTTATTGTCAAACTTATCAATTCCAAGAAGTAAGATAATTGTTCAATCATGCTATAAAACATTCAAACCTAATTAATTCATACTTAAGACTTATATAATTCTTAAAATTAACGGAAAGTACTTAAACAGGTAAGAAAACCTAGAATACTTAAAATGAAATTTTAAAAAATGGACCTCTTCTTTTTTATTTTTTTAAATGAAAATAAATTATGAAGAAAAATATGTTACTAATAGGATATATATCAAAAGTTAAGAATAACTCTTTACTAAACCATCCTTTATACATAACGAAACTAATAGTTTTACTAATATTTTTTTAATATAAGGATAAATAATGAAGAAAAATATGTTACTAATAGAATGCATTTCAAGAGCTAAGAATAACTTTTTACTCAACCATTCTTTTCACACATAATGAAATTGATGGTTTACTAACAATTTTTTTATTATTCTTTCTCCCAATCTAATTTAGACAATGTCTCCAATGTCTTTACAGATGAGGAAAAGCATAGAAAAGAAAAATAAAAACACAATAACAAAAATGGAACAAAAAAATTGAAAGTAGAGAAAATTATAACCGAAGAGCAATATCTAACTTATGCTTCTTACTACTATCTTAGGGTTTATCAATCTACTTGTTTTATTAATGGATCAAGTTCAAGCACACAAATTTACAATTGATTAGTCAGCTGATCACCAGTTGAGGTGAACATTATGGTGCAATAAGCCATTTAGGAAATGAATCCTTATTTCACAACTTGATCTAAGCTTAATCTAAGAAAGACAATAAATCATCATAAAAACTATTAATATTTAACAATCCTAATAGTTTTTTTTTTATTTTATAAAAGTTTAGTTTGGTCTAATATACAATGTTGGAAATTCTTTCCAATATTTCTAGACCATCGAGTAATACAATAAAGGCTTCAATATTATAAAGTATTTATCTAAAATGCTTGGGGCAAGCTTGAAACCTTTAACTCAGTATCCAAGGCATAGTTAGTAATCATTTTGTCATTCAAATACTTTATCATGATACTCAAAACTTTGCTCTCTTTAACAATTGTAGTTGCTGCCACAAATCCTTTTAAACCTTGGATTCCTTCCTTATACACAAGGTTAATATTTCTGGTAGTTAACACTTTACTGAGTTCATTTGTCATTTTCACAAACTCATTGTCCTTCCTCATACTGGATCCACCAAAGATATAGATTGATTTAAATTTATATATTGATGGTCCTTCTACTTTTCCTTCTACCTTAGGATTAGTCATATGTGCATTAACAAGTGTAAATATGCATATTTATATGGCAAAAAGATCATGCAAATTAACCATTATTAAAGAACTTTGAATTTAAGGAGTTGGGCATAGCAATTTTAGAAAATATTAGGAAAGTGTACTTAAAAAAGTCAAAAAGATCATTCATATTAATTATTGTCAAAAAATTTAAAATTTGAAAAGGAAAAAAGTTAAATGTAGATGTCAAACGTAATAATTTCAAAAATTAACATGGAAAAAGTGAAGACAATTATGTAGAAAAATCAAAAAGTGATTGAAAAATTAAAAAGAAAATATATGCATATAAATAGTAGTTGTTATTTTGGCTTACTTCTTTCTTTAGTTTTATGTCTAGTAATAGCTTAAATGCCTTCTATGAGTTAAAGATTTGTTTCCTATCTAGTTTTCTTATAAACTAGCAAATAGGATTTTTTAACATCAGATTCCTGAAACTGTAACACTCCTTTTCCTTGTTGAATAGATCCACTAAATTAAGAAGAAAACTATAAACTTGTCCAATAGGATATGCCTCAAGAGTTTAAAGAATATCATCCAATGACTCTTTATTCAATCCATCTTTTATAAACTTAATTTTGTCTTCCTGATTTTAGGAAACCATTCCAATGCTCTTGCAATACATCTTAATATCTACCTTGCACACTAATGGCAAACTCCTATTCTTTTAACTCTTTGCTTCTTAGCATAAGAACTTCTTGTTAGAATTTTTCATAAAGTGAGCTGCTATTAATTGGTAATTTCTGATTTAATAAAAACTGACTAATTAAATATTTAGCCCAATTGTGAGATATGCATGAGGCCCATTTAAAATTGTGATATTAAAGATATGGGCTTAGCACATCTACATAGTTTAGTGTGGTTTAGCGGTTGTGTAGGCCTAAAAGACTTAGGAATCCTTTTATGGGGAGGATTGCTAGGATTATAAATAAGGATTAAGGCTAGGTCCCCTCTTCACTTCTCATACACACGGTTTCTACCCATTGAGAGCCGCTACCGAAGAGAAGAGCGAAGAGGAAGATCTAGTTGAGTAGAATTCATTAGCTTCCGCTGAATTTAATCATGGCTGCAAATCCATCAGGTAAGTAAATTCTAATTTCATATTTATGGTGTTCTAATTATCATACATGAGATCCTAAAATAAATTTAAAATTCTTACATGTGGTATCAGAGCTTACATGTATGATATTAGAACCCAGAATAATTAATTATATTTTATATTATTTTGATTGAAGATTTGTGATGAAATTTTATATGTATGATTCTCAAAATACAATCATACGATCAATTTATAATATTTATTTTATAATTCTTTAATGTATCATCATGAACTTTTCATTGGAAAAGATTTTAGATTAATATTCTGTTTATATATATTAGGGTTGTTGAATTAAGAAATCCTAATTTATCAATTTTATATGAAATTGTACGGAAAGTATATATCTTTTTATTTTGCATACTATTCGGAAGAATTTCTATATCTGGCTCAACGTCTCATGTATGAATATCTATGGATCTGGATATGTTTTCTTGGATCTCGTATGGCGTGCCCTGATTTCCTTTATTTGTGTGTGTGTGTGTGTGTGTATATTTATCAAAGAAGTTGATGGGACTTTATGTGTGTACGTACATGCATACCTGTGCGTACGCTTGCACGAATGCCCGTGCGCTCGGGGCAGCCCTAGAGGTTCTTTACAGTAAAGAATTATTTCCACAAAAGTGGAATTCATAAGCTAGTGATTTACTATATATGTGTTAGGTTCTGAGGCACCGAAAAGTTCTCGTAAAAAAATTTACTTTGCTGCGTCAGAACCATTTGAACCATATCGAAACCACACCAAAAGCCAAAACATATGTATAAAGTAAATTAAATATATATCGGCCTGATGTACATATATATTAGGACTGACGTACCAACAACTTTATATAAATATATATATATTAGGACTAACGTACATATCCTTTTTTGAAAACTGATGTACATATCTTATATATATATATATTTATATATATATATATATATATATATATATATATATAAAGTTTTACTACAGGGGATTTGGACTTAAATATATATATATATTCCAGAATTATAAATTTTTATAAAAAAAAAAGTAAAATATTTGTAATTTATTTACTCTTCCTAATTTTATTTATTTTTGGAGTGAATATATTAGATATTACAATTATGTTAATTTTAAATTTTGTTCAATATTTTATTATGCAACATTATTTAAGGGTTCATTACATACATATGGTTGAGTATGCAAATTAAGATATTGGATAATTTAATTTTTCCCGATTCAAGAAAAATTTTCATTAGTAACTATAAATGCTTGGCTGCCAAAGTAGCTCATTTATAGTGATTAGTGAAATATTTTCTTATTCAGAAATCATGGGATAGTACTAGAATTATCTTATATAATCGCCTGCCCAAAGGGGGTTATTATGTAAGATAATTTTAGCATTGTAGCATAAGGCATCACGAATGAAAATATTTCAATTTAGAAAGTCTTTCTGCCCAAAGGGGATGGATTTTTGAAAATTGGATATTTTCATATTAACCTTATGAGGAGGGTACTTACTAGCATGTTATGTTCTCTGCTCAAAGGGGAGAATATGATGATGCATCTAGACTCTCCAGTTATTATAGCACATCAGGAATCGTTGCTATTTTTTTTTAAATTATCCATTAGTTAATTGTTGCAATTTGTCTTGAACAGTGACTTTTGCTGTAAATGGTAACCAAGCTACCATTGAGATCCTACATGGATCTAACTATAAGAGATTGAATGAAGACCTTGAACTTTGCCTTAGTTATGAGCGATATAGACATAGCCTTACGGATTGATCCACCCAGTGCCATCAATGCCCAAAGTGCTGCTGAACAAAAGGAGTTGTTTGCTAAGTGGGATAGAGCAAATCGTATGTGTCTACATGCTATTAAGAGATCTGTCTCTGAACATCTTCTGAATGGGTTGGATGAGATTGGGAATGCTAAAGAACTCCATAATGCTAGTTAGTCAAATGTACCAAAAATCCAGTAAGTCTGAGGCTGGGAATCTTATGAGTGAGCTGACAAGTATGAGCTATAATTTTGATGGAAATGTTAGAGACTTCATCATGAAAATGGTCCACATCAAAAACAAATTAGCTTCCCATGAAATCACATTACCTGAGAAATTTATTGTTCACCATGCCATCAATTCTCTTCCCTATGAATTCACCCAAATTAAAACTGCCTACAACACTATGAATGAGGTTTGGAGTATCAATGATCTTATATCTAAATGTGTTTCTGAAGAAGAAAAACTTAAAAGGGAGAAGAATGAGAGTGCCTTACTTACCATTAACTCCAAATCTACTTACCAGAAAAATTCCAACAAGCCTAGGAAGTTTGGGTCAAAAGCACCTAATAAGTCTTAGGACAAGAAAGGCCAAAGCTGTAATCAGACAAGAGGGGTAAGTGGTCCTAAAGCTGTCATTAAGAAAGAAAATAAATGCTTTTTTTTGTAAAAAGAAAGGTCATAAGAAATTCGAGTGTCACAAATACAAATATTGGTTAGAGAAAAAGGGTAAACAAGAAGGTAAACCACTAGCTTTTGTTTGTTTTGAATCCTATTTTATTAGTGCACCATTAAACTCATGGTGGCTTGATAGTGGTGCAACTGTTCACGTTGCTGTTACTTTGCAGGGGTTCAAAAGCAAACGGAAGCCAAGTGAGAAAGAGGCCAAACTTAGAGTTGGAAATAATGCTGAAGTAGATGTTTGTTTTATTGGAACAATAGGTTTAAATTTGGAGTCTGGTTTTGAACTTATTTTGAAAAATATTTTTTATGTTCCCTCCTTTAGGAGAAATTTAATTTCAGTTTCTGTTTTGGATAAACATGGTTATCATTTTATCATTAAGAATAGAAAAGTTAATTTATTTTTAAATTCTAAAATTATAGGTGAATTTAAGCTTGATGATAGTTTATATAGATTGTGCTTGGCCCAAAACAATGAATACAATACTATGAATGTTGAAAACATAGTGTCTAAGAGAACTTTAGTTAGTGAAAAATCCTTTTTATTATGGCATAAAAGACTAGGCCACATCTCAAATGAGAGAATTAATAGATTAATAAAAGATGGTTCTTTACCTTCTCTTAAATCTGAAAACTTAGACACATGTGTTGATTGTATAAGGGGTAAGTTAACTAAGATTAAAAATAAAGGTGTCACTCGAAGTTCTGACCTTTTAGAAATTGTGCATACTGATATTAGTGGACCACTTACTCCTACTTTATGTGGCAATAAATATTTTCTTACCTTTATTGATGATTTTTCTCGTTATGGTTATCTTTACCTAATTAAGGAGAAGTCTTGTGCTTTTGAAAAATTTAAAAATTTTAAATTAGAGGTAGAGAAACAACTGGGAAAAGTCATCAAAATTGTTAGGTCTGATCGAGGTGGTGAATATTATGGTAGACATGGCATAACTAGACAGCATATGGGAGCATTTGCCAAATACTTACAAGAGAATGGGATAATTGCCCAATATACTATGCCTGGTAAGTCCTGAGCAAAATGGTGTGGCCAAAAAACGAAATCGCACTCTTAAAGATATGATGAGAAGCATGATGAGTAGAACCAATCTTCCTGAATCTCTTTGGGGTGAAGCCATGAAATGTGCATTATATATATTGAATAGAGTGCCTAGCAAATCTGTAGCTAAAACACCTTTTGAACTATGGGCCAAAAGGAAACCTAGCTTGAATCACTTTCGAGTCTGGGGATGTCCTGCAGAAGTTAGAATTTATAATCCTTTTGAAAAGAAAACTGAACCTCGATCTACTCGTTGCTACTTCATAGGGTATCCAGATCATTCCAAAGGGTATAAATTCTATTGCCTTGAACGTGGAGCAAAAATTGTGGAGTCACAGGTGGCGAAATTCTTGGAATGGGATACTGCAGATAGAAGCATCATAGAAGTTATCAATAATGATGAACCTGTAAGATATGTCACTTTCCCTTTGCCAAACCCACAAAATCTTATAGTACCAGTAGATATTGGAAGAGGAGAAAATATGCAGCAGAATACAGATCCTCTCCCTCTAGCTCATCCTCCTAATCAAATTCCCGATCCTGTTGATATAATTCAAGCTCAAGAGAATGATGTTGAGGTGCCTTTGAGAAGATCTACTAGACAAAGAAGATCTGCAATCTCTAATGATTACTTAGTTTTCCTTGGAGAGAGTGACTATGATATTAGTCATGTTGTTGATCCCGTGACTTACAAAGATGCAATAACTAGTGCACAGTCTGATATGTGGGTGAATGCAATGAAAGATGAAATAAATTCTATGGCTCACAATGTTGTTTGGGAACTTGTTGAGCTTCCAAATGGATGCAAACCTATTAGATGTAAATGGGTGTACAAAACCAAGAAAGACTCTAAAGGAAATGTTGAAAGGTTTAAAGCTAGATTGGTGGCAAAAGGATTCACTCAGAAAGAAGGAATGGACTATAATGAGACCTTTTCACCAGTTCATCTAAAGATTCCTTTAGAATCATCATGGCCTTGGTAGCACACTATGACTTAGAGCTTCATCAAATGGATGTGAAGACAACCTTTTTGAATGGGGATTTGAGAGAAGAAGTTTATATGGTACAGTTAGAGGGTTTTCAAGAACCTGGAAAAGAACATTTAGTATGTCAGCTTAAAAAGTCTATTTATGGACTCAAACAAGCTTCAAGGCAATGGTATTTTAAATTTGATGAGGTGATCACTTCCATGGATTTTGAGGAAAATAAAGTTGATCAGTGCATATACCTTAAAATCAGTGGGAGTAAGTACATTTTTCTTGTCCTCTATGTGGATGATATTCTATTAGCCAGTAATGATAATGGATTATTGCATGAGACTAAACAATCATTGTCCAAGATTTTTGATATGAAAGATCTTGGGAATGCTTCATTTGTTCTTGGGATAGAGATTCATAGAGATCGATCTAGAGGTTTGTTAGGACTTTCACAAAGGTCTTACATTGATCGTGTGCTCACTAGATTTAATATGCAGAATTGTAAGGGTGGGGATGCACCTGTCATAAAAGGTGATAAACTCAGCCTTAGTCAATGTCCCAAGAATGATTTAGAAAGAGAATCTATGAAGAATATACCTTATTCTAGTGCAGTGGGGAGTCTTATGTATGCACAAGTCTGCACTAGGCCTGACATTGCATTTGCAGTAGGAGTTCTTAGTAGGTATCTTTCTAACCCTGGTATGGATCATTGGGTTGCTATTAAGAAAGTATTAAGGTACTTACAAAAGATAAAAGATTACATGCTAGTTTATAGAAAAGTTGACAATCTTGAGATTGTTGGATATACAGATTCTGACTTTGCTGGCTCTCAGGATGATATGAAATCCACTTCAGGATACATTTTTACATTGGCTGGAGGAGCTGTATCTTGGAAGAGTGTAAAACAAACACTCTTAGCTTCTTCTACTATGCAAGCTGAGTTTGTTGCGTGTTATGGAGCAGCTACGCAAGCCATTTGGCTAAAGAATCTTATCTCTGGTCTTCGCATCATTGATTCCATCTCTAATCCACTAAGAATTTATTGTGATAACAAATCTGCTGTGTTGTTTTCCAAAAATAACAAAACTACATGTGGGTCTAAGCATTTAGAAATAAAGTACCTTAAGGTCAGAGATTTTGTGAAAAATGGTGATATTACTGTAGAGCATATTGATACAAATAACATGATTGCTGATTCTCTGACTAAAGGATTAAGACTTGTAGTTTTTAGCAAACATGTTGAGAGTATGGGTGTCTTAAGGTCTTTTGATGTATTTTATTAATGGGAGCATATTTCTTGTGTTTGATACTCTCATTTGTTATGTTAGACACTCTTTTTATAAGATTTTAATTTCATTGATGATCATCATAAAGTAGATAATCTATGCTATTATATATTCTTACTTGAACATATACTTATAAGTATTGAAATCTTGCTTCTTAAGACTGGTGTCTGTCTTAAGTATGATTTTTTGATGTCAAGAAAGTATGTCTTATGGAATGACACCATTGAATGATCTCGAGAATATGAATGAGACATACATACAGTATATAGATTTCTCATCAAGTTTTAGAGAAATCATGGAGGACTGATAATGAAAATAGCACGTTTGATCACATTTGATGCTATTTTCTTACTACACAGCCACACTAAAATCCATTGTCGATAAAGTCACTAGCACTTGTAACCATAGATTGGTTTTATGTCAATAAGGGGCATAAAGGCCGCTATGATTCAGTGTTAGTTGGCTATATTAGATAGGATTGTTGTGATATTATCTCAGAGGGCTAAATTATTTTTCTTTGTGGCCACATAAAATTTTTTTCAATCAGTCTGGACTCTTATTTTTTTAAAATGTATTTTGTTAAAAAAATCTAATAAAACCCAATTAATATTGCTCAAGTGGGAGAATGTTAGAATTTTTCATAAAGTGAGCTGCTATTAATTGATAATTTCTGATTTAATAAAAACTGACTGATTAAATATTTAGCCCAATTGTGAGATATGCATGAGGCCCATTTAAAATTGTGATCTTAAAGATATGGGCTTAGCACATCTACATAGTTTAGTATGGTTTGGCGGTTGTGTAGGCCTAAAAGACTTAGGAATCCTTTTATGGGGAGGATTGCTAGGATTATAAATAAGGATTAAGGATAGGTTCCCTCTTCACTTCTCATACACACGGTTTCTACCCATTGAGAGCCGCCACCGAAGAGAAGAGCAAAGAGGAAGATCTAGTTGAGTAGAATTCATTAGCTTCCGCTGAATTCAATCATGGCTGCAAATCCATCAGGTAAGTAAATTCTAATTTCATATTTATGGTGTTCTAATTATCATACATGAGATCCTAAAATAAATTTAAAATTCTTACACTTCTTCCTATTCCTAGTGTACATTTAACAAATGAATCATGACACTCACTTGCTAGATATACCTTAACTTTAAAAATCCAATGCACATCTTCAAGAAAGCCCATATGTGTGAGTAACTTTATTCTTTCAAGTTAGCATCTATAGATTTTCCTAAGCAAATATTGGAAAGATGAGGGAACTTGATTTTGAGTTTTGTAAACGTTTCTTTCATATCTTTATAATTTTTTCTTGGAAGCAAGTTTGATATGGATGGAAGCAAGGTTTCTCTTTTGAGATGAGTTATTTTAATGGATAAATGCATGAATACTTATAAGAAAATGATATTACTAAAAGCTATTCATTCCACTTAAAAAAAATGACTTCACAGCTTATTTGTAACCATTCATGATCATAGACTTCAAGTTTTTTTTTAATACATAGTACTGGTCCTTAAAGCTCACAATCAATTGCTAATGAGTTCAAGTAATATAAATAACCTTTAGTGATATCTACATATAATAAAATGATTGATGCAAGATGCCAAGGAATAAAAATAGCAGTCACATTTAGTTAAGTAAGAATAAAATATGGAATAAGCCATTTAAGTTTAATTTTTGAAATGAGAGCAAGCCATCTCATTTAATTGATATATGGCTTAATCATTATTTTTGGCTAAACTTGCATGGCTTAAATAAAAGATTAATCATGGAAGAGTTCCCTCATGTGTTCTACAAAAATCTTTCCTCTCCTAAGATAAACTTCTCTCAAATAAAATGTTTTTATCTTTATTCTAATTTATGCTTGATTTAGGTTTTACAACACTTAATTGATAAAAGGTTCCTAAGTTGTCCTTATTGTCACCACCATAGGCTAGCAAAATCTTCAATCCTCACCCATGCAAGCTACAAATAGAAAGGGTTTAATTTGAGCAGGAATGTTTCACTAGCCTACATGGAGACTAGTAATCTCATAAAAGCATAGCTATTTTGCCACTGGCTAATCCTAAAAGGCAATGTGCAACCTAGGTAGAAGACTTATAATATGTGTGTGGGATTCACAATATATAATGTGTGAAAAGGAATATCAACTACTCCAAAATCTTCACATGACTAATTTATCGTGAAATAAATAAAGATAACCATAATGCAATAAATGAGATAAACACACATATAAGGAAAATATTAAACAATATGGACTAAGAAATTGAAATAGAAAAGGAAGAAATATAATAGCCTAACAATGATTTATTCCCAACACGATGTGCCTTATAGTGAAATCTATGAGAGGCAAATGAGTTTTGTACCTCTTTAAAAATGTTAGTAAATATGAATAAAAAGAAAATGAAGTCACCACCAATTATTTTTTATAGTGTAATTGAAACACCAAAAATGGTTTGCATTCTTAAAATTCGAATTTGGGAGTTAGTTACATATAAGGAAAGTATTAGCATCTTATAACATTCGTTCAAAGAATGATTATTTATTTATTCTAATTCTATCTTTTGAATTAAATTATAATAGTCCTTATTATATTATATGTGTGCTTTCTTAAAATGTAATTTTAATTTGAGTTAATTTATTAAATTAGTTGTTAAATCTATCTAAATTCATGGTAGGATTTGAACAAAGTAAAAAAAATGACTTAATAATATAAAGTACTATCATGATCATATTTGCATTAAATTACTTAACTTAACTATATCATAGGCATAAATTTTATTATTTTTGATAATTTTTATTTTATTATCTTTAAAAGATTTTTACTTTATTATTTTTTGAAATATTTTTAATAAAGTGATTGTAATATAACTTTTAAAATAAGATAAAGAAAATTTATTTTAAGTAATTTTATTTATTTCAAATTAATAATCTTTAATTTAGAGTATCAAATTTGTCCAATTTCATAGTCAAATCTAAGATAAGAAAATTTTTAAAAGAATTGAAATTATAATTCTAATATTATTTTGTAAGTTTAAAGCATCAAATTTGTCCAACTTCATAACCAAATCTAAATACACAATTGTCTAGGAAAATTGAAATCATAATTTTAATATTATTTTATAATTTTTTAAAATATCAAATTTATCTAATTTCATATCAAATATGAATAAAGATTTATTTTTTAAAATTAAAATTATATTTATTTTACTTACAATTAATTTTAATATTATTCCATCATCACAAAATATGAATTATAAAAAAATCTATAAAAGTGAAAAGAAAATGAATTAATAAAATTGTTTTAAAAAATTTTAATGGTAATGAATTTATTAGTAGAGTATATTTTTTTATTTAGTAGATTTAATTTATACCATATAAAAACAAAATGAAATAAAAAGAGGAATATTTAAATTAATGAAAAATTAAACATATAATAAGATATTTATAAAAATAAAATAAAATTTTAAGAAAAGTCACATAGGTGGGATGGCACAATCGCAAAGCCATCGCATCCCATTACTTTTCTTAAAAATATTGTTATTTTCCTTTTTTTACTCTTTTTTATAATAACATTTTTTAAAAAAGAAATAAAGATAAAAATAAAAAAATATTAACTGAAAGATTCACATGGATGGAATGTTACTATCACAATATTGTCCATCTATTTTATTAATTTTTAAAAAATAAGAATATTTTTATTTATAATATAATTTTATTATATTTTAAAAAATAATATAAATTATAAATATACATATAAATTCAATAAATTAAAATAAATTAAAACACGTCTCATATAAAATGATAAATGTAAGATAATTTTTATGTGTATCAATATTGAAATTTTTTAATTTAATCGACTTACTCAATTTAATTTTTAAAATACTTCTCACTTCAAGAATATTAAAATAATTTAAACTTTTAAATTACTTTAATTTATTCTATAACAGGAATTCCACAAAATAATATATTAGCATTAGATATCAAATAAAATATTAAAAGTAAAAAAATAAGGAATAGATAAAAAAAAAATTAAAAGATGATAGGATGGACATAGAAGTGCATTCCTATCCTATCTTATTATTATTTTTTCTGTTTTCTTTACATCTTTCTAACAAATTTTCTTCTTCTTCTCCTACTCCTCCTCCTCCTTCTTTTTAATCATTGTGCTTGAAATTATATCTCTTTTCTTTATGATTTTTCTTTTTTTGAACATTTTTTTATTCTTTTAAAATTTTCTGACCTTCCTCCTTTTGAATTTTTTTAAATTTCTTTTTTTAATTCCTTTTCTTCCCCTTCATCTTATAAATGAATTTGCTTTGACTTTTATAGATGAAGTTTTAGTAATTTCATTTTTATTTAACTACATTTGATTTATATTTCACCTAAATATTGTTAGCAGCCCAATACTTTAATAAAATTTTATTATTTTTTAACATTAGCTACTTCTATATGCTTAGTACTACTACACAAATTTTCTTCCTTTAAACAATTCAAAATCTCATTGTGAGGATGGAGATAAGTTGGTAATGAGTTCGTAATTGATGGAGTTTACTATGTAACTTAATGAGATGCAACTAATAGGTATAAAAGAGGTACAATGTAAAAAAGATAAAAAATATCAGCAGCTCATTATCTATTATTATTTTGCACAATTTTTTTATTTAATTTTTTTTTATTATATTTATTTTTAAAAATTTTTTAATATACTTTATTTTTTAATATTTATGTTATTTACATTAATTTCTAGACAAAATTAGGTGTCAACACTTTAAAATGAATTGATCTTACTTGTTAAAATTTAATAAAAATAATAGTCTAAATTTAGTGTAAATTATTTAAATTTACACCACTATCAATATATTCCTAATTAATTTTAAAAATATTATAATAATTATGAGTATTTAATTAATTTTAGTGAAATTTTTTTAATATAAAATATTTAAGTAAATTCTATTCATTTTTTATTTTAACAATATATACACAAATTTATTTATAAAATTATTAATGATAATAAATTAAATTTAATATTCTTTATTTTTATACTATCATTAATTTAGTAGAATAATTTTTTTCATATAAGGAGCATAAGTTATTATCATATTTATTCAAAATAAACATTGAAAGAATCTAAAAAGTATACATTCAAAAACTTTTTCAAATATAAAACAAAATTCATGATTTAAATGCATAACCATCTTCAAACCTAAAACATAACATTATGAATATCATAAGATACTTCCATATTAAAATTGGAAATACTTGCATTTTAAAAAAAGTAAGTTTTATTTCTACTATGTCTATTCTCTTGTTTCTACTATAATTTTTTAATTTATAACTTTTATAAAAATTAAAAACAACTGACATGAAAAATTAAAATGGCTTTTATAACTCATAATAAGGATAAAAGGATAGTAAGATCATTCATTCAATTAAGAAATAGATAATTAAAAAATATATGTAATTATATATGAAACAATATAGGCAATACAATGAAAGCATTCAATGGATATAGAGTAATTAATATTTATATATAAGAACAAATGATATAAGTGTTAGGAAAAAATTTACCAAATTAATATGTAACAAAAATTTTAAATTATTCACTTAGATTGACTTTTTCCACACATAAAATAAAATATATCACTAGAATTATGGCAAAGAAAATAATTCAAGAGACTAATAATTTTTAATGTGAAAAACCTTTCAATGCAGGACTAAAAATCATGGATCTAATTCATTTAAAAATTCACTAATACAATAATAAATACAATAACAATGTCCCCCTAGAAATTCTTAGAAACAACCAATATAAAACTCTTCGTCAAAATAGGTGAAATTTTCAATGAAAACAACATAATAATTAATACAAATTATTATGTAAAACTAGCCAGTAAAGGAGAAGGAGATTAATAAAAAAAAAATGCATAATACTACCTAAATTACCAATAACAACATATCCAAATTTGATGAGAATCTAAATAAATATGATAATAAATCTTCTAACACAATTTGACAAAAATTGCATAAAATCTCTTTCTTTCTTTGCCGTCCCGCGCACTAAGAGAAAACAATTGGTTTTTGTTCCTCACAATTCATAAAGTCACATGCAAGGAATCCTAGACTATTTTTCATCTCCACACAATCTAGATGCACAATCCTCTTATTTCTTCTATATATATATGTAGCAATCCTAAAGCCATTAGGAATGGCAATTTGACAAAGCCACTTTTTGGCTTACTAAGACCCAATTTGGACTAATTTCAATTTTGCCCTAACACGCCTCTTCTTTTTCTATCTTTATATAAAATAACAAAATAATAAATATAAAAAAATTATGGGTTTACTTAGGAGGAATCCACCATAACAAATCTCCTACTTTTAACTAAGTAGAGAATACCACCATTCCAACTTTTAAACAACATGCTTTAAGTCTTTTTTATTTTTTGGAAGGTGGATGACTCCTAAAAATTACTATGTTCAGTATTCTAGCTAAATGAGGATCATACTTTTGTAAATATGAACTCTATACTTCACATAATGCATCTTTTTTAGCCAAAACAACAATTCTTTTTTCACTTATATGACATAACCTCTTATGACATAACTTAGTCTCATTACTTTACTTTGTAGAATTAATATCATCTCAGACAATTTTTTCTCAAGTCAAGAAAAGTATAGAGTACCTTGATCCTTTAGCCATAACCATACAACCCTTAGTAAGTTTTCACTGGTCACATAAGAAGAAATTGTTATAGCCTTCCTCATAAAGTTTACTTATAGAAAGTAACTAAATGTTTGGAACATGTTTTACACTCTTGAAGGTTAAACTGGTTCCATTGGATGTTTTCATAATGACATCTCCAATACCAATATACTTTATTATACTTTCATGAGCTAATCTTACATTTCTAACATCACCAAGAGTGTGATATGAAAAAATGTCCCTTTTACATGTAATATGGGTGGAAGCACCATTATAAATTACCCAATTGGTTTCATTCTCTGCAAAGTTAATGATATCATTTTCATGAACCAAAAGGAATTAATTGATAGTTGTATTAGCCCATTTTCATCACTTTTATCCTCTTTACCTTTCCTTTTTTTTGTTTGACTTTTCTTTTTATTATATTTTTTCAACTTCTAGTAATATTTTTTATATGTCCCTTTTTGTTACAATAATGACACTTAATATTTTCAAATCTTTTTCTACATTTACTTCTGCTCTAATCTCTGCTCCCTATACCCCTACTTATATTTCTTCCCCTACACTCAGCAACCATAATATTCAATTGTGAAAAAGAAGAACCATCTGATTTCTTTCTCAACTCATCATTCAAGATGTTATTTTTAGCAATATTCAAAGTTATTACACCATTTAGGGTAGAATTTAATATAAACATTCTAAATATCTCCCATAAGTTTGGTAAAGAATCGAAAAACATTAAAATTTGAATTTTATCTTCAAATTTGATACCCATAGGAGGAAGTTGATTAATAATCCTTTGATATGTATTCAAGTGATCTGTCATCGGAATGCCATATTGATAATTTATGCTTATCATCTGTTTTATTGAAAATATTTTATTATTCTTGGTCTTTTTAGTATACAATTTTTCAAGTTTTATCCACAATGTGCAAGCATGTGTTTCCTCTTCAATATAATTCCACATATTCTCTTCTATCCACTGCTTGGTATATCCATAAACCTGCTTATTTAATAGATCCCATTTACAATTAAATTTATTTTTAGGTTTTTCAATAACAAATACCGACAAATAGTAGTATTTCATATAAAGCAAAATTTTCATCTTTCTTTTTCAGAGAGTATAATTCTCACCATTCAAAAATATCATTCTACTTGTATTAACCTCTATCTTCACACAAGTAGAATATACCAAAGTCTATGCTCTAATACCATTGTTAGGAAAAAAATTACCAAAGTAATATGCAATGGAAAATTTTAAATTGTTCACTCACATTGACTTTTCTCACATATATAATAAAATATATCACCAGAAATATTGCAAAAAAAAATAATTTAGGAGATCAATAATTTTTAATATGAAAAATCTCTCAATATAAGAGTAAAAACCATGAAATCAAATGTAGTAAAAAATTCACTAATAAAATAATGGATACAATAACAATGTTCTTCTAGAAATTTTAAGAAACAATTAGTATAAAACTCTTCACCAAAACATGTAGAATTTTCAACAAAATCAATATAATAATTAACATAAATTATTGTATAAAATTAGCTAACAAAAGAAAAGAAAATCGATAGAAAAATATGCATAATACTGTCCAAACTACTAGTAATAACATATCCAAATTTGATGAGAATTTAAATAAATATGATGATAAATCTTCTAACATAATTTGATAAAAATTACATAAATTCTCTTTCTTTCTCTATCGTCTTGCGCACCAAGAGAAACAATGTTCCTCACAATTCACAAAGCCACCACACGAAATCCACCACAACAATAAGATTATTGACTTATTTACGAGGAACCCACCACAACAATAAGATGATTGTTCAAAAATAAGAGATAATATATATATATATATATATATATTTGATAAAATATATAAAGTGAGTTTAATAATATATTAAAAAAAGATAGACTAAAATATAATAATACAGGATTTTTGTTTTAACAAATTTATGAAAAAAATTACAAAATTTAGAAAACAAATAATTATTGAAATTATGGATATTAATTTTATGTATATATATTAGTGCCTTTTTTTCCTTTTTATGTTAAATTTTAATGAATAATTAGAAACTAATTACAAAGTAAGTACCAAGTCGAATGTAAAAACTAACTGTTAATTTAGTAACTTATTTATTTGCTTAAGTAATCCATCATTAGAATAAATAAGTGATATAAATTTTATTTGAGGAATTGTAATACATATTAATTTTAATAGAAAATCAAGTGATTATTGCTAAAAATTAAATAGTAATGATGATTAATTTGTTTTTTATAATAATTATTAATTTTTAGTAGATTATTTATTACTACTTGAAAATTTTGCCTTTCTCTATATCCAATTAAGTTCAGTTTTAGTACTTTACATATATATATATATATATATATATATATATATATATATATTTAATAATTTAACCATTCTTGTAATAATAATAATAATAATAATAATAATAATAATAATAATAAGCGCGGCAAACTATCAAATACGGTATCCAAAGTCGAACCTATAATAATAAAGGGGGAAAACGCTAAATATAAATTTATTACGTGTATTACACTACTAGAAGTGCAGGTATATTAAATTAAATTAATAAATATTTATGCAATTAAAAATTAACATTAATAATTATTACCCTATATTAATAGTTACTCTATCTTTTTTGTGTAATTTAATTTATAATCAACTTGAAGTTATATTTACTTTATATTAGTAAAATTAATTTATATTAGTTTAAAAGTTGTAAATAGCGGAAGAAAGAAGCTAATGATTCTTAAATGAAAGAAAGAATTGTAAAATTATATATACCTAGAGTCGGAATAATAAATTGGTGAGAATCAATTTAAGAGTGTGGATCAATTGAAGTACACACTTGTCACAAGATCTATAAATTAAAAATACTAGAGCATATTTGCCCAACAAACAGTGTTTGGATATGGAAGTCCAAACCTACAAAAGTAAAAATCGGTGGATGAATTTCATCACTTGCAATTTGAACCTTTGGTATAGTATTTTATTTTATTTACATTTTAACCACAAAAAATAATATAAATATACAAATGACCCTATAATTTGTACCAACCCTTAATCTTCTATTAATTCTTTGTATTGTGTTTTTAGTAATTTGTTTTAACTTTTATATATTACACTATGTATGTTAAAAGATTTCATTTAAATTTGATTATTTATTCATTCTTATTTTATTTTTATGAAAATTGAGGAAAAATTAAGATTGCAAAAAATATATCTTAACTAATTTTTAAAAATCAAGTTCCTTGAATTACCTCTATGTTTAATTTGAATTTTAAATTGAGACTTTCTTGTTTACTATTAAAATGTTTTTTTCTTTACTAAATTATGCTTTTTTTATAATGAGAGAAAAATTTAAGCATTTATGAAATAATAAATAAGTCAGTACTGAAAATATTATTCTTCAATATTTAAGATCAATTAGTATACTTTTAAATTATTTTATGATTGTTATAAATATGAATTGGATGTAAATTTTATTAATCCTTTAACATAATTTACATCAATTAATAAATAATTTACATTTATATTTTATGTTTAAATCATGCGAATATTATTCTAGTTATCTATATTTTTTGTCTATTATTTAAATACTTCTACATGAAGGACAATTTCGACTGCCATTAGATTATCTAAACCAAAATCAATTTTAATTAAATATTACATATTTTTCTATTATATTATATATATTAAAAAATAAAAATAAAAATTATCTTTTCTCAAAAATAAAATTATCTATTTTAAAAAAATTATCTATGATCTAATTCTCAATTTGTATAATCTATAACCATAAACTCAATAATTCAAAACTTTTTGTGTTCAATTTAAGAAACATTTGAATAAAATAATTCCGTCAACTAAAATACATAATATTATGGTGATATGGAGCAAAGTTTAGAAGCATTTAATGAGTAAATGCTACTCCCTCTTTCAATTTGATGGAAGGTGGAAGTAAAAGTGGTGGAGCTTTTATTCTTCCTGATTTGAAGAAATAATTTTATGTTGAGATTTCAAAAGAACTTATAAATGATAATTTACCTTAAAAAATTCAATTTTGAAAATTTTATATTAAATAATTCAATATAACTTATTTTTTAAAAAATAAAACTAGCATATACATAATTTAATTTTCTATAAATCAATAACTAAAAAATATATCTCTTTTGTGATTGTCATACTCTTTTTTAATAATGCTACACATAAATCATAACTTGAAGTTGTCTAAAACTAATGTTAAATGTACTTTTTATAAGAAACCAACTTAACAGAAATGTATATTTTTTGAAACAAATTCATACAAAACAATTGTGTAACTAATGTTATTATAAATTTTTTTTATAATTTAAGTTACTAAGCAAGTAGTGAAGGACTTGAATAATGTGCTATAAGTTCTACAAATCTACTCATTATGAATGTATCGATTTTTTTTTTAATTTTATAAATACGAGAACCCCATTTTAACATACAATTACATGATATTATATTTATTTAAATATATGATATACGGTATAATTTTTCAAGCCTAAGATATGAGTAATAACTATCGAATAAGACACATCAATTTCATTATTCTTAATTTTGAATTTTATTATTTAAACTTAATATTTTTTGTATTTTATTTTGTTTTATTTGTGTCATTTATGAATGCAAACTTATTTTGCATATTTGAATAAGTATATATATTTTTCTTGTTATCAAATACCTTTTAAGTTGATATTGTGATATAAAAATATTTTTATTATATATTTATATATTAATTAGAGAAATATAATTTTTATTACAATTGATTTTATTATTATCTTAAATCAATGTTAATTTCTTTATAATTGTAATATTAATTTTGGGCGACAATTTTAGAAAATAAAAGTTCAATGATAAAAAGAAAATTAATAGAGATAGGTTGTTTCCTGTGGAACCCGTTACACTTATTGTATTAAGCCAATCTTAACTATTGAAATATTGGGAAAGACGTGCCCTAATAAAAGTATTAAGGCGTGGATGTCCCCACTTAAAACCAATTATAAATTTTAAAATTGATTCTAAGTCAGGTAAAAGATTTGCCAAACGTGCAAATTGTCATGCGGTAAAAGAATTTGTCAAACATTATTGGTGAGCTCTCAAAAAAATTCTTTTGAGTATCTTAACATAGAATTTAACCCCTCTAAAAATGTGAGATATATTTTAGAGAATAAAATAGATAATTATTGATAAGAAAAATTAAAATTTAAAAATTTAATAAATAATAAGTCATAAAAAATAATTTTTTAATTAGTAATTATCCTTTTTCTTAATTTTTTCATTAATAATGATTATTTATTTTAATTTTAAAATATATTTTAATATACTGAAACCTTAGAGATAACAATAAGGAAAACTTTAATAATATAATGCAAAAATTATAAAATTTACAACATTTTATGTAAAATCATATTTTGTGTACGACAAATACATAAAAAAGTTTGCAAGTCCACTGTTAGAAGTTATAAAAAGAAATTAAAAAATATGTAAATTTTTATGAAAATATTGCGATATTTAATTAAAAAATTACAAGATTATGAATTTATAGGATTTTTTCCGAGGATGCACCGAAGCACAACCCTATATTTTATGCTTTATTAGACTCCTTTATAAATTGTCCTTCAGAATTTAACGAGTATACGTGGGCAAGAAACATAATTTTGTTAATAAACGACATCAAGGGCAAAGTTTTCTTCATTTTTCATTTTTCCTTTTCAAAAAAACATGGCTTGGCTTGATGGATAATCCATAATTCACAATAAAACTCAACATAGACTATATTATCTGGGTTATTTTCCTGTTCTTGTTTGATTTTGCCAAAGATGGAGAATATATTTCTCTGAATAAATCAGAAAGTTTTTCTTATTCCTGATTGTTAAAAAAACAAAAAGCAAACCATTTCATGGTTTTTCCAATTTTTTTTTCCAAAACAATTTCGTGATTTGGATGAAACATTGTTTTCACCAAAATAATGGTGTTACTCATAATAACAATACATCGCTTGATTTTTCTTGATACACCGATAATGATAGATGCTGCAACCCTATGCTTCCTCGTATATTTAATATTCATAAACGCTGCTGCTAAAGTTATATGCTACTGTTGCTCCATCCGAAAGTATTTTTTATAAAAAAAATATTATTTATATATATATTAATAAAAAAGTGACATATTACTTATATTTATAGTTAAAATAAGAAAAAAAAAGCAAATTTAAAAAAAAATTACTTTCTCCCAAACTCTTTATATGCAAGTAAAAAAAAAATTTTCAATTTAATATTTTATAATTATATTTTTACATAAAACATTTCGTGTTGAAACAGTTGGAAACATTTTTTTTGAAACAGGTGGAGCCATTTTTTTAACTTTCTAAGAATAAACTTTCAACCTAAATTACATGCAATTGTTCCAACATTCGAGCATCAATTACTTCAATTTCTGCATCACACCAATAGAAAGCGGTTTTTCTCATAAATATCTGGCATAGAATTAATAATGTCTATAAAACATTTCAAAGTTTGTAAGCAGTAATCATTGACAAGAACTTTACACTCTTTACATTTGCAAATCTAAATATACTACCATAACAATTTTGACCATAGCAAGACTGAATTAGGAACCTCTTTTAAGCGTAACATATCCCCAGCTTTATTGTGAATACCAGAAAAGGACACTCATTTTAAAAGAGACAACACAATAAAAAGAAACTGCAGAATCTATATCTTCCCTAATACGATTTGGCCGATTCTCAGCGCAGTGTCCCAACCGGTTTTTTATACGTATAAAGCTTTGCTGCCACAAGAAACGCGCCCGAATTCAATACACTCAGCACTGCCAATAACCAGAAGAAATAATCGATGTGACCGTAGTTCAGATTGTCCGGTATCCATCCAAGACTCCCATTCCTAGTACTTATATTTGTGACGATGGTTACAAGCAGGGAGCTCAAGTACTGTCCAAGTGCAACTGTGAGGAGTGAGAGTGCAGAACAAAGGCTCCTCATGGCATCTGGTGCTTGCTGGTAGAAGAACTCCAACTGACCGATAAATGTGAAGACTTCAGCACACCCTATAAGGAAATATTGCGGAACTTGCCAGAATATAGTCATTGGCACCTCCTGAAGGCCATAGTAATTATGCCTCCTCACCATTCGGAGTCTAGTGAGCTCCAGAACTCCAGCAGACAACATTGCGAATATGGATATGAAGAGACCTATGCCCATTCTTTGAAGCTGAGTGAGGCCGTTTTTGTGGCCGGTGAACTTTCTAGCTACTGGAACTATGATCCGGTCATAAACTGGGACCCAGAATATGACGCTGAGGGTGTCGAAGATGGAAAGAGATGCAGGTGGGATGTGGAAACTAGAGTTGCCAACGCGAGTATCCATGGCAGCACCTTGCAACACAAATAAGGTGCCCATCTGACCATAGACAGTAGCAAAGATGATGCCGGTGGCCCAGACCGGAAGCAGTCTTATAATAGCTTTCAGCTCCTCCACTTGAGTCACAGTGCAAACTGTCCATGGGTTTGGAGAGCCCTTCAGATCATCTGATTGTACTTCCACCGCTGCTTTGTCAAAGAATCTGCAACATACAACACGAACAGAATGTGAATATAAACTAGATCAGATTTTTATAACACACCGGGAACAATGAAAAAATGCAAAAGATGAAAAGCTATTGTCTAACTTGTTCAAAGAACATTTAAAATATTTGTTTTCCTAATTTGAAGAAGCCAAGAATTATATTTGCCATGAACGCAATCAGAAATCCAATGACTACAAGATTGTCAAAATTTAACTCATAGAATGGAAGAAGAAGCACATTTAGAACTATAGATGCCAATAAAGCAATATCTTGTTGGTCCTTCAGTTCTTCAAAAAGGGGGAGGAATACAACCTCCTTGTATCACCAAAATAGGAATGAATTGAGACTAGAATTGCTACACCAATGACTTATGTCTTAGAGATCAAGCCTTAAATTTGTCTTGCTTTTGATTTTGAATAATCAATAAGCATTAATTGATCATCTAGAATATTCATTGCTCTTGACTTACTTGAGTCCTTTTGTGTGGTCAAGCTTACGGCTTCCTTGGATGGCAGATTCTGTATCTGGGATCTCATACAATAGAGACTTGTCTGCAGGAACTTCCACCTTGTACTTTCTTATGGATGCTACTATAACCTGGCAGATGCGAGTGAGGGGGCTGCCACCTGGTTTCTGGTTCCGATAAAGCCTAGTACCAGAGAAGAAACTCACTACAGCAATAGCCATGGCAACTGCTGGAATACCAAATCCCCATCCCCAACCGACATTATCTTGTACCCAGACCAGCAGAGAACTAGCTATAAGAGCACCGACATTAATTGAGAAGTAGAACCAGTTGAAGAACGAGCTCTTGCGTTCCTTTTCAACCTCATCAGCATCATCAAATTGATCTGCTCCATATGATGAAACACAAGGCTTGATCCCACCAGTTCCGAGAGCTATAAGGTAAAGAGCTATGAAGCACACTGCACTCTGTACATCAGTTGCATGGCAGTTGCCTTCGTGACAGGTTGGTTTTATCGCAGAAACTGATGCTGACAATGTCAAGAGTGTCATTCCCTGTCCAAAAGGCGAAATCCATTTTGGTGTAATTTGTCAGACAAGAATACAGAATCTCAAAACGCAAGCTTGTACTCACAATTGACTTCACAACAGAATTAACAGGTTCCCTTGTATTTTCTGTTCTATTGGGGAGCCAATGTTTTTAATTTCCTCGCAAGTCATTTGTTTGGAATCAATATTGAATATCATATTTAAGTTATATGCTATGATGATTTATTTTTTTTATATTAAAAGAAAAAATTACATTCAACTGCCTGATATTCAAGTTCAAGACTATTTTCTTTGTTGACGGGGAAGGGGGTTGTTGTTTTTTACTCCTAAAGTATTTATCCAGAATGGATACTTGATATCATTTTTCAGTTTGTGCTGCATTGGAATCTGTTTAGAAAATTCATATCCAAGCACCCCATACTGAAGCTCTAAATTTCTCTCCAATTTACAGGAGAAAGCTAACTATCAAGTAAAGACTATACTCACAATAACATAGATTATTGAAAAGGAAGCAATGGTCCAATATCTTCCCAGGTAGGCATCTGCAAGAAACGCTCCGATTAACGGTGTTATGTAGCATGTTCCACTCCAATTCGAGACATTCTTGGAAGCAGTAGCACTGTGCTCGTGTAATCTGTCCTTAAAGTAAAGCACCAGATTGGTGCTCATACCATAATAAGCCAATCTCTCACAGCATTCATTTCCTGTTCAAAATTGCAAATTGAAAGTTGAAATGGTAAGCCTCCACTAATCAATATGAGATTTTATCTGCCATAGAATTATATTAAATACCTAAAATAAAAGGACAGGCCTTCCAGGTTCCAGTTTTCTTCTTATCAGCCGGATTACCACGGTAATCCACCGTCCCATCCTTCGTGTAAATATCATCCTCCGCCATGGCAGCTCAAAACTTGCACACAATGGCTAATTCTTCAATTGATAAACTCAATTGCAACTGAGCAATACAGAAATTGAAAGGTTAAACATCGATAATAACAAGAACAGAATTAAAATTTAGTATAGTAAACAGAACTGCAACAAAAAATTATAAATTAGTTTAATAAGCAGAAACAAAACTAAGAATTGTAAATTAGTTTCTTTCTCATTCCTTGACCAAAACAAGTATGTAATTAAAAGTCAAAGAATCATAGTAAAGATAAACCCAACAGGACCCACTTCAAGAAAAATCTCTTCTCTTGACTATTCTAAGTTAAAAAAAAAAAATTCCAGAAACATCTGTTTGTGATTCAAATGTTTAATTTAATAATTCCTCTTTCCAAAAGATTCCACAATTCAATTACACAAACTCAGAAATCAGCAAATGGTAAACAACCAAAACCCAATTCAAAATTGGTAGATAAAATTGCAGTGACAATCTCAGATATTCTCTACCAGAATCAAAAGTAGAAGAAGATTACAGGTAAAACACAAAAAAGGACAATATAATATATATATGCATAGTGACCCACAAGCAGATACATAATGGAATCAGGTAAATGCAGCAGTAACCTGATAATAGGTGGAATTTCATGCAGAGATCCAGAGAAGTAGCATAAGCTTTATGAACACAGAGAGAGGCATTTGCTTTAAATACTTGCTATGGAAAGCTGTGCGAAAATATTAATGACCGTCAACCCCAAGTGCAAGCAGCCAAGACGTCTTCCTTTCACTACGTGGGTTTTTATTAATAAAAAAAAAAAAAGAAAAAAAATTAAGGAAGGAGATCATGTTTGGAAAGGTAGGAAGTGGACGGAAAGCAGAGAACATGGAAAGAGAATTTTAGAAGTTAAAAAAAGGAAAATGTGAAAAAGAAAATTTTCAAATCTTGGTGCGAAAGAATAATAATCACGCAATTTACATTTAAAATTTTTTTCTACGAATTTTCATCCAAATCAGATAAAAGAAAATAATTTTAAAAAATTTCTTTTCATCCTTCCAAATAAAAGGTTAGGGATGCTGCTAGTGCTTCATTTAATTGTAATTCCTTGAAAACGAGCCTTTACCAAAAACGTAATAAAAAAGTGATAAGAATTTAAATTTAATTTTTTATTGTCGATATAAAACCTTTTTACATAAGAAGATGTTTTGTCATTCGGAAAAACAAGCGTAATTAAAACTTTTATCGATAAAAATAGAGTTTTATTAGGTTTTTAAATAATATGATAATGTGTAAATGATAATGTAAAATTAATTTTATATTAAGAATGGGTTAAATTAAAATTAAAATTATACAAGTTGTATTTTTTGTATAAAATTCTGTAATAATTATTTATAGGAAATTGTAAATGTGTATAAATTTTACATATAATAAATACACAAAAAAATTATGATTCAATAATTTAAAATTTTGTGAAAAATGTTTCAATTTTATTATCATTTTTAATGAAAAGTTTATGAAGAAATATTCACAAAAATTTTGTTTCCCTAAAATTCTCACAAATCTTAATTACAAGAATAGGTAGCCACAGATATGAAACATAACTCACCAATTATTTTTTTTTTGGCCATAAACTCTCACAGGGACGTAAAGTTCTAAGCCAGACTTTGAATTGGGACGGTTAACCCTACAAGGTTCAAAGGCAAGTGAAAATGGCACTGCAGAACCGCTGTAGAAGAATGCGTGCCCGCAGGAGTTCTCTCTCTCTCTCTCTCTGAAAATAATAAAAAATACATTTTAAACAATGTAATATTTGATGATTATAATTATTGTTAAATAATATAAATTTAAAATTATTAAAATAAATTAAAATTTTAACTATATATTATATTGTATTAATGAATATATAATAGAAAATTACAATCCAACTGTTTGTAAGTTATTCAAGTTCAATAATGACGTAATTATTGAATTAAATTGAACAAGTAATTGAGTTACTAGATTCAAGTACCATTCCAAAGATTATGTCATCTTTATCTTAAGAATTCAAGGAAATTGTTTGATAGGTGGAGTTTAAGGTGCCCCGGAATTCTGGAACCTGAGAGAGGTGGACCAATCTCAAGCATTGGATATGCAATTTCAAATTGTAGCCATCTAGATAAATAAAACATTTTTGTTGGACAAAAAAAATTCTATAAGAGTCCTTATAATTATTGAAATGACATATTAACCCCTAAAAATATAAATTCCTAGTATGTGGTTTGTGCTGAAGGTAGGAAGCGGCAGGCAGCATATGGATGGTACATAGATGTTAGAGAAGCTTCTTCTGTTACAATTTTTGTCCTAATTGTTTTTCAAACTCAAGGTTACTCAATTCCACCATATATGAGTCTGTTAGCTCTGAACTTTGATTATTTTCATTTGGTAGTGAACTTCAAAGGTAATCAAACCAGTACAAAGCTTGGTTGAATCATTGTGAAACTGCTTTGAACATTTGTGAAGCGTGAATGAAGTCCCAATCAGAGGCAAGATGTCTTTCACGCAAGGAAAGACATCAAACTTGCAGAGTGATCCCAATAATCTGAGTTCTCTTAGATCTCTAACTTAGGCATCGAACTTGCAATGTGATCCCAGCAATCAACATCAAAGGTTCCACATGCAATGTTAAATTAGCATTTGCATAGGAAATGTCTAAAGTTATCATGGATTGGAAATTACTTCCAATTGATGATCAACAAAGGTGAAGTTTCATGATAGGGACCATTGCCAAACTGTAAAGAAAAATAAAAGTTAATTCGATTGATGATGATTAGCAATGGTAAAGCCTCACTGTGACAACCATTATTGAACTGTGGAGAGAGACAGAAGAAATTAATTTGACTTATGTATCATAGATTGTAGGACCTAATTCATAAATGTTGTGCATGATAGAGTGGAGGAAAGAATTGCCGTCAAGGGCTTTGGAGTCAAAATGTGTTCTTTCAAATCTTGATATTCTTACATGGCCAAGGGGCATTGCCTGGTTGATTCAAATATGAATTGGCCAAGAAAAATACTACATAGAACATGTATAGGCAAGGGTTCTCATTCCATATAAGGTTATTTTTTAATTTCACCCAATTAAATATGATCATTAAAAATCATTTTTTTCTTAAATCATTTACATGTGGCCGAATAATTACACACCATGTGTCTAGGGTTTTGGAACCCAGGATGTCCCAAAGACACAATAGCATCCACCTATTTGATATAATTCCCTTATTTTGGAATGCATGATTCATTCCTTTTTAAAAAGTGTACATTACATTCTTTTTTAATAGATAATAAGATTTATAAAATCGTATCTATCACTGTTCATAAAGGAAGAATGAATAAATAATTAATTTAAAAGAACTAGAATAACATTACTTCATTCTTAAATAACAAAATATTGGAAAATTTTTTAATAATGGTACGATGCGAAGGTGATGTATTAACATTATTAAATACAAATGAAGTTAAAAAGAGAGAAAAAAAAAAGGAGATATAGATGTTTAATGTAATTTAATTTTTGACTTGTTTTGTTAGCAAAAGTGATAAATAAAATTCACCAAAAGAAATAAGAGAGAAAGACCGTAAAGTATTTGATCATTTTCAAACTCATACTTCATATACCCCCAAAATACTTTCTAATCTTCCTTCATCTGATAGTACATATTCTTACAAATAATGTATATATTTTTTGTTAGTGTATATGCCCTAAAACCAATCATATGGATGATTGATAATTTGAATCATGTTATTTTAAAGGCAATTCTAATTATCATATTTATACATATATTATTTGTGTAATATATTTAATTATGATAATAACCTTAAAATAATTGTATTCTTAAATGTCCCTAGTCATATATCATTTTGGATTGAGTTACTTTGATATGTTAAAACTAGTATGTGTGGTGACTTATATGAGATATTAAATCTACACATGAGTACAAGTTAGAGAACTTGTATACTGGACTAACTCACTTACCCTAAGAATACTACATGAATCATTATATGAGTATCATGAGTAATTCTTAGTGATCATAATTAATATGATCTTTTAACTTGAGATCGCAAGGCTTCTTATATATGAGTTTTATATTTTGAAACTACTCTATGTCACTTATGGTTGAGTGAATGCAAAGATAGTTATTGGATATATCACATATCATGTGGAGGGATTTATGTTATCAAGATGGAATTTATCTCTCTTATATAATAGGAATGACGTTTGTGGGTCCCTTAATTAAGTAAAGCTAAAAAAAATACATGGTCATGCTTAGATGGATTAACATGGGATGTCAATTACATCTACTTTAGTTAGCTTATTTGAGAATCAAGAAACCTTTGAATTGGGCTATACGGGAATGACACGATTCATGTCTTGTGCTTAATTTGAATGTTTAAGATAAAAGGTCATAGATGATTATCATATATATAGATTCAGTCAAATCATTGACTTTTTTGTTACTTGGGTAATAATGATGTGTTACTAGACATCACTTATTATTTATGATCATTAATATGATTATGATCATTTGAATTGGGCTATACGGGAATGACACAATTCATGTTTTATGCTCAATCTAAATATGTAGGACAAAAGGTCATAAATAATGATCACATATATAAGTTTAGTCAAATCACTAACTTTTTTATCACTTAGATAACAATGATATGTTGTTAGATACCGCTCATTATTTATGATCATTAATATGATTTATTATCATTGCTAATGTAATGAGAGCTTATAAGGTCACACACTTAGAACCTAGTGAATTTGAAATTAATGGACTAAATTGTTTAGATCTAATATATCAAAATTTCATGTTATAATTATAAGGCCCAATTATAAGCCTATAATTATACATGGAACAAAGCCCAATTAGTTAGGATTTTTTATGCACCTATTTAAATAGGCTTGTTAGGTAATAATAATTAATTATTCATGCATCCCAAAACATAAAAAACCTTAGCAGCCTCCTTGACCATAACTCTTGAAAAGGTGTAGCTAGTACTACAAGGTAAAAGAAGGAGAATTTTAATTAATGATTGTGGAGGTTCACTAGTAATCTACTGGTTTGTGTGGATACCTCAGAGTTTTCAGTCGAAAGCAAGTTAAGAAAGGTGATTAACGAACAATCCTTTGAATCATCCCAAAAGGTATCGAATCAATCCTTATTTTAATCTAACGTTTTGCATGGATCATTTAGTTATGATTGGTTAATTTTTACTGTAACTGTTTGGCTCCCGATGCCAACATTTTTCACTTCGGATAATGAATATTCAACTAAATTCCTTTTATTCTAATGAAATGAAAAGTAAATCTTGCATAACTCGACTTAACATTTACTAAGGTTTAATAGCTTAAACTCCAAAAAGAACTTTATTCATATTAAGTCTTACATTTAATTAGACATCAATCCAATTCTCCTTCAGAATATCACCAAAAATTGCTAGAAGCTTCTAAATTTACAATTAAAGGTCTTCACAGCCTATACATGGAGGTTGTTATTATTTGACTAGCTCTTAGAGTACAACTCTAATCCTACTTAGTAAAGGACCTAGTACAATACTAAATTGTAAGTGGTGCTATTTGTGGCTTACCTATGCCATATTCAAAAATTTTCCTTTTCCAAGTACTGTTATAGGAAGGAGGCAAAATACCACACTACCAATTTGGAAAATACATCAATTTCTCCAAATTCCTTGATCATCACATTTGAAAAAGAAGGCTTCCTTGGTAACATAATCTGATTTTATGGTAAACCATTATTAATGGTGGATTTTTTGCATTTGTGTAAGTAATAATGATAATGGCAATGTTGAAGGGGAAAAAGGACTCTCAACACATATACAACAACAACAACAAAGCCTTATCTCACTAAGTAAGGGGATTCTCAGCACCTATGAATTGAATTTTTTCAATGGAAGTATTCAATTAGATTTCATAAAGGTCTTAAATGGAACAATAAATCTACTTATCCATACTTTTCAAAGCAAACTATCATATCCTTTACTAGAATACCTCTTTAGTGATCCAATATTGTAACTATCACTATGATTTAGGAAACAGTCATTTAAATTTTAGCCATCATTGGTAACAACATATCATATGGTTTTTCAAATCCTATGAATTCACTTATTTGACAAAGAAGACAGTAAAAGGAGTGAAGAAAATAATGATTATGGGGAAAAAAAGAAGAAGGAAGCATGTGCTATGCCTTTGCCACCATTAAAAGATAAGCTTTGAGTTTTCAATATGAAAATCTTCATTATTTAATCTTTTTTTACCATACAAATAAATTTGTTAACAAAATTTGGCTATATACCTTGGAAAAATACCCGATTCAAGTCAAGTGCACATTCTCTAAAAGGTACCATACAGGCATATTTTGCAAGACAACATAAAATTCAGTTAATTTGGTGAGTAAATTGAAAAAATAGTTATGTAAAATTATTATTTTTTTAAAGATTATAAATGATTCTTTTATTATCATAAAGAACATTGTCTTTATGTCACGTGATGTTAAATTTCAAATTTTTTCCAATAATATGATTTTTTTCAAAGATTATAATATGGTTCTTTCATTATCTTAAAAAATATTATCTTTATTTTATGTGATATTATATTTGAAAATTTTTAAATAATGTGATTCATTCTTTTTTGAAAAATTATAATATAATTTTTTCATTATCTTAAAAAAATCATCTTTATTTCACATAATATTATGTTTGAAAATTTTTTCAAATAACATAATTCTTTCTTTTCTTGAAAGACTATAATGTGATTCTTTCATTATTTTAAAAAAATTATCTTTATTTCACATGATATTATGTTAAAATTTTTTCAAATAATGTAATTTTTTCCTTTTTGGAAAAACTATAATATGATCCTTTCATCATCTTAAAAAAATTGTTTATTTCATGTGTTATTATGCTTGAAAATTTTCAAATAATATGATTCTTCTTTTTTTTGAAAGGTTATAATATGATTCTTTTATTATCTTTAAAAAATTATCTTTATTTCATGTGATATTATATTTGAAATTGTTTCAAATAACATGATTCTTTCTTTTTTTAAAAGATTATAATATAATCCTTTCATTATCTTATAAAAATTATCTTTATTTCACATGATATTAGGCTTGAAATTGTTCTAAATAATGTGATTCTTTTTTTTCCCTAAATATTATAATATGATCCTTTCATTATCTTAAAGGAAAATTATCTTTATTTCACGCAATATTACATTTGAAATTATTTCAAATAATGTGATTCTTTTTTTTGAAATCTTTTTATTATCTTAAAGAAATTATCTTTATTTCACATGATATTATATTTGAAATTATTTCAAATAACGTGATTCTTTTTTTTAAAAGATTATAATATGATCCTTTCATTATCTTAAAAAAATTATCTTTATCTCATGTGATATTATGTTTGAAATTGTTTTAAATAGCATGATTCTTTGTTGAAAGATTATAATGTGATTTTTTTCATTATGTTTAAAATATATATTTTCTTTTTCATATCACAAATGGTTTTAAATACATACTTATCATAATGTTGCAAGCAAAATATTATCACTTTAGCTCAAAATTTCTATATAAGTTTTCCTTAGGATCAAACTAAAACATGACTAATATTCATAACTTTAATAATTAGCTTTAAATGTTTATTAATATATATATATATATATATCTATCTCAGTAACATACCTAATATAATTATTCATGACACAACCAAATATTACTAATTATATAATTCTTTTTGGCAATAATTACTTTTGTACATGACATGGTTTATAAAAAGTGTTTAGTGGTGTTTAAAGGAAGAACGAAACAATTCTTTAAATATTATTTCCTACATATTTAGTCTATGTGACTTAGTATTAAAAGTAATTCAATAAATTTTATACTAATTCATTATTCTCTTTTTATAAGTTGATCAAACCAAAAGATAATCTACCACCTAGCCTATGCAAAAAAAGGGAAGAACCCGTATAAGTATTATCCTACTTTCAAACTATATATTAATATAAATTTATTTTGAAAGATTACCTAGCTTGGTCATCGGGGTGTGTAGGGTAGCTTGGCAATGATCAATTGGTTAAGTTAAAGTAAAGACAATTAGATAGAAAATAATATCTTAGAATTAGATAAATGAGCTATGAGTTTATAATATAAAAGCCTAAAAAATAATCTTTTGGCATCACCTAAATGTTTAAGATAATTTTGGCCAAAAAGTCCAAGAAATAATTCCTCAACCCAAAAGATATTCTTTTGGCATTTTTAAAAATCCAAGATAATCTTATCCTAGGATGATCCTTGTCAAAAAGTATAAAGGATAATTCCTTGGCCTAAAAGATACTTTTATCATTATAAAAAAGTCTAGGATAATCCTACCTTAGAATAATCTAGATAAAAAAGTACAAGGGATAATCCCTTAACCTCAAAAATAATCTTTTAGATAGATAGAAAGTTAGATAGAAAATAATTTTTTAGAATTAGATAAGTAATCTATGAGCTTATAATATAAAATCCTAAAAGATAATTTTTTGGCATCACCAAAATGTCTAGGATAATTTTAGCCAAAAAGTCCAATAAATAATTCCTCAACCTAAAAGATATTCTTTTGGCATTTTCAAAAAGTGCAAGATCATCTTGTCCTAGGATGATCCTTGTTACACCCTTCATGAATTATAGTAAATTAGAAATTATTTTATGAGAAAGAATTGCAAAGCAACTAGAAAAAAAATTGGGTGGATTAGAAATTTTATGTATGAAATATGCAATAAAATAGAGTTAATAAAAGTAAGGATGTGAGAATATGATTTAGGTGAAGTTTTACTGAGGAAAATTTATTAGAATCATGGAGTATAAAGTTACACACTAATACAAGTAAGGGTGTAAGTATGGAAGAGGTTTAGGAGTATTTTTTCAAAATTGCCCTTAAGGCTTTATTTTCTCCCATTTCAGCCCTTAAACCCTATTCTCCCCTTATTTCACTTCATTCCTCCTATTCTCTCATCTCTCTCTAAGAATTTCTTACACTATTCTCTCAATCAAGCAAGAAGACTTCAAATCTTGTTAGTTTCTTGACCTAATCAAGGGCTGAAAAATCATCAAACTAAGCTTCTAGCATCTTCTTCTATACAAGGAAAAAGAGAAAAGAGATGAAAGTGGGATACTTGAGGATCCTTGGAGCTTTTAGACACTCCTAGGTGAGCGTATATCTATCTTAGAAGCTTCTCTACTTAATTTTCCTATGCTCTATTTATCCTATTTATTAGGATAATATGTTATAAAATTAAAAGACTAAATGTGTGTAGGTGTATATCTTAACATGGATAAGTATGAAATACTGTGATCTAGTTACTTCCTATTATGATGAGGATCATGATGTGTAATGGTGCTTCCAAAGTACCATTTATTTCTTGTAAATTATTATTGATTGACTTTTGGAAACGATGCAATGAAGGGCATTGTATAGGTTATTGTTGAATCGTGATGAATGTATGCTTTAACTGAGAGTGTGATTGTAATTGTGATTGTGATTATGATTGTACTTGTGCTCAGGTTGTGACCACACATGAGCAGTGTGGGACTACCGATTGATAGCAAATTTGAAATGTGATGACTAGTGAGATTCGTATTATGATTGGATTTATATGCTTACTTATTGATGCTTACTAGAATGGTAGATTATGAAAGTGTATGATGTTGATTAAATATAGATTGATTCTTGTAGCCATGCAAGAGAGCATGGCAGTGTTGATATATATATATTGTATTATATGTTTAGTTACCAAATGATAAGGAATAACTGAATTATATTGAGGATACATTGAAATTGTAATTTATAGAGCTGAGCTCTATTGTACATATTATAATGTGAATTATGTCAGGAGTGGCATTTGAATAAGAAATGTGAGTAGGGCGATGATATAAAAAAAATGAATGGAAAATTCCCAGTAAAAAGGCGGGTAGGGTATAAGGCTAGACCGGGAGACAAAAGGTGGACATATACATGTTGATTATGAATGATCATATAATGTGATTTGATATTGAAAAAAAAATACAATTATGATTGGATATCATGGCTTGATATGGTTGTAAAGACTCAAGATGATTATGCTAATTTAATTGTACTTAAACTTTAATGGCTATTTGTGAATGTGATAATCACCTAAAATAGATGCATGAAATATGATGATGATATTATGTGTCAGTGAATAGTTAAGATTATCATAATATGTAATATGAAATATGAAAAATAAGTTTTGTACAGGTGAATATTCAACCTAAGGCTTGATCCCGTATATCTCAAAAAATGAGGGAGTTTAGGTTGCAGTTACTTCTTTAATTGAATATCTATTCAACATGTGACCATTTAATATAATTGAAATTGGATTTAGCAGGGATAGATATATGCTCACTGAGTTCTCATAACTCATTCCTTTTTATTTTCAATGTTTATAGGTTAAGATAAAAATAAGCTTTGCTGCATTCATGAAAAATCAAAGATGGCCTGGTTGAAGAATTCTGATAGTTGGAATAGGATTAGGGTATGCATGTTAAGATTAAGTTGGTTCAACACTTAACGTGTTGAATTATTTATCTGTATATACATATCGTAGTTATGTAGCATCTTGTATGTTGATCACATAATTGTACTTGAATATATATATATATATATATATATATATATATAGGTTTTGTGAATTAGGGTAAGCGACCCTTGGAAAGGTCCAGAAAACAAAGGAAATTTTATCCGTTTTTTTGTAAGAATTTGAGTTCTCATGGAAATAGATAGATTTCCACTAGGTAAAATTAGTAGAATTAACGGTGAGGCTAGTGGAGACCAGGTATCAGGATCCACGCCATCATGACTGAGTTCAAGTTGTGACAACCCTAGTAAAAAAGTCTAAAGGACCCTTGGCCTAAAAGATACTTTTGTCATTATCAAAAAGTCTAGGATAATCCTAATCAAAAAGTACAAGGGATAATCCCTTAACCTAAAAGATAATCTTTTAGCATTATTAAAAAGTCTAAGATAATCTTAGCCTAAGATAATTTAGTTCAAAAAGCTCAAGGGATAATGTTTTTACCTAAAAGATAATCTTTTGACATCACTAAAAAGTCCAAGATAAATTTCTCTTGGAATCAAAATTCAAGCAAAGATGTCGAAGGTTCATTGGAAATAAAGGCTAAAGCATAAAATACAATTGTTCGAGTAACCATCCAAATGGAATACAAAGATATCAAAAGCCTAATGGAAGCCATTACAATTAAGATTTGAAAAGGAAAATTGAGAGAAAATTAATATATTATGACAAGTTCAAAAATCATAATTAATCTCCAATTAGATTTGTCCTTCAAAATACCTCATCCACGGTAGACAAATTCCAAATGGCAATAGTGTGCCAAAGATGAGGAAGGAAATTGAGAAGAAGAAAGTAAACAATCAAGAAATCAAAAAGATCAAAATGAAACTAAAAAATGTAGATCAAATGGGCAATATTCATTTGGAAAATAGAATCATTATGATTTTCAAAAGTAATTAATGACCTCGATATGCGAAATGACATAATTTGTACAAGTGAGAGGGCGAGTGATAACAAATATTCAGCTAGACCTTTGTTATTTGAACAGACTAGAGATAAAATCTAGCTTATTTTGCATAAGTCAACATCTATTGGATTTTGATAACCTAAATTCCAGAAAGAACTTCCTTCATAATAGACCTTATATCCCATCGGACATTAACACAAGTCTCACTTATAATATCACCAGAACTTATTGGAAGTTTCTAGAACTTATGACCAAAGGCCTTCATAACCTATATATAGAGGCCGCTATCATTTGATCGACTCTCAAACTACAAACCTTAATCCTACTTGGTGTCTATTACTAAGGGCTCAATACAATACTAAATTGTCAACTCCCAATATAAGTAATTTCACAAAAAAAAAAGAAGAAGTAAGGAACAAATTATAAAATCTCATATAATACTTATGGGATTACAAACACAAAGTTTGTCATGTGGTCTCCTTGACAAATTATTTATACCCAAATATAATGTAGTATTTGTAATGCAAAAAACTTGACAAATAAATTCTAATTTGAATAAAATAATAATTAAAAAATAATCACAATTAGATAATGATTCTAATTTTAATATGAAAATAATTTAAATTAAGAAATAATCATTAGAATTTAGGTCAAATCCTATTATAAAATAAATAAAAGTTTGGTTTTACCTTTTTTTATAAAGAATTTTAATCATTTGCAGCAAGTCTACAAAAAGGATAATGATTTAATACAAAATTAGATTTTGTTGTATTTTATAATTTCTAAATTTTTAAGACTTTCATATGAGATCACACAACTTTTTTTAAAATTTTTTTAATTTTGTATGGGATTATAACTTCATTGATGAAATTCACAAAGCCGAATCATCTTATAATTTACAATTTGTTATAAAAAATATAATAAAACGTATGAGTGCGAATTTCCCGTCAAGCTCGAAGCCCCTTTATACGTGCAAAGAGTTCATTTAATCGGTGACACTTCTATTCTTTTTTCAATAACATTTTTATTCCCGCATTTTATTTTCATTTTCTCATAAATAAATATGAGATGTTATTGTAACCTCCATACTTTCTATTGATTGAGTTCAGAATCTCGTATTTAAAATGTACGCGTAAGATGATTTATCATTTTTGTCGTAGAAAGAGAGACAATTCAACCTCGATCTTCAAGAATTAGAAAGATTCTTTTCAATCAAATTTAAATTTGTTTGTTTAGAATTTGGAATTTTCTACTTCCTTTTTACTTATTTCTTTTCTCTTTTTTTTAATTTCTTTTTCATCACTCCTTAAATCCCTCAAATTTGATTCTATAAAATCTGACCCATTTTTTCATTGAGAAAGGTAAGAAATAAATTAGATTGATTTTTCAAGCAACATATACCCATAGTTTTCGCTTAAGAATGCTCATGGGCCCTTGGTTTATTGCAATTGATAAATTTTTTGTATTTTATTATTTATATTTTAAGTCTGATTTTTTTTAACAAATAATATTAAAGGATTAGATGATCCATAAATATTATTGAACTTCCTTAAGTAAATTGATGAGATGTTTTGAGATTTTAAAATAGTGTAATATATCTTACTTAAAACTTTTAGTTATTAAAACAAATTAAAAATTGAAAATAATATTTCAATCTTGGGATGGTTGAATATTTTTTTCAGACTTTAAAATTTTAAAAATTAAATCATTTAATTATACAAAATTTAAAATTATAGTTCAACATTCTCTTAATTAATCATTTTAATAAATCATGCAATTTTTCATTGACTTTTTAAACAAAAATTATAATATTATTGTATATTAATTAATCATATCACTTTTTATACTTGAATTTAGAATTCATTTTTAAGTATTTAATTAAAATTTTATATATCTGATTTAATTTTTAATAATTATATAACTATAAATTATAATATGATAAACTAATACAAAAAATATTATGATTGTTATTTAAAAATTTTGTGAGAAAACTATATAATTCAACTGTTGGACGGTAAGTATGAATTTTATGTGATTAAATGGTTTGATTCTCAAGCTTCTAAAACTGAAGCAATATACCCAATTAGCTTAAAATTTAGGGCAGTATTTTACAATTTTTTTCTAAATCTTTTTATTTGGAAATAAAGAAGGGGGAGGAATTTTCTCATCCAAAATGAATCAAGGATGATTTCGTAGTTGTCATGACTTTTCTTAGCACCATAGTGACAATAGATGCAGAATCTTGGGTCGGATTGCTTCTTAATTCGCTAAAGTAGACGTCACGCCGAAAGAGCGATGCAGACGGAATTTGACCCTCCAATTCGGCCGAGGTCGGTCAGCGGGGGAGTTCACACTTCACACTTTTTGATTTTGATCGTTAATAGATGAGAAAATTATATTTTATGCCTATGTTATATATCCTATTTTTTAACAAGTTCACTTATGATTAAAGCGCTAAAAAGAGGTTATCTTGGATTTGCATAACTAATATTTAGCTCGCATATACTTATTTTTTATTGGAATGTGATGTAATTTAATAAATACCTTACCCGCGCTTAGATTAAAATGAAGCTTCAAATTTTTTATTTATATCATATCTTCCCCTATTTCTTTCTTAATTTCAAATTTAAGCATCATAATCTCAAAAAAGTAATTTAAGGATGAAAGATGAAATTAGAGATAAAATTAAGATGAAATCAAGTTAAATTAAAAATAATAAAAAGTATATATAACTTGTAAATAATAATTTTCGTCATAAATAGAAATATAACATAATTGAGTAAAATGTTATTTGCGTAAATCACAAATTACAACTTTTTAACACTTTAAATCACTGAGTAGGTTGTAAATAAATATATATCATAAATGGATAAAATATGTATTTTTTAATAAACCTTTTTCCACCTCATTATTTTCATTTTTTTACTTATATTTTTCATACATAGGTGCCGTTATTTTGATAAAAATATTTTTTTATAAAATATAATTATAAAATATTAAAATAAAAAAATATTTTATTTATTCAATATTAAATATAAAAAATTTGAAGAAAATAATTTTTATTATTTCAAAAAAAATATTTTTTTATTATCATAATTTTAGATATTATTTTTTAAACAAAAATTATAGGTTGTGTATTACTCCTTTATTAACATATATATAATATTATTTTTAAAAAATATTTTAATAATATCTAAAATTGTAGATCCATTTGTATGCGAAAAGTTTAGGTGGGATGGTCAAAATGGAAGAGTAAATCCAGCGTAATTATTTGACAAACAGACGAAGTTTGTGCGTGCTGGCATTCACTCCACACTCAGTTCTCACATGTTAAGAAAGTAAAATATAACTATAAAAGTTTAACAGTTTCTTTGAACGAGAGAAAAATTAAGGAAAAAAACTGGGTAGAGAATTAATTTTCTATTATTTGAATGCCAAAAGGAAAAAATTAAAAATGATTTTGTGGGCCTCAGCTATTTTTCTCGCCACAAACGAAAGGAAATTACAAAAAGTTACTCAAATTTCAAAATTAGCCTAAGTAAAGCAAGATATCCAAAATTATAATTATAATGGGGACACAGTTGTAGTAGAGTTGGGTGGGCTCTTCTTCCCTCTTATTTTCTCTTTTTTAAGTATCTATTTTGTACAAATAATTAATAATTTAACTGATAATTAATAAATTAATTGATATATAATAAATTAACTAATAGTTAATAACTATTAATTAATAGTTGATATTTAATAGACTAACTGAAATATTTTTTAAAATTAACTATTAAATTAATTAAAATTATAAAATGACATAAAAAGATATTTTAATAGAAATAAATATATAATTTAAATTTATCTAAAAATTAAATTATATTAATATAATTAAAATTTTTAAATAAAAATATAATATTTAATATTTAATTAATTATATTTTATAAACTTATATATTTATTTACTTATATATTTTTTATTTTATTATTATTTATAATAAAATTATAATTACTTAAAATATAATTAATTATATTTATGATATTATTTATTTATATATATTTATATATTTATAATTTAAAATTAAATTAATTATATTTTATAAAAAATATTTAAATTTATATTATGAAGGGTATGGATGGTAAATTAATAAAAAGAATAAGGATAGATTTAGAAAGAATTTGAAGAGATAGTAACTTATAAATTATAAATTATATTAGGTAACTTATTAAATTAGAACTTATTTGTTTCAATAAATTAGTGAGGAAAACACTTCTAGAAATTAGTTTATAGGCTAACCTCTAAAAGTGTATATATTTTATAAATTTATATATTTATTTACTAATATATTTTTTATTTTATTATTATTTATAATAAAATTATAATTAATTAAAATATAATTAATTATATTTTATGATATTATTTATTTATATATATTTATATATTTATAATTTAAAATTAAGATATAATTATGTTAAAATTTAATTAAATATATTTTATAAAAATATTTAGATTTATATTATGAAGGGTATGGATTATAAATTAATAAAAAGTATAAGAATAGATTTGAAAAGAATTTGAAAATATAATGGCTTGGAAGTTATAAGTTATACCAAGTAACCTATTAAATCAGAACTTATTTTTTTAATAAATTAGTAAGGGAAATACTTCTAAAAGTTACCTTATAGTTTATTGATCAAGTTAATAAATTATAAGTTAACTTATTTGATATACGAAACGAAGCTTAAAAATCAAACAAGTTGAAAAAAACATTTTCTCGTTTCCTTCTCATTCATAAAAAAATTTATGGCGGTTCAAGGATTTTATAATTCAAAGTAATATGATAATTTAATTTTAAAAATTATTAAATTAAATTTATTTAATTATATTAATTAAAAATAAATAATTTTAATTTAATAATTTCAAATTTTATCATTTTATTTTAAATTTTAAAGCATTAATAGGTATGATAACAAATACAATTGTAAAGGAAAATAACATTTTAATAATGTATATTTTCCATCTTTGTGTTACCTATTCCTTTATTTCAATTGCATCCAAGCATATCATAAGAATTTGTTTGATGTAACAATAGAATGATTAATTTATGAATTAAAGTTAAATTAATTAATTATAAATAATTATTTTATATTTTGTTATATTATTTTAGAATTGATTTGACTAATTTATTGTTGGAAATGTGCTCATGAAAGTTGTTAACTCTTGTAAGTTATTTCATTTTTAATAAAAATAATTATAAGTATTTTCTAAATACTTATTTTACATAAAAGTTAAATAAAGATTCAATTAATTATATAATATGTACTCATATGATCATTATACGAATTTATAAAAGATATAAGTTATTTATAATTAATAAAAATTATTATTTGTAGTGTATTAATAAAGTTATATGTTTTATTAATATCGTTGTATATTTTGAAATATATCACTTATTTTGATCATATGAAGTTTACAAATTTACTTGATATATCAAATAGGATTATAAATGAGATATACATGATTGTTGTTAAGATAAATGAATTTTATAGGTATTAATTTACTTTACTTTAAATCTTTAGTTAGATTCAATTATCTTTTTAAAGATGTACTTAAATTTTAATTGTAAATGAGTGAGACTTAATAAATTGTCAATATACTCTGTAATTTAGTGATATAACAGTCTTAGTGAATTTCGATACCTAATCATAAGTCTTAAGTCTAAGCATGTTAGTTTTAATCAAATTAAAAAAAGTCAACCAATGATTATTAAAAATAATAATAAGTATTAAGATAAATTAAATTAATTTTATTAATTTAATTAAATATTTTGCAAAGAGGTATAAGCAAAAAATAAATGTGGCATAGGAATACAGTTTAAAAAAAGTGTCAATTTGTTTATATTTTTATTTGAACAAACACATATATAATTAGAGTATAATTTTAGTTCCATAGAAGAAGAATTATTGAAATTAAATAATTAAACTTAGTAGCGAATTATATATATACTCATCAAATTCCTGGACTAGTTCAAGGCCTTGTATATATTGCTATAGGATTAAGTTAAGTGAGAAAAGATTATTAGACTAATAGTTGAAAACACATGCATGACCCAGTCATCAAGTCCACACATACGGCCTAATATATTTAGGTAGTGGGAGCTAGTTTTCATAAATACCAATTTTAAGAATATTTTTCTAAATAATTATCTAAAAATGAAAGATATAATTTGGATCATTTAATTTATTAAATAAAATCATATTAGAAATCTAGCAAATATTATATGTTATTTTTAAATATTTATTCTAGATATATCTCAAATAAAAAATATCTAATAAATGAGTTTTAAAAAATATGTTTCAAATATTAACTAGAGATATATTTTCAAATAGGAAATATTCAATTAAGAAAATTTAGAATATGAAAATTAGGAATCTTAATGATGAGCCTTAATAAATATTATTGGCCTTAATGAGTCATCATGAATTTTAATGATGGATTATGTGCCTTAATTGGATTTATTGGCCTTAATGAGCCATCATGACTTTTACTGGAACATTATGGGCTTTAATGAGATGTTATGACTGTTAACAAGATATTATAAACTTTAATATATTATTATGAGTGAGAACATTTTGAGATGTCAATGGATATAATTTCTTGTTTTAATCTTTCTTTATAAATAAAGATCTTAAGGTTCCAATTTTCAAGAGAAAATTTGGAAAAAGTTTCAAATATATAAAAAAATTTATAGTTTTAGTTTTCAAAAGGAACTTGGAAAGAGTTTCACATCAATTGGAAGTCTAGGGTTTCAATTTTCATAAGAACATGGAAAAAGTTTCAAATTTATTAAAACTCTTGAATTTTGCTTTTCATAAGAATATGGAATGAGTTTTAGACTTATCAAAACTCTAAAGTTTCAATTTTCCTAGAAAAATTTCAAACCTATCAAAACTCCATCAGATTTCAAATGTAAATTTAAAAAATTAAGTGAACAATTTATTTTTTAAATTGTTCTTGGTACTTAAGTTTGAATTTATAAGTTCTAACAATCTTTTATTCTTATTGTATAGTACTCAAGGGTTCATACCTTATTTGTTCATCCTTGAAATATAATTTGGAAGATTTTGCATATGACAATTTGAGGATCTTGTATAAGCAATTTCTTTAGTAATACCAAGCAATATTTTTAACATAATATCTATCTATCTATATATATATATAAGTGTTCAATCCTATTTATTTTTCATTATATTGTATTTTAAAAAAAATTAGTGAAAGGTGTTAAAAAGAGTAAATTTTTTAAAACCCGTTCTCTAACCAAATCATTTTTTAGAATTATTTTTCAAAATAGTAATCGATAACTATTATTAGAGCAAGTTTATAATTTGTATATATGAATATTTTATTGTCCATAACCTCTCTCTGATTTTATGTATTATGTATGTCTTAGATAAGTGGCATTAAGATTATATTTCTTAATGTCATATTATAATCTATTGCTATAATGGGTGTTTAATATTATGGTGGCTTATAATTATTAAATAATGATTTGTTCTAATTCATGATAGATATTTGCTTGTATTTTTCTTTTGGATTTGTAATAAAAAAGATCACCCATATTGCTATGTTTATTTTTTATTTATTTTTACACTTTATTTTTGCTAGATTTTTGTAAACTAATTTTGGCATAGCAATTATTAATGTAATTTTGAATTTTTAACAGTTACAAGAAGTGAAAAGTGTAAAGAGGTGACAAGGAGAATTATACATTAAAAAATTATTTTTTTGTATTTACGCAAAGTTTTTTTATTATATTAGGATTAAACCCAAGAATTCAAAAAGGTTCATAACCCAATTTTAAAGTAGATTCAAGTGAGCAACTTAGAGAAAAGATGAAAACAATCACTTTTTTTTTTTTGGTCTTTTATTTCCCTAGGGAACCATGAATTGGAACTATTTATTTATGTGATTAATTATATTGCCATGTGTGATTCTTAAACATGCCATATAGATTTAAGTAGTGTCACTTTATATATCATGATATATATGTTGCAATATTTAAATATTGTTATTTTAGAAAATATTGCATGTGATGAAAAATTAATATTTCAAAATGTTAAATAGGAGAGGGTACATTAGAGATAATATATCCACAGGCTCCATTGTTAGTTCATTATAATATAAATATATATATACATATATGAGCTCTCAAATTATACATTGGTATATTATGAATTAGATCTCCTTTGAATAAAATAGAAGTACTTGTGCTAAAATACATATGCCCTAAGGTGACTATTTTAGATAGAGTACTAGCTAGTAAGAACATAACTTCCTTAAAGATAGCTTCTTTGATCGGGTGCTAGATTATCATTATAATAAAAGTATTGCATGGTTTTATTTATATCATTACTTATTTGTTTAATTTTATTGCAAAGTTATTTATTATTCAATTTGTTATGCATGTTTGATTTTGGAATTGATAATAGGTGACCCACAACAAATCCTTAATTATCTTTATAATAATAAGCTCATTATTGATGAATTGGATGCTTATATGATTAGAATAAAAATGTCCTTTATGTTTACACTCTAAAAGGATACAAGTATGTACAAAAGTTATCTATCTAAGCTAGAAAATCTTCAAAAAGAACCATACGTACCATATGGCAAATGGATTAATGGCAATGCGATGGTTATGCTCATTGTATTGGGTTTTTTCTCCATAGTTTTAAAGTACATTGTTCTAGGCAACAATATTAGTGATATCTTTAATTACTCAATGAATTTTTTCTTTTTGAAAGTGATGAGAAAAAGAACAGTGCACTCATATGCGTTATTAGTTCAAAGATGGCTCTTAATGTGAGGGTCTATGATCATGTCTAGAGCATGGATGATACCATGTATTTGGTGGAAGTTTATAAAGCAATTATGATAGAGGAAGTGCAAATTCCTTTCATACTTGCATCAATGCCTAATACATACAATGAGGTAAAGAGAAACTATTACACAAATAAGAAAAGTGTTCTTTTCTAGAACTCATATATCAACTTGGAAAGGTTAAAACATATACATTGGTTGCTATGATTAGTATTCCTCTGATCAGTTTTAAGGTTAAAGGAAAGAAATAGAAATAAATGATGACAAGATTAAGCAAAAGGCAATACATTGCTAGTTTCAAAGAAACCAAGGTCACAAAATGGAAAGCTACTATTTACTTAAATGAGCAAGAATACTTGGATGGAAGAGTAAGGGATGAATCTTCATTATGAACCAATAATAAAACAATAACATTAGGATTTTTTTTTCAAGTTTTAAAATAATTTTGACATTTAGTTTTTATTTTATTGTATTAAATAAAATTATTTTTCCAATTAGTTTTGTTTATAAAATAAAATTAGTACTTATTCTAATTTATTAATAATTTGAAAAACTATATATTACTATTTTATTGATATTTATATTGCACTAAAAATAGTTATTACAAGTTCAATGTCTTAAAAGCATGATTACATCAATCAAAATAGGATATAAAGTAGGATTAAAAATGGATCTTTGGATCTGTTAGATTTTGATCATCACTTTATGAATATCTTATTTAGAATGTAAGATGTTAAATATATTAATGTATAGGCCATAGACTTGTATATGGCCCATAAGCAATATATAGAAATTATAAAAATTTGAAATATGATATCAACTTAGTTGATAATTACTCTTAGAATGGGTATATGTATCTAATTAGTCTTAAATCAACTCAAAGGATTTAAGATTAACAAATAATTAGATTTACTTTGATAAGAATTTTTTATTCGTTCAAAAATTAGATAACTTCTATAAGAAGAACTCAAGAAATAATAGGAGTTAATTTCACATGTTTACATTTAGGTAACCCACGTAAATAGGTGTAATAAAAATGAAAAAATGACCTTAGATATAGTGAAAAGAATAATATAATTCAATATTGTTCCTTTTTTTTTAGAAATAATTTATACATAATAGTAAATCTTCTAAATAATATAAACTTCGGTAAATTATGAAGGATTCCCGTAAAGTTATAAATGAAATACAAATTTTCTTTGAGCTCTATTTATAAATTAGGTTGTCAATTTCATAGATTGAAGTCTAATTATGAAAATTATGCATTTGGAAAAATTATCCAAATAGAAAGGAAAAAGGCTTAAATATAATTCTCAAAGAAAATTATTTTTTTTAAGGAGGATTAAATGAAGAAGAATAAACAAAAGAGCATAGTAATGCTTGCAAGTCTTTTTGGTCATATTGTAAATTCTAAAATTTCTATACTTATTTTTGAATAAGTACAAATTATAATAAACAATAATAACGGATGTTAACTTTTGCAAAGACAACATGAAAAACCTATTTGTAGTGGAAGGTTAATTAATTTTACATAAATCATATGTTTAGGATATACTTTATCTAATAAGAACATAGTTCATTATCCTAAAAACTATAAAGAATTCTATGAATCGATAATTGAAATTTGAAATTTTTAGTTGTGTTTAATTCCTGTAATGACACTTAAAAAGGTAAAACCTTTAAGGAGTGACTAGATTTACAAGAAATTGGAAACAAGTAATGGATACATAAGAAACAAGATCTATGATTAGTAGTTATTTATTATCTAATTATAGTGTTTAAGATCTATTAGAGTGCCAAATTCATTTGCATTCAGTCTCAACTATAAGAACTAAGAAACAAATAATATGGTTGTGCATTTTAATGAATACCTAGAAAAAAGATATTTAAATGAAATTACTTAAAAGGTTCATATATAAGTATGACTACACATGAAATGCAAGTTGCAAATATCATTCTATGGATTGAAGCAAGCATAAATGTCATGAGATATTAGACTTGATCAAATTTACAATATTGATCAAAATGTTAATGATCCATGTGTAAATCAAAAGGCACAAGATAATAGCTTTACTTTTAGATCTTGAATGTAAATGATATTGACTTTTTGGAAATGATTTAAGAATATTATTGAAACCTGAGAAATAGATTGTCATACAATTTTCTATAAAAGGATTTAGGTAACATTTAGTTTTATTGATCATGCTATTACATAATTAAGTAAATAAGAAACTTGATGTATCTTAAATAACCTAGTGAAGGTTGACGTGATCCCGCAAGTGCATGAATTTGGTCTAGTTATAGTATAAAAGATGTCGTCTCCATAGGGATTGAGTGTTGATTACTAACTAAATTTCAAGATAAATTATCTAGGTGTATTAATTGTGATTGTGAATTAAGAGTAAAATGCGAAACAAGGTTTAGTTATCAAAAAGAAAGTAAATGAAACTAGTATGAATTAAGTAAAGATTTAATTCAAATGAGATGGAAGTGTACTCAACTTTAGGGTTTCCTTGTTCAATTCATTATGGAATGAAGATAACCTTCTGGCTCGGTTTACTGTTAATTTAGATTGATGGATTACCGAAAGTAAGCTATACTTTATTGCAAGGCTACTAGCTACTAACCAATAGATAAAGTGCCTAGAATTTCTCTAGTAATCACTCAACTAGGTTGCATTAACAGTGCTTTGAGAATCCAATTTTAGACATTCCATCTTGTGCAAAAGAATCCAATTAGCTTAATTCCTAAGTTTAATAGAGATTCCCAATAATTATGCAAGGTCTGATTAGTTAATTGGTCATTCCAACCAAGAATCAACTAATCTTTTACACAAATCCAATATTCTAGAAGTATAGGATTGTTGAATTACAAAACAACATAATCAAATCATAAATCAACAATAAACTAAGCTAGATTATATTAAAATCAAATCTATAAATCCATGAACAAATCTACCTTAGCTGAGCACAGAGGTTTAGTGTAAGTTCATTACAAAACCAGCAGAAAACCAACAGAAAACCAGAAAATAGATAGGGGAATCAAACTAGTCATAAAGCTCTACAAATTCCTTGCTTGAATCTTCAATCATTTGCTTAAATCCAATCCTCCAAGGCTAGTAGCTACCTTCAGTGTCTCTAGGTTTCCCAAAGGTTTCTACTAACGGCTCATTTTCTAATTTTCAGCTCCTCTCCTTTTTTTTTGGCAAATTCTCCATATAAAACTAATATTGGCAAAGTACACGGGGTATAACATGGCCCGTGTCGTTCCCTGTGTTCTTATACGAAGGGTTAAGAACGGGGTCTGACACTCCCCGTGTCGTACCCCGTGTTCTTTTGCGAAGGGTTTAAAAATTGCTCAGCAAGGCTTCGAAACAAACAGAAAGGAACACGGTCCTCCACATGGGGTTCCCATACCCCATGTTCTTTGAGAAGGAATCAGATAGTAAGTTACACGGGGTATGACACGGCCCGTGTTCTTTGTCAGATGAGCGAATTTACTTTGATTCTCCACAATTTGCATAGTTTTGGCTCTGGATCCTTTTTTAATGCTTTAATAAGTCACTTCAAAACCTAAGAACGAAATATCAAGCATCTAAGTACCCTTTTTTTTAATTAATTTGCACAAAATACTCAATAAATAAGTGTTGAAGCACATAATATATAAGTGCAAATATACATTTATCAATTCCCCCACACTTGAATCTTGCTTATCCTTGAGTAAGGAGGCAAGAGAACAAAAATTTACTCCACTTTTATGCTAATATACTTTTCTGCTAATATCATCGGGAAATCATTCAATGAATCAGAAATTAGGATCAAGTCATGCAAGGCAACTAAATGAAAATAAAGCAGCAAAATAAGTCAATCCTTAGCATAAAGGCAAAAGAGAAGAGCCTCACAGGTAAAGTATCCACTCAAACTCTTAAGATAAGGCTTGTGTATACTTTCAAATCAATCAGCTCAGGACTTAATACTAGCATATGCTTGTAAAAGCTCTAGTCTCCACTATTATATTGTAAAATACACGCAAATCAGAAGGCTTTATTAGGGAAAATGATGAGGGTAGAGGAAGGGAAGTTTAAGGGATGAAAAGAAATAAATTCAAGGAAGGGAAAAGATGCATCAGCTTTAAGTTTGGCTATTGTCGAATTCAATTGCTCAGCTTAGCATATTACTTTGCTTCTATTCTTTGCCTCAACTTTTTCTATGACAGCAAACAAAACTTTTCTTTCTTTCTTATTTCTCAACAAGCTTTTCTTTTTCTTCTTCCCAAATTATTTATTTATTTATTTATTTATTATTATTTCTTTTTTTATTATTTTTTTATTTTTCTCTCTCTTTTTTTTTATACTTTTGAAGCATTAACTTACCCAGCTGAGCAGCCTTATGTAAGAGCCTCTAAGTGATAGCCAAACTCATTTAACGATATCTAAGTTCCCCTAAACTCTGAAGTTCAGGTTCACTTGGGTGGTGACTTTAAATGCATATAGGATGGCTAGGCTAGAAATAAGGGTCCAAGGCTCAAGGTGGCTAGCTAGGGGCAAAGCTGAAAATGTTTTAGGGTAAATCAAAGAAGGAATTCAAATAAGCAAAATAAATAAAAAGGGTAAAGAAACATGGCCTCATCATTTTTTACATGCAAAATACATAAAATGTAGCCTCAAAAAGAGCAAATGCAAGTTCTAGAGCAAAAAGTCAAGAATGAGACATAATCCCTTAAGAAAATAAGAATGAGCCTCAAATATTAATGTGAAAAGTTGCTCAATAGGCTTAAGTCTCGTGAGAATCAATTATGCTCATTACTCTTAACTTCAAACTTTAGACTTTCCTTACTAAGTTACCAGTTAATCATTAAGAGAGCAAAGCATGAACAAATCCACTTTAGTCAAAAGACTACCTTAAAAAAATTTAAAAATTTTCACACATCATTGCATTTGGAGTAAATTCCAGTACTCTAAATCAATCAAGCAGATTCAAGTGCAATACATTCTAAAAGTTGCTCCCCCACACTTAAAATTGGACATTATCCTTAATGTACAAAAAGTAAATAGAAAAGAGACAGAGAAGAGATGGGGGATTGAAACTTCCCTGATAAGTGGAGTGTTGTTCTCAATTATAGAACATGACTTCCGACAGATCCACAAGCAGAGAAAGATTAGGAGACAAAGAGGAGACCGCTAATGCAAAAAAAAGGAGATGCATTACTGGAATAAAATATGCTGTCAGTTAGTTATTACAGACATAAATAGTAAGAGTGTAAGAAAATAAAAGAGAAAGAGTTAAAGTAATAAAAATTAAATGAAAGTGCATCACAAATATAAGTACATACCAAGAAAAATGAGAATAGAAAAGAGGAAAAAGTAAAAAGGAGAATAGAAAAGTAAAAGGAAAAAGTAATCTGAGCTACTGAGCAGGAGAATCTGGATCAGCAAGAGAAGAGGGGTGGAAAAGCTTGAAAAGGGGCTCAACCATGCTCTCAATATGTCTGGACCTCCTGTCCAAGTCATCATAGAGGCCCTCAATCCTTAACTAACGCTTAGATATGCGTTGAAGCTTAGCCAGAATCTATTGCTAGCCAGACAAGATATCTCTAAAATAAGCTTCAGATGAAACTTTTCCGCCCACAGAAGATGATGGACCCATATCAGGAGTTGCTTCAGCATCGTCATCATCCACAAGAAAATCATGCTCATCCTCAGAGGGTGGTTGCTACACAGGCTGGATCCTCATAGCTAAAAGAATGCCCCTACGGAGGGGGGTCATGTGAGATGCCACAAAAAGGGATCCATAAGGTCAATCAAAGAGTCCTAATCGCCTAGCTAATTTGGTAATGTATGGATCCACAGTAATACTCCTAGCTCGTCTGTCTGATGCTTGGGCTGAAAAGAAGTGTGCAAATGTAGCTCCAATGTGGATGGGGACCCTTTATATCATACTGTACAGGAAGAGAATGTCAACTGTGCTCACCACTCCATGACTATACCTCCGACCACTCAAAGTATGACTAAAAATAGAGTAGATGACTTGCCATGCTACTCTCCGAAGGTTAGATGCTTGCTCTTCGTCGGATCGTAAGAGCTCCCAGTAGTAATATCAGACCATACCTGCCACTCCTGGGTCCCATGTGGCAATCCTATCAGAATATCTTAATACTCTGGGGTGGCTACAAAGTCTTCAAAGTAAATCTCCATATGTACTAATAGCTGAGTCACACTTAGAGAATATGTAACTTTCCCGAGGCGAAACTAAACTGTGTCAGTAGAGTAAACAGTGCCAAAGTATCTCTCCAAATGGAAAGTGTTGAGAAACTCCAAGGTGCTCTCTATAAGTAGGCTTTATGATCTAAAAAAATGTCTCCTAAGCACTTATACTGATGAGCTCTCTGATCTTGTCTTCAAGCCCAAACTCTCTCAAGACTGCCCAATCTATATATCGACCCTCCATAAATGATCGGTCTCTGTGTCTACTAAATGCCTGGATATGGCCATCATCTGTGAACTCGAGGAACTGGGAGGTAGCGGGTCCTTTAAAGGAGGTCCCTCTAGAAAAACTGTCTTTAGAGGTCCGTTTAGTAGCCATTTTCTGTCTTTTTGACATGATATGCAAGGGAAAACTAGAATGTGAGAAAGAATCTTGAGAGTTTCCCTATAAATTGGACAGTTCTAAGTTTAGATAGTGTTCAAGGCTAGAAATTCAGCAAGCAATTCTAATGAGTATCTAATATAAAAGGAAGTGCATTAATGCGAGCAAATGAGCAAAACAAGTGAGGTAAATCATGCAATCAGGTTCCTCAGGTAAACATTAAACTCTAAAGAATTCAACTTCAATCAGTAAAAGTTAGCCAAAAAAAATTCAAAAGCTATGTACATTCCTATAAGTCCTACCATCATTGAAGCTAAATAAACATAAGTAATTCAAAATTTCTTCAAAGAATTCATGGGAAAGCCTCTTACCTCGTGAATGCCAGAGAAAAACCCTAAGTCACTAGTCAAAGTCCAAGAGGAACTTAAATCTTGCAATTGGACCAATTAAATTAAAGATTAAATAGTGAAAATGCTTCAAATAGCCAAGAAAAATACTTTAATTGGTGTATATTGGAGAAGAACGACCGAAAATAGGTGTAGGAAAATTAGGTCACGGTGGGTGCTAAAGAAGATGAAGGAAAATGGAGGAATTTCGGCCATTAAAAGCACCTCCGTCCAAGAACACGAAGTCTAACACGGCCCGTATTGTACTCTGTGTCTTCTGCGAATGGGCATTCTGAAGAACAAGTTTAAAAAAGGGTTTCACAAGAGTAAACTAGGTTTGACACGACCCGTGTCGTGCCCCGTATTCTTCTCTAGAAGGCATTTTGAAAATTTTGCAAGGGTACACAGGGTCTAACACATCCTATATCGTGCTCGTGTTTCTCTCTGCGAGACTATTAAATTCAGAAGTTCTCTTCATAAATCAGATAGTAAGGTACATAGGGTTTGACACGCCCCATGTCGTACTGGAAGCCCATTAAATGTATAAAATTTTCAACACAAATCAGATAATAAGGTACACGAGGTTTGACATGCCCCGTGTCGTGCACCGTGTATCTCACTGGAATGAATTCTAAGCTTTCTATACACGAAAATGATTAATAAAAGTGCATATATGCCTAATTTACCCAGAAATAATGACCCAATGTAACAAATGAGCATCTTAAATTAATAACTAATAACTTTAATGCCTCAAACCAGTTAGAAACTCAGAAAAAAGAAGGGAAAATAAAGATTAAAAAGCAATAAAAATTGAAAAATTTGCTTGGGTTACCTCCCAAGAAGTGCTTGTTTAAGGTCATAAGCTAGACCCCTGTTTCAATCAGTCTAGAGCTGCCATTATTGGTGGCCCGACAACATAATGTTTTAATCTCTGGCCATTAACCTTAAAATTACCGATGCTCCCACTCCAAATTTCTACAACTCCAAATGGATACACCTTTTTCACATGAAATGGCCCAGTCCACCTTGTTTTGAACTTCCCTAGAAAGAGCTTAAATATGGAACTAAATAACAACCCCAAATGTCTTTCATGAAATTCCTTCCTAAGAATGCACTTGTCGTGCCAAATCTTTATTCTTTCTTTGTATATCTTGGCATTGTCATAAGCATCATTTCTTAGTTCTTCAAGTTCAAGAAGTTGAAGCTTTCTTTTCTCCCTAGCAAATTGCAAATCAAAGTTTAGCAACTTTATTGCCCAATATGCTTTGTGTTCTATCTCTACCAATAAAGGACAATGTTTCCCATAAATAATCCTAAATGGTGCGATTCCAATGGTAGTCTTGAAAGCAGTCTTGTAGGCCCATAAGGCATCATCCAACTTGAGGGCCTAATTTCTTCTTAATCTGGACACAGTCTTTTCTAGTATGATCTTGATTTCTCTATTTGAAAGCACCACTTGCCCACTGGTTTGTGGGTGATATGGTGTAGAGATCTTATGGGTTACACCATATCCTTTCAAGAAGGATTAAAATTGATTGGTAATGAAGTGAGACCTTCCATCATTGATGATTGCTCTTGGTATCCCAAATCTAGGACACAACACCTTCTTGAAGAATCTAACTATAACTTTTACATCATATGTCCAATTGGCAATTGCCTCTACCCATTTAGAGACATAATCAACCGCCACAAGTATGTACTTGTTACTGCAAGAAGGTGGGAATGGTTCCATAAAATTAATTCCCCAGACATCGAATATTTTCACTTTCAAAATGTTGTTCAAAGGCATCTTGTGCCTTTTTGATATACTACTAACTCTCTGACACTAGTCACATAAAGTCACATACTGATGAACATCCTTGAATAGAGTTGGCCAATAGAAACCTGCCTGGGCAATCTTTGCAACTATTTTTGAGGTGCCGAAGTATTCTCCATAGGGGGAGAAGTGACAATGGAACAGAATATTAGCAATTTCTTTATGAGGCACACACCTTCTAAGCAAGCCATCGGCACATCTTCTATAGAGAAGAAGTTCATCCTAAAAATAATGTTTCACCTTTGCTAAGAACTTCTTTTTCTGTTGATATCCTGCATTCGGAGGTAAAACACCATTCACGATGTAGTTAACATAGTCGACAAACCATGGGATAGCTAAATAAAAGACAGCCAACAGATAATCATCTAGAAGAGAATCATTTATTGGCATCTCTTTGTCTACCTCATCTTCTAACTCCTGCTTAAACCTTGAAAGGTGATCAGCCACCACATTCTCTGTACCCTTTTTATCTCGAATTTTCAGATCAAATTCTTGTAACAAAAGAATCCATCTGATTAGAAGGGCTTAGCTTCTTTGTTCAAAAGGTATCTGATTGCTGCATGATTCGTAAAGACTATCACCTTAGAATCCACCAAATGGGATCAAAACTTGTCAACTGCATAAACTACTGCCAACAGTTCCTTCTCAGTTATGGCATAGTTCATCTGAGCCTTATCTAAGGTTTTGCTGGCATAGTATATAGCATGAACCTTCCTATCCTTCCTCTGTCCGAGTACTGCTCCTACTGCATAGTTGCTAGTATCGCACATGACCTTAAATGGTAGACTCCAGTTCGATGCTTGCATGATTGGGGCAGAAATCAAGGCCTCATTTAACCTACAAAATGCATCCAAACAATCTTAATTAAAATCAAAAGCAACATCTTTTGCAAGCAGGTTAGTTAAAGGTTTAGCAATTTTAGAGAAATCCTTGATGAAGCATTGGTAGAAACTGGCATGTCCCAGAAAACTCTTCACTCTCTTTATAGAAGTTAGGGGAGGTAATTTCTCTATGATTTTCACCTTAGCCTTGTCTACCTCAATACCATGCTCCGATACTTGATGGCTAAGGACAATCCCTTCTCTCACCATAAAATGGCATTTCTCCCAGTTGAGTACTAAATTTATCTCTTCACATCTCTGCAGCACTTGAGATAAATTAGTCAAATAGTTATCAAAGGAAGTACCATATACAGAAAAATTATCCATAAAGACTTCCATGATGTTTTCAATAAAATCAGAGAAAATAGCCATAATACAACATTGAAATGTAGTAGGAGCATTACACAAACTAAAGGGCATTCTGCTATATGCAAAAGTGCCATAAGGACATGTGAATGTGATCTTTTCTTGATCATTTGGATGTATAGGAATTTGGAAGAAATCAGAATAACCATCCAAGTAACAGAAATGTAAATGCTTAGCTAACCTTTCTAAAGTTTGATCAATGAAGGCGAGAGGGAAATGGTCTTTTTGGGTTGCTTTGTTCAATTTTCTATAATCTATACACACCCTCCAACCCGTAACAATCCTAGTGAAAATTAGCTCATTATTGTCATTTTTTTACTACAGTTAATCACCCTTTCTTAGGAACAACATGTATCGAACTAATCCACTAACTGTCTGAAATTGGGTAAATTACGCCAGCATCTAGCAATTTCACCATTTCCTTTTTTTTGTAACTTCTTTCATATTTGGATTTAACCTTCTTTGATGTTCAATGGAGGGCTCACTATCTTCCTCCATCAATATCCTATGCATGCATATTGAAGGACTAATCCCTTTCAAGTCAGAAATTGTGTACCCTAAAGCCTTTCTATGCGATCTAAGCTGCCTAAGCAATTTTTCTGTTTCAAGGGCATTTAGATTTGCATTTATAATCACAAGATAAGTGGAGTGAGGTCTTAGAAATTCATACTTGAGGGTAGATGGGAGAGGTTTCAATTCTACCTTAGGAAGTGTTTCTTCCTCAGTGGAGAGATTCTCAAACTTCACTTCCAATGATTCAATTGCTTCAGGGAGGGAAAGTGAGGGGCTTGCCTCCAAAAATTTTGCATATGCAGCAATCTCCTCAATTTCATTTTCAGCAACTTCATCCCTTACTAGATATGCTTTAAGTGGATCTTGAAGGCAACCCATAAGAAGGTTTTCTTTCACAACCTTGTTTAGCACATCAATCCTGCATATTGAATCTTCACAAATAAGTAATTTAATTGATTGATTCAAATTAAACTCAACCTTTTCATCTCCCATCAGATAATGAAATCTTTTCATTTTTAACATCAATTAAAGCACCCGCAGTGGTAAAAAAAGGTCTACCTAAAATAATAGGGATTTGTATATCCTCTTCCATTTCAAGTACAACAAAATCAACAGGAATGAAAAATTTACCAACCTTGATAGGTATATCCTCAAGTATACCTATTAGGTACTTCACAGAACGATCTGCTAACTGAAGTGAAACTGTGGTGAGCTTCATTTCTTCTATGTTTAGTCTTTTTGTAACTGACAAAGGCATGAGGCTCATACTTGCTCCCAAATCACACAATGCCCAGTCAATAGGGACATTTCTAATCACACAAGGAATGGAGAAGCTGCCTGGGTCCTTAAGTTTAGAAGGTAGTTTATTTTGGATGATGGCACTACACTTCTCTATTAGTGCTACAGTCTCATGCTCCTCTAGCTTCCTTTTGTTTGAGAGGATGTCCTTCAAGAACTTTGCATATGATGACATTTGTGAAAGGGCATCAATGAAAGGGATATTGATGTACAATTTCTTCAATACTTCCAAGAACTTCCTAAACTACTTGTCAAGCTTAGCTTTTGCTAATCTTTGAGGATAAAGGATAGGCGGTTTATATGGTTCTGAAGGGACATACTTTAGCTTTTCAAGTAATTCCCCTTCTCTCACTTTAGAATTGTTAAGATTTGAAGCTTTTTTGTCTTCTTTCTGCACTTCCCCCTCAACTATCTCTTCTTCACCTTCTTGAGTAGCATTTGGAACCTTCAATTACCTCTCACTCCTAAGAGTGATTGCCTTACAATGCTCCCTTAAATTTGATTCAGGTTGAGCAGGGAGTTGGCCAAAAGCTCTAGAGGAAGAAGCAGAAGTTTGTTGAGCTATTTGGGTCTCCAACATTTTCCCATAGGTGGTCAATGAGTTAACTTGGGAGGATAATTGTCTAATGGAATCCTCCATGGCTTTACCATGCTGTTTAAACTCTTCATTAGTTTTCTCTTGGGAAATGAGAAATTTCTCTAAAAGGCCTTCTATTTTAGAAGTAGAAGAGGGTTGAGGTGGTGGGTTGTAGGGTTTTTGGTTTTGAAAACCGGGTAGTGGTGGTTTATTATGAGTGTTTTGAGTGTTGTATGGCTGGTTAGGCTTGTAGGATAGATTTGGGTGGTTCCTCCATGATAGGTTGTAGGTGTTTCCAAAGGGTTCATTCGAATTCATCTGTCCATACCCACTGTTGTGGGCATAATTCACTTGCTCCATGAAATCCTACCCTAATTTACACTCAGTTGCCATGTGACATGTCATACCACAAATCTCACAAGAAAAGTCAATAGCATCTATAGTATTTACACTATTAACTTGAAATTTATCAAATTTAGCCATAAATGCATCTACTTTACTACCTAGACTTCCTAGTGCATCTACCTTAACTGACAAATGATTAAAAGCATCCAATTCATACTTACCTGGAGCTTTCCTTGAAGATCTTCTCTCATTTGACCATTGGTAGTGGTTCAAGGCCATGTCCTCAATCAATTCATATGCTTCATCTAACCTTTTGTTTATTAAAGCACCTCCAGCAACAGCATCCACAGTAAGCTTAGTATTGTAACTCAAACCATTGTAGAAAGTGTGAAGAACTAGCCATTTCTATAGCCCATAATGTGGGTACAACCTCAAAAGTTCTTTATATCGATCCCAAGCGTCAAATAGAGATTCACTTTCTCTTTGAGAGAATGTAGTGATTTCGTTCCTTAATTAAGCAGTCTTGCTTGGAGGGAAATATTGTGACAGAAAAGCCTTCAGTAGCTCTTCTTATGTGGTAATAGATTCTGGTGGCAAGGAATGTAACCAAGCCCTTGCTCTGTCCCTTAAGGAGAATGGAAAGAGTCTAAGCTTGATGGCATCCACTGCCATGCCATTTATCTTGATTGTGTCACAATATTCCAAGAAAATCTGAATATGGGGTTGGGATCCTCCATTGGTCTTCCACCAAACTGGTTTTGCTGCACCATAGACAAAAGAGCTGGCTTTAATTCGAAGTTATTAGCCTCAACAGTAGGCCTCCTTATGCTAGATTGAAGCCCAGTTGCGTCAGGTGTTGCAAATTCTCTAAGGGACCTGTTGTCCATGTCTTCAGTCACTGTTTTAATGTTGATTGGCTCTTGGACATGTACTAGTTTTTGCTCTCTCCTTCTCCTATGCAGAGTTCTTTCAATCTCCGGATCTAAGTCAAGAATTCCTTCAAGACTTCTTCTTCACATATACAAAAAAATTTTCTACAAAAAGAGTAGGTAATACTCGAACAGAACAAAATAAGAAAGATATTCTATAGAAATAAGAAAATTAGAATAGGATGGATTGAGAACTAAAAAAAATGAAATGAATTTCCTAGCCTTATTCACTTAAAATTTTCTGTTAATATCAACTAGTTTCAATCCCCGGTAACAGTGCCAAAAACTTAACGTGATCCCGTAAGTGCACGGGTTTAGTCTAGTTATAGTATAAAAGATATCGTCTCCACAGGAATTGAGTGTTGATTACTAACTGAATTTCCAGATAAATTATCTAGGTTTACTAATTGTGATTGTGAATTAAGAGAAAAATGCAAAACAAGGTTTAGTTATAAAAAAAAAAGTAAATGAAACTGGTTTGAATTAAGTAAATATTTAATTCAAATGAGATGGAAGTGTACTCAGCTTTAGGGTTTCCTTGTTCAATTCATTATGGAATAAAGATAACCTTCTGGCCCGGTTTACTGTTAATTTAGATTACTGGATTACCGAAAGTAAGTTATACCTCATTGCAAGGCTACTAGCTACTAACCAATACATAAAGTGTCTAGAATTTCTCTAGTAATCATTCACCTAGATTGCATTAACAGTGTTTTGAGAATCCAATTTTAGACATCTCATCTTGTGTAAAAAAATTCAATTAGCTTAATTCCTAAGTCTAATAGAGATTCCCAATGATTATGCAAGGTCTGATTAGTTAATTAGTCATTACAACCGAGAATCAACTAATCTTTTACACAAATCCAATATTCCAAAAGTATAGGATTGTTGAATTACAAAATAGCATAATCAAATCATAAATCAATAATAAACCAAGTTAGATTATATTAAAATTAAATCCATAAATCTATGAACAAGTCTACCCCAGCTAAGCACTGAGGTTTAGTGTGAGTTCATTACAAAATCAGCAGAAAACTAAAAAATAGAGAAGGGAATCAAACTAGTCATGAAGCTCTACAAATTCCTTGCTTGAATCTTCAATCCTTTGCTTAAATCTAATCCTCCAAGGCTAGTAGTTACCTTTAGTGTCTCTAGGTCTCCCAAGGGTTTCTACTGACGACTCTCTTTCTAATTTTCAGCTCCCCTCCTTTTTTTTTGGCAAATTCTCCACATAAAACTAATATTGGCAAAGTACACGGGGTATGACACGGCCCATGTCGTTCCCCGTGTTCTTATACGAAGGGTCAGGAACGGGGTCTGACACTCCCTGTGTCGTACCCTATGTTCTTTTGTGAAGGGTTTAAAAACTGCTCAGCAAGGCTTCAAAACACACAGAAAGGAACACGGTCCTCCACATGGGGTTCCCATACCCTGTGTTCTTTGAGAAGGAATCAGACAGTAAGTTACACTGGGTATAACACGGCCTGTGTTCTTTGCCAGATGAGCGAATTTGCTTTGATTCTCCACAATTTGCATGGTTTTGGCTCTAGATTCTTTTCTAATGCTTTAATAAGTCACTTTAAAACTTGATAACGAAATATCAAGCATCTAAGTACCCTTTGTTTTCAATTAATTTGCACAAAATGCTCAATAAATAAGCGATGAAGCACATAATATATAAGTGCAAATATGCATTTATCAAAGGTACTAATATTGTGTAAAGCAAGATAGATCATAAGAAAAACAATAACCTAGTGAAGGTACTGATATTGTGTCAAGCGAGACAGACCTTAAGAAAATATTTCATCATTTCAAATATAATTTTTGGTTAGAATTTCAACTTTTGTAGAAAATTAAAATTTGAGAAATATAACTTTTATTATTGAGTTCTCATGTGGAAAGTTTGAACATATACTAGTATTCTTAAATATGTTATGAGCATGGTTAGTAGATATCAACCAAAAGCATAAGAATAGGATTAACTTATGAATTCTATATTGTCATTGGTAGATATAGATTCAAGAAAGTCAACATTCTAACTTAAATTGGGAAGTGGGAGTCTAGAGAAGAATAAAGCAAAACCTTATGGTCTTTTGTATAGAAACTAAATATTCAGTTATTTTGATATTGGATATTAGTTATATGAATTTAGAAAATTTCTTGGCAAGAACTTAAGATAGTTTTTAGTGGTAAAAACCATTTATCATTAAACTGTTATTATAGTTAAACAATGAATTAGTGGTACAACTAAAGAAACTAAGATATTTAAGCTATAAAAAAGCTTTGTAAAAGATACAGTGTAGCATAAAGAATTAAAAAGATACAAGTTACATATTAATTAACAATTTAATTAATATTGGGTGTGAAAAAACTTTTAATCAACACTTAGAATCTATTGAGAAAGAGGACATTCCCAAATTGCTTTAAGAGCTAGTAGGAGATTGTTGAGATTAAGCTCATAAAAACAATTAACTTTTATAAGTTATTTCATTTTTAATAAAAATAATTATAAGTATTTTTTAAATACATATTTTGCATAAAAATTGAATAAAAGTCCAACTAGTTGTAGAATATATACTTATCTGATTATAATATGAATTCATAGAAAATATAAGTATAAGTTATTTGCAATTAATAAAAATTATTATTCATAAAGTGTTAATAAAATGTTATTGTAAATTTTAGAATATATGGCTTATCTTTTTCATAAAAAGTTTAAAAATATACTTGATATGTTGAATAGAATCATAAATGAAATTCATATGACTATTGTCATGATAAATGGAATTTCATATGCATTCATTTACTTTATTCTAAATCTTGATTTATATATAATTATGTTTTTATAGATATAACACATTTGAGTTACAAATGAGTGAGATCCAATTAATAGTCAATATAATTTATAAGTTGATGTTGATATATTTATTAAGAATGTAATTATAGTATGATAATATAGGATTTGGTGGTATAATAATTTTAGTAGATTTTGGTGTTTGACCATAAGTCTTAAGCCTAATCATGTCAGTATAATGATCATTAGAGAAATTAGAAAATACTAAGATAAATTAAATTGATTTTATTAATTTAGTTGAATGTCATGCAAAAGGGTACAAGCAATGAATTAATATACTGTGGAAATATAATTTAAGGAAACTACCAATTTATTTAGATTTTTATCTAAACAAAGACATATATAATTAGAGTGTGGGTTCAATTTCATAGTGAAAGGATCAATAAAATTAAATAATTAAAATATTTAATTATTTAAAAACTAATTATATATGTATTTATAATATCCTTAAACTAATTCATGTCTTTGTACATACTCTTGTTAGATTAAACTAAATAAGAAAAGATTATTGGACTAATAAATAGAAACATATGCATGACTTAGTCATTGGCTCCATGAATGTGACCCAGTATATTTAGATAGTGGTAGTTAGTTTTCAAAAATACCAATTATCTAAAAGTCAATGATGTGAGTTAGATTATTTAATTTATTAAATAAAATCATATAAGGAATCTAATATAGATGATATTTAATTTTTGATTATTTATTAAAGATATATTCCAAATTAAGAATATCTAATAAATAAAGTTTAAATGAATTAAATATCTTTTAAATATTAATTGGAGATATATTTTTAAATAGGAAATTTCCCATTAGGAATATTTGAAATATGAACAATAGGAACCTTAATGATGTATTATGAGCCTTACTAAACATTATTGACCTTAATGAGTTATCTAAACTTTAATGATGCATTATGTGCCTTAATGAGATCTATTAGCTTTAATGAATCATCATGAGTCTTAATGGAACATTATTGGCCTTAATGATATGTTATGATTCTTATGAAACATTATAAGTTTTAATGTATCATTATGAGATAGGACATTTTAGGATGTCAATGGACATAGTTTCTTATTCTAATCCTACTCTAGAAATAAAGATCATAGGGTTCTAATTTTCAAGAGAAGATTTGGTGAGAGTTTCAGATTTATCAAAACTCTAAGGTTCTTAGTTTTTAAAAAGAACTTGGAAAGGGTTTCAAATCCATCAAAACTTTAGAGTTTTAGTTTTTATAGGAATATGAAAAACGTTTTAGACCTATCGAAACTCTAAAGTTCCAATTTTCAAGGACAGTTTTGGACCTATTTAAACTATGTTAGATTTTAAAAAGAAATCCAAAAACTTAAGTGAACATTTTATTTTTTTCAATTGTTCTTGGTGCATAAGTTTGAATTTATTAGCCCTAATAATATTTTATTTTGCCTATATAATACTTAAGGGCTCATACCCTGTGTGTTTATCCTTAAACATAGTCTAAAAGATCTTATGGACGTCAGTTTAGATCATAAACATTCAATCCTATTTATTTCCATTATGCCGTATTTTAAAAAAAAATTGATTAAAGTTTTAAAAGAATAAATTTTTTAAAACTTGTTCTTAAACCAAATTAGTTTTCAAAATTGTTTTTCTAAATGGTAACCAACATTTAAACGGAACATAACCTCTTACGTTGGTTTATAGGATGAGATTTATTATGTTTACCATCATAATCTTATATTATAGGAAAATTATGTTTTACTTGTCCATAGTTTTCTTACTCATAATTCTGTTAAGCTTATCAAATGGATTGAAGTCCACAAACTAGATGTAGACTTTGATGCAATGAATTACTCTAAATTTAGTTTTTTTATAGGTTTATACAAACCAATTCATAGATTCATGAAATGAACCATGAATATGAACTAAATTGGATGACCCAAATTTTGATAATTTTTTATGAGTCTATATGGACCAGTATGTATGGATTGAAATTTATGCTAACCCATCCATATCCACTTAATTTGCCCATTTCGTAGCTTGAAATTTTATCCTTTTTCACTTAATTTATTTGTAATTCTAACTTTTGCAATCTACTCATATATACATTCAATAATTAATACTTTACTTATCTAAATTATCTTTCATCCAAAATATAACAAATAACTCGTGTGCATTGCATGTATTTTTTCTTTCCCAAATTTTAACTCAATTGAATGCCCACTTAGAATTAATGTACTCCAAAAAAAAAAAAAACTATTTGACACTTTTTATCAGCAATTATGAATTAAATTATAAAAGATAAATTTATAATAAAATTAAGATTTTTTCAAAGTAATTTAGTTTTGATTGAATACCAAAATGAGTCAAAAATTAAGAAAATAAAAATCACATGTAATATATATAATTTTTTTTACTAATTTTTAATGAAAAATAATTTTAGTAAATAAACTATTAATGATTGAAATATGGATGACAATGGGGTAAAATGAGGATAGACAATTTTATATTGCCCTGTCCTCACAACTCTATCATTTACCCTGCCCAGCCTATCCATACTTTCGAGACAACTTAGGTCACTATCTCACAATTTGCGAGGTACTAATGCTTTCTAGGGAAATTTAAAAAATAAAAAATTTGAAAAACCTAAAAAACTTAAAAGTTATATATTTTAAATTCACACATAATATTTAGTATAACACAACAATATAGGTATAAGATTACATATAATTTATTCAACCAATCTCAAGTTATGAACAAAACAGTAAAGATACATCATCAATAGTAGAATTAAGACCTAGTTCTTTTTTTTTTTAACAATTTTCTTTTTTAAGTTTAGATATAAAAATTAAATAAAAAATGAAATGAAAATATTAAAAATGTTTTTAAGAGTAAAATTACTGAGAAGATTAAGTATATTAATTCATATCAATATATATATACATTAACTATATGGATAAAGATATAATTTTTAAATCAGAGAGCTCTTATTAATGTTGTTCCATCTCCAAAACTTTTTTTGGGTTTAAAACTTGGCCTGCAAGACAATTTTTCATACCATATTTTTGCCTCGTCGGGGCAAAATTTAAGGGAAAAGTTCCAAATCTACAAACTTGTAATATCTAGATTAAAAAAACTTTTATATAAATTGTAACACTTAAAATTATAAATGGATTAAGTGAAAATGAATGAAATTATGAATGGGAAAATGTAATTTTTCCCTTTATTAATTATCTCAAGAAGTTTTTTTATTATGAATATTTTGAAGATTCAAATCTAATATTTCCGGCATGCTATATACAGAGGTTCCACACAATTAAACCATACTTAATGGCTTGAAACGATCAATATCACAATAACCTACTAAAATATCTCCAGTACAAACAATTAACCGAATTCTAGATTACCTACAAAAGAAATGGTGTATATAATAGGTCACTTTTAAGTGTAAATAATTAAAAAAAATTATTTCAACTAATTTATAATCCAAAAATAAATTTAAAAGATAATTAATTCTATAATACATAAAAAAATTAAATCCATTTTTTTGAGTAAATAAATTTTAAATCAATTATAACTCTACTTATTAAAAAGATAGCAATGAACATTAATATTACCAAAAGAAGACTTCTTGATTCCTATGAAAAGGTAGTTTTCTTTAGAATGAGTGAGGTCAGAAAAAGTGGGAAGGCCACTTGCCAAAGTTGAAGCAAAGTTCTTAACGTTTCCCTCGTTAGACCAACTGTCCAAGATGCTCACGCAAAGCTCTTGCTTGGCCGTAAGATAATACACAACACAGTTTGGGACAAAATTATGGAAAAACAAGCTAGTTCATACTTGATTGATTTGATTTCGGATAGGAAATTGATCCGGGAATTCATATTTTCTATTTAGTTGGGTATGGTTATAAATTTTAAAAATAAATATAAATATGAATAAGAAAATTTTTGAAATTTTTTATCAAGTATAAGTACAAATACAGAGACTTTCCTATCAAACTTCTCATATTTGTATTATATAATAATTATATTATTTTTTATTATATAACAATATTTATTGATATGCATAAGTTTAAAACATATTAATAAAAAATTAAAATTATACAATTAATTATTAGATTTAAATATAAAAATTATTTAAAGATAAATTTCAACTAAAGCCTTATGGCTTATGTTATCTTTTATTGCTTTGATATTATTAGTATTTTTTGGATAATTATTACTTTATTACTATATATTAATTTTTTATTTTACTAAGAATTGCGATATGATATAGATAATACGCAATATTTAAATAAAATACTTGAGAATTCCAAAATAAAACGAGGTTGGGGATAGTATTCAAAAGTCTACTTACGTGAATAATAATATCGAGATGGATACAAAGATTTTAATTTACTATCCATTCGTTCTCTGTTGTTATTTCTAAAATTGAGTAATTTAGTAAATAAATAAAATTTAAAACAAAATTAAGGTCGATTAATTCACAATTCAAATTTGATAATTTTACAAATTCATTTTATTAACGAACATAATTCAAAATGAAATTGAATGATATTTTAATGTTTATTTAATTTTTTTGAATGAAAATGGTAACTAATTTTACATAACACCGTATATGTAATTTCGACTTTTGACATTGATATTAATATAACATTTTATAATTTGTATAAAATTCTATAATCAGATTTCCTTTTTATGATTTATTTATGTATAATAATACTTGTTTGGATATATTTAGATTTTAGAAAATTATATTTTAACCAAAGGAGTTTATGATTTAAATTTAATTTAATATAAATTAATTTTACACTATTATCTATCCTTATATTGACAAAATAACAAAAAAATTAAAAATCTCTTATTATTGGTAAAATAATATTAATTAAAATTTTCCTAACAATATATTATTTTTCTTATTTATTAATAATATAAAACATTTTATACTCACAATACCTTAAATTTAATTCATGAGTTTAGACATCTTTGACTTGTTTGCACTTATTTCTCTAATAATAAATGTGCTTAAAATCATTTTTATACAAGTTTAATTAATGAATTGAACTTGAATAATTTATTTAATAAAATGAAAAATATCACATATTATCACACCAATAAAAATACCAATATTTGTTTTACATAATACCATATATGTAATTTTGACTTTTGACACTCTCTTGTTCAAATTCTATGAAATTCTATAATCAAATTTCATTTATATGATTTATTTATGTACAATAATATTTGTTTGAATATATTTTCATTTTATAAAATTATCGTTGGAAAATTTTTTATATTAAATATGAATTTAATATTATACTGGATCATGGCTTTTGGTTGTAGTATGAAAGATGAAATTTTATAGATAGATAATTACAACTAATAAGATAAATTTATAAATACATATTATCCATTAATTTACTATAGCCTTTTCTAATAGTTGCTTCTTTTATCATCCTATTGTGATGCCTAGAACCTAATGAAAAATGTTACGGGAGAGTCCCTCCCTCAATCATCTCTCTATGTTTTTCAATAAACTCTTTAGGAGTGAGACATGCTAATTTTGTTTGGTGGAGCACAAAATCTAATTAGAAAGAAGTGAAGTAAGGACCATTTTTTTAAAAAAATAAGTCAATTAGGTAATGGATTCTATCCATCATAAAATTCATATCAATTTCATTAGTATTGGGTTTAAGTACCTAATTGCCCATAATATATGTCACAATAAGGCCTAATTAACAATAACCATTTCTATACTAATAAATATTGTAAAGTTCATAGAACATTAACAATCTCTTAAGTGGACCTATATTATTTTTTAATAGTGGCTACTAAAATTATTAATATTAATAGGAAAATGATAATTGGTCAAATTAAGATCATATGCATTAAATAACATAAAATGCTACATCCGAAAGGATATTAGCATTAAAAATATATTAGACACTTACACTTTACCAATCAATACTTTCAATGCATGCAAAGTAAGATCATAGATATTAAATAATATAAAATTATATTTAAAAAGATATTAACACCAAAAACATATTAAACACTTACACTTCATTGACCAATACTATTAATGCATGCAGAATAATATTCATATAACTTGATATGATGACAAGTAAACATATGCACAGTAGGTCCTAACATCCTCCCAAAATCCCCATAAACATTAGTAATATGAGCACAATAATGAGACAGTCTAAATTTCTTTATAAACATACCATAATCAAAATACGCACAAATATGGCAACATAGAATTTTATCCATAAATTTGGAGAAAAATACATCAAAATGGCGTTAATATACTAACTTCTATTGACCTAAAACATAAAAAATCTTTATACAGACCCATATGGTTTACATGTTCAATAAAAATTCCTATTGCTAAGCCCTTGGTTAACAGATTCCCAAGCATATAGTCCATGGAAATGTGCACAATAACAGTGATATGCTCACACAACTTCTCTTTCATATAATGATACTTCACATTGAAGTGCTTTGAATGAGCAGAATTTTTATTGTTGAGAGAGAAACTCAAAGCAATAAAGTTATTGTAGAAAATGGTCAATGGCCTAAAATGCTTTCCCCACAAGGTTATATTCAACAACATAATTCCTTAACCATATAGCTTGATAACAAGATTCATAATAGGTGACATACTCTACTTCAATGGTGGAGATAGTAACAACTGATTGCTTAATGCTTTTCCATAACACAATATCTCCAACCATTATGAATATATACCTAAACATGGACTTTGAATCATTTGGACAACTGATATAATTCGAGTCTGAGTAGCTTGTAATGCTGAGATTTCCTAATTTTTTATAAGTTAGTATGAAATTCTTTGTACCTTGTAAGTACCTAAGAACTCTCTTTATGGTAGTTTTGTATCTTTAACTAAGATTGCTCAAGTATCTCCTAACTAACCCTCAACAAAGGTGATATCAGGTTGTGTATATACCTAAGAATACATCAAGTTACCTATGACTAATACATATGAGACCTTTTTCATCTTTCCTTTTTCTTCTTTAGTTTAAAGATATTAGGCCTTTGCAAATACTTCACCCCTCTCAATAGGCAAAGTAGCAGTAGTCATGTTAAATCTCTTCTGAATTTTCTTAATGTACGATCTCTAAGATAAGCTAAGAATATCCTAGGATCTATCACGAAGAATCTTAATGCCTAAAACAAATGAGACATCTCCTAAGTCTTTCATCTCAAATTAATGTGATAGACATTGCTTGGTCTTAATTAGTAAATTCGAGTCATTACTCTCTAGGAGAATGTCATCCACATACATAACCAAAATTATAAATTTGCATTTGCTAGCTTTAAAGTCATATAAATACACTGGTCTACACTATTCTTCCTAAACTTGAAAGAAGTAACTATCTTATAAAACTTGAGATACCATTACCTAGAAACTTATTTTAAATCATATATGAATTTCTTTAATTTTAATACTAAGTGCTCTTTACCCTTTTCTTATAATTCATCTAACAGCTCCATATACAATTTCAAACAAATCACTATTTAAGAATGCTATTTTCACATTTATCTAGTATAGCTCTAGATCAAAGTGAGCCATAAGAACCATGATAATTTGGAAAGAATCTTTTTTCGATATTAGTAGGAATTTTTTTTATAATCCACTAATTCTCTTTAAATGTAATCATTTGTCACAAGCCTATCTTTATATCTCTCAATTTGCTCCAAAGTGTCTTGCTTGATCTTGAAAACTCATTTACATCTATTGGTTTTGTTTGATAGAACACAAAACCTAATCAAAGAAAAGTGAAGTAAAGACCCTTTTTTTCAATAAGTCAACTAGATTATGGATTCTATCAATCATAAAATTCATATTCATTTTATCAGTATTAAATTCAAGTACCCAATTTAATATATGTCACAATAAGTTCTAATCAACAATAACTATTTTATACTAATAAATTATGTAATGTGCATAAAATATTAACAATTATATTATAACCAAATAAGTTTGACTTGTTTGCACTTATTTGTCTAATAACAAATGAGCTTAAACTCAGTTTTATCCATAATAAGAAGCTAGGAAATTTTAAGTTTGTTTTCCTTTAGTCACATTTAATTGTTATAGCGTTTAATTTTTATTCATAGTTATACTCCTTTATGAAATTTTAAATTATCCATACTTGATTTGTTCTTAAATATATTATATAACTTTAATTCTTTATTCACAACTTTAATTATCTAGCCATCTTAATCTATATTCATAATTAAATATTAACACCCAATGAGTAAGGCTTAATCTGCGCCCATGTGCAAAACTCAATGATTAGTTAGTTTACTAACTGCACTGGCCGTTTACGTCATTTTCTCCCGTCATCAATCAAGATGAATAAAATAATAGTAATAATTCCAAAAATGATTAGCCTGGTAATTCAAGCAGATAGATTTCATTTATCAATAAGTAAAAGACTTAAATTTTAAAAATAATATTTAATTTAAATAAAAAACTTATTATATCCTAATTTTTCAAGTAGTTTTTTATCATTTATTAAAAAAATATATATTAGCACTGATATGAAGGCAAAATTACTGAGAAACTGCTTTGGGAAAAACAAATTCCCACATCCCTGCGCCGTTAAAACAAATGCTCAAAACACTTAAAATTTTTTTTATAAATAGTGAATCACAGCATTGCAGAGTTCGTGATCAGACCGCTTGAGCCTTGACGGGATGGCAGCCTGATCACGTCCTGCTGCAGGCCGTGATCAACCTGATCACGTCCTCATGCACCACTGATATGAAGGCAAAATTACTGAGAAACTGCTTTGGGAAAAACAAATTCCCACATCCTTGCGCTGTTAAAACAAATGCTCAAAACACTTATTTTTTTTTTATAAATAGTGAATTAATGCATTGCAGAGTTCGTGATCAGACTGCTTGAGCCCTGACGGGACGGCAGCCTGATCACGTCCTGCTGTAGGCCGTGATTAGCCTGATCACGTCCTCATGCAGGCCGTGATCAGGCTGGTCACGTCCTGCTCCAGGCCGTGATCAGAGCAATTGTTCACCTGTGAAGCCTCGCCTATATAGCACGCGGGCGAGCTGAAGCGGAGTAAGAAAGAGCTGAAGTTGAAGTGCGGGCGAGTTGAAGCAGAGAGGAAGAAGGACGTGACCTTGAAGTAGAGAGAAAAAAGGAGAGTAGCAACAGTACGGTAAATTTTTAATTTAATTTATTATTTTTATTTTGTTTAATTAAATTAAATTTATTTATTTTTTAATTTTATATTTTTAATTTATTTATTTAATTAAATTAAATTTATATATTTATGAATTTATTTGATTTAATATTTTTAATTTATTTGTTTGATTTAATTTAATTAATTAAATTATTTGATTTAATTTAGTTAGTTTTATTCATTTGATTTAATTTATTTGATTTAATTTAGTTGATTTATTTATTTAAATTAATGTATTTAGTTTATTTATTTGATTTAATTTATTTAATTAATTTATTTGAGTTAATATTTTTAATTTACTTATTTAATTTAATTTAGTTAATTAATTTATTTATTTAATTTAATGTATTTAGTTTATTTATTTGATTTAATTTATTTAATTAATTTATTTGATTTAATTTAGTTAGTTTTATTTAATTAATTTGATTTAGTTAATTTATTTGTTTGATTTAATTTAGTTAGTTAATTTACTTAATTTAATTTAGTTAATTTATTTATTTAATTTAATTTATTCAATTTATTTATTTGAGTTAATATTTTTAATTTACTTGTTTGATTTAATTTAGTTAATTAATTTATTAGTTTAATCTAGTTGATTAATTTATCTGATTTAATGTAGTTAATTTTTTTATTTGATTTAATTTAGTTAATTAATTTATTTAATTTAGTTAATTTATTTATTTGATTTAATTTAGTTAATTTATTTATTTGATTTAATTTAGTTAATTAATTTATTTGATTTAATTTAGTTAATTTATTTATTTCATATAATTTATTTAATTTATTTATTTGGGTTAATATTTTTAATTTACTTGTTTGATTTAATTTAATTAATTTATTAATTTAATTTAATTTATTTGATTTATTTATTTAATTTGATTTAGTTAATTTATTTATTTGATTTAATGTATTTAATTTATTTATTTAATTTAATTTATTTAAAAAATTATTTTAGTTAATGTTTTTAATTTACGTGTTTGATTTAATTTAGTTGATTTATTTGTTTGATTTAATTTAGTTGATTAATTTGTTGGATTAAATCTGTTTAATATATTTAGTAAAGCTAATTTATTTGTTGGAGTTAATTTATTTAATACCTTTAATTTATTGAGATAATGATATTTAATATGTGTAAGAAGTTGTTATTGAAAAGAATAATATTATTGTCATTCTTTTAAATTTATTCTCTTCTTATATATTATGAAAACTAAAGTTCTGTTGACTTTATTATCCATTAAAGGAAATATATTATATATTTTTAAAGTTGGAATACATGAAAGGCTTTTTTATTAATTTAATTAAATTGGAATTTAACCATAACTCATTGTCTGGAGGAGAAAAAAATAGAGAAAAAAAAAGAAATTTTAAAAATTTTAATTGGAGGTAGAATGCAGTAGAAAATTTTTTAAATTTTGAATTAATTAAAAAATTCTACAACAAAATTAGTATTTAATATTTCTTTCTTTCTTTTTTTATTTAATTCAATTTTAATTAGAATTCTATGATTGAATTCATCCAGGTCCATAAAAAAAATTGGTGTTTTAGAAAGTAAGCATTTTATTTTATAATTAAATTTATTTTAATTAAATTATTATTGAATTTATTCTTTAATCTATTTATCCCTAGACTATAAATTTTTAGTGTATTTCAGTTGGAAGAAATTTAATTTTGAGCTATTTTTATTTTTAATTAGAATTCTGTATTATTCTACTTGATTAGGTATTTTATTTCTATACGTCATATTTGTTATTGTACATATCATAATTTACGTATATTATTCTAATTTCTTTGTATTATTATGATAATTGAGTATATATTTTGCTTATGAAGTCTATTCAGTCTAATTTTCTAGTGCAGATAAAATCTGTCCCTCTAGGTAAGACTTTTAGTTATAATTTTAGATAATATGGAACTAAATCTTAGTGTTATTTATTTTTTATAAGTATATTTTAATCCCTGAAGTCACTTTAACTCCTCGGATATGATAGGAATCACCATGAGTAACAGGGAAAAAATGTATGTATCTATGTGAACGAAGAAATTTATGAAACGGATGAAGGCGATACATTTAGGTGTTGAAAGGTCAAAGTTGTGAGAATTAAATTGGATATCACCTTGGATGCATTGAAAATTGTAATTGGGCGAAAGTTAAGACTTGCAAAAAATCAAGCTGTAACTGAGTTAGAATATAGACATCCGCTTTCACTGAACTCGATGCGATACAAAGCTTGTCTATTAGAGGATGATGATGACATTCAATGAATGTGGGAAGCAAATGCTAAATTTCCCACTCAATTGTCTTGCCCAGAATTGTATGCACACATCGTAAGCAAGGGATTTGATCAGAACATTGCCAATCAACCAGTTGATGAGAGTGGACTATGCACACAACCGTCCACTAACCTATTTCCTAACTTTGACAAAGGGCCATCAAATTATAACCCGTACCATGGTAGTCTGGAACTAGTGGATGAACAAAAAGAATTTGGACAACAGTTTCAATCTCACATTGTTGATTATGCTGCAGAGCCATGTTCTTCCCAGCTCGGCTATGGTATCTTTCAATCCCCCTCTATCTTGGAGGAATCAAATAACATAATGGATGATTTTGAAGAGAATGATGCACATGACGACATTCCCGAAGGATTTAATTGGGATAATGACAGTTGCGATGATGATGAAGCTGATGGTGGTGAAGATGTTACCCCAACGATCCCTGCAACACCCGTCAACCAGTATGTGGAATCGGCAACTGCCTTTTTTGGAAGAATAAATATAGATGTAGTCGACAGCAATGATTTTCTCGGTATGGGAGGTGCCATGAATGTGCTTAATGACCAAGAGCCAGATGTGGGTTAGCTGTATAGTGATCAAAAATCATTCCGTCGCGCGATGAAAATATACTCAATTCAAACCCACCACACATTTTACTCACATTACTCTTCGGCTAAGTATGAAGAGTATCAGTGCCCTCACTACGGTGGACAATGCAATTGGAAGGTTAGAGCTTGCCATAAGCCGAGAGAGAACTACTGGTAAATAACAAGATACAATGAACCTCATACATGTGTGTCTGCTTCTCTTTCGAGTGATCATCCGAAATTGGACACAGATGTCATTTCATCTTACATCGTGGGATTTGTGACTGAGAACCCCCGCGTATCCATTCGAAGGGTTATTGAGTGTATCCACGGTATATTTGGATATTTAATTTCATATAAGAAGGCGTGGAAGGGTAAACACCGAGCTCTTGCACTCGCTTTTGGGAATTGGAAAAAATCATATACTTTACTACCGAGGTGGTTGGAGGCTGTACGATATTATACTCCTAGGTCGTACTTCGAGATTGTGAGCAGGGAATGCCTGTCAAGCTGTGATGAGAGTGCGCCAGTAGCATTGTTCCATCGGGTGTTTTGGACATTAAAGCCATGCATTGATGCTTTTGATCATTTAAAATCGATGGTCCAAGTTGATGGCACATTTTTATATGGAAAGTATAAGAGGGTGTTGTTGATCGCAACTTCATAAGATGGGGATAGAAAAATTGTTCCCTTTGCATTTGCTGTAGTAAAGAGGGAAACATATGAGACATGGGCTTGGTTCCTATCAAACGTTCGACGACATATCGTCAAGGATAAGTAGGGTGTTTGCTTGATATCAGATAGACATCTTGGGATAGTTGCTGCCATTGCAAACCCATGCGTAGGGTGGCAACCACCCCATGGTTATCATGTGTTCTGCCTACGACACATCGCCAGTAATATAAACTCAACCTTCAGGACCGAGTGACTGAAGAAGTTGTTCATTAGCATTAGTACGTAATACTCCTGAAAAACTTTTCTAATTGTCATGACACCTTATTATCTTTGTTAATTATGTCACAATGTTGGGTTGTACAGGTTACCAATACGAGCGATATGTAATGGATTCAAAGTTAGTGGAACTACAATTGTTGCACCCAAGAGCTGCCGATTGGATTGCAAATATCCTAAAGTATTAGTGGAGTCGTGCGTATGATGAGGGAGGCAGATGATGGGGCCATATGACAACTTACTTGGTGGAGTGTGTCAATAGCGTCCTCAATGGGGTTAGATTTTTCCCATCATGGGGTTAGTCAAAGCAACAATGTATCGATTAAATACATACTTTATTAATAGATCAGAGACAATTGTAGCACAGTTATAAGCAGGAGAGGTATTTTTCAAGGATGTCCGAATTTAAGATTGCATTCGGAAAGCATCAACCTACCAAGTGCGTCGTTTTGACCGCCAGGAGTTCTTATTTGAGGTTGAGGAGCCGTATGACTTGACGTGGAAGCAGTTTAGTCAGTCCTGCAAGGTTAGCCTTCGCGATTATACATGTGAATGTGGTGAGTTTCAAGTCGAGCACTGGCCCTGCTAACATGTATTTGTTGCATGTTCGAAAGTTTCGTTGGATCCCTTGCAGTTTGTTGATCGTGTTTTCCAATTGGAGACAATGTTGTGTGCATATAGCAGTGAGTTTCGACCAATAGGTGGTGTGGAGCATTGGTCAGCTTTCAATGGACCAGAATTCATTTCGGATCCCTCGACGGTGCATGCCAATGGTAGACGACGATCTAGGCGTATAAGGAACAAAATGGACTGGCAGGAGGGTCCATCCGATCCTCAGAGGTATGGACTATGTAGGCAGACAGGGCACAACCACGCAACCTGTCAAGCACATCAAAGGAACTTTTGAGTGCACTCCCTATGGGTTATTGGGATTGTGATCATAAATAGTAATAAATTAATGAACACACTGGCAAGTATAATACGTTAGCATGAGTATTCGTTAGCATGAGTATTCCTTGGTGCCTTATTAGGACACTTACTTTGGATAATAGTTGTGTTTAAATGCATACTTTTGTGCAATTAACTGAATTATTTTGATGTGATAGATATCATACCCCTTGACTATAATGGCTGGTCAGCGTCGTGTTGGTGAACCTGGACCTGATGACGAGTCCCTTTTGTACTTGCAGTCTAGACATATCTCACAGGCTATTTGGTTCGGCCATGTAAGTTTAGTAATATATGGTTATGCAATTTGTGATTTTTAAACCCTTACCACATTATGATTTGATATTTTTGTTTTTAAGCGGATCGACTCATCAGGTTACGACGTGTTGCACATGTGGGTCGTCTCTTTGATCTACCAGTTGCCATTGTCTCATATCTTTAGCAGGCTGGATTTTACGGTGTCAGTCATCTTGGCTATGTTGAGTTGAATGCAGCGCTCATTTTTGCACTGGTTGAGCGATGGTTACCAGAGACATACACTTTCCACACCACTTGTGGGGAGTGCACAATTACACTACAAAATGTCGCCATCCAACTAGGTTTACCATGCGAGGGCGTTCCTATCTCCGGGTACACCGGATATGACTGGTGGGTGATGTGCGAGGATCTTCTTGGGGTTATACCACCCGATGAGTGTTTACAAGGGCAGCGCCTGAGCATCCCCTAGCTAGCAGCGAATTTTAGACACTTGTCAGTTGATGCAGATGACGAACAAATACAACGCTTTACGCGTGCCTACATTTTAAGACTCATCGACGGATATCTCATACCTGACACTTCAGGCCATAGAGTGTTATTGATGTATCTACCCCTACTAGCAAACTTCACTGACATTGGAAGGTTCAGTTGGGGATCAACGATTCTTGCATGCTTGTACAGAGAATTGTGCACGGCCACCAACCCTGATGAGGTAAACATCGGTGGATGTTTGCATCTTTTACATCTATGGGCGTGGGATCGATTTCCCACTCTAGCACCGATGGCACCAATGTATCCAGAACCCCGTCTAGACATTTACCCTGTACTACTACCATTGGGCTTCAGGTATGGGCCATTTTTACATTTTCATTTAATGTATTTCTCCTATTAGTATTAAATTACGCATAGAAAATAATATACATTTTACAACTCTCGCAGGTGGAAGAATACCGGATTGCTTCATCGGCCTCCAACAAAGGCCTTACGACAATTCAGAATATTGCTTGATCAGATGAAGGCTAAAGAGGTTAATTATGGCTTGCTTTGTTGTATCTAAATTAACTGTCTCATTTACTTAGTACAGATTATTTGGCGGCCTTATGATATGGATAGTTTCCGGTAGCTTGTGCCTGAGTATTGTCTTATCTCACCTGACATATGGTTAGCTTCAATCCCAATCATATGCTTCTACATCGTGGAATGGTACCATGTAGATCGTGTTTTTCGCCAGTTTGGTAGGCAGCGACCAATCCTACAAGAGCCATTCAATCTTAGTTCCTATCATACCTTACAGCTTTGAGGAAAAACATCGAAGGATTGGTGGCAAGAACACATGGTCTACATTAGTGCTTGGGATGCATGGCGAGCCATAGTTTCACTAATTGAGATGGAGACTGATGCTCTTTATCGTTGTTCGGGCTACATGTCATGGTATTGGACACACACGAGACAATGGATTCATCTAGCTAGCGGTGGTCCAGGATTTGTGGTAATCATTCGTCTTTCATAATATGATTTATAACTTCTTCAAAATATTATAATATAAATTAACACACTGTACTTATTTTTACTTATCATGTAAGCCGATGTTGCTAAGAGACTATGCACGCTGAGTGTCAAAGATCCCTCAACTCTCGGGTACAACCAATTTAGGGAGACAGTGAACCAGGAATGTGACCGCATGCTGTGTGTGTTGGGTGAGTATCGAGACATGATAGCTTCTCAGCCAGCTTTTCCTGCAGATAAATTATCGAAACCACCCATCCCTGAGCCTAGGCGTGGTAGGAGGGCCTATGACTTTATGTCTTTTAGGGATCCCATTTTGCCTGGACCTGATGATGACGATGACAGTACACATTATGGTTATCGATCGATGCCACTAGCGAATGTCCCATTTGGCTACGCCCCTCGCTCGATGCAGCCCGATGCAGGAGGTGTAGGTCCATCTATATACATGCCCTCATCACATTTCATGACAGGTGGAGATGCTGGCCCATCATCGTTCTTCACGCCATCGCCATCACCCCCACACCAGCGAGTCTTAGGTTCTCTGATGGCATTTTTATTTGAGCTGCTTGCATTTACTTCTGAGTACGCCAGTGGATCCACATCACATTAGCAACAAGGGTTTTTTACCCCACAAAATCCTATTCCACCATTTTACTTATCCAGCTCGGACTTAAACTCTCCATTTACCACGGGTCATAACAACCCCACTCAAACATACTCCGATGAGGGTAATGATGGAGATGAACAGCAGCAATCCCTTGTTCAACGACCGCGACGAGCGAGGCGACGCCCTCGATGTAGGACTGGAAATCATTACTTTGATAGTTGATTATTTCATTACTGTACAAAACCTTTATCGCTAATTTAATAATTTAATTCATCCATTCATTTTTTTATATAGAATTAATTCTGTCTCATTTTTCATTTATCATAATGTTCAAATTTGTAAATAAATTACACAAATCGAATATTTTCTCCACACTTATCCATTAACTTAAACCATACTAAATAATTAAGTCCATTCTTGATATTTTTAATTAAATTTTCTTACACATTTTTAAACATGACTTATAATACTATAAAATTTTATGGTTATCTTTTTTTCATATAATTTAATAATTTATTTTCAAATTTTTAATTAACTTTTTTATCACAATTTATGAGCTTTTTATGAACCCTAAAAATTATATGTCATAACATAACAATATTTTACTCGATTATTCTTTTGATCTGATTCTATAAATAAACTTTCAAAACAGATTAACATTCATAGAGTAATGATAAATACTCCGACTAGAAAATTTTTAATTTTTAATTTTTAATTATTAAAGAAGTAATAACCTTATTTTTTTAAAATAATTATTATGTAATCAATTAGTATTTAAATAATAATAGTATTATTAGATATTAAATAAATAATAACTATTATACTATTTTTACTTTTATTAATGATATCATAATATTATTATTAAATATTAATTACACTATTTCAGTATTTTCAAGTTAACAAAAATTATTTATATGTTAAAAAAATATTACAACATAACCAAGAAAAAAATTAAAAAAGAAAAAAAAAGTCACGGGGTAAAAAATTAAAGAGAAAATAAAAAAGGGTCATAGACTGCTTTAGTCTTGGAACCCCCCTTCCGTAACTAACAAAAATATTTTAATAAAAAAATTATTAAGCATTTACGGAATATGTTTTAGCGGCGCAGTGTGTGGGAAAAATGATTTTCTACATTATATATATCGGTCAAAATTTGTTAAAAATTTGTTAATGGATATATACATCACCCATTGATAAAATATTTTTCAAGGATTTAATTTTACAATTTAAATCTTCCCCTAAATAAAATTATGAAAGAATCAGTTAAAATTTATATTTATTGAGATTTTAATTGTTCCATTGATTTTTTGGTAGCTACCAATTTTATTATGTTATGTATATTATACAATATTTAAAGAGTAAATTAAATTATTAATTATTATTTAAAATCTTCAATAGATACTATCACACTAAAATTTAAAATATCAACAATTAGATCTTTATTAGATTTTCTCAAGATTAAATGTAAAAAAAAGGTGCTAACAAATCATGAATAATTATATATTTTAAAAAATTTGGTTCCAAACATATAGCAAAAAATTTTAAATTTTATCATTTAAAAAAAAGGTTCATAGAACACAATTAACGGTTTCTGGCAACGGGGGGCTACCATGTGTGTACTATGTTACGGGAAGTCCCTCCTCGTCACTGTCATTTTCTTAAAAAAAAATGATTAACTGCTTTGGCCAAAAGATTTTCTGGCGCAGCATATGGGCCATTTCTTTCTGTGCCTTATGCGTTTCGGTCAAATAACCATATTTTTTTCATTTATTTTCTACTCCACTATATATTTTTTTATGTGAGCTCCTATTGTTTACAATTAGAATACTAATATTATTAAATATTATATGTATAATATAATATAATATAATATATTTTATTATTAATTTATATAAGTATTCTAAGTGAATTAAAACTTTAATATTAAAATTATTAATAAAATTACATAATTGTGTATTTTATTCTTAAGAATAACAAGTAACATTAAATTAAATTTTATTTATTCAAATTTTATTCCTTTTTATTGTTAATATTTTTTAAATATTATTTTAAAATAAAAATATATCAATTAAGAATTTTTCAAGAATTTTCATTCCACATATTATTTTTTTTCATTTCATCTAATCTATTTATATATATATATATATATATATATATATATATATATATATATATATATATATATATATATTATTCATTCCTATTTTTTGAAATTCAAATTTACAATATATTGAATAATATAATTTTAATACAATTTATTTTCTTTTTATTATACAATTGAATTAATTTATCATATATTTCATAATTAAATATTTTATCTAATGGTGTGATTTTTTATCTAAATTTAACATACATTAATTTTCATAATTAATTAAATATTTTATTTAATGATGCAATTCTTTTTATCACTTTAACATACATTAATTTTCATAATTAATTAAATATTTTATCTAATGATGTGATTTTTTTATTTTTAAACAAGAATTAAAATATTGTAAAATATAAATTTTTAATAATTTTTTATTATAGTTTAGAACATTAGTTAATTAGTATAAAAAATATAAAACATAAAAAATTAAACTAAGTACAAATTAGCCAAAATTAAAGGTCACAAATTATAAATAATTAAAAATTATAAAATGAATCCAAATTGAAATGAAAAAATTGAGTTTAAATTAGATAATAAATTAAAAAAATAACTAAAAAAAATAAGTCAGGGCTTGCCACTTCCCATGATTCAGTAAAATTTTAACTGACTCACGGGGTGATAACGCCTGTAATTCAAAAAAAATTTAAAAAAAAATAAAACTGAATCACGGGCTGCCAACTCCCGTGATTCAGAAAATATTTTAAAAAAATTAAGAATTTGAGTAATTAGTTGCGATGGCACAGGAAATGGGGAATTAGTTCTCTTAGATTAAGGGTTTCGGTCAAAAAGCCTTGATATGAAGACTTCTCTCTCCAGAAAAACAAATAATCAACAATAACAACGACAAATGCTTGTCCGCACTAACTGCACGTCCCAAACACATATGCTTGACGTTTGGTAATGGACCGTCACTGATTACCGGAAGGGGTTGGCTTCTCAGCATTCTAGTTTGTAAAGGCCATTTTTACCGTATAAGGGTATTTAAAGAAAATATCATTCACGGTTTAAATAGGTCAGCCGGAGGATTTTGTATAGATTGAATTTGGAAAAATTGAGCTTGATAAAAAAGGGGGTCCAGACTACACCACAAGTCCAAACAGCTCAAATTTCTTTATTTTTTAATTTTTATATTTAATAATTTAAATAATATTTATATTAAAAAATAATTTAAATTATATAAGATTGGATAGTATGAGATAGACTATAAAATCAGAGGATTTTAAATAAATTATATAATTTATTTAAAAAATTTCTTTTATATATTTAGTTTCATATAAGATTATCCACTCTTTAGAAGAAAGGATAAGAACCAATAATATAATATTAATAAATATTAAATTATTAAATTTAAACAAATCTCTTTTATGCACTTATCCCCTCATTTATAAGAAAAATTAATTCTTTTATTTATAAAAAAAATCATTTTTTTATCTCTCTCTTAGGTACTTTATCTTGTAATAGAACATCTTATTTGAAATTTACGAAAAGAAAAAGAATCATCTATTCCATAGTTATCTAGAATACTATCTTCCACGATCTCTTGTTTCTCTCTCTCCCTCCCTCTCTCTCTCTCTCTCTCTCACACACACACACACTTATCCTCCTTCATAGTAATACACCTCCCATTTAATAATTATAAAGTCATTCAATGCTAGCATCACACACATATCTTTCCCTCTTTCTAATATATATATATATATCTCTCATTCTTATTTTTCTCTTAAAAATCATAAAATCATATTCTATTGGCCTAATTAGTTATGGTATGAAATCATATTTTATATTGTTCATTAATTTATATTTTTTTAAAATTTTAGACATAATTATTGTTTTATGCTTGAATTATTAATTTATTGTAGATATTTTATGAATATGTTACATATACACATACATATGTATTTGTATGTGTTTTACAATGAAACATATGTTACTATTTTTTATCACATTATAAATTGCTTGATATATCTTATCATATATTTTTAAGATATTAATTGTTAGAGGGTATTTTGATCCAATTATGTACTTTAAATCATTTAGTACAAGTTGACTAATTCCTTTTATAGGTAAAAATATTTTTGTTAAATTAATTATTTTTTAAATCTATACATTCTTGGAAAACATGATAACAAATAAAAGATAGGATAATATTATACAAATCTTTAACTTATATTATTATAAACTAAACATCATATAATATACTACTTTATCTTATATGATATTATACTATCCAGTAGCCTTTATACTATACTATGTGGTGTGCTAAATAAGGCTTATTAACTATTTGTATGGTACAATTGTCAAAGACTTAATTTAATTACTAAAAAAATAAAAATAAAAAAAATAAAAATAATTGATAAATATAAAAATAAAAAAAATTCTTAAAATATAAAAATAAAAATCTAATAAAAAATAAGCCGACTCACAAATTGAACCATGCTTTAACAAGTCATTAAAAAATAAGCTTAAATACATTGGGTTTTAGTGAGTCTGGTTCGCACAAACTTTAATCTAGTTCAATTTGACTTATTCATTAAGCACCCTCCATAATTGTGAGAAAGTTATACAAAAATATAATTTTTAAAAAGTAAAAAATTTTGAAATTATTTGATTATCTATTAATAATTAAAATGGAAGAAGTGAAATCCTCCAAAAAGTTCTATTTTGTATAGAACATAAGCAACCGCTTACCCTACTATCTCAATTAAAAAAAAAACTTCATGTGTTACATAGGGATAGAAATATAAAATTAACTAATAACCTTCTCACCATTTTATTCTCTTAATTAGTTATCTCATCTCTCTCTCTCTCTCTCTCTCTCTCTCTCTCTCACACATATATATAGACAAATGCATTATACAAGTTAATTCAAATTTTTTAACAAATTTAAAATAAGAAATTACTAGTTAAAAAATTATCTTGATTAAAATTTATCGATAATTCTAATTTTTTTTGCATTGCAATTTTGAAGAGTCTAATAATTATTTTAAAAATGTTTCTTAAAAAATTCAGAGTTGAACAAAATAAAATATAGAAAGTTAATTCTTAAAAAAATTAATTTGTTAATGTTAACTAAATAACTTTGATCATTCTTTAAGAAATTTACAAGTAGGGTTAGAAATGAGTTAAGTTATGCTAAGCTAGTCTCATCTCAACTTAAGTTCAGCTTAATCAGAATTTGTTCAGCTTATGGCTTGATTTGAATTAGATTTACGCCAATTTTTTTAGTTTGAGCTTGACTCAAATTAAGTTCATGATTGGCTTGACTTGACATGACAAGCTCAAACCATTTATACCAAATGAGCTTTAATTTGCATATACACCTAAACTAATTTAGTTCAAAATTAACTACTATTTGCTCATAAGTTTAATTTTATTATATAAAAAAAATCAACTAACCATTAAAATAACTATTAAGAAAAATTTTAACTATAACATATACATATAATATAATTGAACATTTTATCTTATATCTAACTAAAAATTCAAGTTACCAATGTATATATATATATATATATATATATATATATATATATATATATATATATATATATATATATATATATATAATGCATTTTTTAGTTATTATTAAGACTAATTTCATTATTCAATACAATATAAATTATCAAAATACATAATTATTCTATATTTTACAAAATAAATATTATAAGTTATTTAATATTATATAAAAATAAATATAATTTTTAAAAATAAATATATTTTAAATTATATATTATTCGAGTTAGCTTATGATACAATTGAGTCGAATACATTTAAGTTCTAACTCAATTCATTTGATAAATAAGCTAAATTATTCAACTAATATATTATTCATTTGGTTCATGAGTTAGGCTCATTGGGCTAAAATTTGAATCAAACTTTGAGTGTTTTGTGATCTAAATCTATTCATTACCAATCTTATTTACAAGGGAATTTACTTTTTAAAAAGTTTAATTTTTCATAAAAAATTGCTTCTTGTATGAATAAAATGATTTGTATATTTCTATGAGGTATGATTAGATAGGGCATTCAAAAAATAGATTTCATTTGGTAAAAAGATTCAAATTATTATATTATGAAATCTCTTGTTTGAATAATTGACATAAGAAATTTAAAATTATTGAGTATTTTAAATGAAAATTTTCAATTGTATAAAATAAAGAATTTATAATTCCACTTAAGTAATGGGAATTTGAAATGTGGAGTCTTGATTAGAGGCATCAAACGAACCATGGTCCATGAATTTGAGTGGACCATACCACTTAAAGTTTAGTTTATTTTAATTACGAATCTATATAGATCAATTTGTGTAGAATGAAGTTTGAACAAACCAATCTAAATTGAATTAATTCGCAAACTTATATTTAGATTTTATGAATTCATGAATTGAACCACAAATATAAACTAAAACAAATCATTAAAAATTTGATCCATTTTATTACGTGAATTTATACAAACTAGTCCAATTTGCCTATTTGCCACCCTTAATCCTAACAATTTTTTCACTATAACTTCAACATTGTATTCCTCTTTGTGTTCCTTACTTTGTTTCTCATGCCTATGCATGCATGCAAGCCTATTGTATTAATTTTTATCTTTTGTAAATATATTTTTTTATTAGAAAGAAAATGGTATGTGGATATATTATGGTAATTTTAATTTTTATAAATCAACTACATAACATTATATGCAAATTTATTTTAAAATTAAGCGGGATAAGAAATTTAATGATATAAAAATAAAATACATTAATAGAAAAATAATTAAAATAATTTTTGAATAGGTAAAATATTGAAATAATAAAAAATAAAATAAAATAAAATATTCACTTAAAAGAAAGATTCAATTTTCTAGTACTAATGCTATTTTAACCATTTATTAATTGGTGAAAATAAATGCTTAAAAATAATTTAACACCAAAATGTAATAACCCAACTAGTTATTGTTGAAATGAAAGGAATTGAAATGAAGTTATCTAAAATGTTTGGATTTTAAATTCTTTGAATTTTACAAATATTTTATCTAAACACAATAACAAACTATTGGTGAAACTCAAAAAAGTTTCACACATTCATAAGTCATGTACTCACTTTAATAAATAGTGAGATTTACATAACTCTTTGAATTTGAGGTGGAGCCACATTAGTGTGAGTGTGTATGAATAAGATATTAAATTTTAAAATTTCTCATAAATTACATTAGATAGGATTATATAAGCATTAACAAAATTTTAGAATTTAACCTCACAAAAACATGAATAAAATTAAGTTATGAAATACATTTTCTTTTAATTTTGAATAAGTTGTAAAGATTGTTATAAAACTAAAGCCAAACTATTAATTAGTGATGATAAGTGTATATATAATATATTCTTTTAAATTTTAAACAATGAAAAATAACAATTAGTCCCTAATTTACATGAAATGTAACTATTATATCCTGTAAACTATATTACTAGCATTAATAGTCTTATAATTTGCATTTAATATAATTATTCATATATCTTTTAACTTTTAGATGATGTTTAATTTGTGAAATCACAATGATATTGCCAAAATTACTTACATGTCACACCTTTTTCTTCATCACTTGTAATGATTGTCACCTTCAACCTACACCATTAACTTCACCACAAGGCCATATCATTACCACTAATCAAGTAACTAATCCCTAAATGCTTCTTTCACTCACCTCTTCACTTAATATGACTGTGAACACATTGCCCATACTCACTTTTTCAACCTTGCTTATGGAACACAATTGCACTTGCACTCACCCAATATATTAACCTTTAATAGCCATATAGCACCACGTAGTGCCTATAGCACCATTTTGTTATTCAATAATTGTCGAGACCTATATGCCAACCATGCAACCTTATTTCTTCCATGGATAATCTAATCCCTAGCTATATGACTATATAAGACTACTAGGTATGCACCATAAGCTATATGTTTTTCTCACACTTCATGCATATACTGTACTTGTATATTGACTTAAGAATTAGAGATTTCTTTAACAAGCCGTTCCTTGTTGTCATTGGTGTTTGCTCACTATATTGGTCTTTGAAACCACCCCTCATAGGAGAAAGTTGATCATTGGTGTCTTATATGGGAATCAAACCTTAAATTACATGGTTAAGAATAATAATAAGATGCAACAAGAGACAAAGCTTCCTCTTTGTCCAATCCTAAGAAAGGGGAATGTCAAATCCAACTTAAATGATGGTTTTCCTAATAATCACATTTAAAAAATTATGCCCCTTATAATAGAATTAAAGGTATAAATGTTCAAAGATGTTATGATTGCCTAGCTTGTACAATGGCTAAACTAAATAAAATGTTTTAGCTTGATTAATAAGTTAAAATATTGCTAACTCTACTAAGATCATGGTCATGATATTGAGCATTATGTATTCCTTTAAGATGAAATTGAAAAACTTGTAAAAGGCAACTAAGTAGGTGCCTATCTCCCAAAGGGAAAAGAGGATAACATTAAAAGACAAGGCAAAGTTAAAAGGCAGGGAGAACAAAGGAAAGAAGAAAGAAGCCATACAAGTCAATAAAGGAGAAAATAAGGTGATTGCATGTCGTGACCCTAACCTAATTATAATTAGCATGGGAGTTACTATCTGGTTTCCACCTACCTATTCCCACTAATTGATCATAATCCTGTTTATCTGAATAAAAATTATAGCAATAAAGGAATACGATCTTTCAAAAGATGGACATTTCATTTATTTAGGTTTGCTTATTAGTCCTTTCAATTGAAGATAAGCTAATATAACTAACTCTAATAGATTCAATTTGTAATTCTTCTACCCTATGCCAATATAGAATAAGGTTCTAAAATATAATTCTATTTATAAATGTTTATGCTACTAAACCATTTTAATTAAGTTTCTTATAGACCTAGCTCTAAGAGTGTTGGTAAAGGCTCAACTTGTGTATTTGTAAAATAAATGTGAAAGTAAGTCCAAAGCTCAATGAGTAAATACTCTAGTATAGGTAAACATAATCATGTGTGTGTGTGTGTATAAACTTACCTACTAGACTATCTTGTAAAACTTATCACATAAAATATAAATTAATCAATTCAATCTCCAAAAACCATAAGAGGCTCAATCATCAATCATACTTATATTATCACAAATACATCATATTGGAAGAGCATGAACATTTGAGTTCCAACATCATAATATAATATACAATAATTAATGATAAAATATATACATCTTTTTTATGATTCTCAAGTTAGCTTTATACCCTCCACATGCCTATCCTTATCCCTTCGACGTTAACTTTTTACCTTCCTCAAGCTTGTTATTAGGAATTAGGCATCTAACATTCACATCATCATCCTCCATCACATTTCTTATATCACTAATCATAATGCATTTTTTCTCATATTATATCTTAAGACATTATCATTATATTCTCATAGCAACATTATGCCTTAATGCATAGGCATATATCTCCTTTCATTTCATAATTACATAAGCCAAATCAATTATATCATATACTATATGTCACTTTATTGTTAAATCTTATTTCATTTCATAACAACATAATAATTATATTTACATTACTTACCATATAGCATAACACCTTAATCCCTTATTTTATGTTTATATTTTCATCTAATAACCTTAAAGATATCTTATTCTACCTTATCTAGATGCTTAGGAATCATACATCCTATGTTAAACCCTTGTATATAATGATAATGTTATATGGAATAGGCATAATTAACTGTATACTTGACTATAATAGCCTTAAGATCAAATTTAGGCCTATTGTCAACTAGCAAGGTTTTGGAGCAATTTTAGAGGTCAATAGTCAATTATAGAGTTCCAAAAAGGATCTTAAAGATCTACAGTTCACTATCAACATCCAAAAAGCAACTCATGGTCACATAGTTAACTATGTATTAACTATACCCTTTCAAATTGTACATTCTAAGGCATAGTCAACTATCACCTAGGAAATTGTAGATTTCATTAAAAATTTCACTATTCATATGAAAATTTAAGCATCTCATTGCATTTATTACTTAATCAAATCACAAGCAATCTTAAACACAACCTCACATAACCAATCTCATCATTTAACACATTATTCAAGAATTTATACCCAAATCATGAATAATACAAAATATGAGATTCAAACTAAATTTTCAACTAATCTATCAATTTGGGTTAGAACATTTACTCACCTATCATAGAAGAGGATATCAAAGGATAGATTTGATGCCTTTTAACCTTAATCACACCAAAAATTAAGATTTCTTGTGTTAGGGTTCCAAATTCATATTGGAAACAAAATACCCCAAAAATCACCAATTTAAAAGGAAGATGAAGAGCAATCCTAGCAATTTGAGATATTCTTACCTTGGCCAAATAAATAAATTAAAGAAATTTGATATCCCTTTGCTTGATTTAGAAAAAGTAAGAAAAGGGGAAGTGAGGTTTAGGAGGATTAGAAAAATGAAAAGGAAAAGATGATGGGTTATCTTAAAATGAGGAATAGTGCCCAAGGACATTTCTAAAAATATTCTCTAAATTTTATCTAAATTTTATTCATATTCATATATTCACTCATAATAATTTAAAACATTAAACCTTATTATTCTACTTATTTTCTCATCATTTCTCACTAAATTTCTATTTCACATATTACTAAAATATTAAATTTTATTTTTCTCAATAATTCATTCATAGTCATTCACCAAAAATATCTTATACACATATAAGTTCCATTTTAAGTAATATTATACCAACTATTTTAATTATCCTTATCACAAAATAAATTTTAAATTATTATATTTTAAAAAAAGTATTATATTGCAATGGTTATCCATCTCTAATTATGGTTATGGAAGTTATCATAGGAGGTTTAGCTAATAATGGTCCTTCACCTAATGCAAGAAAGAAATCTTTGAGGGAAGTAATGAATGTCAACGTAAGCAAGAAAGAATGGTAGAACTAACATGAGATATCTCTTTTTAAAATGATAATTATAACACTATCAAGGGACATGATGACCCCATATTGATCATATCAATGATCATAACTACACTATGAAAAAGGTCCTTATGGAAAAAAGTAGAATTCTTAATGAACAAGCATTTATGGCATTAGGCATCTCTAATCACTAGCTGACCCCTTATATAGGTTCTCTGATTAGTTTCTCTAGAAAAATGATCTAGGTGGAAGAAAGTGTACAACTAAGATTCATCATTGGTAAATGAAAATGTTGCATAAATATCAATGTTAACTTCCTCGTTATGAAAAATGCTAGCTCAATATAAAATGTCATACTAGGAAAAATAACATTGAATCGGGTTAGGGTGATTGTTTTTACATTGCATCTCCTCATAAAATTCCTAATAAGAAATAACATAGGTCTAGTTGAAGTTAATCTAGAAGTTACTCATAAATGCTACTTTAACAATTTGAATGGAGGCATTCCTAGTGAAAGCATAAATCAAAGTCTGAAGTGTTTTGTAAAAGTCCTAGAGTGCAAAAAAGCCTTCCCCACCAAGGTATTGAATCTAAGGATCAATGAATGATAAGAATTCTACCTAAAGCAAAGAAAAGTTAGAATAAGTTATAATTTATTGTTTGAATGATCTAAGGTTATCTATTTTAGGATGAAGCTCCTTTAAGCTATAAAGGATGCAATGACATGACAAATCAAAAGAGGCATGGAGGTATTTGCTTGGATGGCTATAGAGATGCTATGCATAGATATATTGGTTTCATGCCATAAACTAGCAATAAACCCTATGACAAATTGCTATAAGTTAAGTTTGTTCAAAAAGTTTAACATACAACATGGTTTTCCAACATTGTCCTAGTAAGAATAGTGAATAGGTTGTAATGAATGTGTGTAGTCTCTATAGACTTAAATAAGGCTTGTCCGAATTATTTTCTCTCCCTTCTGTTTATTAATCAATTTATGGATTAGCCATTAAGTTACAACATTCTTAGCTTTTTAGACTACTTCCAAGAGTACAACCAAATCATAATGGATGAACAAGATAGGAAGAAGGCAATGTTCATCAAGAACAAAGGCAATTATTATTCAAAGTAATGTCTTTTGCCCTAAAAAATGGATATGATGATGAGATTCATAATGTCATATGTGTCTAAGTCAAAGTGTAATGAAACTTTCACATTAATCTGATTCAATCTGCCTATCTGTTAAGTATTTTCTATGATTGTGAGAAAATTAAATGACAAATACAATTTTTAAAAAGTAAAAGATTTTTAAGTTGTTTGATTACCCATTAATTATTAAAATGGAAGAATTGAAATCCTCTAGAAAATTCTACTTTGTATAGAACATAAGAAATTATTTACCCATGCCCTCTTTATGAGAAAAACTTTATGTATTATATATAAATAGAAGTATAAAATTAACTAGTGACCTTTTCACCATTTTATTCTCTTAATTAATCATATCATATATATATATATATAGACACGCACATACATTATACAAGTCAATTTGAATTTTTTAATAAATTAAAAAATAAGAAATTACAAGTTAAAAAAATCATCTTGATTAAAATTTATTGATAATTCTATTTTTTTGGCATTGTAGTTTTGAAAAGTGTAATAGTCATTTTAAATATATTTCTTAAGAAATTCAAAGTTAAAAAAATAAAGTATAAAAAAATTAATTCTTAAAAAAGTTAATTTGTTAATGTCAACTAAAAAACTTTAATCACCCTTCAGGAAGTTCATAAGTGGGGCTAGAAATGAGTTAAGTTGAGATAAACTAATCACAGCTGAATTCAAGTTTAGCTCAATCAAAATTTATTCAACTTATTGTTTGATTTGAATTAGAATCAAGCCAATTTTTTTAGTTTGAGCCTGACATAAATTAAGTTCATAGTTGGCTTAACTTGATATGATAAGCCTGAACTATTTATACCAAGTGAGCTTTAATTTGCATATACACCTAAATTAATTTAGCTCTAAATGAACTAGTATTTGGCCATCAGTTTAATTTTATAATATTAAAAAAATAAGCAAACATTAAAATAACTAGTAATAAAATTTCTAACTATAACATAAATACACACACACACACACATACACACACAATATAATTGGACATTTTATCTTATATTTGACTAAAAATTCAAGTCACCAATATGTGTATATGTGTGTGTATAAGAACATAATGCATTCTTGCATTATTATTAAGACTAATTTCACTATCTAATATAAAATAAATTATTAAAATACATAATTATTCTATATTTTATAAAATAAATATTCTAAGTTATTTAAAATTATATATAAAAATTAAATATAATTATTTAAAATAAATATATTTTAAATTATATATTATTTAAGTTAGCTTATGATACAATCGAATTGAATACGTTTAAGTTCAAGCTTAGCTCATTCAGTAAATGAACTACACTATTCAACTTATGTATTATTCATTTAATTCATGAGTTAAGCTCATCAGGCTAAAATTTAAGTCGAACTTTAAGTATATCACAATCTAACTTAACTCATGATCAATCTTATTTATAAGGGAATTTACTTCTTAAAAAGTTTAATTTATCATAAAAATTTACTTCTTGTATAAATTAAATAATTTCTAAATTTCTTTGAGGTAAGATAGGGCATTCAAAAAAAAGATTTCATCTTATAAAGAGATTCAAATTATTATATTATAAAATTTCTTATTTGAATAATTGATAGGAAAAATTTAAAATTATTAAGTATTTTAAATGGAAAATTTCAACTGTATAAAGTAAAGAATTTAGAATTCCACTTGAGTAATACAAATTTGAAATGTGGAGTCCTAATTAGAGGCATCAAACGGACCATGGTTCATGAATTTGAGGGATGATACAACTCAAAGTTTAGTTTATTTTAATCCTAAATCTATATGGATCAATTCATGCATAATGAAGTTTGAACAGACCAATCTAAATTGAACCAATTTGCAAACTTATATTTAGAGTTTATAAATTCATGAATTGAAGCACAAATATGAATTAAAATAAATCATAAAAAATATTATTCAATTTATTAAATGGGTTTATACAATCAATCCAATTCGCCCATTTGCCACCTTTAATCCTAACAACTTTTTCACTATAACTTTGACATTGTATTCCTCCTTATGTTCCTCACTTTGCTCCCAATGCCCATGCATGTATATGGGCCTGTTGTATTAACTTTTATCTTTTGCAAATATAATTTTTTATTCAAGAGAAAATGATATATGTATATATTACAATAATTTTAGTCTTTTTTAAATCAACTACATAACGTTACATGCATACTAATTTTAAAATTAAGTGCGATAAGAAATTTAATGATATAAAAATAAAATACATTAGTAGAAAAATAATTAAAATAATTCTTGAATAGGTGAAATATTAAAATAATAAAAAATATTCATTTAAAAGAAAGATTCAATTTTTTAGTACTAATGCAATTTCAACTATTTATTAATTGGTAAAAATAAATGCTTAAAAATAATTAATACCAAAGTGTAATAATCAAACTAGTTATTGGTGAAATAAAGGGAATTGAAATGAAATTATTTGAAATGTTTGGATTTTAAATTCTTTGAATTTTACAAATATTCTATCTAAACACAACAATAAAATTTTGATGAAACTAAAAAAAGTTTCATACACTCATATGTCATGCACTCCCTTTAATAAATAGTGAGATTTACATGACTCTTTGAATTTAAGGCAAAGCCACTTTAGTGTGGGTGTGTATAGATAAGATATTAAATTTTAAAATTTCTTATAAATTACATTAGATAGTACTATATAAGCATTAACAAAATTTTAGAATTTAACTTTACAAAAACATGAATAACATTAAGTTATTAAATACATTTCCCTTTGATTTTTAGTAAGTTGTAAAAATTGTTATAAAATGAAATCTCAACTATTAATTAGTGATAACAAGTGTGTATATAATATATTCTTTTAAATTTTAAACAGTGAAAAATAGTAATTAGTCCTTAATTTATATGAAAGGTCACTATTATATCCTTTAAATTATATTAGTAGCATTAATAATCTCATAATTTTGCATTTGATATAATTATTGGTATATCCTTTAACTTTTAGGTGGAGTTTAGTTTGTAAAATCACATTAATATTGCTAAAATTACCTACATGTCACACTCCTTTCTTCACCACTTGTAGTGATCATTATCTTTAACCTATGCTAACAACTTCACCACATCATTACCATTAATTAGACAACTAACCTTTAAACACTCCGTTTAGTCACCTTTTTACTTAATATGACTATGAACCCATTGCCTATACTCACTTCTTTGACCTTGCTTTATGGAACATGGTTACACACACACTTAACCAATATAGACAACCTTTGATAGCCATATAGTACCATGTAGTGTCCACAACACCATTTTGTTGTTTAACAATTGTCAAGACCTATATGCTAGCCATGCAACCTCGTTTCTTCCACAAATAATCCTATCCATAGCTCTATGGCTATATCAAACCATTAGGTATGTACCATAAGCCATAAGTTTTTCTCATACTTCATGCATACACTTTACTTGTACATTGACTTAAGCATTAAAGACTTCTCTAATTAGCTATCCCCTACTATCATTAGTGTTTAGTTACTATATTGGTCCTTGCAACCACCCCCATGGGAGGAAAATTGATTATTTATGTCTTATGTGGAAATTGAACCTTAGGCTACATGGTTAAGAATAATAATAAGATATAACAAAAGGCAAAGCTTCCTTCTCGCCCTATCCCAAGAAAGAGGAATGCCAAATCCTGCTTAAGCAATAGTTTCCTTAACAATCACATTTCAAAAATTATTCCTCTCCGCATAGAATCAAGGGCATAGATGTTCAAAGATGTTATGATCGCTTAACTTGTACAATGGCTAAATCAAATAAATGTTTTAACTTAAGTAATAAGTTAAAATGTTGCTAACCCTATTGAGGTCTTGGTTATGATACTAAGTATTATGTATTCCTTTAGGATGAAATTAAAAAGCTTGTAAAAGGTAATTAATTGGGTGCTTATCTCCCAAGGGGAAAAGAGGATAACATTAAAAGACAAGGCAAAGGTGAGAGGTGGGGAGAACAAAGGAAAGAAGAAAGAAGCCATATAAGTTAAGAAAGGAGAAGATAAGATGACTGTATATCACAACCTTAATCTAATTATGGCCAACATAGGATCTATTGTCTGGTTTCGACTAACTTATTCCTATTTATTCATCACAATCCTAATTATCTAAATAAAAACTATAATAATAAAGGAAGATGATCTTTTAAAAGATGGACATTTCATTTATTTACAAAATAAGAAAAAGTTAGGTTTATTTATTAGTCCCTTCAATTGAGGATAAGCCAATCTAACTAACATTAATGGATTCAATTTGTAATTCTTGTACCCTATGCCTATATAGAATAAGGCTTTAAAATATATTTCTATTTATAAATGTCTCTACTACTAAACTATTGAATAAGTTTCTTATGGAGCTAGTTTTGAGGAAGTAATAGTGAAAGCTCAGCTTGTATATTTGTAAAATAAATGTGAAAGAGTGAGTCCTAAATTCAATGAGTAAATACTCTAGTACAGGTAAACATAACCATGTATATATATATATGTTAACTTACCTATTGAACTATCTTCTTGTAAAACTTATCATATAAAACATAAATTAATCAATTCAATCTCCAAAAACCATAAGAGGCTCAATCATCAATCATAGTTATATTATCATGAATACATCATATTGGGAGAGCTAATGAACATTTGAGTTCCACAATCATAACATAATATACAATAATTAATAATAAAATACATGTATCTTTTTTATAATTCCTGAGTCAGTTTTATACCCTTTACAAGCCCATCCTTGTCCTTCAAGGTTAACCTTTTACCCTTCTCAAGCTTATTATTAGAAATTAGGCATTTAACATTCATATCATCACCCTTTATCAGATTTCTTATATCACCAGTCATAGTACATTTTTTTTCTTATATCATATCTTAGACATTATCATTATATTCTTATAGCAACAATATGTCTTAATGCACGGACATGTATTTCATTTCATCTTATAATTACATAAACCAGATCAATTATGTCATATACCACATGTCATTTAATTGTTAAATCTTATTTCATTTCATAACAACATAATAATTGTATCCATATTATGTACCGTATAGCACAATACCTTAATTTCTCATTTCATGTTCACATTTTCATCTAATTACCCTAAAGATGTCTTATTCTACCTTATTTAAATGCTTAAGAACCGTACATCCCACACTAAACCCTTGTATATCATGATAATGTAGTGTAGAATAGGCATAATTAACTATATACTTGACTATAAGAGCCTTGAGATCAAATTTTAGGGCCCATTGTTGACTATCAAAGTCTTAAAATAAATTTAGAGCTTAATATTCAACTATATAATCAATTATAAAGTTTCAAAAAGCATCTTAGAGGCCTATAGTTGACTATCAATATCTAAAGAGTAGCTCATGGCTAGATATTTAACTATGTAATTGACTATACCCTCTCAAATTGTACGTTCTAAGGCATAGTTAACTATCATATAGGAAAGTGCATATTTTATCAAAATTCACTATTCACATGAAAATTTAAGTATCTCATTGCATTTGTTACTTAACCAAATCAGAAGCAATATTAAATACAACCTCATATAACTAATCTCATCATTTAACATATTATTCAAGAATTTATACCTAAAATCATGAATAATACAAAATATGAGATTCTAACTAAATTTTCAATTAATCTATCAATTTAGACTAGAATATTTATTCACCTAGCATAAAAGAGGATGTTAAAGGATAAATTTGATGTCTTTTAACTTTAATCATAGCAAAAATAAAGATTTCTTATGCTAGGTTTCTAATTCATATTGAAACCAATGTAATCTAAAAATCACCAATCCAAAAGGAAGAAAAAAAGGAATCCTAGCAATTTGAGATATTTTTACCTTAGTCAGATAAAGAAACGGAAGAAATTTGACATCCTTTTACTTAATTTGGAAAAAAGTAGGAAGAAGAGAATTAAGGTTTAAGAGGATTAGGAAAAATAAAAAGGAAAAGATGATAGGTTATCTTAAAATAAGGAATAGTGCCTAGGGGGATTTTTGAAAATATTCTATAAATCTTATCTAAATATTATCCATGTTCACACATTCACTCATAATAACTTAAAATCGTATACGTTATTGTTGCATTTATTTCCTCATCATTTCTCATTAAATTTCCATTTCACATCTTATTAAAATATTAAATATCATTTTTCTCAATAATTCATTCATAGTCATTCATAAAAAATTTCTCATACACATATAAGTTCCGTTTTAAGCAATAACATACAGTTATTTTAATTATCCTTATTGCAAAATAAATTTTAAATAATTATATTTTAAAAAAGGAATTATATTACAGTCATCATCCACCTCCAATTATGGTTATGGAAGTTATTATAGGAGGCTTAGCCAATAATGACCCTTCACCTAATGTAAGAAAGAAATTTGTGAGAGAAGCAATGAACATCAACATAAGCAAGAAAGAATAGGAGAACTAACCTTAGATATCTCTTTTTCAAATGATGATTATAACACTATTAAGGAGCATGATGACCTTATGTTGATCATATCAATGATCATAACTACTTTGACAAAAGTCCTTATTAAAAAAGATAGAATTCTTAACGAACATGCCTTTATGGTAATAGGCATCTCTAATCACTAACTAACCCTTTATATAGGTTATGTGATCAATTTCTATAGAAAAGCAATCTAGGTGGAAGAAAGTGTGTAATGAAGATTCATTATTGGTAAATGAAGGTGTTGCACAAATACCAATGTTGACTTCCTAGTTATGAAAAGTGCCAATTCAATATAAAATGTCATACTAAGAAGAACAATGTTGGATAAGGCTAGCATGATTATTTTTACATTACATTTCCTTATAAAATTCCCCACAGGAAATAACATAGGTTTAGTTAAAGCCAATCTAGAAGTTGCTTATAATGTTACTTTAACAATTTGAATGGAGGCATTCCTAGTGGAAGCATAAATCAAGGTCTAAAGTGTTTTGTAAAGGTCCAAGTGTGCAAAAGGGCCTTCACCACCAAAATGTTGGATCCAAGGGCCGATGAATGATAAAAATTCTACCTAAAGTAGAAATAAAAGTTAGAAAGAGTTATAATTTCTGGTTTGAATGACCCTAAGGTTATCTATTTTAGGATGAAACTCCTTCAAGCTATAAAGGATGCAATCATAAGATAAATAAAAAAAGGCATAAAGGTATTTGCTTGGATGGTTATGGACATGCTATGCATAGACATATTGGTTTCTGATAAATGCACATTTGCACTTATATTTTATTTGTTTCATCACTTATTTATTTAGTATTTTGTGCAAATTAATTGGAAAAGGGTACTTAAATGCTCAATATTTTGTTCTCAGGTTTTAAAGTGACTCATTAGAGCATTAGAAAAGGATCTGGAGCTAAAACTATGTAAATTATGGAGAATCAAAACAAATTCGCTCATTTGACAAAGAACACGGGGTATGGGAACCCCATGTGGATGGCCATGTATCTTTCTGTGTGTTTCGAAGCCTCGCTGAGCTGCTCGCAAAATAACATGGGGGTTGACACAGGAAGTGTCAAACCCCGTGTACCATACTGTCTGACCCTTCATATAAGAACACAGGTCACAATACGGGCCGTATCATATCCCGTGTACTTTACCCATTTAAGTTTTATACGAAGAATTTGCTAAAAAAGGGGAGGAGAGCGGAAAATTAAAAAGAGAGCCGTTAGTAGAAATCCTTGGAGAGACCTAAAGACACCGAGGGTGACTACTAGCCTTGGAGGATTGGATTCAAACAAAGGATTAAAGATTCAAGCAAGGAATTTGTAGAGCTTCATGACTAGTTTGATTCCCCTCTCTATTTTCTGATTTTCTGCTGGTTTTGTAATGAACTCACACTAAACCTCAGTGCTTAGCTAGGGTAGACTTGTTCATGGATTTATGGATTTGATTTTAATATAATCTAGCTTGATTTATTGTTGATTGATTATGCTATTTTGTAATTCAACAACCCAATACTTCCAGAATATTGGATTTGTGTAAAAAATTAGTTGATTTTAGGTTGGAATGACCAATTAATTAATCAGACCTTGCATAATCATTGGGAATCTCTATTAGACTTAAAAATTAAGCTAATTGGATTCTTTTGCACAAGATGAAATGTCTAAAATTGAATTCTCAAAGCAATGTTAATGCAACTTAGGTGAGTGATTACTAGAGAAATTATGGGTACTTTATTTATTGGTTAGTAGCTAGTAACCTTGCAATGAGGTATAGCTTATTTTCGGTAATCCAGCAATCTAAATTAACAGTAAACCAGGCCAAAAGATTATCTTCATTTCATAATGAATAGCACAAGAAAACCCTAAAGCTAAGTACACTTTCACCCCATTTGAATTAAATATTTACTTAATTCATACTAGTTCCATTTGCTTCCTTTTTAATAACTAAACTTTGTTTCGCATTTTACTCTTAATTCATAATCACAATTAGTACACCTAAATAATTTACCTTGAAATTCAGTTAGTATTCAACACTCAATCCCTGTGGAGACGATATCTTTTATACTATAACTCGACTAAACCCGTGCACTTGCGGGCTCACGTCAAGTTTTTGGCACCGTTGCCGGGGATTGAAACTAATTGATATTAACAAAAACTTTTGAGTGAATTAGACTAGGCGATTCATTTTTTTTAGTTCTTAATTCATCTTGTTCTGATTTTCTTATTTTTATATAGAATATCTTTCTTATTTTATTCTGTTCGAGTATTACCTACTCTTTTTGCAGAAAATTTTATATATGTGAAGGAGAAGTCTTGAAGGAATTCTCGACTTAGATTCGGAGATTTAAAGAACTCTGTTTAGGAGAAGGAGAGAGCAAAAATCAGTACATATCTAAGAGCCAATTAACATTGAAACAGTGACTGAAGGCATGGATAACAAGTCCCTTAAAGAATTTGCAGCACCTGACGCAACTGGGCTTCAATCTAGTATAAGGAGGCCTACTGTTGAGGCTAACAACTTCGAATTGAAGCCAACTCTTTTATCTATGGTGCAGCAAAACCAGTTTGGTGGAGGACCAATGGAGGATCCTAACCTCCATATCCAGATTTTCTTAGAATATTGTGACATAATCAAGATAAATGGTGTGGCAGCAAATGCCATCAAGCTTAGACTCTTCCCATTCTCCTTAAAGGATAGAGCAAGGGCTTGGTTACATTCTTTATCAGCAGGATCTATTACCACATGGGAAGAGCTACTGAGGGCTTTTCTATCACGATATTTCCTTCCAAGCAAGACTGCTTAATTGAGGAATGAAATCACCACATTCTCTCAGAGAGAAGGGGAATCTCTATTTAATGCTTGGGATAGATATAAAGAACTTCTGAGGCTGTGCCCACATCATGGGCTAGAGAAATGGCTAGTTCTTCACACTTTCTACAATGGTTTGAGCTACAATACCAAGCTTACTGTAGATGCTGCTGCTAAAGGTGCTTTGATGAACAAAAGGTTGGATGAAGCATATGAATTGATTGAGGATATGGCCTTGAACCACTACTAATGGTCAAATGAGAGAGGATCTTCAAGGAAAGCTCCAGGTAAGTATGAATTAGATGCTTTTAATCATTTGTCGGCTAAGGTAGATGCACTAGGAAGTCTAGGTAGTAAAGTAGATGCACTTATGGCTAAATTTGATAAATTTCAAGTTAATAGTGTAAATACTACAGGTGCTACTGACCTTTCTTGTGAGATTTGTGCTTTCTTGTGAGATTTGTGCTTTCTTGTGAGATTTGTGGTATGATAGGTCACATGGCAGTTGAGTGTAAATTGAGACAAGATTTCATTAAGCAAGTGAATTATGTGCACAACAGTGGGTATGGACAGAAGAATCCGAATGAACCCTTTGGAAACACTTACAACCCATCATGGAGGAACCACCCAAATCTATCCTATAAGCCCAACCAGTTATACAACACTCAAAATGCTCACAATAGACCACTAAAACCCAATTTTCAAAACCAAAGACCCTACAACCCACCAGCTCAACTTTTTTCTACTTCTAAATTAGAAGGCCTCTTAGAGAAATTTCTCATTTCCTAAGAGAAAACTAATGAAGAATTTATGCAGCATGGTAGAGCCATAGAGGACTCCATTAGGCAATTGTCCTCCCAAGTTAACTCATTAGCCATACATGGAAAAATGTTGGAGACCCAAATAGCTCAACAAACTTCTGCTTCTTCCAAAGCTTTTGGTCAACTCCCTGCTCAACCTAAATCAAATCCCAGGGAGCATTGTAAGGAAATTACTCTTAGGAGTGGAAGGCTATTGAAGGTTCCAAATGCTACTCAAGAAGGTGAAGAAGAGATGGTTAAGGGAGAAGTGCAAAAAGAAGGCAAAAAGGTTTCAAATCCTGATAATGCTAAAGTCAAAGAAGGGGAATTACCTGAAAAGCCAAAATATGTCCTCCAGAACCATACAAACCGCTTATCCCTTATCTTCAAAGACTAGCAAAGGCTAAACTTGACAAGCAGTTTAGGAAGTTCTTGGAAGTATTGAAGAAATTGTATATTAATATCCCCTTCACTGATGCTCTTTCATAAATGTTGTCATATGCAAAGTTCTTGAAAGACATCTTCTCAAACAAAAGGAAGCTAGAGGAGCATGAGACTGTAGCCCTAACGGAGGAGTGTAGTGCCATCATCCAGAATAAACTACCTCCTAAACTCAAGGACCCAGGCGGCTTCTCCATTCCTTGTGTGATTGAAAATGTTCCTATTGACCGGGCATTGTGTGATTTGGGAGCAAGTGTGAGCCTTATGCCATTGTCAGTTGTAAAGAGACTGAACATAGAAGAAATGAAGCCCACCACAGTTTCACTTCAGTTAGCAAACTGTTCTGTGAAATACCCAGTAGGTATACTTAAGGATATACCTATCAAGGTTGGTAAGTTTTTCATTCCTGTTGATTTTGTTATACTTGAAATGGAAGAGGATACACAAATTCCTATCATTTTGGGTAGACCTTTTTTGGCCACTGCGAGTGCTTTAATTGATGTAAAAAATGAAAACCTTTCATTATCTGTGGGAGATGAAAAAGTTGAGTTTAATTTAAATGAATCAATTAAATTACTTGTTTGTGAAGATTCAATATGCAGGATTGATGTGCTAGACAAGGTTGTGAAAGAAAACCTTCTCATGGTATGCCTTCAAGATCCACTTGAAGCATGTCTAGTAATAGATGAAGTTGTTGAAAATGAGGAGATTGCTGCATATGCAGAATTTTTAGAGGCAAGCCCACCACTTTCCCTCCCTGAAGCAATTGAATCATTGGAAGTGAAGTCTAAAAATCCCTCCACTGAGGAAGAGACATCACTTAAGGTAGAATTGAAACCTCTCCCATCTATCCTCAAGTATGAATTTGTAGGACCCCATTCCACTTATCCTGTGATAGTAAATGCAAATCTAAATGCCCTTGAAACAGAAAAATTGCTTAGGCAACTTAGATCGCATAGAAAAGCTTTGGGGTACACAATTTCTGACTTGAAAGGGATTAATCCTTCAATATGCATGCATAGGATATTGATGGAGGAAGATAGTAAGCCCTCCATTGAACATCAGAGAAGGCTAAATCCAAATATGAAAGAAGTTGTAAAAAAGGAAATAGTGAAGTTGCTAGATGCTGGGGTAATTTACCCAATTTCAGATAGTCAATGGATTAGTCTGGTACATGTTCTTCCTAAAAAAAGGGGATTAATTTTAGTAAAAAAATAACAATAATGAGCTAATTCCCACTAGGACTGTTACGGGTTGGAGGATGTGTATAGATTATAGAAAATTGTACAAAGCAACTCGAAAAGACCATTTCCCTCTCCCCTTTATTGATCAAACTTTGGAAAGGTTAGCTAAGCATTCACATTTTTATTACTTGGATGGTTATTCTGGTTTCTTCCAAATTCCTATACATCCAAATGATCAAGAAAAGATCACATTTACATGTCCTTATGGCACTTTTGCATATAGGAGAATGCCTTTTGGTTTGTGTAATGCTCCTACTACATTTCAACGTTATATGACGACTATTTTCTTTAATTTTATTGAAAACATCATGGAGGTCTTTATGGATAATTTTTCTATATATGGTACTTCCTTTGATAATTGTTTAACTAATTTATCTCAAGTGCTGCAAAGATGTGAGGAGGTAAATTTAGTACTCAACTGGGAGAAATGCCATTTTATGGTAAAAGAAGGGATTGTCCTTAGTCATCAAGTATCAGAGCATGGTATTAAGGTAGACAAGGCTAAGGTGGAAATCATAGAGAAATTACCTCCCCCAACTTCTGTAAAGGGAGTGAGGAGTTTTCTGGGACACGCCGGTTTCTAACGATGCTTCATCAAAGATTTCGCTAAAATTGTCAAACCTTTAACTAACCTGCTTGCAAAAGATGTTGCCTTTGATTTTAATCAAGATTGTTTGGATGTATTTTGCAGGTTAAAGAAGGCCTTGATTTCTGCCCTAATCATGCAAGCACTGGACTAGAATCTACTATTTGAGGTGATATGCGATGCTAGCAACTATGCAGTAGGAGCGGTACTCAGACAAAGGAAGGATAGGAAGGTTCATGCCATATACTATGCTAGCAAGACTTTGGATGAGGCTTAGCTGAATTATGCTACAACTGAGAAGGAACTTCTTGCAGTAGTTTATGCAGTTGACAAGTTTCGATCCTATTTGGTGGATTTTAAGGTGATAGTCTTTACAGATCACGCAACAATCAGATACCTTTTAAGCAAGAAAGAAGCTAAGCCTCACCTAATTAGATGGATTCTTTTATTACAAGAATTCAATCTGAAAATTTGAGATAAAAAGGGTATCGAGAATGTTGTGGCTGATCACCTTTCAAGGTTGAAGCAAGAGTTAGAAGATGAGGTAGACAAAGAGATGTCAATAAATGTTTCCCTTTTAGATGATTATCTGTTAGTTGTCTCTTCTTCAATTATCCCATGGTTTGCCGACTATGTTAATTACATCGTGAGTGGTGTTTTGCCTCCGATACAGGATATCAGCAGAAAAAGAAGTTCTTAGCAAAGGTGAAACATTATTTTTTAGGATAATCCTCTTCTCTATAGAAGATGTGCCAATGACTTGTTTAGAAGGTGTGTTCCTTTATCACTCCTCCCCCTATAGAGGACACTTCGGCACCTCAAGAACAGCTGCAAAGATTGCCCAGGCAGGTTTCTATTGGCCAACTCTATTCAAGGATGTTCATCACTATGTGACTTCATGTGACCAGTGTCAGAGAGTTAGTAGTATATCAAAAAGGCACGAGATGCCTTTGAACAACATTTTGGAAGTCAAAATATTCGATGTCTGGGGAATTGATTTCATGGGACCATTCCCACCTTCTTGCAATAACAAATATATACTTGTGGTAGTTAATTATGTTTCCAAATGGGTGGAGGCAATTGCCACTCGGACATGTGATGCAAAAGTTGTAGTTAGATTCTTCAAGAAGGTGTTGTTTCCTAGATTTGGGATACTTAGAGCAGTCATAGTGATGGAGGGTCTCACTTCATTGCCAATCAATTTCAATCCCTCTTGAAAGGGTATGGTGTAACCTATAAGATCTCTACTCCATATCACCCATAAACCAGTGGGCAAGTGGAGCTTTCAAATAGAGAAATCAAGAGTATATTAGAGAAGACTGTGTCTAGATCAAAGAGAAATTGGGCTCTCAAGTTGGATGACGTCTTATGGGCTTACAGGACTACTTTCAAGACTCCCATTGGAATGGCATCATTTAGGTTTATTTATGGGAAGCATTGTCATTTGCTGGTAGAGATTAAACACAAGATATTGGGCAATAAAGTTGCTAAACTTTGATTTGCAATCTATTGGGGAGAAAAGAAAGCTTCAACTTCTTGAACTTAAAGAACTGAGAAATGATGCTTATGACAATGCTAAGATATACAAAGAAAGAATAAAGATTTGGCACGACAAGCGCATTCTCAGAAGGAAATTCCATGAAGGAGACTTAGTATTGTTATTTAGTTCCAGATTTAAGCTCTTTCCAAGGAAGCTCAAAACAAGGTGGACTGGGCCATTTCATGTGAAAAAAGTGTATCCATTTAGAGCTGTAGAAATTTAGAGTGAGAGTACTGGCAATTTTATGGTTAATGGCTAGAGATTGAAACATTATGTTGCTGAACCACCGATAATGGTAGCTTCAAACTGATTGAAATAGGGGTCAAGCACCTTAAACAAGTGCTTCTTGGGAGGCAACCCAAGCATATTTTTCTATTTTTATTACTTTTAATCTTCATTTTTCCCATTTTTTCTTTGAGTTTCTGACTAGTTTGAGGCATATAAGTTATTGGTTATTAATTTAAGATGCTCATTTGTTGCACTAGGACTTTGTTTCTGGGTAAATTAGGCATATATGTATTTTTGTTGTTCATTTTCGTGCATAGAAGGCTCAAAATGCATTCTAGTGAGATACACAGTGTAGAACACGGGGCGTGTCGAACACCGTGTACCTTACTGACTAAACCAATCATAAGAATTTTTGAACATAAGAGCCTTCCAGAGAAGAACACGGGAGTCGACACGGGCCGTGTCAAACCCCGTGTACTATTGTGAAGTCTTCAAAGAGCCTTCCAGCGAGAAACACGGGGTACAACACGGGGTATGTCAGACCCCGTGTATTTTTACGAAAACCCCTCTATACACTTGTTCTTCAGAATACCCATTCGCAGAAGAACACGGGGTACAACACGGGCCGTGTCATACCCCGTGTTCCTGGGCATGATTTTCTTGTAGATGATGGCGATGCTAATATAGCTCCTGATATGGGTCCATCATCTTCTGCAGGTAAAATAGTTTCATCTGAGGCTTATTTTTGAGATATCTTATCTAGTTAGCAGCAGATTCTGGCTGAGCTTTAGTGCATATCTGAGCATCAGTCGAGGATTAAGGGCCTCTATGATGACTTGGACAGGAGATCCAGACACATTGAGAGCATGGTTGAGCCCCTTTTCAAGCTTTTCCACCCCTTTTCCCCAACTGATCCAGATCCTCCTACTCAGTATCTTAGATTACTTTTTCCTTTTACTTATATATTCTCCCTTTTACTTGTTCCTCTTTTCTATTCTCATTTATCTTGGTCTGTACTTATATTGGTGATGCACTTTCATTTAGTTTTTATTACTTTAACTCTTTCTCTTTTATTTTCTTGCACTTTTACTATTTATGTCTGTAATAACTAACTAACGGCATATTTTATTCCAGTAATGCATTTCCTTTCTTTTGCATTAGCAGTCTCCTCTTTGTCTCATAATCTTTCTCTACTTGTGGATCCCCTAAAAGCCATGTTCTATAATTGAGAACAACGCTTCACTTGTCAGGGAAGTTCCAGTCCCCCATCTCTTTTCTATCTCTTTTCCATTTACCTTTTTTTTGTACATTGAGGACAATGTCCAATTTTAAGTGTGGGGGAGCAGCTTTTAGAATGTATTGCACTTGAATCTGTTTAATTGATTTAGAGTACTAGAATTTACTCCAAATACAATGATGTGTAAAAAAATTTTAAAATTTTTTTAGGGCAATCTTTTGACTAAAGTGGATTTGTTCATGTCTTGCTCTTTTAATGATTAATTAGTAACTTAATAAGGAAAATCTAAAGCTTGAAGCTGAGAGTAATGAGTATAATTGATCCTCATGAGACTTGAGCCTATTGAGCAACTTTTCACATTAGAATTTGAGGCTCATTCTTATTTTCTTGAGGGATTATATCTTACTCTTGACTTTTTACTCTAGAACTTGCATTTACTCTTTTTGAGGCTATATTTTATGTATTTTGAATGTCAAAAATGATGAGACCATGTTTCTTCACCCTTTTTATTTGTTTTGCTTATTTGAATTCCTTCTTTAATTTACCCTAGACTATTTTTAGCTTTACCCCTAGTTAGCCACCTTGAGCCTTGGACCCTCATTTCAAGTCTAGCCCATCCTATGTGCATTCAAAGCCACTACCCAAGTGAACTTGAACTTTAGAGTTTAAGGGAACTTAAATACATTAAATGAGTTTAGCTATCACTTAGAGGTTCTTACATAGAGCTGCTCAGTTAGGTAAGTTAATTTATTATTGATAAAAAAATGGTGTTGAATAAATAATTTGAGAAGAAGAAGAAGAAAAGCTTGTTGGGAAATAAGAAAGAAAGAAAAGTTTTGTTTGCTATCATAGAAAAAGTTGAGGCAAAGAATAAAAGTAAGGCAATATGCTAAGCTGAGCAATGGAACTCGATAGTGGTCAAACTTAAGGCCAATGTGTCTTTTTCCTTCTTTGACTCTATCATTTTTCATCCCTTAATCTTCCTTTCCTGTATCCTCATCATTTTCCTAAATAAAGTCCTCTGATTTGCATGCATTTTACAATATAGTAGTGGAGACTAGAGTTTTTGCAAGCATATGGTAACATTAAGTCCTGAGTTGATTGATTTGAGAGTATACACAAGCCTTATCTTGAGAGTTTGAGTGAATACTTTACCTGTGAGGCTCTTCTCTTTTGCTTTTATGCTAAGGATTGACTTATCTTGCTACTTTATTTTCATTTAGTTGCTTTGCATGACTTGATGCTAATTTCTGATTCACTGAATGATTGCTCGATGATATTAATAGAAAAGTGGAGTAAATTTTTGTTCTCTTACTTCCTTACTCGAGGATGAGCAAGATTCAAGTGTGGGCAAATTAATAAATACATATTTGCACTTATATTTTATGTGTTTCATCACTTATTTATTTAGTATTTTGTGTAAATTAATTAGAAAAGGGTACTTAAATGCTCAATATTTTATTCTCAGGTTTTGAAGTGACTCATTAGAGCATTAGAAAAGGATTCGAGCCAAAACCATGCAAATTATAGAGAATCAAAGCAAATTTGCTCATCTGACAAAGAACACGGGGTATGGGAACCCCGTGTGGATGGTCGTGTATCTTTCAATGTGTTTTGAAGCCTCGCTGAGCTGCTCGCAAAAGAACACGGGGGTCGACATAGGGAGTGTCAGACCCCGTGTACCATACTACCCGACCCTTCGTATAAGAACACGGGTCACAACACGGGTCGTGTCATACCCCGTGTACTTTACCCATATAAGTTTTATGCGGAGAATTTGCTAAAAAAGAGGAGGAGAGCTGAAAATTAAAAAGAGAGCCGTCAGTAGAAACCCTTGGAGAGACCTAAAGACACCGAGGGTGACTGCTAGCCTTGGAGGATTGGATTCAAGCAAAGGATTAAAGATTTAAGCAAGGAATTTGTAGAGCTTCATGACTAGTTTGATTCCCCTCTCTATTTTCTGGTTTTCTGCTAGTTTTGTAATGAACTTACACTAAACCTTAGTGCTTAGCTAGGGTAGACTTGTTCATGGATTTATGGATTTAATTTTAATATAATATAGCTTGATTTATTATTGATTTATGATTTGATTATGCTATTTTGTAATTCAACAACCTAATACTTTCGGAATATTGGATTTGTGTAAAGGATTAGTTGATTCTAGGTTGGAATGACCAATTAATTAATCAGACCTTGCATAATCATTGGGAATCTCTATTAGACTTAGGAATTAAGCTAATTGGATTCTTTTGCATAAGATGAAATGTCTAAAATTGAATTCTCAAAGCACTGTTAATGCAACCTAGGTGAGTGATTACTAGAGAAATTCTAGGCACTTTATTTATTAGTTAGTAGCTAGTAACCTTGCAATGAGGTATAGCTTATTTTCAGTAATCCAGCAATCTAAATTAACAGTAAACCGGGCTAGAAGATTATCTTCATTCCATAATGAATAGCACAAGGAAACCCTAAAGCTGAGTATACTTCCACCCCATTTGAATTAAGTCTTTACTTAATTCATACTAGTTCCATTTGCTTCCTTTTTTATAACTAAACTTTGTTTTGCATTTTACTTTTAATTCACAATCACAATTAGCACACCTAGATAATTTACCTTGAAATTCAGTTAGTATTCAACACTCAATCCCTGTGGAGACAATATCTTTTATACTATAACTCGACTAAACCCGTGCATTTGCGGGCTCACGTCAGTTTCATGCCATAACTTGGTGATAGACCCTATGACAAATTGCTATAAGTTGGGTTTATTCAAGAAGTTTAACATATGACATTGTTTTTCAATGTCATCCTAGTAAGAATGGTGAACAAATTGTAATAAATATGTATAGACTTTATAGACCTAAATAAGGCTTGCCCAAAATATTTTCTCTCACTCCTATTTATTGATCAATTTATAGATTAACCATTAGGCTACAATGGTTTTAGCTTTTTAGATTGCTTCCAAGAGTACAACCAAATCCTAATGGATGAACAAGATGAGAAAAGGATAATTTTCATCATGAACAAGGGCAATTATTGTCCAAAGTTATATCTTTTTGCCTAAAAAAAGGTTATGATGATGAGATTCAGAGTGTCATATATGTCCAAGTCAAAATGTTACAAAACTTTCACAAAAAAAAGTGTTGCAAAACATTTACATTGAGGCTCCATTTGTTTTTCTTTTCTTTTTTTTTTTTTAGGAAGATATCTATCATAAGAAAAATCTCATTTGTATGTATATAAATGAAGGAGTGACATATTGCATCTACGCTTTGCAATTTTTTTCAAAAAAGATATCTAATGTTATCATAGTAGAGGAAAACAACTTTCTTTAAAAAAAGGAATTTGTCTTCTACTAAATTCATTACTATTAATATTAAACATATACAATATTTTCACTCATTATATTATTTTATAAATATATTCATACAAAATATGTTTTTTGCTAAAAAAAATTGAACCTTAACCAAATTAGACTTTTCTATTTTATATTTAAAAGAAGTTTGTCAATGAGACTTAATTTATTGTAATTGTATAGTTTAAAGATCTAAAATTGAATATTAGCAATTAAAGAAGGGTTAAATATAATTAAAAAGTACAATAAAAGAATAAAAATGGTAATTATACCAAACAATTTTATGAGGCAACCCAAACAATTTTTCTTACCAAGTTAAAATTGTTGGATGCAACTAAATTTTACAAATAATGCTAAATATATATAGTAACTAGAATAGCATATGTGTGGTGCATGAGTTGTAATATTTTATTCCAAATTAAAGATTTAATTACCTTAACAATTGTATTTATAATTTTGAAGTTAAAAAGACTTAGTTTTGAAATTTTGTTCCAAATAAGATGTAAGATATTTAAGGAGTCAAGAAATTGATGCTAAGGTATTTATGTAATTTGGTTATTTAATAATAAAAAATAATTGGTATATGAATTAGATGCACTTTTTTTAGCTATTTAGGATCATTTTATTTTAAAAAATTTCCATTAATATTTTATAATTTTGTATTAATTACAACACATGTGTTCCAATTTATTTTTAATAATATATCAAAATTTTAATATTATTATTTGATTCATTTCATCTTTTTTAAAATTGATCATAAAATTAAACAAAAATCGATTTAATCTATTTAAAAACACTTGCTTAATTGAATATGCATGACAACTATTCTTTTTTAAAGGAGACTAATATAACAAATATTATTTCTTTTTTTATGATAATAAATTTATATTTGATATGATCTAATAACTCAAATAGATGATTGAAAATTTGAAAGAGAACCAAATTCTTAATGAGTGTAGATTCTTCTTTTTCTTCTTTTTAATTTGAAAACATTAGTACTGTTCTAATTCTAGACAAATATAAAAATAAAAATTTGTATTATTGTAGATACTAAAGAAAAACATAAAAATTTAATAATTATCTCTCTTACAAAATAAAATTAACATGATTTAAGAGATCCAAATATATAATTATATTCTGGTATAAAATAAGTGACATGATTTTTCTTAATCTATGTAAAAAATGCTACTTTTATTTTAGATAATTGGATACATTTGCTCAAATTGAAATGAAGTACATTAAAATTAGTAGATATCAAATATAATTTATTTAATAAAAAAGTATAATTTTATTATATCAAAAAAGGCACAGGATAATTTTCATAATAGTAAATGAAAGTGAATATATATAAAAGTTACATAACTACTGAAAAACATAAAGGTATCAAAAGGAAACAAAAGACAAAAGTTTAGGGTGTGTTTGAATTTTTTTTATATTTTTAAAAATTATTCTTAAAAATCATTTTTAAAAACTATTTTCTTGTTTTCAAAACTATTTTTGGATTGAAAAAAAATCAAGATTAAAAGATAATTGATATTGTAAATAAGGAAATATTTTATTTTATTATAAAACCGATATTCAGAACAAGAAAATAAGTTTAGAAAATAACTAAAAGTTGTTTCTATTTCTTATTTTTAAGTTGTATATTTAGAAAATAATTTTTAAAAGTAGATCCTCAAAATAACTTGTCACATGGGTTCTTCTATTTTTAAAAGTAAAAAAATAAAAAACTATTTTAAAAAATAGAAAACAAATAGACTCTTAATGTCACTTCAATTAAAACTTTCATACATCAAACCATGTGCTTCATAACTATAATTTGGGAATTATCAATGTTCAATGAATGTAAGTCTTCCCTCACATATTCAAAGCAAACACTGTGCTCATAGGAGATTTGTATTGCTTTAATATTTTAATACATTTTTCAACTCTACCTAATGTCATTCAAGAATTACTTACATTAACAATATAAAGCATCTTGCTATATATCCCACCCATCAAATAACATGCTCCAACTGAAGTTATTTAGGGCTAATTGTTATCACTGCTTTATCACAAAAGAAAACATATAGAAGATTTCTTAGCAAATAAAGAGCTCAAGCAAAATAGAAAAAGAAAAAAAGTTCAGACACAATTCAATTTTTTTTATCTTATGAGATTATTTGTAACTTGATTGGTTGTTACATATAGGAGTTCAAATGTTTAAAAAATACAAAAATTAGAAAATATAATAAATAAGGGAAAAAGTCAAGAAAATTATTCCAAATAAGAAGAAAACGCATGAAAGTTAAAAAATTCAATAAATTAGAGAAATAAATAAAAGAAATTATCAAAATATAAGAAATGAGATAAATTAATCATAGAGTTTTTTTCTTAATTTAATGTAAATCATTACATATAAATAAGAGATTCAATGTTAGAAAATGCAATAAATCAAGGAAATAAATTAAAGAGATTATAAAATGTAAAAAGTAAGAGAAAAAAATCAAAGAGATTACTCCTAAAAATAAGAAAATGAAAAAATATTAAAAAATTTCATAAATTACAAAAAATTATATATTATAAAAATAAAATAAACAAGAGAGAGAAATTAGAAAGTTTTTTCAATTTAATATAAATTGATATATATAAATGAAAAATTTAGTTAGTTGTATTGATTGTGTAAATGTGATTTATTGTGATGCAATATTTAATAAAAAGATATTAATTACGTGAGTTTGGCTAATCATAATATAATATTCATTAAAAGAAATAACAAATTAATATATAGTGAGTTATGTAAATGATACTTATCATAATAAGAATAGGACATTTGTTATTATAGAGAGTATGGAATATTATGATTAATATATAATATATAGATTGAGAACTTCATCCATAATTTGAGAAGACACCTTGTTAATTTAGTTGGTATGAATTGTTATTTTCAATCATCCAAGTAATAAATTTGAGTTTCGTCTTTAACAATGTGAATGGAATAATCGATTTGTAAGTTCTGAAAGAGGCCAAAACATACCTTAAAATTAGAGTGAAATAATCAATTCTATTCTTAAACTTTATTATAAAAATAATAATCTACCAATACAAAATTAAGAACAGATAAACGAATCATATATGGTAACTAATATGCTTTTTTTTTCTTTATCCAAATTTATTTTGCAATGAGGCGTACAATTTTTGCATGGTAAAATTTTTTTATAATTCATGTACGAAATTTGATATCTGTATTCCTAAGTTTTTGTTTTGGTATATTGACGGTGAAGATGTTTGAATTTATCGCTTCCTGCAGTATATTGCATAATTTTCTCACCATTAGCTTACCATTTGGTGGTTTTGTATTCTCAAGTTTATATCCTTAGTATTTACAAGAATAAAATTATTAAAATTCCAACAGACACATTCCAACTAAAATATAACGAGAATTATTAGATAGAAAAGAAACAATTCTAATGACAATTATCACCTAATAATGAAGCCTTTGACATTAATGCAAGCATTGTAATGACAAATGATGTTTATTAAAATATCTTTTGATAAATAACGTAATGCTTGCGTTGGATCCACACCCTTTGGACCACCATTTTTCATTTGAAAAAAAAAGTTTATACTTGATAAATACTCAACAAAATTCCTTTTGATTTGTATTTTTGTAAATTTAAGAATTTTTTTTCATATATTTAAATTTTTCATTGAAAATTGTAATTGTAATTGTAATTTTTTATAAAAATTGAAAGAACATTGAATAATTTTTTATGTACCTTAAAATAATATTTTTTGCGTTTATTATTAGACATAAAATTTATACACATTCATAATTTTTTTAATAATAAAATCTCACAGTTTTTATAATGTTTAGGCTAGTTAAAATCTCACAACTTTTATATAATATATTAAATAAGTCGCTATTCTTAAAAAAAATTAAATAAATAAAAGATTCCATCGGATACTCATTAGTCGTTAATGACTTGTAGATACCGTTGTTGACCTTGTAGCTTGCACGTTATAATTAAGTTTTATATAACCTTTTAATTAATTTTTATAGATCCCACCTTTTATTCAGTAAAGAAATAATCACAAATGATTGGATGAATACAACCTTATTATTATTTTTCCCTTACTTTCCACGTAACACGTCCAATAATTTAAAAGGTGACTTATAAAAACTAATTATTTGATTTGGGACTAATCGATTGCTCCTATAATTCATTTTTTTTATAATTTTGCTAAAACTTGTTGCTATAAACTTTATTTGAAAATTGAAAATTAAGGATGTAAATATATTGAATCAGATTAGGCTTTTCGTTTACCTTCTTAGACATCAACTTGAATATATATAACCTATTAATTTATATAAGATTAAAATTCATGTTCAACTTGATGACTTATTAAACAGTTTGATCTAATTTATTAATTTATTTAAAAATTTATTTGTATAAATAAATTTTCAAATATGCTGATATATAGATATATGCATTAAAATTATTCAATAACTTAATTAAGCTCATATATATAAATGTATGTATTAACATAATATATGTATAATTTATATGTGCATATATTATATATTATGTTATATTATTTACAAATATATTAATACTTAAATTAAATAAATAGACTATTTTAATAAGGTAATGGGAGAAATTTAAAGAAGACAAATCTGATTTATTTATTTGGATAGATATTTATTAGTCTTAGCTTTGTCTTGTTTAAATAAATAAATTAAGATAGATTAAATTAAAAATAATTTCAGTTATAGCCTATAACCTACTTGCAATCCCAGTGAAAACAAACAAATATTGGAATTATATATGAATTACATTATTTTGATGACTTTATATCGTCAAGTAACAATGTCGTGAACTCAAGCTAGGAAAAGTCATCATGTGCTTTGTGAACGCAAATTAGTATATTTTCAGAGCAATAAGTCAACACGTAAGTTTAATAATTTATGGGATAATTCTATGGTAACCAGAGTTGAAATCTAGGGTGTCGATATCTTGATTCACACCCGCACACGCAAACGTATGTAACATCTTGACTCATGGAATTTTTTTTTTCCATTTTTTTTCTTAGTATAAAATCCCTGATTTTCAATTTATACATTGTTGGTATAGGTCTCATTTATGTCAACATACCATGAAGTAGAGTTGGACAACAAGGGATCAAAGAAAGATTAAATAGAGCCATATGTAATAATGAACAGCAGATTCTCTTTCAACGAGTTGCAATTGTACATTTAATTACTAGTATTTCAAACCATGCTTCAATTCTCATAGATACAAATTTTGATTAAGATTGACGACCTAGACCTTTCAGATTTTTTATTGATTGGCTTCAGGATGCGATATTTAAAACCACAATTCAAGAGGCTTGGCAGGCCCTTGTATTAGGTTCAGTGGGTTTTCAGCTGAGTACAAAAATCGAATATATCCAAAAGACCCTAAAGAAATGGAATAGAACTCGTTTTGGGTCCTGTCATGTAAAACCGCACTAACTTTAGGGTTTATTAGGTGAAGTTAGACAGTAACCTCCTACTGTCGATAACAATAAACTGGAAAAAAAAAAAATTATGCCGGGATATACAGGAATAGTTGATATGACAAGAGTCCATATGGCAGAAAAAATCTAGAGAATAATGGGTTGTAGACGAAAACTAAAGTTTTATCATTTGGCTACGGTTATTAGACGAAAAAGGAATAATATTAAAGCTATTCAAATTAACAAAACTGCATAATTAAGGGAATGGCACAATATGGAGGATTATTTTGTTCAAGGACTCTACCGATTATTTTCTTCCTCTAATCCACAATTCCCAAAGAATCTAACTGATTTAATCAGTCCGGAGATTAGTGTAGCAGGAATGATGAGCATTGTCTTATCCCATCCACCGAAGAAATTTTAAAAATGGTCAAGTCAACGCCTAACCAAAAAGCACTAGGGTTGGGTGGGCTTATGGTTGTATTCTACATGCAGTGTTAGGACATAGTACGAGAACAAATAATCAGTGTGGTGTGGGATTTTCTTAAAATAGGGTATATGATAAGAGACATCAATCACACGTATGTTGTACTTATTCTTAAGGTCCAAGGTGCGAAAGCATTTAGAGAGTTCATGCCAATTAGTTTATGTAACCTGATTTATAAAATTATTCCGAAGATTTTGGCCAATAGAATGTGGGCAGTCCTCTTTAAGCTTATATCCCTTGTACAATCCGCTTCTGTTCCAAGAAGGTAGATACTGGAAAATGATCTTCCAACACAAGAAATCATTTATTCCTTTGCAAAAAAGAACAGGAATGACAATCTTATGGGAATCAAGTTGGATATGTAGAAGGTTTATAACCGAGTGGAGTGGAATTTCATTACATGAATCCTAGAACTATTTGGATTTCATCATTGGTTTGTTCATCTGATTTGACAATTTATTTCATCTCTTTCATTCTCAATTTATTTAATGGCATTCCTACAAGATCATTTATTCCTTGGATAGGCCTATATCAAGAGGATCCATTGTCACCTTATTTATTCTGTGTGTACAGATTCTCTCTCAAGTGGTCAAAATTTTGAAGAATGGTCTATTAATTTTGCATTTAATCTGTGCAAATGATACTATATTATTTTTTAAGGCCAATGTGAATGAAAATTTATGAAAGATTCTTAATTGATATGAAAGATTGTCAGACTAGAACAATAATGTGGGCAAATCTTTTTTTTTTTTTTTTTGAAAATGATATTAGGGCTGCTAGGATTGGTTCTCAAATTTTATGAGTTTAAGTCAACTCCAAAATGATGCTAAATATTTAGGGATCCTGCTATTTTTGTCAAGGTCAACAGTTTAATACTTTGAGTTTTTAATTGAAAAGGTTCAAGCTTAGTTGATAGGTTGGAAATAGAATTCATTATCATGAGTTAGAAGATATACAATGATCTTTCCAGTGTTTCAACAAATCACAATTTACACTCTATTAATTCTTAAAGTCCCAAAAGATATTTGTTATAGATTGGATTCAATCCGTAGGAAATTTTGGTAGAAGATGGATGAAGATAGGAGATGATACTTTTACCTAATAAATTAGAAGAAAACATGTTCTCCCAAAGAAACAAAAGGACTTAGGTTAAAATAGTTCTATGATATTTTCCTACACTTTAGGCCAAGTTAACATGGAAACTTGAAACTAAGTGGGAGGCACACGGGGTTAAATGTTTTAAAACTAAATATGTGGTGCGAGGTGAATTTTTGTTTGGACTAAATGTGAAAGATTCAAAGGTTTTGCAAAGCATTTAGAAAGGAAAATTATTGATTAAAAAAGGTTGTTGTTTCATAGTTGGCAACAAGTTTACAATTAAGGCAATGAAGGATCTTTAGGTCCTATATTGCATCAGCTTTAAACCTTATTTAAATTAGGGGATTAATGTTAATCTAGACATAATGGTTGATTATCTAATGATGCCCAATAATTTTACCTAGAATTTGGAGTCATTACAACAATTATTTATGCTTGAGAATGTGTAATGGATTAAATGATTAACTTTTTCACATTCAGGACACAAAAAGCTAATTTATGGCTTAAATATTTCAAACCAACTCACCACAAAATTAACCTATAGATCAAACTAATTTGATATTATAAAGGATTGTGAGTTATGTTCTACTTATGCGAGAAAGAGTGCATAATCAATTGGGTTTAAAGAATACCTTATGCCCAATCTATGAGGTTGCCATGGAGAATGAAATCTACTTGATAGAGTAGTGCAAAATCACCAACTAGTGTCGTTTTGCTTCAAGGAAGTTGATATCACTAAGCTGCATTCATGATTTGTGGTGAAAGCGATAATTATGGTTGTCATTAGAGATAGGGGCCTATTTCTAGAAGGTGATGTTGAACTCTAACACTTGACCATAGCCTCCATTGGAATTGCAATTTGCTATATATGGGAACTAGGTAATGAGATTGTGCACATTTGTGTGACTATGGATTTGAACAAGTTTTTTTTGGTTGATTGAAGTTAATGTTATTAAAGAAGAATCACAGCTCAAGGTTTTGAGGGTGGGTCAGATGAATGAATTTATGATGAAGTATCTCGGCCCAAGTGAAAAAAAAAAAGGATCCAACCACCCATAAATGTTATTAAAATTAATGTTTACTTAACATGGGTGAATGGATTATCCTCAATTGTAATGTTTGTTAGGAATTATAAGGGTCAGGTTATAAGAATGTAGCATAATAATATTACTAGGAATTATAAGGGTGAGGTTATGGAATGTGCTATAATAATGTGGAATGCTCTTCATCTTTAGTTGTTAAAATTTTAGCAATTCAAAAGGCACTGATAATTTTTTAAAATTTCAATCACGAGGTAGTACAATTAGAGAGTGATGGGAAAGTGGTTGTTAAGGATATGCATGTTTTCTTAGAAAGTCAATTCCTTATTTAAGTCGGTAAAATCCTTATTCATGTTTACGCCTAATATTGATGTTCTTCGATTTCCTTATGGATGTAATAAGTTGCACATGAAACGACAAAGTGGGTAGCTTTGTCATTAGGAGCGGTACAAGAACTATCTAAGATCCCTCCTTCTATTGAACACTTTGTTCTTTTTAAGTTTCTGGTTATTGAATAAATGGATTTTCCTTTTAGCAAAATAAAAAGAAAAAACCTACCCTACCATGTATATAATTATGTGATCTAACTAAGATAATAATCATTCTCATTCTATTGAATGATAAAGACATTTCAACTATAATTCATCTTATTTGAGAAATTAATTGTCATTAATATACTTTAAATTTAAAAAATATTTTAAATAAATAGGAACATATTGATAAACTAAAAAATGTAAAGACTTCACATTTATAAATTTTACATATTTTTACTTTTAAATTTATACCAACCTCCTCACAAAACTTCTTAAATTGAAAAAAATTATAAAATTGATTGTATAAATTATTAGTTTGACTAAATAGAGACATATAAACTCTATTTAATATAAGTAACTGATAAGTTTACAGATAGTTACTAAGTTAGATGCTAACTATTATTTGAAAGCTAATCAGTTAGCTAATTTTTGTTAAAAATATTTAATAAAAATAACTATTGAGTTATATGAAAAATATGAAATGATATAAAATAATATGCTAATATAAATAGATATACAAAGCAAATTAATTTATGCTCATTTTGAAATAAAATTATATTGATATAATCAAAATATTCAGAATAAGAATATAATTATTTTAAATAAAATTAATTATATTTTATGATATTATATATTTATTTATATTAAATTAATAAGCATAGGTCAAATATTTATTTATAGAATTATGATTCTTGTTATCAACTAACTAAAAGAAGAGGAATGAACTAAGAAAAAAATTAAATTTTTTTTTAATAAGTTATTGTATCAAACACATCTGAAAACTAATTTTTAGATTATTGATGAGATTAATAATTTATAAGTTAACTTATGTTATGTTTGGTACGATGAAATGGAATGAAAAAAGTGTGTTTAATAAGTACTATAAAATAGAAATATTCATTCCCAAGGGAATGGCCATTTTATTAAGAGAATTTTTTATACACTTCAATTATGCCATATGTCCTCAGTTATAGCCAATAAATAAAGGAATTTTATTAATTTATTAATTCATTTATCAGTTATGTAAGGTCCCTGCACATTAAAATATAATTTTTTCAATTTTTAGGATGTTAAAAATTATAAAAGTTGATTAATACCTTTCATTTATTGGTTATGACTAATACTTGACATAGTTAGAGCATACAAAAGTTTTTCTTTTATTAGACGATGTAATTTTCATTCCATAGAAAAAGTAAATAAAATGACTATTCCATTATTTATAGAATAAATTTTTTATGCTCTTATCCCTTAAATCTTTTCTATATTTTAACATTACCCTATACTAATAAATAATAAAACAACAAATATTGTATTATTAAATATCTTAGTTATTATATTTTTAATAATAAAATTTAAGATAAAATATTTTATTATTCTTTATAAAAATTTTGGTAAATTAAATTTTTATGCATTTAATATAGAAAATTATTTGTTAATTATAATTTTGATAATTATGAATTTTAGTTCAATTATAAAAAATTATAAATAAATAAATAAATAATGGCAATATTGTTATTCGTATAAATATAGTTTCAATTTTACACTTTCTTTTTATTTGTAAGGGTATTATTATCATTGACATTTTTTTATTCCATTCTTACAATATTTATTATATCAAATATAATTATAAAATGAAATAGATAAAATGCTCATTCCATTTTTAAACATACCAAATATAATTATGAAATGGATATTCAATTCTATTTCTTTTTATTTTATTCCATTCCTCAAATGTAACATTAATGTTTGAAACATAAAACTGAGAGGGAGGTGTCAAAGTAAGAAAATCATTATACACAATAAAACCATGTGTGTCCCATGTTGTAACCAAGGGTAGGTTTATCTTATAAGTTGTGAGAGCAATTACCCTCATAATTTTTAAAAGTTTTTAATATAATAATATAAAATATATTTTTCCCCACTAAAAAATTAATTTTGCCCCATAATATTTATCTTTTTATGAGATATTAATTTTTCTTAATACAAAAATTATTTGAAGTGGGAAAAAATGTCAATTTCATTCAATTTTTCTTATAAATTTACAAATGGTTATTAATGTATATTTGATAAAGTATCATTGACATTGATTTAATCCCTTAATTGATTTTTTTTCTAGGTAATGGTAGAAATAATTAAGCCACTAGACATATGCGTATGTGGTCTTGGGATTAAACCTAAGATAAGGAGAAAGGTAAATCTTTCAAATAACATCATATATCATTTGAATTAAATACTCTTAATTCCTTAATTGATTTTATTTGTTCATATTTTTTCACATATAAGAAATAAGTATGCTTAAACACACAAACTTAAGATGTATAATTATTAAGCAAAAGGTTATTAGCTTAAGATGTTAGCGTACTTGTTTTAAGTGATTTGCTATTTTTATTATTACAAAAAATAATTTTTTACATAAAACATTAAAAAATTCAATATCCTTTATTTTCTTTTAAATTAATATTTTAGAACAATTAAAATATATTATTAGATTCATGCAAAAAAATCAATTAGAATTATGTTGAATGATTTTTAAATAAAGAAAGTAATTATTAATTATGGTTTAAATAATCAAAGTTAAATCTAATAAAAATATGTTTTGCTTACAAAATTAAGTAATTAAATTTCATTAAAATCATGTAAATTATATATTAAATTTATTTAAATTTATATGTTAGCTCCATTATTTAAATTTTTTGAATCCACTCTTGATTTTAACAATAAGATATGATTTTTAAATATTCAATTTTAACCAAATTCTTCACTAATATTTCACATTTGCTTATTTCTATATTTTATTTTGAGGAAAGTTTGACATAATTTTTATTTTGAAACTATATTATATACTCTCTGTAATAAATAATAAAATTCACAAAATTGTAAATCTTATTATTTGTGAGGGAAGCGATTTTAAAGTGTTTTCAAAAAAGTTTATGAAATATAATTCTTTAACTTTTAGGCTAAAACTTCACTATAAAAGGCTTAACCATTCTATGAATAACATGAATTTGAAAGGTCAAAATTGTAACATGTGACATTTTTGCTATTTTAACTAACATAACCTATACAGTGCATAGGCCATCATTGCAAATTTACAATAGTAATGTATTGTTTTATGGAAAATAAATATTAAGATAATGCATTTAAGAAGGAGTCATTCAAATATATATTTGATTCATAAATTGTAAATTATGATGAATAAGTAATCTCTATTCTAGTATATCTCTTGTAATTTATTTCGTTTCTTGCCTAAATAGTGAAAGCAGTGGCAAGTAAATTAGCTCTAGGATTTCTCCTTAGTACATTTGGACATTCATAAAGTTGTGTTGTTCCATTACCCTAAGCATTTGCATTGAATTTAGGTTCTTCATCTTTCAATCTTCTATTGTGATTAATGAACTAATGGAGCATTTAAATTTGCTAGCTTTCTTGACTGCTTGATTGAGCTTTTGGCATGATTTTGATGGTTTATTCATTAAAAAATGCTTATTTTGTTTACCTTGTATATGTTTCTAAATTTATTTTATTTGTAGATATATTTATTTATGCTTATTTTGGTAAGATTTGTGTTTTTCTTTTCTAATTTGTTTCTCTAATGTCTTAATTTTATACTTTGATTGTGTAATATGACTTTTTAGAATTTAATAATAACATAAAATTTCTTCTCTTGATGTCATTTTTTTTTTAATTTCAAAACCCTATTTCATGCTACTAATATATTTTCAACAAAAACTCCTTTTATTCTAATTTGGAATTTAAAATTGGAATTGGAATTGGAATTGAAATTTGAATTTGAAAAACAAGCCTTTATTTTGTCTATTATGTGTTTCTTTTATTTTACATTTATTTAAGGTGCCATTTGTTTCTATCATTTGTTTCTGTAATTAGTCCAGTGTTTTTCATGTTTTACTCCATTTTGTATTTCTCTTTTCTTTTATTTGGAGTTATACTATTTTTTACTTTGGCTATTTAATCATGCTTTATCCTATGCTGAATTTGTTAAAAAGATTACTAATTTTATTGTATTCTCTTATATTCATCATGCTTCATTTGTTGAAAAGATCATTTGATGGTGTGATAATTTGTATTTTCTTTGTGTTTCCATGTCTTCAACATATATATTTGTTACTTTTTGTTTCATTTAATTAATTTCTTATATGTGATGAACCATTTTTCTTTGTTATTCTTTTTAAAGGTTTGGAAGTTCTATTCCATCTTTTCTTTCATGTTCTATTATTTTGATGTAACCATTTGTTACTTTCTTTATTTAACTATGAGTTCATTGTTTATTCTCGATCCTTCATGTTACTTCATATGTTCTAAAGATTGTAACATGGTTTAGTGATTTGCATTTTTTATGTATTTTCATGTCTTGAAGATATACATATGTTCCTTGTTCTTCATCCATTCAAAAGATCATTACATGGTTTTTTTTATATGTCTTTTCATGTATTTTAATATCTTTGACATATATATGTGTCCCACATTCTTCATCTATTTTGAAAAGTAAAAAATGCTTTCTAAATTCCTTTTTAACCTCTTAATGAATCTCTGTTTTTGTTACCTAGTCTCCTTGTTTCTTTTGAAAATATAGTTTTATTGCTTCTTGTTTCTATATATATCTTCAACATAGATATGTGCCCCTTTTTGGAGGTAAGTTATTCATTACAATGCTCATACTTGTTTGCTTTTATATATTGGTAGAAGTTTTTCAAAATAAAGTAATAGAAATTAATGGTTGCCAATTTTCTTTTCTTTGGCATTTATGTTTGTTAATCCTTGAAGAATGCAAGCCATTTACCATCACTATATAAACAACCTATTGAGCAAAATGAAGAATGAATGTAAATAACCAAACACATGTGAATACATGATATAGTATGATAATCTTTTCATCTATTGTAATTAATGTTCACTTTTGTCTTTTTTTATCTTTTAATCTTTCATTATAATTACCATTTTTTATTGCATAAATGAGTACATAGATTTCATGCTTATATGTTCTCTTTGCATTTTATTTTGCTTGATGTAGTTTGCACCATGGATTGCCTATTGAATCATTTCCTCAGTATTAACAAATCTTGGACCAATTGGAATGTTGTTATCATGATATAAGGGTTTAGATATGATAAGGCCTAGTTTAGGCAACATATTGCAGTCTATTAAGGTTATATTTATGGGCCAATAGTGCTTTGCCATGCATTTTATTTATAATGTTTTCATTTCTTATGATATCTAACTTCAACAATAATGTCATGATTTTTTACTGTATTTTTTTAGCATAACACAATATAAGCAACTATTAGTAGCCATTTGATTCATTATTTTGAAGGTAATTTGATTAAAGGTTATTGTTATTGTATTAAGGAGCTTGAAGTTTCTAATTATTTTAGGGAGGGGATTTAAGACTCGCTCATTATGACTTTTGTATTATACTCACACCATGTATTGAGTTGACAAGATTTAATGGTGGGATTCCCTATAACAACTTCTATTATATACTTTTCTATAGGTGTGTCTTATAAATTACTTGGTTGGTATGCCTTTTATCCTTTCTCTTTTATTCCTGTCTATTTTAATTGTATTATTGTTCATTCTAGCTTCTAAGAAAGTTTTCTTATTTTCATTATTCTTTATTTTATTTCTTAGAAGATGTGATTGGAGAAATTAAGCAAGTGTCACCATTGCAAGATGCTATTATTAATGATAGATTTATTCATTGTATTGTAAGATATATTGTGAGCATCACTTTATCATTAACTTGAATCTTTAACAATAATTAATTATATTTGTTATTTAATTTGCAATGTTCATTTTTACAAGGGTTATTTTGTGAAATATGTACTTTGAAATTTCCAAGCTAATATGCTTTTGAATCATATAAAGTATAGCTTGTGAATAAGTTACACAATCAATAAATATATTTTCTTGTCATGATATATTTTGATTTAAATCCTATTCTATTTTTTTACTTTCTACTTGTTTCCATTTTTAGGTTTATTATGTATTCCCTTAAAACCTTGGTTGGTTACCTAATTTATATAAATCCAAATAATCACTTTTGTGGCCTAAAACTATTACCAAAATCCTTCTAACAAAAAATTATTGAATATAATATTCTTTTGCATATGTGTTATTACAAGCATGAATTTTTTATTACTAACTACTAATTATTAATCTCTTTATGCTTTTTAGCATTAACCTTGCTTAATGGTTGCTAGAGTTTATAAGGTTATGACAAACAAACCTTAGTTTTATGACTTTTATGTTGACTACAAGCGTAAGGTTGAGATTTATGGTAGACAAATTCATTGTCACCAATGTAATATAACTTTACCTTTCTTTATTTCCTGGTAAGATTTTATTCTTCAAGTATAAACTTTCAATTTCAATATTTTCTTTATTATAATAGTTAAACTAACTTTTTTTTGTTTATATTTCAGACATATTATCCATGTCATAGTTATTGATAATAAGAGTATTGCTTTATTTTTTATATTGGATAATGATATTGAAAAACTTATTAAAGTTAGTGCAAAAGATATGGAAGATTGTATCTTTAGGGTTAGTTTAGGATAGTTAATTTGATTTATTTTTTAAAGATGATTTTTTATATTTTTAACTAATTATCTTTTATTTATTATGATAGGAAATTGGGTTATATTATTTTCCTCTAAAAATTAAGAATATTTTAGTTAATAAGTGATTTTCCTTCAAGGTTTACATTTCTTCTTTTAACATTGAGCATGTATGGGACAACAACCTTATTCTACAAATGTTTGAACTAACTTCTAGATCTATGTTAAAAGAAGAGCATTTTATTAGTCATGTAAAGTATTATATTAGACAATTAGAGTATGAAATTTGTTCTTCATACCTTGAAAGGTATAATTTAAACTACACTATTTTTCATACTTTGAAAGATGGCTTCAATAAGTTTGAAACTGATTTAAACTACACTATTCTTTATAGAGCCTTCTCTAATTGAAAGGGTTAAAATTTACTTTCATATTCTTTTTAGTCTTATATTTTATTTTTTAAAACTTTATCTTTATCGTATTCAATTATCTAATTTGGCATTGAAGATATTGATTTCTTCGTTTATTGGTAACTTTGTAGGTTGTTAAGTGTGTGACACATTGATGACAAAATATTGATTTAAAGTTCTTATGTTATTTCTTATAATTTGTGTTATTATCTTTCTATTTGTGATGAATAAGTTGATATCTTAATTAATCTTCATTATCCTAGGACTAGACATTTCCTTTTTGTTTCATAGACAACTTAATGAATGTTCTTTTTATTGTGTATTTGAATTTATTGAGCAACATATTGAACCATATATTTGCAAAAATGATATTTACTTTTAGGATTCTATTATTCAACTTAATACAATGTTCTTATGATTTATTTCTATGAATATTTTTTGCTTCATTTCCATTGTAAGATTTGTATTTGGAATTTAAAACTTTCAACCCAAAGTTAAATTCTTTACTTATTTCTCATTGGAAGATATGTAAATGGAATTTCAAATTTTCCACCTATAGTTTAAGTTAACATTAACATTTTTTCAATTAACTAAGATAATTCAAATGTGATGAAAATGATAGATGAATTTAGCATTGGAATAATATTTTCAAAGTCTAGTATGATTTTTTTGACCCCTTATTTTTCAAAATAAATTTTCTTGAGTGATAAATATCTATTTTTTTTCAAAAAAAAATACCCATTGAAACATTATATTTCAAATTCTACACTTTCCCTTGAAAATATACTCTCTTGTACGTAATAAGCTTTTTTATAGTTAAATATGCCATTTCCTTTTGTATGCTATTTGTGTTAATTTTCCTTTTTCTAATGTGCCATATTTTTTTTATTTGTTCTCAAAATTTGCTAAACGTGAGAAGCATTTGTTACAATATAAAACATTTTATTTTTTATTTTCTATTTTCATGTGTTTAATAGTTATTCTATACAAGAAGATTTCATTTTGTCTCTATCATTTTTCATATAATGATTTTCAATATTTGATAACCTAAAGTAAAAAATTTTAAACATGCACTTTCTTTTTCTATGTTAATTCCTTTATTTCTATATTAACGTTTTCCTACCAAGATTCGTTAGACTATATCTTTTATTCAGCAAAGGATTTTTTTGGAGTATTTGATAATAGTTACCAAAAGGGGATTTTTTTACTTCCGAATCTGTTTTTATCTTATATGTTGCTATATTGTTATTTGTGCTTTGAAGCTTTCATTACTTACATGTTGCCTTTTTTGTTTTGAAGTAGTTTTGAAAATATACTCTTTCATCTCTTTGATACTTCCATTTTTGTAAAATTTTTGAATTTATTTTTCTTTATTTTTGCAATTGATTTTTTTGTGCTTTATATTGTATTTTTCTTTTTCTTTGTTTAATATATTTTTATATGCTCATAGTGGTACTAGGAAGACTTATATATGAAAAGCTTTAACTATTTTTTTAAGATCTAAAGGTGAAATTATGTTAGTAGTTGCTTCTAGTGGGATAGCTTGTATTTTACTTCCAAATAAACACAACTCCTTCAAGATTTGTCATTCCACGAGATATTAATAAGAATTTAACATGCAACATACATCAAGGAAGTCCTTAAGTAAAATTATTACAAATAACAAATCTTATAATATGAGATAAAGCTCCAATGGTGTAAAAGCATTGTTTTAAGGCTCTTAGTAGATCTTTTTGAGATATTATCCAAACTGATAATCCTAATAGCTATTTTTTACTCTTTAAAGGTAAAACAATTATTTTTTATTGTGATTTTCAACAAATCCTTCCTATAATTCCAAGAAGCAACCATTCTGATATTGTAAATGTAACATTGAATTCTTCTTATTTGTGTGATCATTATCAAGCTTTGAATTTAACCAAAACATGTGACTTTAAGAAAACTTGTATTCTATTATTTAGCTTCAACAATTAAAAGAATTCTCAAAGTGAAATTAAAAGATCAAAAATGGAAATCTTGGTGAGCCAAATAATGTAAAGGTTGACATAAATATTCTTAATGATCTTTTGATCAAAAATTTTTTTAATCCAATTAAAGCAATTGTTCATTTAACATATCCTTCTTTATAGCAAAATGTAGATAACAAATATTTTTATGTGAATCAGCAAATTTTCCTTAACTTTTAGTATTATTGATGAAGTGAATTCTTAGATTCTATATTTAATTAACAAAGAAAGTGAATACATGAGTTCAAATCCTATATGCAAAATAAGCTTAAACAAGTCTTATCAAGTTAATTTACTAACACCAAAAGGTCTTAATGAAATACATTGTTTTGGATTACCTAATCATAATTTAAGGCTTAAGGTGGGGTTTTCTATTATGCTTATGAGAAATATAAGTCGATCTAATGGTCTTTGTAATGGAACCAGATTGATAATTATACAAATGGTTAATCGTGTCATAGAAGCTAAAGTTTTAACCATAACAAATATTAATTCTAGAGTTATACATGGAATAGTTCTTACTCCATCACAATCTAAATGGCTTTTCAAGTTGTAAAAAAGATAATTTCCTATTATAATTTCAGATGTCATGTTTATCAATAAAAGCCAATGTTAATCTTTAAAAAAATGGGGTTATATTTGCCTAGACTTATTTTTAGTCATGATCAATTATATGTTGTATCTAGAGTTACAAGTAATGAAAGATTAAAAATATTAATCCATGATGAGAAGACTCCAAATTCAAGTATGATTACTAATGTTGTTGTATTTAAAAAAGTCTTCCAAAATATGTGTTAACTTGTAGGTTGTTATGAATTTTTCTTCTAATTCTCAATTTCTACTTTGAATTTCTTTTTCATATAGTCTATTTAAATAGTAATATTTCATTTATATTCTATCAATTCATAAAATGGTTTTATTAATTATTTGTAATTAAATATGTAGTAGATAAAGTCATAGTCTACCTTATGTCCTTTATGCAAAGTTAACAACAAAGAAGGAGTAAGATTCTTTAATCATGATAAAGATATTTGTAATTTAAATGTGATTAAAAAATGTTCTATTAAAAAAAGTTAAAAAAAATCAATGAAAATATGTAAGTTTTTTTCTTTATCTTCTATATTGCAAGATACAACCATATCTTTCCTAAATAGTAAGTCAGGTTCCTTCAATTTTTGGATTCATAAATTAGATTATTATCTTTGTCAATTATTTAATTTTGCACCCTATACAATGTAAGGGTTATAATATAGTTTCTAAATATATTATTAATCAATCCTTACATGTTCTTGAATTCTATAACTTCAGGTAAATGCACATTGAATAAAATCTTAGATGTATTTCATGAATTCGTAAACGTTTTATGTAATGTCCCGAATTTTTAATTCTATCATTTGAATCTTTTAATTCTGAGGCTATAGAAACAAAGAGCACGTTTAAATTAGTTTGGTGGATGAATATTAAGTTGAAAGGAATTAAGGGTAAAGGTAAACAAAATTCTGAAGAAAAAATGATAGTAGAAAAAGAATTAATTTTCCTAAATAGTATAAATGATCAGAGGAGGTTAGGAAACCCTAAAAAAGGAAGTTGTCTAAGTCTGACAGTGTAAGAAATTTTAAACAGACAGAGACCCTATGGACTAAATTACAAAAGTACAAAATCGGGTGTGGTTAAAGTGGAAAATAATCAAGAAATTTGGGATCTACTAGAATAACCAAGAATTTAGGGTGTAATATGTGATTTTATTTAGTGTGACCAATAGACACATGACAAGTGTCATTATTAGAAGAAAATGGCAAGAATAGCCTTACTAATTGGTGAAAAAGGACTAAATTACCCTTGAGAATTTCAAAAATGACAAGAATACCCTAGAAGCTTCATGAAAACTCTTTCTTCTTCTCCATTTCTCCTAAAAGCTGCAGAAACCTCCATGAAAGAAGCTTGGACATGCAAGAGAGAGAAGGAAGAGAGAGAAAGTTTCTTTTGGCTTTTTCACCCAAAAAATAGTGAGATTTAGGCTTAGGTGTAGAAGGGAAAGTTGCTCTTCTCATCAAACTCTATCTATTGGTGTGTTTAGATTGAAGAAAGCTCAAGTTTGATCAAGTTTGGTGAGCTCTAAGTGAGAATTTTCAAGTTGTACCAAGAGGTAAAAATGTTCCCCTCTAAAAGCTCTTTAATGTACTCTTTTTAGTTTCTTGAAATTTTGATATTGGTGTGGTCAAAGGTGGTTGACCATGGAGTTTTGGATGATTTGAATATGTCTAATGGTGTTTTAGATGTTGTTATGTTGATCTATGGCTTTGGTTTGGTGTAAAAACAACAAGAAACCATGATGTACACACTTGGGTTTTAGAGGTATAATGGTGCATGTGTGAAATTGGCATGATTTGTGTGGAATTTAGCTAAATTGATGAAATTAAGATGAAATTTTGAATTATGAAAGTGTGTATGAGACTTCCCTTTTGAGAAGTCAAAACCATGAATGTGGAAAAGAAGGAAGGAAGGAGATTTAGTCATTTAAAATGTGTTTTTGGAAGATCAGTAATGTACATGAGGTAGAACACAGCCCATGTTGTACCCCATGTTCTGAACACGGGGTAGAACACGGCCCATGTTTACCCCCGTGTTCTTTTCTGAGCAAGCCAGTGAAGCCTCGAAGTGATCCAGAAAAAAACACGGCCCTTAACACGGGGTATGGGAACCCCGTGTACTTTGTCAAGTGAACATTTTGGCTTTGATTCTTCAGGATTTGCATGGTTTTGCCTTTGGATCCTTTTCTAATGCTCATATATGTCATTTCAAAGCTTGAAAATAAAGTATAGAGCATCTAAGTATGCATTTGTGCATCTATCAATGTGGAGGAAGTGAAGAATACATGAGGTGTAAGGAAAATGATGATGTTCTAATAAGAAGTATACTGTGTATTCATGTAGATTAAGGAGTGACAAGTTGAAAAGGCAAGGAGAAATTGTAAAGAAGTTTTAAGTGAGGGCAAAAGAGACATCACTATTGGAAGCTTATAAAAGATAGCTAGCTTTATCCTTAAGCTCTGTTTTCTATTTACATGACTTTCGGTATATTTTGCCATTATATGGAATGTGTATGAAATAGTTGTGTGCATACCCCGAGAAGACAGCCAAATACTGTGTGAGTAAGGCCTATGGCCCGAGTTATCCCCGGGATGGTAATGAAAATTGTTGTGTGCGGTACCTATGGCCAAATACCTCGGGAAGACAGTGTGATACTGTGTGTGTAAGGCTTATGGCCCGAGTTTACCCCGGGAAGACAGTGAATTGCTGTATGAGGCCTAGGTACGATTATCTGTGATGGCCATCTAGATAATTATATGAGTCCTTGAATGGGCTTGTTGATTGCTATGTGTGATGCACATTTCTTACAATGGTATGGAATGAGATGATAAATGATTAATTGATTTTGAAATGTATGTTTTATTTGCTTAAGGATCTGGAATGGCTCAATATATTTTTACAGTGATGGCTAGCTACTGAGAAACTCTGTTTCTTATGTTTTCTGTATTATACTAACTATTCCAGGTGATGTTTCTAGAGACCCTCTTGACAAAGGAAAGTAGAGTTTTGAAGTTGTATTATAAATGATTATGTGGTTGGTGATATTGTAAATGATGGATTCATATTCTTGTAAATTGAACTTTCTGTATAAAGACATGACCCTTGCCTGTATTGTATGAGATCCAGATATTTGAGGTATTGTGAGCTAGCCTAGAATAGCAGGCAAATTAGTATGCAATAATTACCTATTTAATGAGGATTAAGGTGTTAATAAGTAAGAGAGTTACATTTTATCCTTCAAAAATTAGAGTCCATTATCATTGCCATTGTAGATTCCTTAAAAGGAATAAAGCAAAAAGAGTAAAGCCCAATATCTATTTGGTTTGAATTGACACTTGTATTAATATGGAAGCTGATTTTGTAAAGATGATGCATGTTATAGTATATTCCATCATTAGTCCTAACTTGAAAATTTTGCAAAATATAATGTCTCTTTACTATAAGTTTGTTGCTATACTTTGTCACTTTCCCAAATATAGTCTTTCTTGCATAAATTAACAAATTTCAAAAGATTATTGAATAGCAACACTATATAATACCACTTTAAATACATATATGGATTCCAATTCATTATAATGCATTAGCATATGATTAAAAAAATTAAGCTTACCAAACAAATTTAATTAAGTTACAAATATAAATTTTATAAGTGTTATTTTGTTATCAAGTAGATGCATTTCAAAGCATTTAGCCTAATTTGATGGATTTTTATCAAGTATAGCCTAAAATCTAATAACCCTAGGTTTGAATCTTTGATGTCTAATTATTAGGCTTGAGCTCTAAGAATAAAACCATTCTCTTTGTCATTTCAATGAACCTTTACTTATTAATCAATGGATATTTTTGTAAAAAATTATGAAGTGGTTAACAATTAACTCTAAATAATTTACATAAATGATGTATAAGTAACATAATTTATTAAGGAAAAACATTATCCAACAACCAAACTTGTTGTACAAAATATTAATTTTCAATATGCTTAATCTTAGCAATTGTCTCATAAATCTTGCTTATTTACATTAGATTTGTTAAAGAGTCATACCATTAAAGATATGTTGCAAACTCATTTTGATTTTAACTCATTATCTTGTTTGAGGGATTTTAAAATGCTATTAAAAAAACAAAAGGCTTAGCAAACTATGTGAAACTCACCTTCCACACTATGTTAAAGCTAGTAGAATAGCTTTTTTCTAAACTAAAATAAAAAGTAACAACATACATAAAATACATGATCATTAAAAAGAATAAAATAATAGACATATATTACTATAAGTATATGTATTAGACTTTATCAACTTCCAAAAAGATCAAACATACTATATATCTTCCAAAAGTAATACCAAACATATAATGAAAGAAGATAGGATTGCAAGTAAACGCTAATAAAATGCAGAGTATATGAATAACTTGGAATATTATCTAACAAATAACAAACACAAATAAAATGTTAAAAAGTTTTGTAAGAAAGATATCATTCTACCAAATAAAAAGGCTTTTGAATTGAAAAAGCAAGAAAAGAAACCACAAAAGAGAGATAAACTTGTGAATTGAAGAAGTAAGTCAAGAAAACACAAAGAAAGACTTTTAGTTGGAGTACCAAAAACTAATCTCCAAAAGTGCAAATATATTACTGATATCATGCAGATATCTTATAATTTTGAATTCATTTATTATGAGGTGTAAAAAATTCACTCCCATGCTTGTTAATAAATTTCAAAGACTAACTTATTTGTACACTAGTTTTCCATCAGTTAATATTTAAACATATTATTCTGCATTAGTTAATACTTGAGTAAATCATTTTATAAAAGTTAAAGTATAAAATCATCCAAGCACTATCGCACATATACGTTATTTTTTGCAAGCATTTAAAATTAAAACCATCCAAGCATGACTTCAAACAAAATTAATTTACCCAATGAAAATAATATTCAAAATTTTTTATTATATTTAAAATTGCAATTTGTTACTTGCAAATTATATGTAGTTTAAAAGATGATTTAAAGTAAATTAATCTCATTCTTTAAATTTTAATAGGATTGACATACTAGATTTGGCGAAAATTATTTTAGTCATTTCGACTTATATCTGTGTCAATAGATCTTTTCTCTATTATGTAAAACCATCCAAGTGCTACGACACATGTGCCCCTTTTTTCACAGCCCTTTACCTGAACACTACTCTAAACAAAATTAATTTGCCCAAAGAAAAAAATATTCAAATTTTTTGCTTCAAATTTAAATTAACGATCTCTTATTTGCCAAAGTTTCAAACATATAGATTAAACAAACCTTCAAAGCTAAGGTTCGACTATCCAAAGCCACTAGCCAAAGATTAGCTATTGACAACCTGTAATTAGCTACAACCACTCCACGTACACATGTAATAGAAAATGATAGCCAATAATCGTTAGAGGGTTTTGATGAAGAAATATTTTTTTTAATTAAAGCCCCACCTCTATTTTGTGCAAGAAGAAATTAAGGGAAAGGTTTACTCATAATCTTCATAATAGGCATTTTGGTAATATGATTATCATATTTATAATATCATAAGCTTTCATCTTTTATTTATAACTATTTGTAGTTATCTCATATCTCTTATTTTGTATGAGTATGGGTTTCCAATATCTATTTTATTAGCAACAAGATAAATGACTATATCATAATTATATATATTTATTTATAATTTATAATAATATAATAATATGTTGCTTTGTATATATAAATAAAAAAATTGAAACACCCTTCACGCAAACAATAAATTTCTATATTATAATTTATATTTATATAATATAATAACATTATAATAATATGTTGTTAATTTGCATAAAAAATTAAAAACACTTCAAATAGTCCTTATATAAACCTTAAATTATGATAAAATAAATTCAAATTCAAAGTTCACTTAAACATTGCATTATTAATAGAATGACATTTAAACTTTAAAAAGTCAAACTTGAAAGTTCATTTAAAAGATGAACTACTACTAATAACTAATAAAATGATAAATAATAAAATATTAAAGTTGGAAGTTCACTTGAAAGATGAACTATTGATAGAATGACAAATGGTAAAAGGTTAAACTTGAAATTTCACTTAAAAGATGAAATATTCATAGAATGATACATGATAAAATGGACAAATCAAAATGATCTACTAATAGAATGACATAATAAAAGATTAATACATAATAAAATGGACAAATCAAAACGATCTACTAATAGAATGATATAATAAAAGATTAATACATGATAAAATGGACTAAAAGATGAAATACTAACAAAATGATATATGATAAAATGGAGAAATCCTGCTTCTATATTTTAGAAGTTTAAGATTGACTGATTTGTAAGTTGTAAAGTATCTTAATTTTTAGCGTGGAACATGAAAAAAGAAATTAAAATACATCTCGACAATTACTTTGTAATTCTCGCATTCGTCCTTTACTTGTCTATAAAAAAAAAGAAAAAAAAGTGAAAATTTTCTCTTAGCTTAGGACACCATTTATTGTGACCGCAGCTGATACGGCATCAATGTTATGCCCAGATCCAAGAAGCAGAGACAGTTGTCATCCATTGTGATTTGTTTTTTTTTTTTTTTGGTAGAAACATCCATTGTGAGTTCAAATCCAAAAGTTGTTCAGTTGACTAGATTTTTCCATAAAATGACAAATTTTTTCGGTGCAAATTTACTAAGATTAATGGATTAGTAGACATCAGTACTTCTGGTCTATTTTCCGAAGAAATGGAAGTTTACACACTTTCAAACATGCCAATGTATTGGGAATATTAGAAATGAAAGCCTCTCTGGATTTATCATTTTTTTGGAGAAGGAAGACGAAAATTTCCTCCAAGTATTTGAGGCACAAACAACCAATTGATTGGAAGAAAAATAGATATTAATATTCGGTGAGCTATGAGAACAAATTTTCTAATATAAAAAAAATTCTTATTAAGTATAGCCTTTAGGGTTATACCTGAAAATTAGTAAATTGTATTCTCTATATTTCTTTTTAAATATATTTTAAAGAAATAATTTTGATCCTATTTATTTGTTATTTTTTAAAATCAAGATTGTATTTATTATTTTTTTTTCAAATATTACCCCTATCATTTAAATAAGATGTATGCTTAACAACAGTCCTTAGTAAGTATGTATTCACAGTTAACAAGATTAAATATCTTATTTTATTTTTAATAATATAATAAATAACAATACATTATTGTCATTCATTATATAATAGATGATATTAAATGTTTCATTAAAATAAAAATAAAATATTAAATATAATTCTATTATTAGTTTTTATTATTATTTATTATATTACTAAAAATAGAAATAAGACATTTAATTTGATTAGTTGAGGATATGTATTTAATATTTAACAACAATTTCATGTGATGTTGTCGTTAACATTTTTCCTCAAATAAATACCTAATAACTTTATTTATTAATTGATTTTTAATAGAAGATTTATTAATAAATTACATCTCATCTCTTTTAAAATTAAAGTCATTTATTGTCTTCTTTAACCTTTTACATTAACCTTAAATGACATTTAAAAAAGAATCGAGAGAGTAATTTTTAAAGGAATTTTATTTAATAGCATTAATTGATAAATTAACTTTTAATGTTGTGATTATTTTCTTTATTTCTTTTTAAATGTCATTTAAGTTAATGTATAAAAATTAAGAAAGACAATAAATAACATTAATTTTAAAAGAGATGTGTTATAATTTATTAATATATCTTTTACTAAAAACCAATTAAAGTTATTAAGAATTTATTTAGATCATGGGGAAAATGTTTGAATAAAGATAATAAATGTATTTTTTGTTTCTTAAAATGATAGATAAATAAGAATAAATTATTTTCTCCAAAACGACATTTAAAAAAAAAGAGGGAAGTGATAGCCATTTAAATGAATTATCTACTAACTATTTCTAGAATTTTTTTAATCTTCTTAATTTATAGCCATTTATTGTTCTTAATTAAAATTTAAAAAATATTAAAATAAATAATGATGAGATGTTATACTTCAAAGTAATAATCATTCCATAAAATATTATTCTCTCTCTTTTTGGCTGTCTTTTTCTCTATGTAAGTGCTCTTAGTTAAACGAAAATAATGATAAATAGATAAATAATATATATCAATTTCGTCCATAGTTGTAGACTTGTTGTAATCCAGCCATTGGTAGTTCGTGGCCATCAGATTGTTCCTTATCTTCAATGGGCCTTGGTAGTTCCTTTGCCATTGGTAGTTCCAAGAAAAATGGTGCTCTCTGATTATCCTACCAAGGTCTCTTGGACTGGACTATGATGATAAAAGTTTGGATAAATTACCTTAACTTCCCCAAACGGTGTTAACTTAAACAATAAAAAGACTATTCTGCCCATATTTAAAAAGGCATCGTAGCTCTTCTTTGAATTTTATCTTCCTAGAACAATTTTATTATTATAAATATATTTTTTTAAAATTAATTTTATAGCTGAATTAAATTAATTAATTGCACATTTTATTTTTAATTTTTATTACTTTGCAGTTAATAAATTGTTTCTTTTCTTTTTATTTATTTAATTGCATATTTTTCATTTTTTATACCCACTCATATTATTTTTGAATTAAATATTAATATTACTAAGTAATAGAAATATAACATAATATACTTTATTTTTTATATATTTTTTCACATGATTTACAACTTTAATAGAATATATTTTTCACATAATTACATATTGTATTTTATAAAAAATTTGAAAATTAAAATTAAATATATTTATTTAAATTTTATCAATATTTTATATCAATTTTCAAACATTATATTTCAAATTAAGCATATAATAATTGATATTATGTTAAGAATTTGCTAGTTACGCATTGTTTCTCTTCATTTTATGTAATTCATTGTATTTTGTATTTTTTTATTTACTCCTATTATTTATAACTCAAATGCTAGTAAATAATATATATAATATATTTAATTTTTATTATAAAACTATTTTAAATATGTTAAAATTTATATTTAATTGAATTAATAACTACATAATACTATTTTTAATTCATATTAATTTACAGCTCAAACACTTTTTCTCTTCTTTTTATTCATTTATTTTTTTATTTTTTATGCTCACTTTTATTATTTATGACTTTATATCTTTTGTATTGTTTTGTTCCCTTTTATCAAGTGCATTAAATGTTTTCCTTTTCTTCTCTTATTTACTCATATTCTTTATAATTCAAGCACTACTAAAATTGGCAAGTCTAAGAATGTTAAGTTGTAAGAGTAAAATTTACATATGAAATAAAATAAATTATTATAAAAAATAAAATATTTAAATAAAAATAAAATCTAATTTATTTAAATATCCTTTTTATGAGTGTCATGATATGTAATTAATAAATTTCAAATTTTTTATTTTTTTAAAATAATTTTTTCAATAATGTAGAAAATATTCTAGAGTGTCACACACACACATAGATATGTATAGAAAAACTTATGGGAGCAATATATATCATTAGTGTATATATTTATATTTATATTTATATTTATATTTATTTATTTATGGAGCTAATTACCCCCACAAATTGTAAATAGATCTACCATTGACTGGTACACATACAAAATAATATACTTTTTATTAAGGAAATGTTTTGAATAATTTAAAGATTTTATTTAATTGAATTAATTTATTACATATTTTAGTTTTAGCTTTTATTATTTTATAGCTTATATATTATTTTTTTTATTTGTTCACATTTTTCTTAATGCTACAATATGTCCAAAGTGTTCGTCAAGATAATTTAATTAAATAAAAAAATATGAATCTATTTTTCCAAGTAAAATTTCAAACATATAATAATGATAGGAATGAGAAATCAAAATTTATTTTTATAATGTTATCATTTTTGAAAAATATTATAAATATAATTACATACAAGAGTACTATTATTATACTAATAATTTTTCTCATTTTTCATTTAAAAATATGTTTTTTAAATTCTTTTAATAATCATAAAAGTAATAATCCACTTAATGCATACATATCATATATAAAACTTAGAGTTCGAATTTCAAATATAATAAATAATAAAAAATTTTAAAGTAATATTGATTATTACTATACCACTAAAAAGATTATTTAAATATAGCAAAGTTTTTAATTTCATGCCATAAAAACATTAATAAATATAATATTTATATATAATAAGTCTAAAAATATATGTAAAAGTTTATGTATTTGTTTTTGATTTAACAAATATACTTCCTTGATCCAGGTTTTGTCCAAAAATTTTAAGAGAAAATAAATCATATTTATTAATTTTTTTACTATTTTAAACTCTTGTTTTCATTTTTTTTACACCTTTTTGTTGTGATTTTTTTACTAGCTTCCTCTTTAATATAAATGTTTAATAAAAAAAGTAAAAAAATTAAATAATAAATTACACATTTATCATAAAATGAGAACTTAATTTTATTAACTAAACAATAAATTACTTAATATGACTACTATTGACATAAGGATAATATTGTTCAAAATATTTGTTACATATTTCTCACAAAATTTCTATTAGATATAGTAACGGAAGTTAGGTGCCAAGGGAGAGGATGTAATAATTTTTCATTTTTTAGAGACTTGTAGTCTAAAATTGAAAATTAAGGGGATGAGAGTGTATTTAGATTAAACTGCAAGGGAGGTTACTGTACTTTACCTTAAAAATTTTTTATGTGTTTAAATATATTTTTATTTTTATATTTTGAAAATTATTTTATTTTAAAAATTATTTTTAATTGAAATAAAATATATTAAAGGATATTTGATATTATAAATAAAAATTATTTTATATAATTATGAAATTGATATAAAAAATAAAATAACAAATTAAAAAAATTCTAAAAGTTGTTTTCACTTTTTTATTTTTAAGTTACACATTTGAAAATTAGATTTTAAAAACAAATTTTGAAAATGATTTTTCGAACAAATTCTTTTATTTTTGAAATAAAAAAATTGTTTTTAAAAATAATAAATAGATAGATCTTTATTTTTATCTTTGAATGATCATTTTAGTTTCCCCATCCAATACACATACATTCCACTTCCATCTAATCATAACCACAAAAACTATGGTTAATAATAAATAAAAATCTCTAATTTATTATTATTTTCAAATTTTAAGAAAATTTTATGAAATAATATCAATTAAATATAATTATAACACATTTAAAATATGTTTAAAAATTAAATTTTTTAATTAATACTATCCATTAAGTGTTTTTGAGAAATGAAGATAACGATAAATAAAAAGTATTTATTGATTCTTAAGTATAGCTATGAAGGATACAGTTAGCAAAATCCATTTTTTAGACATCTATATTCTAAAATTAATAATAAAATTTTCTAATTTTTATACAAAATTTATTGTTAGCAGCAACAGAAAATCTAGTAATAAATCAAGGCACTAACTTTTAGAAGTAGCATTTCAAAAATGAGTAAAGTTTTACTATCAGAATTTTTATATTACATTTAGGACTTTAAATTTTGAATAATGCCTCCTTTAATACTCTTAATTTTATTAGGGTGAGTAGGGATTGATTAAGAATGACGAAGGATTTTTCAATCCAACAGATCTTAACCGGTTCTATAATAGTTTAACTCTTCTCCAATTATTTGTTAACATTAAACTGTTCTTAACCTTAAAATCGATATTTCGGGGTTAAAAATAGTTTCCCACGAATTACTATTTCTACATAATAATATATAGAAATATATTTTAAATAAGAGAGAAAATTACTCAAAACAAAAATTATCTGCACAGTATTTTTATTTTTTTATGTCTTTTTTTGTTTTTAGTTCTCTTACATTTCTTCATATGATGGTAATAGCAAAGAAAATAAGTAGTAAATATAGAGTTCATTTTGCACAATAAATAAATTAATTTATAATTTATTGATATGATTAATAAGTTATAAATTAATCTTTACAAATGTTTCACATACTAATTTATTAAAATAAATAAATTTTGATTTAATAAGCTACTTATAGTAATTCACAACTAATAAGCTACTACTTTTTAAAAAATTTTCAAATCTATCCTTATTTTTTTATTAATTTACAACATATGCCCTTTATAATATAAATCTAAACATTTATTTTTTATAAAATATAATTAATTTAATTTTAACATAATTATATCTCAATTTTAAATTATAAGCATATAAAAATATGTATATAAATAAATAATATCATAAAATATAATTAATTATATTTTAATTAATTATAATTTTGTTATAAATAATAATAAAATAAAAATTATGTAAATGAATAAATATATAAGTTCATAATATATAATTAATTAAATATTAAATATTATCTTTTTATTTTAAACTTCTTAATTTCATTGATATAATTTAATTTTTTAATAAATATAAATTATTTTTATTAGATATCTATTTTTATTAATATATCATTTTATATCATTTTACAATTTTAATTAATTTAATAGTTAATTTTACGAAATACTTTTATACAATCTATTAGTTACTAATTATGAAATATTAGTTATCAACTAATTTATCAGTTATTAATTCACTTATCAGATATCAAATAACTTATTGGTTATTTATATAAAATGGAACCATAAAAAAAGGAAGCATTATATATCTTCCATGGGAAATGTTTAGTTTTACAATTTTATACCCCCACAGCACAAAATAACTATCAATCCGTGGAAGTTAAAACTACCACTTATATGATTGATTTTATAATAATTATTATTATAACAATAAGAATAGTTAAATTATTAGATACATATATAAAAAGTTTTGAGATAAAATTTAGGATTTAAAAAAATACAAAACCTTCAAAATAATATCATATGTTACTTGAAATAAATGTCCTCAATATTTATATAATGATTTTGACATGATATAAGTGTTTATGACTTTGTTCAAGGTGTTACAATCTTCAAAAGAGTAAGAGTTAACATAACATTCTCTCCAATCAAGTATGCTTAAAAAATAATTATTTATAAATATTGATATTTTAATAGTGTAATATCATTTGTAATATTTGATATTATCTTAAAAATTTTATTCTTTATCATATTTCACAATTTAACCCATAATCGTACATGTATGCATTAAATAAATATTACTGTTATTATTATAATTAATTAATAAATAAAAATGATCGTATACATGAGTTTCTCATAGTTTGTTTTAAAAGATGGACTATCTAGTGGAGTGGGAAGGTTCTTCACCTTTATGGAGCTTGATTCGCTGGAGTGACATGCTTGCTTGAAATGAACAAAGTATGTACTACCAGCCAACTTAGAACAACAAATATAATATTACGCCATTAAAATTTCAACGAATCAGCCACCAAAACTTGAGTAAAGTATCATTAAATAAGCATCAAACTTAAGAAGAAGAAGAAGAAGAAGAAGAAGGGGAGAGAGAGAGAGAGAGAGAGAGAGAGGAATATAACTACTCACCTAGTTTTGCTTCTCTTGCATTCTTAATTTATAATAAAATCAATATGCACCATCAATAATTTAATAATTTAATATTTAAAAATATTGTATCATCTGATACTGACTTATTCAAATTATTAACCGTCCTAAAAATATATAAAGAACCAATTGTTTTCATTCACTAGGCACCTGAAGGGCAAACGCGATTCTCAGCCTATGTCTCTTATGGATCGTCGGACGCTAAAATTTGTTAGAATATATTTTATTTTATTTTAATAAAATTGATTTTAATTTATTTATAAAATGAATATTGTTTGAAAATTTTAATGAAAATAATAATTTTAATTTATTTATGAATGAATTATTTTATTTAAAATATATTAAAAGATACATAAAATTCAATTAAAATTTAAATTTTGATGAAATCGTGATAGATACAATGTTAAAAAAAAGATAAATCTTTTATATAATATATATTTTAGAAAAAAAGAAATATATTTTAATAAAATCTTTATTAAATTTGATGAATTTATAATGACATAAATGTAAGTAAAATAAAAATTATAAATAAAATAAAATAAAATTATTTTTTGTTTACAATTAAATACCATTTAAAAAAATCATTTATAAAATAACATAGCCAAAATTAAAATTATGTCAAATCAGAATTTGCTGTGGATACAAGTGGGAAGATCAAAAAAATTTTATACCAAACCAGAATTTATTGTGGATTTTCAACATTCTCCTACACATCTAAGTTTTAGGTTCTTATAAAGATCAAAGTGTCTAATTGGGTTTTTTCCCCCTAAATTTCTTTAACATTTGTACAAATTTAAATATTAAATAGAGGCAATTATATCACTTCATTTTAAAAATAAAATTATAAATAGAATATATCTTATTATGTGACAAAAATAGAATATGACATTTTCATTTTGTAAAGAGGAAGAAGTTAATATAAAAAATTAGAGGAATGGGGATTAGAAATGAATAAAAAAATTAAGAGAAAATAGATAATATCTCCCCATTAATAATTTAAAATGAAGAAGAAAATGGATTAAAATAAATTCATAATTTTTTTTTTGAAAACCTAAACTAAATTGAAAAAGAATAAAAAAATAAATTAGATGTTCATTTCACTCGCCATAGACACACTTACTCACGGAGATTAGACAATTGTTGAAAATAACTTGTACACAACGGTTTAACTTAAATGTGCGTATAGCCTGGATTGTAATGTTCCATCACCTGTCATTTACAATTGAGCAAAATTTCGCATATGCCGGCCCAATGTATTTTTTGGTCTGGACCCAACACCAAACATATGGACTAGCCCAATAGCAATAAGCCCACTTTGATAGGATAAATCATATTCATTTCCTCAAAAATTCGTATAATTAAACTCACATCTCTTTTATTTTTAGAAATATATAGTAACTTCATTTTTCATATATACCCATCTCCTTTCTTTTTTATTTTATTTTAAGCATATATATACATCCTCTGTTTTTTGAAAATCGAGACCATTAAGTGTATATTTTTTCAGAATAGAAAGGACATGTATAATTAAACCCAATTATCAAACTTCAAATCTCATTCCATGCAAAAATAGAAAAAAAGGATTAAAAACTATTTTAATTCCTATAAAATTAAATTTTTATCAATTCTATTACCTATTAAAATTTTATATTAACTTAATATTTATAAAATTAAAAAATTTTAAATTTTAATTCTTTTGTATGCTAATTTAATATTCAATCTCGTGTATGGAAGGATTAAAATTTAAAAAGGATGAAATTGATAAAAATTTAATATTGTAAGAATTAAAATAAATTTTTAGTAAAAAAAAAGTCCTCTAATGGAGAAAAGTAACCTGTTGTTAACTGAAACATTAAATGATATCGGAAATATAAAATTTTTAAAATTTATGTATTTTTATTTAATTTGTTCTCTAAATTTTGTAAAAAATTGGGAGTAAATTAAAGAAAAATATATAAAATTTTGAAATGCTTATGTTTCTAATACAGTGACACTCAAGTTACCCATTTAACAATTTAAACCCCAACATTTGCAGCCGTTTATCATTTGATCCAACGGTTTTCCTAAGGCCAGTACGTCAAGGTAGGAAGTGATTTTCTATATTATATTTATAAATAATATTCCATTATATTGTTATAAATAAGTATAAATTTATTACTGGATAGTTTAACATTTTCTTTCCTTTGTTTTTTCAATCAAATCGAAAATAGAAAAATAGTTTTGAGCATTTTTTTCTTTTCATATTTTCATGGTACATCCAAATATAAAATAGAAAATTAACCTTTTTAGGTATATTTTTTTCATCTTTTTATCCTTCCAAATAAAAGGGTAAATTTTTTTAACAGATTAACTAATTTTAGATTACTATAGTACTTTTTTAAATTTAATTTATTTGTTTTTTTCCAAAACGATAATTTAAAAGAAATAGAAGGGGTACCGTACATACATGAAAAAAATTAAAATTTTAATGCAGTACATTAAATATATGTTATAATTCTTAGTTTATAATATAAAAAAAGATCAATTTTTTAAATTTGACCTAGCTATTAACCTAATAAAATGACTAGGTCAAAGTCGGTAAAATAATTGATACACACACATAAATATATATATATGTATTTTGCTTTCAACAAGGATTATTTTTAGAATTTGAATTCTTTCCATTAACGGGTAAATTCACTTCCGAGTTGATATGCCTTTTACCCAATCAATACCTTGTTGATATATTTTTAATTTTTTATATATGTAACATTAAAATATGTTATGAAACAAAAATAAAATTTACAACTATTGTCATCTAGACTTTAGTACAATGGTATTTAAAAAATTTATAAATATCATAATTATAAACATCAAATCTAATATGAATTTAGAATAAATGAAAACTATGAATTAAGATTGATAAAATTTTATTTCAAATCTTTAGTTCATCTAAATTACAATTATACACACATTTTATTTTAATTTGATTCTTTTGGGACATTAGTGGTAAACAAATTAAGCATTCAAATTTTTAAGTTTTACTTAACTATTAAATCATATCATGTAATTTTTTAGTTGAATATGTGTTTATAAAAATCATAAACATTTTATGTGTAAAATGTATGCATAATAATGTAATATTTATAAATAATAAACTTGCACATAACATCTGAGTGACTAGAATTTGCTAAATAGTTCTTAAATGATCAGTCAAATCTAAAGTTAATCAATTAAAAATGATAAAGTATTATAAGTTAGTTTGCAATGAAAAAATATCTTGAAAAATTTTGGTTCTTGATTAGTAATGAATGTGAAATTCTTAATTTATGTAAACCAATACAAATTGAATATTATAAATTAAGAAAATATAAAATTCGAACATTTAAGCACATGGAAGTCAACCTTAAATCTTAGTTATTCAGATCCTTAAAAGTATGTTAATTCACATACATGGCAACAAATCTTACAATATCTATAATTTCAACATCCTAATGAAGAACTATTGACACATTGAGAATAAAAACAATAAAAAAGATACCTATTTTATAAATTAAAAAAGAGCGGGGGAAGAGAAAGGATGAGTCTATCCAATTTTTGGTATGTTTAGTGCCTTTTGTCAAATAGCAAAAATTGAAGAAGTAAATCAACAAATCAGCAATAGCTACCTCGATCTTCATTTTCATGTATGTTACTATTAGGATTCATGATTAAGAGACCAAATTAGGTATGCATTTTTGTCTTTATTTATGGTGTAATTTATTTTTTTGTTTAAGTCCTCTTAAATCTATATTTTTATCTATACAAATTACAATATCAATCATTACTAACTTCTAGTTAGCCTACTCTTTATGCTTTTGTGTTTCTACTTTCTATTTTTGGGAGTTCTTTTAACATTTGTGATGTTGCATTTTGGTGAATGAATTATGGTGGTCATTTAAAGAGTGATGATTGATCAATTTTAATTGATTTTGGGAAGTCTAATAGTTAGCAATAGTTGGAAATAGTCTTATCCACTCTTAGCTAATCATTGATCACCCCTATATAGCAATATTAAATTTTATGATAATATAAATAAATTTTAGCTATACAATAACAAGAAATAAATTTACACTTATTGTTTGTTAGCTAAACATTATAATATGAGCTTGTTGGCTAGAGCTTGACTCCTTTTATTGTTAATACATCTACTTGTTTTTTATATGAAGGAAAGGTAAACCTATAAATTAGGTTGCACTACTAGAAATCCTTACATTACTTATGACATTTCCCAATGGTATCATGACCATAGGCAAAACACATGCCGAGAAAAATTCCTACATATAAAATTCTCTTTTCTTTTAAGCAAAGTTTTTACTTATGGCATAATATGCTATAGGAAATTTTCTTTATAATTATTTATTTTTTAAAAATAAATAAATATCTCTTATGGTATTGTTATAAACTCCTATAGTATTTGTTATGGGAAGTGCATGAAGAAAAATAAAATAAAATTTATAATAGATAATAACTAAAAAAATAAATAGCAATAAAAATATTTGACAAAATTTAATGTATGTAAAAATTATTTACAATATTAAAAATAAAAAATGCTAAAAAAATCATTAATCACTCAAATGAGTGTCCCTAGTATCCTCTTTCTTTGTGACCTACTTGTTAATAGTCCCATTTGTGGCATATTATTGATATGATCATTGTTACTCCACTCCCTAATCCATGGCCATCCCATAAAAAAATTGCAACCTCGCATCATTTGCTTCCATTTTAGCTAGAATGTTTGCACCTTTACATCATTTTATGCCAAAGTTTTGTTTAGCATCATGACTTACCATCACATTTCATTCAACTTCTTATCTCAAATGAGTTGTAAGCCATTAGAGGTGATAGAAGAAAGGTACTAGATGATGCTAATTAAGATCCTTTTCCTCAAACATCTAAATGTGTCCTTTATTTGAGTCATTAATGGTGTGTAACTAAGCTGCTTTTGTTGCCTGTGGTATGAGAAGTGACATCTCTGTAATGGTGCCTAAGAGGACTGGGAGGCATAGATATATATATATATATATATATATATATATATATATATATAAAGTGAAAAAAATATATATTTACATAGGTCCTTTCACTTATTGATTCACTTAGGTATTATTCTTCTTGTGGTGGGTGCATTTAAACATTTCAAATATAAATGGCAACTTCCTTAGCTTATTTTCTTGTATTTTTCTTGTATTTTAATATTCAACATATCGGAATTAGGAACCAAATTAATTGACATGAAAATTTACAAAAAAAGTTACTAACTGCCTCTTATACTCCATGATTAGGATAGAACCTTAGTGTAATATGTTGGATTGTGGCCACTCGTAGATGCTTAATTCTGTTTGTTTTGCTTAGAGATATCCTTCAACTTTTGAGCATCCTAAGACTCCAATAGCATCACCTATGAATCATTAATGATCCATCGGGGCTTTTTATTTTTTTAATGAACATCCCTTATTATGTCTCCAAAGTGCTTTAAATCCTTTAAAACAATTTTTTAATTTTTATAGTGGCCTTATGATTAGACTTTTATCTATACTTGGCCTATAGAACATGACAAATTAATTTACTAAATATAAATTGAATTTTAATTATTTTTCTAAAATCATGTAAAGTTAAAAAAGTTACCTTGAATATGTTCAATCACAAATTCTTTATCTATTGTTCCACATCCTTCCAATAGATCCATGCACTTTCTAACTTACTACTAAGATATCACAAATGACTTTACTAGCAAGGATGGAATCAGTGAACTTGTTTATGAAAAAAATAAATCTAAATTAATAATCAATTTTCAAAACTATTCAATAAAATATAAATACAATAAAATAAATGAAATAAAAAACTTGTGTATTACCCTTTAGCACAATCCAAAGGTACATCTCCTTCTAGGATTAAGAAGGAGAAAAGCTATTGATTTAGAAGGGTGGTGCTAGAGTGTCTAGGTGTAATAGAGGTGAAGGCTATGGTAGAGATGGGGGAAGGTCACATCTATTTATGGCTTACTTATAGGCTTTTGGTAGGTGAGCAATGTAAACTCACATGTGTTGATGACACGAAAGGAACTAGCTAAAGCACTATAATGGCATGAAAGTTTGCTATTAAGGAAAAAGTGTTAGAAGTAGGGTGGGTAAACCACAGTCACTAAGATCATGTGTGGCCCTTGATCTACTTGAATTATGGTGACTTTATCTAGATATTTACCATGACAATTTAATACTTTCCACATAAAATATTTTCAAATCCTATTTTTACGTACCATTTGACTAATTTCCTAAATAAAACTTAATCCAATTCCTATTTTTCCAACTTAAAACTAAATTTAATCTCTATTTCCAACACCTTGTGCAAAATCATTCTCAACAATACAACAAAATATGTATATATACATTCAACCCCAAAAATAATAAATTCATCATTTTCATCAACTAGTGTAGAATCATCATTAAATAATACAATGAAAAAAGTAAAAATTCTAAAATATACATATATTTAACCTAAAATATAACAACCTTATCATATTAATAAAAATACAACATTACCACCATTTACATTACAACAAATTACAAAATCTAAAATATATGTAGATTTAACCTAAAATAAAAAAAACTTATCATAGTGAAGAACAAATACGAAATCAATATAATCAACATTAGATGTATATACATACATTCTATCATTTTCATCTTATTGCTCACACACATAATCCTACCTAATGTTTGAAGTTTCAAGCAAAAGCTAAAGAAAATAATTATAGAATTGATTTATCTTGAATGGATAAGTGTCACATCCTAAGTAACTAGAGCATGACTAGCATAATTACTATCCTCAGAATTGAAAACTTAAGCCTTATGTTAACATATTTTTACTTTCATGTAAAATTTTGACACTCACAACTATCATGGCCCATCCATAGGGCATGAAAGCGGTGTAAAAAGATGTTAAATGAATTTGCCTATCAACTTTCTTATATATGCTTAATGCTTAATGCAATGCAATGATATATTTGAATTATAGTGACTTTATTCAAACATTTGCTACAACAATGTATTACTTTCCATATAACCTAAGATATTTTTAACTCTTATTTTTACCTAGTCAATGATTAATTTACTAAATAAAACTAATTTCAATTCCTATTTCTCGGACTTAAAAACTAAATTTAACCTCTATTTCTTAAAACTTAGACAAAATAATTCTCAATGATACAATAAAATATCTATACATATAGTCAACTTAAAAATAATAAATTTATCATTTTCAAAAATTAATATAGAATCACCACTAAATAATACAATAAAAAATTAAAATTTCTAAAATATACACGCATTTAATCTAAAATATAACAATCTTATTATATAAATGAAAATACAACACTACCACTATCTACAGTACAACAAATTACAAAATTTAAAATGTATATACATTCAAACTTGAATGAAAAAAAATCATTATAATGAAGAACAAATACAACATTAGCATAATAAATATTACATGTATATATATATATATATATATATATATATATATATATATATATATATATATATATATTCCATCATTTTCATCTCACTACTCACATGCATAATCTTACCAAATGTATCAAGTTTTAAGCAAAAATTAAAGGAATAATTACAAAATTGATTTCTCTTGAGTGGATGAGTAAATGTCATGCTTCAAATAATTAAACTATGATTTGCATAGTTACTATCCTTAGAGCAACAATCTTAAGCCTTATGTTGACATAATACTACCTATATGTAAATTTTGAAACTTCCAACTATCATTACCTATCCTCAAAGCATGTCATTAGTGTAAGAAGTTGCTAAGTGCAATCACCTACTAGCATTCCTATGTATGCTTAATGCAATGTTAGTCATGGACGTGTCCATAGCTTTTTAAAATTTATAACTATATTTAAATACAAAGGAATCAATTTTAAACATGCATGCTACAATTAGTATTTGTGCACATCTAAACTAACAATCTCATTACTTACCTAAATACCAATATCCTTGAGTGAGCCTACTTGCAATCCACTAACGATGGATGGGTAATTAAAGATAAAAGAATCTTAAAGAAAAGAAGCATAAAAAAGTGAATTTCTTTGAAATTCAGTAAGTAAATCAAATCATCTAAAAGGATCAAAGCTAATTAAATATTAGGCTAATATCAAGCAAGAAAAATAAATTCAATAAAGTCTAAAAGGAGTTATTTAGACATTGCCAAAACAAAATAGAATTTTCCCCTTCTTGCACTTTTACCATGGAGAATTAAGATGCATAAAATAAATATCCTTACATATAAAGGTAATGTTAATTCTCATATGCATTATCATTGTTAAATCAAAATCACATTTTTTGCATTTCTTTCTTAATTAAATCATATAGTTCAAACATAGTATTCAATATTAATACATAAGAAAAAGGAAAGTAAATTATTATGACCTATATCAATTATGATCGATGTAATGCTACCTTTTAAGGGTGCAACACCTGTTTAAATAGTTAAAAGAAATATTTCCAATTTAAGGAATTACAAATAATTGAATCATTAATAATAACAATGATGATGATGATGATGATGATAATGATAATAATCTTCCCATTACTGCAGAATTACTGATTTACAATAATTATTTAATGGATTAAATGTCAATTTTGATTCATCCATTTTATCGAGTGTTATAATAAATATTTTATGACATTAGTTACAAAAATGTTGTAAAAAATAAGTATTATATTAGTTCTTGAACAAATAAACCATCATCAATTTTTGTAGGTTACATAACTTAGTAAATGATCTCATTTAAACATATCAATTTTTAGTTTGATAAACATTGTTTAAAATTAAAATTTAATATTAGCTTATTTTGTTAACTAACATAAAATATTTTATATACCATTTCAATAATTTATATAATTGATTTTTTATTGCATTTTCTTAACTAAAAAAAATAAAAAACTAGTTCCTCACAACCTGTTTATTATGTACAACATCTCAAAACACATTCCATTACATCACTTCTAACTTGAAATACATTCAAAACCCCTAAAAATCACAATATTGCAACTTTATAATACATACAGATTCCAAATAGAATAAAAAGCAATGTAAATTTTGTATTAATTATAGTATATAATCTTAAATTTAGCATATGCAATTTATAATAGAAAAAATAACCTTATTTTTCCTTTGCAATAATTCTATAAAATTTGGATATAGGATTAAGGATTACCTAATGATTTATACTGTTGAATGACATATATTTAGAGTATTTTCAAATTGCAAGGGAACAAAGTAAATAAAAATAAGTGTTGTAACGATTACAAAGAAAATGTTTATCATGGTAAAAGAAAAAGTATATTCTAATTTGTTATGGATATCATTCTATCTGAGTATGTTTGATTCATTATTGATGCACATCTTTCAAATAAGATATGCATTAGCCTAATATTTTTGATAATATATAAATTAAGAATCAAGAAATTTTGAATGTAAGTATAACTTTAAAAAATAGGATATTGATACCTTCAATTTGTGGTATAAAAAATTTATTTGGAAAGATTTTCAATATATATCTCTTTTCCATAATCTTAATGCATATAAAGCTCATCCAAATTGGTTTCGTAAATAATTCGAGATACTCTTGATGAGAAATAAGATGTGGCTCATTTTTTTATTCTTACTACTAATAATTTATATTTTTCCTTGAAATATAGTTTACTTGTTATTAACCACGTCCAACACAGAGAAAAATTATTTTGCTTGGGATGATATTATAAACAGCTCCTCTTTCTAATTTTCCTTACTAAGACCCACTAATATGAATCCTAACTAATCTAGTTAAATGCCATTATTATTTTCCATCCATTTACATTGAAAGATAGACTTCCTGAATTAGATCTAGTCAAGTTCCTATATATCTTCAATGACCTTGTAATAAGACATTGTAGCGTGGATAGGATTTTTTATCTTTAGCACTAGAGACAAGCATTGCTTAAGCTACCAAATGACCCTACTATTTTGCATGTTGCTTCTCCCATCTTGTCTTTTAGTGTAAAATAAATATTCAATAATGTCATCTCCTTAATAAGATATGACATCTATGCGAGACCTATTACCATTTATCTTATAATCCTGAAAAATGACACTTAGTGTTTTCTCCATCATGTTACCTATATAATTATAGAACCATTTGATAAATGAAAATTATATTCAACTTATATTTATTTCTTATTCTTGCCACAATAAAGCTTTTTTATGAGAGTAATATAATCATTCAAGAAAAGTCAAACCTCTTTATTATTTTGCAAGATGTAGATGTGTGTCTATTCTCATATTTCATAGTTTACACTCTCCATATGATTTCTTAGTGTGCCTTCCCCTAAAATTTTTCCATCATAACAAGACTTAAGAAGCTTGATAGTGTTTATATTTGACAAGTACGAGATGTAAAACTTGACAATCTCTTTAACAATGTACCTCTCAATTATACTTCTCTTAGGTCTATTTTGGTTATGTACATACCTTTTTAAGATTTTTCATGTAGCGCTTTATTAGGTATATCAACCTCAAGTACACTAGACCACAAAGTCTTACCTTCCTCACTAAATGCATAACTAAATGCCCCATGATGTGAAAGAATGAAGATGAAAAATATATCTCAAGCTAGCATAATGTGATGATAATATCCTTTTACAAGTCATCCAATTCTTTTGGGTTAATGCCCTTAGCACATATTGTCCTTGAAGAAGAAACAAAGCTTTATAATTTTCTTTCTCACATGTTTATGCAATATTCTTGAATGGTGATTGGTAAAAGTTGTTGCATTAAAGCATAATAATGTGAGATTTCAAATTAACTAATTTTAAATTTTTCATTGATAAAAATGATTTTAATGTTGGAAGAATAGCCTTGGGGCACTTTAACTTTATTTAGAAACTTATATAAGCTTGTTTTCTTCTTCTTAGACAATGTATGACAAGTCAAAGGTAAGTAAATATATTGACCCTTTCTTTTTCAATGATAGTTACTCTTGTATGATTATTTATTGCAAGTTTATTCAAACTTTAGTTTCATCTTCTATTTTATTAGGCATGTTTAAGAATTTTAAAATAGATTATCACACATATATTTTTTTTTCATATACATGATATTGATGTTGTGTTTGACATTCAAGTCTTTCTAATATGGAAGATTGAAGAATATTGACTTCTTCTTCTATAAAGTGTTACTACTTGCTGAAGTATTGGATTTGTTAAAGATGATATTAATATTTTTTACCCTATTATAAACTTTTTCTCATAATAAGGGCTTTAGAGTCATTACTTCCTCTAATAAATCATTAAACACCTTTCTTAGCCTTTAATGATTACAAGAACAAGGCAATAATTTCTTATAAGTGAGGATATAATATTTTTCTTCCAATGCCTAAGTTGATAAGAGCATGTGCATGCCTTTTAATGTTATGCCTTGATAAATTTTCACAAGTTGAAAAGTTAATGATTATACCAAAGAGCATTGCACGTAACCTGAAGAATTCTTACTTGTACACATCAAACATTGAATACAACTTCATCCCACATAAGTCATAGGTTTTCAATGAATGGTGCCAAGAAGACATCTATATTTTCCTAATTACATAGGCCTTAATATTAATAATATTAATATTATATACTTTTGCTTCATGCTTAACAAAGGAAGGAAGTTACAAATTACCTAACATTATAAGACAAGTGATATGTTGATTGCACATCTTACTATGGAGGTTTATTCCATTAGTACATAATGCAATTTTAAAGTTTTTTGTTTCACTATCGAACTTATGGAACAATGAGTTAATTGTTCTTCATTGAGAAGAATTTATTGAATGATAAAAATTATTATTAGTAATTATCTATTTTACATGCCACACTAAGTTCTTGGCATTTTCTACATTAGAAAATGTGCATTTAGATAGTTGGTATTAAAAATTTTGACATGCACACCGCAATGTACCAAAATTAGATTTAAAATTGGTTGCTGAAAAATAATGTAAAATAGTGGCACAATCAGGTCGTACCCCTAAGTGATCCTTTGATTTTATCCTTTTCTAAATAATTTTCTAACAATATATGCACAATTATTAAATTATTTATGCAATGAAAATGTGAAAAACTAATATAAACATAATGCAATGTAATAAAATAGAATGTTGCTATTAGATAAAATAAAAATAGAATTAAAATGCAAAATATAGTAATGCAATAATGTGTAGTATATAGAACGAAATTAGAATTGGGGGTGGTTGCATGAAATTAAATGATTAATAAGCACGAAAATTAAGTTTAAAATAGAAGTAAAATAGAAATAAAATAGAAGAGAAATCAATGGAATTAAACAATCGATTCAAGGAAATTGAAAGCCCTAAATTGGATTAATCATAAATTAATTAAGGATTTAACTTTTTCTAATTAATTCTTTAACTTTTGAATTATCTGGAATCCCTGTAATAATTCGTGAATTCTACAGCAAGACAATCTCCTAGGATTTGATCAATTAAAATTAGCTGAATTAAGAAATCGTTATAATTCCCTATGCTAGATTAGAATTGATTTATAAATAGAATTCAGTTGAATTGAAAAATTAAATTAGAAATCTTCAAATTAATTCCTCAACCCTCTATCCTTATGTATAAAACTATGATTTATCAACCTAAAATTTCATAATAAAATGGCAAAGAATTCAGAAATCATAAAGGTGAATATCAATTATATCAAATCAACACTCAACATAAGGAATCTTAAGAATTCAACACAATTAAATAGAGAAAGAGAAAAATTAATTAAGAAAGGTTAACATTACAAAGCATGATCTCATAATCCTCAAGAGGAGAGATTCAAATTCCTTGAATCAACCTCAGAAAATTAGCCCCCCATTGATGAAGAACAAAGAAGAAACAACAAGAAGAAGAAGGAAAACTAGGCTACTGAACTGTGTAAAAATTTGAATCTCTTTCTCTTCAGCCTTCTTGCCTATTTATATAACTTAATTTGCCTAAAACCCTATTGGACTAGGACTAGATGACTCTTAGGATTATAATAGTAATGATTTTCCTAATTTCTAGATGCCTAGACTTGTTTTACAAGTCAATTAATTCCAATCAGATCAATCAGTGAATTCCTACATGCTTGTCTTCCAAGTAGAATAAGTCCACAAAATTGATTTCTTCTGGAAGATCTATGAATATGAAAGTTATAGGCTTGTGTCTTCTGAGAATTTAGGCACTAGAATCAGGTTAATCAGATCTTTATATCTCCAAATATGGCCTAAATACATAAATGGGTTCAGTAGGGATAGAAACACGATTTTAACTTGCCGGCCAAGTAAAGGCTTGAAGGAGTCCGAACTGGATTTTGATCCAAAACATAAAAGTTATAGATCTTTATTTTAGCTTTCCAAAAATATAAAGTGTGTCTTAATCCAGGATCCTCAACCCAAGTTATGACTAAAAAATAGAAACTAGTATCAGAATCCAACATTTATCAAATAAATTCATAAAATTGTAAAATCAATCCAAAATTATAAAACAAGGCCTATTTTGTAAAATTAAGCATATGTAACACCTAAGAGACATAAAATAGGAAAAAATAAAATAGTAAATAGTTTTCTCATCATATTATGAGAAGATACATAACACTTTAGTTAAAACCTCTTCTTTGATACTATCATCATGCTTCTTCAGTTTATAATGGGATTTCCCACATTATGGACACTGAGGTAATCTTTTATACTTCTTTAGGTGTAATATATAGTCGTTAGGACAAGTATATATCTTTTTACACTCCTGACCCATCAGGTGTATAATTTTTTTCACCTTATAAGTATGAGCTAGTAGTACATTACTTTTGAGAAGTATGTCTTTCAACAATTATAGTAATTCTGTGAAGCTCTTGTCACTCTATCTATTTCTCACTTTCAAGTTGAACAATCTCAACATAATAGATAAATGTGTATATTTAGTACAACTTGGGTACAATGACTTCTTTACATTAATCAATAAGCTATTGGGAAGTTATGATTATTTAATAAAATTATTTGCAATATTATATATCATATAATCTAAGTGATCACCAAAACTATCATTTTTTAAGATCAATATATATGTTGCCTAATTTACTTTCACCATGCTATTTCCATTACGTATACTTTGTGTCAATACCATATTGAAATAGATGATTTTGTACTTCTATGACCATTATCCTCTTCACATTAAAATATTTAAAGCTAGAGCAAAATATAAGGTCATCATTGAATTCTTTCTTTTCATAAGCAATTATAAATTTGATGAATATACTAACCTCATTTTCATATTCAAAGCTATGTTGATCAACAATCATTCATATTTAATCCATGACCAGTAAATCTAGTAAGCACCATATACACAAAAATATTAAATAAACCTTATATCACATGAATTTGCACATATTCTTCAATAAATCTCAAAACACATAGACATTCATACGTTTACATACATTAATGATGTAACTCAAATCATTTAGAAAAAAAATATTTTCAAAGTTATACATACCTAAAGCTGAAATATTTCCATATACTTATATAAGGAATTTTCTATATATAATATATTTTTGTGCCTGTGGTTATAAAGAATTTTTATAAGCTAACAAAAAATTAGAAATATCTTAATGATATATCATAACCTCAACACTTGATATCTTGAGTTGAATATATTAAAACAGATCCAAAAAAAGTAAACCTATATATTTACTTTGAAAATACCTAGACACATAAAGAACAAAACCTAAGAATATTTAATGGGTATACCTTATTTAAACAAAAGAGTAGAAAATTAATTTGTTAACATATTTGGTTTGCAAAGATAGAAAAAATACACACACACACACACACACTAGTTTGCTTTTTATTCAGAGGAATAATTCTAATTGAATGATGTACTCATTCAATCTAGAAATAAATTAAACAAAATCTTTTCATATAATAAAGCTTCGTGTTGGAAGAATCTTGAGTTTGCAAATGGCGTTATAGTAAATTAGTCTTATATTTCGAATTCCCACCTTTTTTTTTCTCCTTTAGCACTTTTTACATCAATTTACAATAATAGATGATTTAGATATAAAAACTAGTTAAACCAAAGTAGTTTATTGGACATTGATTCGGTTACTATAATTGTCATTTATATTAAATTGATATTCTTCTAATTAAAATAATATTATATCAATTATAGTATAGAAATTGCTATTTTTTTTTTAAGCATTGATTTCTTCTAAACAATTGAAGTCTTTTCATAGGTGCTTGATTCCATGAATTTTCATAAACTTAAATACCGCATTGAGTTTTACAAAATTATATAAACTAGTAGAAAATAAATTAATTATTCTACAAATTGCTTAAAAGATGAGTCAAGTGTAAGAAAATAGAGAATTTGCATAAATAAGATGAAAATTTTACTACATCTTAAGATATTATTTTTTTTAAGTTTGAAGAAAAAGAAAGTTAGTTTTAAAATTAATAAAGAAATATTTTGGTAATTTTATTAAACATTAGAAATTTTTGATAAGTTATATGTTATTTTTGCATATTTTTCTCACAATGATACAAATATCAATATATTGAACCTGAATATATAAAAATATGATAAAGAAAACATTCATATAAGAAATTTATTCTATAATTTTATTCATTTCAATATATCATTACATTAGAAAATAAAAATTTACAATAATATTAAATGAAGGAAAAAAAAAGGAACTTCGATCTTCTAGTTTTATTTCCAAACTCAATACCAAATCTCATATCCATCATCCAATATTACTACAAGTTAAATATTAGCAAATCATGGATTTAAGTGATACATTTACCTTTATTATCAATGATATTATGTATTTGAGGAGGAGGAAAATAGTTCCTTTTCCATCTCATTTGACATATATAAATGACAATGGATAAAGCAATAATAATAAAATTTTATAAAGCTTACAAAGGTGTTAAATGAAATATTGAGGGATTTATTTTTCTCATTTTCCTTAAACAAATGCTAAATTTAGACAATGGAGAATAAACCATTACAAATGTACTTTTAAATAGAGAGATAATATGAAATATATAGGCAATTGAAAAAACTAAAGACACCAGTTATGAACTTAAAACCAATGTCTAAGTCATGCACAATCTTTAAATAATTAGCGATTGAATTCTACGAGGAGACTTTTAAATACCTTTATACACAGGTACATAAAAAAATTGATCTCTAAATGTTATATGTCTTCCTCGATAGCAATGCTTTATGACTTTTTGGATAATGATTATACAAGTAATTGACATTTTAATTTGATAATGAATTGTGCTTTTTCATCATAACAATTTGCATCCATTTTAGATGTTGATGTTTAATTTAACAATTATCTTAGGTTTTCTTGTAATTTTCAAAAATGCTACCGTGTAACTAGAGATGTCATTTTTTTATAACTTTGTTCCAATAATTTCAAAAGTAGTATTGTATTTATATAGATGTTAATTTTTACTATGATCGACATTTATTGACCATTGTAAAATTACAAATCTATAGTAATAATTTCTTAACTTTTTTTATCTTGATTCATCATAACGTTAACATTATCCTTTCAGGATGAGCTTTATCCTTTCACAAATAGGCATATATATCGGATGCATGAGTTAAAATATAGGCATCAATGCCCCTATATCATAATTTTTAACAATTTTACAATCCACAATATAACAATGATATGTCAACCAATATTTTAATTTCATATTCATAGCATAAGTGCGCATGTGCACATACACACACACACATACACAAAAGCAAGGCTATAAATGACTTATCATTTCAAACAAAACTTAAAATCCAAATTTGAAAGTTTCATAGCAAAATAAAACTAAATTATGCACAAGTGCATTTACTCATTCATTTTACTCTCCATTATTCATATTGACATTATTCATCCTTATCTTACATGGACAAGAAGGTGCAATGCTTTTTAATTCCATAAAATATATAATATTATAAGGAAATAGAACAATAATTAACTATATGTGTCCAAAAGAGAACTCAACAATCTATAATAAACTATATAATTAGTTAATTACAAAGGTCTATAGAGCGATTCTACCAAACATAATTAACTTTATAGTCGATTATACGTGTCTAAAGAGTAATCTTGGTGAGATATAATTAATTACATAATGATTAATGTCAATTCAAATAGTAACTCTATTAGGCATATTCAACTATATAGTTGATTATAATCTTACAATCTATAAATTTTTCATAAAATCACTATTCATTCATGATAAATAACTCTTAAATTGTATTCTTAACATGCAATCTCATTGGCAAACTATCAAAACTCATAAGAACTACTTCTAAACACCAAGATCTATCATTAAAACTTTACTGAATGTTACACTTTTGAAATAATTAAATTCCATTTTATTTGTGCAATCGATAAATCATTAAATGTACTAGTGAATTAGGGGAATTTATGGAGAAACTTAAGGCAAGTATTTAATTATAAAAAATAAAATATAAATGTGAGAATGAGTGGGATTAAATTAATAAAAAGAGTGATTTGAAAGTAGAATTTAATTAGGATGATTAGAAGAAATTTAGTCCTTCAATAACTCAAATTAATTATAAGAATACCCTCTATTTGCATATGAAAATAGCAAAAAGCTTAAACACTTGCTTTAGTTTCATTTTCAACTAAGAACCAACATTCTCTTTTTCCTTATCTTGATTGAGTTTTTCAAGTTTGATTTCAAGAAACAATTTAGCTAAGAGTAAGTCCATCATTTCAGGTTGTCATCAAAACTTTTGCATCTAAGATATTTCTTCTTAACTAGGTTATAGAATTAGCTCTTTTATGTTATATAAATTAGGGATTTATACTTTGATAGGCTTACAATGGTAGGAACTAGTTTCAAACCCCTAATTGAGTCTTAATTTCTTCTATATCTTCTAAAAATTAAAGGTAAGTAGATGATTCATTTACTTTTAAAACTTTAGGATTTATTAAATTTGAATCCAGTAATTGATGAATTTGAATGTGTTTGAGCTAAAGTAAAGTTTGTATGATGATTTTGAACTTTATTGATTTGGAAAATTGTTGAAATATATTATGTATAGTGACATTCAAAGCATTAGTGAGCTATAAGTTGAATGTTTAAAATGGTTGCTAAGTTTTTTACATTTTCTTAAGTGATTTCTAGAAGTTCTAGAAGCATTATTCAAGTATAGTACTTGAGTATTACCTTACAATAGATAGTGCTTAGGTACTATAGTCAAATACTTAAGACCCTTATGTTACTTTTATCAATTATTTGAGTAATATACTTGAATACAAGGCCTATTATGGAAGCATATACTTAAGTATTATACTTAATTATTAGGGTCTCCTAATGTCTTGTAAGTAACACATTTAGCTATAGTACTCGAGTATGGTTCCAAAGCTGGGAGTCCATACTTAAGTATTATATTTGAGTACCATGAAACTTTTTACTAAATTAATTATAAAATCAAAATGTTATAGTTATTTATATACATCTATATCTGTGTGTGTATGTGTAAGCGAGTACATGATTGTTTGATTTTGTTGTGCAATAAATGATTTAATGATTGCACATTTATGGTTGAATGAATGGAATGCAACATGAGATTAGGAATATTGATGAAAAATACCAGATTTGGATGTTATAGGTGTGATTAATGAATACTGGGAAGGATAAGGTCAGGATTGTGATTGATATTTCAAGGGACACAAGGTGGATTTACTATTACTGATTATATACTATATGCTCTGTTTAACATTTATTATGCTAATTATGTTTTACACTACATGATGATTGAGAATATACTTGTTAAATAAATTATCTACTTACTAGGACTTCAAGTTTCATTATTTTTCCTTTAACAATATTTTTAAGTGATCAAAATAAAGCTCCATAACCATTACTTGCTATTCAAGAATAATATTATAATAGGAGCAACCATAAATAGAAGTTAGGGAACTACTATAGATATTTAATGGGGTCTTTTAGGAAAATCTATGAATGTTTGAATACTTGGATCTAAAGTGTTTAATCAGTGATTTAAATAAAATATCAGTAACTCAATAGTTATTGTGTGATGATATCAAAATAAGCATAATTAGGCTTATAGCTATTAGTAATGGGAATCACACTAGTTATGGCCAAGTGGGTTGTGATAATGAATAAGAGAAAGAATAAAGGAAGAAGGAGATAAATGAAGGTTGGCTACCAAAGAGAGGCGTAAAATAGGAATAAAGTTGTGGCACTACTTTAAATCATTTTCTTTTATTTAATTACTTTTTACCTTAATTTCTTATACCTAAAAGCTATTTACCATTAACTTCTTATATCAATAATCAAGCTTTCTAATAATTCCATGGCCAATAAATTTCAAATATAAATAATTTATAAATTCCTCTTGCTCCATATCTATAATCATAAATCATATTCCAAGAGTTTAAAAAGCTTTTTGTTGTTAAATTTTCAAATTCATTTGTTTCACTTACTTATTGTATTCTTTATTTCAATAATTCACTAATTTTCTCTTCCTAAGTTCTTTCACACAAAAATTTTATATTCATATCTCATTATAATAATTTATTATTTTTCATAGAAAAATATTTCATTTTAAATTTTTATTACAAAAATTAATTATTTTCTTCATAAAACATTTTAAGTTTTTGAAGGATGTAATAACAACATACATAACTAAAATCGTACTCAAAGTAGGGACTCATATATAAATATATACATGACAAAATATGATCTTGTTTAACCTATAGTGAAGACATAAGTGTTAAGTTTTGGATACAGAAAACATAACAAAAATTTTAAAATTATATCGAAACCTATTAAGGATCCAAGCAAAGAAGTATAAACTAGTGATAAAATATATACCTTTAAAGCATAATTCTAAATTGATGCAGAAGGGTTTGATCCAAATCAAAACTACTACAATTTAAATCATGAATGTAAGTGCAACCTACTTTTGTTTTTCACGAACATGAATATTTTGCTAGCATAAATCTCATGAAGACACATGAGCATTATGAATGCTAGTGTTGGTTGTCAAATAACGAATGCCATTGGATGTTAATGTCTTTATAATATATGCATGAATGGTCAGAGACTCTAATATGATCAAATGGGATTATTCTATTTCATAAAGGTAATGCTAACTACTAAGGTTTTGGTTTTTTGGTTTTTGATTGCCTATCAAAATAATTAAAAAGACATTCTACATATTGTATATGTAGAACTAGGGTTTCAAAAGCTAGAATAATATCTTCATTTATTTTGGGATATATATCCTACCTAATTTAAAATGAATAATTGATCATAATCACATTATTTCCCAACTAATATATTTTATATCATAGATAAAGATATATCTAGATAATTAATTGATTGATTTATATTTTATTTCATTATTTATTTACAATCTCTAACTAGAATTCACTTTAAGTAAGGAGATCATTAAGTTTTGATTATTAATCAGGCTTAAACACGACTGATAAATAATTACCTCATATTTGGTGTTCTTATATAAAACTCAATTATATTGTGCTATTGTTTAGTGAAGCCTAATCATATTGGACATTTTTCATTTAAGAGCTCTAGTTTGACTAAAAGTTCTTAATTACATTATAATAATAATATTTGACTCCTTTTCTATGTATGCCTTATAGGTTCTCATTACATCAATAGTGATCATAAAATCCTATTTTAATATCATAAACAATGGTATCCAATAATGCATTTTACCACCTAAGAAACGAGAATTGTTAGTGATCCAACATAACCTTTTTGTAAATAATGTTCCATATATTTTACTTTCTTTTATCCTAGATATCTAGATTAAACTTAGGGCATGGAATATGTCATCCTCTTCACAAATAGTGGTATCTAGTAATTTATCACTATAATTTTTTTGCCCTAAACCCATATAGGTTCTCATTATATCAGTAGTAATAATAAAATCCTATTTTAATATCACAGACAATGGTATCTAGCAATGCATTATTACCACCCAAGTAATGAGAATTGTTAGTTATCCAACATAACCTTTTTGTAAACAATATTCCATATAGCTTACTTCCTTTGTCTTGGATATCTAGATTAAACTTAGGGAATGGAATGTGTCATCCTCTTCATAATTCTTTTATCTTAAATATCTAGCAATACATTATTACCACCTAAATGATGAGAATTATTAGTGATCCGATATAAACTTTTCATGAATAATGTTCCATGTAGTTTACTTCTTTTTATCTTAGATATTTAGATTAAACTCATGTTATGGAATGTGTCATCCTTTTCGTAATTTAATTTGTGTGTTTCTTAATTCTTTAGTAGACTAACTGAAACAAATGAATCAATATCATACATCGATCTATTTGAGCATGATCATATATTTCATAGCTTCACTCAATAAAAAGGCCTATGAATATCAATCCTTCCATATAGAAGGGAAAAAAATCCTATTTAGATTACCCATATCCCTTTGTATGATTTGTTGTATACCTAATTACCATATTTTAGATTAACATTATTACAAATGATATTAGATATCATCAAAGTACATAACTTTTCATGTAAGAAACTGTAATGATTTCAAGTTAAAAGACCACATATGTCATTATCACTATGAAAATTGCTTATGACACAATAATCCATGTAGCATTCTCAAGATAGGTTAGTCTAATATATTTGCTTTCTAACGTATACCCATAAGTTAATGTGATATTTTATATCCATGATTATAATCTAATCTTGATGCATTATTATTATCCTAACTAACAATAATATTTAACTATGGGCATTTTAGGAATAATGTAAATTATTCCATGAATAATTATTATAGTTATTTACATTACATAGATATATGATTAAACATAATAATTAACTAAATGCATTATATATATATATATATATATATATATATATATATATATATATATATATATATATATATATATATGTGTGTGTGTGTGTGTGTGTGTGTGTGTATGTGTGTGTGTGTGTAAAGAAAACATAATATATTATATACAAATGCAATTATCCTATGATTCACTACTAAAATATGCACTAATAATAAGTATAAAAAAGAAACATTTGGACAATAGTATGAACATCATATAATTGAACAATGACCATATATATGACATGTAGATTCTCATTGTCCAACTTGTTCACATAATTAAAACCAGTATATTTGCAAGTCTTTTAAAAAAAGTCTACTGTAACTTAAAAAGGTAGCACTAAAGTAGATCAATGGGTCATTAAAGTAGGGTTGGTATCTTAAAAGTTTAAACAAGAGAAGGGTGAGTTTATTGACTTAGTAGGTAAGGAAACTAACCTATTTAATCACATATAAAAATAAGAGAGAAAGAATATTTAAACATACAAATTCTGAAATCTATTAATAGGAATTGAATCATTAAGAGTAATTTTTTACAATATCATACTAATGGGTTCTAGTCTAATTTCATATAAAAGAGAACAAAAATTCAAGATAATCTTGAATATGACTGAAAAGGATTCTATTTCCCTTTATAATTATAAAAGACATTGAATCCCTTGTATTATTCACATGCCATTTTAAAAAAATATAAAACATGACAATTTTAATTTAACATATAGAAAATCACTTCCAAACAATATAAGAAATATTAAGGTCTTTCTTACTCTCCCCTATAACTTCTTATAATTCATTTCATTCATTATTTATTAAAATTAAAGAATCTCTAATCTCTATCACAATCCCCACAACTCCAATCTACATATATAAAATAATGTGCCTTATACATTTATACCTTTTTTTACATTTGTCAAAAGTCCCTTTGACCTCCATAACTTCATTTAGGTTTAGGGCACTTATACCAAAAAAACAAACATTATGGAATATATTTATAATTATCAAATCAACCATCAAGAAAGCAATAAATTCCTAATTCATTAAAATAATAGAAATGATAATCAAATAGCAATCTCATATAACTCAATCTTAATTTAGAAATAAACAAGTTTGTTTTAAGAATCCAATAAATGAATAGATAAGATATGGATGTTCATATAGCAATCATAAGATCACATAACACTAACACATATACTATAAAGGCATATATTAGAGTAGATCAATGAGTTACAACTTTTAGTATTAATAACACATTATGAACTATTATTTTAATGATACTTCTTTTTCAAACATTGAAGCTTTATAAGTCTACTAAAATATTTCTAGAACTAATTCCAAATTCATTGTTTAATATGACATAAAAGGATGATAGCTCACTTGCCTTAGTTGAATCCTCTAAAGCTCACTCTTTTTCTAAAAAGTGTATTGAGCTACATTTAAGTTCAATCTAAGAAACTTAATTAAGAACATAAAACCCTAAATTAGTTATTTTATATGTATACTAAAACCTAAAGTCTTAATATTGTAAAACTATGCAACTTTCTAACTAAAATCACTAAATTTCATACCTACTAGTGTTGGATCACACTAAGGAGTGACATAATTTGATGAGTATTTGTTGAATTTAAAGGTTTGGTGCTACTCCACAAAATAGATTCAACATTTGATAAAAAGGGTTTATGGATGCATTAAAGGGCTAATAGGAAATTTCAACTTAGTAGAAAAGCTAAGAGAAAGGCTTATGCATTTAATTAAGAAGAAAGAAATGGCTTAAATAGGGTTGTCAAGTTGTTGTTACCTATCATTAATATAAGGGCAACAAGATGGCTAAGTTGATTTGCAATTGCATAGCTTTGGCTAAGTTTCTAGTCACTTCCATAGAGTTTCTAGCACAAAGGGTTGAGCATCTATATGATGTCTTTGGTGCTAGAGAAAAGGGTTGGATAAAATAATTGAAGGAAGTTGGGGTTTTGTATTTTCTTTGTTCATTTTCAAGAAAGAAATGAGAGAAAAAAAATGAATATTGGATTTGACTTAGTTATTGCCTAAATAGAGAAAGAGTGTGTGATAATTTAACTGTGCATTCCATTAGAAAAAAAAGGAAGGCAATCAACTACCATCCAAAGCCATGCTGTTTTGGACCTAAATGGAAGAAGGGACTTTGACTTAAAAAGCGTGGTATGCTTATATAATATAAAGAGCAAATTAAGATAAAAGAAATTACATAAGACTCAAACCACTATTGTTATCATGTAAAAATATAAAGGACCCACTTGCGCATGTTGAACTTATAAAAAAAAAATGGGACCCTTGTTACCTTTAGTTAGTAAATGAAAGAGACAAATTTTAAGGTAAAATGGATTGTTATAGTTATAAAAGAAAGAAAAAATAAAAAAATAGTTGAAAAATATAATAAGATATAAAATGAATAGTTTGGATTGTAAAATGTGAAATAAAAAGTTGTAACAATAACACTCAAAAGTTTAAGTTAAATAAAAGACTAAACAATTTTCAAATTAGTTGTGATGAACATTTTAATTGTTTTATATCACACTAAAGAGATTTATAAAAGATGTCTAAGAAAAGGATATTTATAGGAAAGTGTATAGGAATATAAGAAAAAGAAATGAGTATAACAATAAGGAAATGAAATGGGAAAGTTAAAAAAATACTTCAATAACAACAAAAAGCAAGAAAATCCTTATGAAGTTCTATGCATAATGTTAGAGAAGGAGAAGAGAAATGGAGGGTTTCTATGATAGTGTTACTGATATAAAGATGTTTCTCACGCGGTTTACCATGATAATAGCCATAAGAACAATAAATGAAATGGTGCATTTCATCTTTCCTAAAGGAAGCATTAAATCACAATAAATTTTATCTTTCCATGGTCCTATGCTAGGGGGAAAGGTAAAAATTTTAGTTGTTCATGGTCTTTTACCATGTGAAAGTAAGGGCGAAATTAAGAAATTTTTCTTGGAGGGCTCAAATTTACACACACATATGAATATTATGAAAAAAATTTATACTTAATTTTGCATTTTTTACTTAAAAATAATATAACTTATAGTATTTCATTAAAATAAAATAAAAAATAATTTATTCACTACAAAAACCTCATACACATATGAAATTAAGAATGTTAATTAGAAAATATATAATATTTGAAAGGGGATGTTAAATTTTTAGGAGAAGGGCCAATATATAATTTTTTTAAAATTAATTAAAATTTTTATCAAATTTATAATTGTAATATCATAAGTTAAAATTTAAAATTTTATAAATTTTGATACTTGTGGATAATTATTTATTTATTCGATCAATATTTAATTTTAAATTTACTTATTTGTATTAAAGATTCAAGAATATTGAAAACAATACTTATAATAATATTTAAAATATATTTATTTTTATATAAGGCCATTATTAATTTGATATTTATCTAAATATTTTCTATAAGGATTTGGGAGTATTTAGGAGTACAGAGATTTATAAAATAAATTATTTATATTCAATAAACCATTTTTGGGAATTGTGGAAGTTTAAAGTAATTATGTTGGGACTTTCAAATTTATTACATTATTATAAATATATATTTATTATATATATATATTGAGGGAAGATTGAAAAGAAAATTAGTCTAGATAAAAAAAGAAGAAAAGTTTATGAAAATGAATGATTGAGATTTATATGGAATATATGTTATAGTGCACTAGAATGCAGGAAATAAAACCCTAAAGATTGTTTTAATTTTCCCTTTTCTTTATTTTATTTTTTGCCTCTCTCCTCTTTTTATTTTAGAATACAGTGGCTTTCCCTCTAAATTTTTATTTTTAGTTCTCTCTTTCCCTATTGTCGTTGTTTTCTTTCATCGACTCTTCTTCTCTTCTTTGTGAGTCAGCTTTTGCAATCCATTTGTCGTTATCATTTTTAGCAGTACTATTACTAGTGCTAAGGCTTATTATTGTGGATGGTCTCATCTAGTGTTGGATTAAGAACTATTATGTGAAAGAGTTGCAAGTTCACGGCTTAATCTAATTGAGGTGTGAGGCAAGCTAGCCAGCTACTATCATCTTAGTGGTTCCATTGCCAGTTTTGGCAATCGTTGTGTAGATGACATCCTTTCTTGGTATCCAATTATGTGGTTGATGTGAAGAACTTCAAATAACTGTAGATTGGAGTTAGGCTTGGTAGCAGCAGGGCGTCGAGTTCTACTTTATTTTTAGTATGCCTCTACCGCTAGCGAGCTTTTTGAATGGTGGTGAGGCTTTATATACTGAGGTTTTCTTATACTTTTTCAAGATTGAAGTTCGACCTCAAAAAAAAAACCATTTGTGCAATTTTAAGATATATGTTGATACATATAAAAAATGTGATTTTTATGCAATAAAATGCTAAAATAGTATAGCTAGAGTAATTGCTAAGTGATATATCCTTATATATTGCAAGATTCTAACTTGATCTAAGTAAAGTTCATTTTATGTATATTATAACATTTGAGTACTTTGTGATATATGGTAATATTTGTTGAAAAAAATAATTTTTGCAATGTTGGATATTGATTCGAAAAATATTTGGTACATATGATTTTCTTAGTTTTTCTAATAATAAAAGTTAGACATAAAAGAAAATAAGTGCATAATTGGTTATAATGATAATTAAGATCTCTTTAAATTAGTCAAAACTAATAAAATATTTTCATTTTTATAAGTAAATATTTGGAAAAAAGGAAAGTTGGTGAACTAGGATAACTAAATGCTATACTTTGATTTTGCAAGTTAATAGTAAAGAATAAGAAAAAGTTGTTGAATTTCAACTTATTATAATTTGGACATGAAGATATGATATTTAGGAATATTATAAGTCTCTTGTGGTTAAAATTTATTATTGCAATTTCTAATTAGAAGAAAGAAAGAAGGTGGAAATGAATTATTCCAAGTTTTTAAAAGAGATTTGCACCATTAAGTGAATATATATCTCACCATAGATTAATATTTTAACAAAAGATAATTTAATTGTTATGAATTATATTCTTCATATTGATAATATAATTTTATATCCATTCATATGTAAACCTAGTTCTATGTTATAAGTGCAATTAGCTATTTAAGTGAAAGTTACTGGGTCAGAGTACGCAATAGAAGTATGGTACTAATATTTCTACCTAATGATGAATTGTGATTGGGTTTCTATTATATTAATATGTTATGGTCGTATATGTGAATATGACGACATTATATATTGTTTTATGCTTGATATTGCTCCATGGTAAATTAGTTATCTTACTTTGAAGATCTTACAAATAATTATGATATGAGAACTAAGCTCTCCTTTGCACATTACTTGTGAATCATGCAAACAATGACATTAGAAACCGTGAATGATGATGGAACAATGATATAAAAGTTGGATGAGAAATGTGTAGACCTTGATACCAAAAAATATCTATATGTATATTTACTATAATTGAATGTGTGATATGATGTGATATTATAAATTGTCTATGATTGAATATTACTATTAATGTGATTAAGATGATTTATTTATATTTAAGCCTTAATGATTATTTGTAATTTGGTGTCTTCTCAGAATAGGTAGTATGTGATGTGATAAGGATGTTGTCTATTAGTAGATAATTGAGATTTTTTATGAATTATGATATGAGATATTGAGTTCAAGTCATATGTAGGAGACCTCCCATTTCAGGGCATGGTTTTGTATATTTTAAAAATGTAGGAAATGGGTTTGTTAATATTTTTTAACTTAGTACATTTTTAACCTGTGATTATTACATATAAAGTTAATTACCTATAAGATAGTGGTAGATATACACTCATTAAGTTCTCATAACTCACTCTATCTTATTTCTAGTATTTTGAGGTCAAGATTTGAGCCTTGTAATATTTATAGAGAAATAAAGACTGCTTGAATTAAAGGATTTGAGAATTGGAATTAGAATCAACATTAAAAATAAAGATGTGTTAATTCATGTGGTGTTAAAGTGTTGTATATGTATATATAATTTGAAACTATATTGTACTCCGTGTATATTTGATGCTATCATATCTGAGAAAAATTCGCAGGTTTTATGGTTTAAGATGTGCTGCTCTCAGGAAGTGTCTAAAAATAAAGGAAACTTCATCCATTTTTTCACAAAAAATTTAAAGCAAATTTTTAAGTTCGCTTAAAAATATGAAAACTTCCTTTGGATAGATTTGAGAAGTCAATGTAAGGCTTGTGAAAACTAATATTGAGATCTATGCTAATCATGATTAGGTTAAATCATGACAATAATATAATATATGAAATTGAATGGAGGTTTAGGGGATGGATGTGGCCCCCTTAACCTTCTACTTAGTTATTCCCCTATGGGAAAGTATGATTTTTTTTTCTTATTTAAAGTTTAGGCGCCAATTCTTATGCACGGTGTCTCCTATGGTGTTAAAATCATAGGAAACATTATGGGAAATCTCACATTTTTTGTAGTGTTGGTTGGCTCTTGCGTATTTTCTAGGTTTATCCTAGTTCTTATTGGTTCAATCTAGACTAACTGAAAAGTAGGAATACTACGTGATATCATTTGTCAAATAGCTTGAGCCTTGGTTTGATTGATTGAACTAACTGGATTAGATTGAATTTAGAAACATTAAAAAAGATTAAACATCTTGCATTAATTATTTGTATTAAATGCATATTTGAAAAAGTTTTAATATTAATTTAGTCTATTTGATATCCGATATCTCATGCATAAGTTAAAATTTTTATATTTTTATGATAAAAAGGTACTTTTAAACTTCTAACTTCTATTGAAGTTTCAATTTATCCCTTAAGTTTTATTTAAAGTAAATTTATTCTCTAACTTTTAATGTAAAGGCAGAACCTTACTCTGATTTAGTCCCATTTTTTTGAAATTGCTATTAAGTGTATCATTTTTAAGAATTCTAACTTTTGATGTATGGCATGTAATTGAATCTTAATGTGCTATGATCCACTTTCATGGAACCTACCCTATGTGCCACTTCCAATATATTAACTAACATTTTGTTTAGTATTTGCATTTGTTATTTACAATGACAGCCATTGCACTACAGTGATACTCTGTCTTTACATTATAATGAGAGCTAATGTAGTTTTGAAAAATTATAGAGTGGCTTCACTTTGAATAAATCTTAGAAGAAAAGATTAAAACTTTAGTTAATATTATGTGGATAAACTGGTTTTTTTATAATAAAAATGTAAAAATATCATTTATAGGAATTGTGTATGACTCTAAGTTAAAAATCATGTAAACATATCTATTAAAACACTTGACAAAGTTAAACTCCCGAGTAATATTGTGTATTTTTAAAGAATTAAAAATAATTCTATTTTAAATAAAATTTAAAAGGTCAAATTGAAATTTCTGAATAATTTTTTTTCCTAAAATTAATTGTCTTAAGCATGTATGTATCTTAACTTGGAATCCTACTGTTTGTAATCTTTAAGAAGTTGAATAATTTATAAATATCACGTAAATTCTCAAAAATTTCCTTGACACACTATGAACTTGGCGTAAAATTTTTTTATCATATTCTTAACTTTTTTTTCTTTTCCCAATGGCGAGGTAATTGTCGGAGGCCGCAAGGTCTAGGAAACGCGTTAAAACACTTTTTATCATTATATTAATGAGATGAGGTGAGCTTGCAGTCAACATGCATCCATGATGAGTTTAATGATTTTGAACTCCTATCCACTCACACTCCAAAGCTTTAGCTTTCAGGAAGAGCCTTCACAATCCAATCAGCCAACAATTCTTGAAAACCATTCTTCACCGACAACTATTTTTGTTGGGCTAACATTTTAATTGTACCGTCACTGTCACATATCTCCAACCTCATCCGCTTAACATATTTCTCCCCTTGTGCATTAATTTAATATTCCCTACCCAAAACGTAATTAATCTGACCAAAATAAATAAATCTGCAAAATTTCCAACTATATATTAGCTAAACTAATAAATTACTTTAGGTTTACCTCCTTAAAATATATTTGAAAGCTCTTTTAACAACAATGCTAAATTAGGTAAAGAGTGGTTTTGTATTAACTTGTTTATTTTACTAATCATATATTATTTTTTAAAAAAAAAAACTAAGGGCAGCCATCATGAAAGGCTTTATTAAACTTATTGGCTCTTTTTTTTTGTTTTACAAATTTTTTTAATTTTTAATTTCTTGTTTTAATTATCAAAAGCACATTTTTATTATATTTCTAATTTTTATCAAATTATCTGTAATAAATTCTTAGTCATTCCAGCGGACTATTTGACTTTTAATGAATAACAAATTAATAGAATGAAACTTTTTTTTTTAAATCGGAGCTATTAAATAGCATGTTAACATTTGAATATGAGTCTCCTATTTTAATTTTCTATTAATTTCTTTTAATTTAGAAAGATGAAAATATAATATTTTATTTCGATATTCACAAATTTTTTATTGGAACAAAAAAATTATATTTATTTTTTCTATATTTATATCCTCAATTTTTTTAAGAAAATTTAGGAGATCCTATAAGACTTGTACATATACTTTAAATGACATATAAATATGAATTTAGAGAGTACCATCCATCCAATGTGTAAATTGTAAAATTGAATTGTTCATTATTTTAGAAATAATTGTTATAGGAAGAAACTAAAAAAACCTAGGGGCTAGAGATGGAGAATAAGATCAATAGGGATTTTAATACTCCTCAACACTGCCGGTGGTATTGTAAATTATAGGTTCATACATTTTGATTTGATGGTTTGTTAATCACTTACTTACAGTTTCACCTTATGCCTCAAGGGTCATTTTTTCTGTTCAATCAGAAAAGAAAAAGGTTATTTTTTTTTTATGCATCTCTGACTGAATCTGGTAGAAAACTACTGTATTATATGTCCCTTTTAACAACCAGTATATAAGTTTGTTGGGATCGGTACACTTTACCCAATATGGTTGGACCAAACTTAGCACCCGAACACCGAGTCCACCACAGCAAATGGGGCATTATTTTTATTATAATTTTAAATTTAAAATTATGATTACGAGCATGCAATATTAATATTATTATTGTGATAATTTTACATCCATAAATGTTTCATAAATTTTATTCTATATCGAGCATAGTGTCCTACGTTTATGTCTAACAATTTTTTGCTGAGGACGTTTATGTCTAAATTTATTTCCGAGGTGGGTATATAGTTACAATTACAATTTAGAATATAAAATCTGCTTCTTTCAAGCGTAAGATGGAAAGGGTTATTTTTTGAATGTTCATAATTGAATTCTCCATACTGTATTGAAATATGTATTTTTTTGTTTAATTTATTTGCTTTAATTTTTTTAAAAAATTTAATGATAAAAAATTTGACCTTTTGAAAAAAAAATTAAATTCTTCATAAAATCCTCCTTTTAGAAAATAAAATGGATTATTATAATCATCACAAAAAATTGATTACATAATTAAAAAATTTTAAATATTTTACTAGTTGCTTTTTATTCATTAAAATTCAATTTATTGACTTTTTTCCCTTAATAATTACTATTTTATTTTATGATGATAGGAGTAGTTAAACCACTGGACGCACATATGCAAGAGTCAAGGATTAAATCTTAAATATAATAAAAGGTATAAAATTTTTAAAAAATATCGAGGGTCACTTAAGTTCTAAGTTTTGGACTAATAATTATTATTTTTAAACCCTATTACAAGTTATGTTAAATTTCCAATTAATTTGGAGTCGAGCATCAATTTAAACTCTGAAAAAAGATAAAATTCTTTTGATATTTATTCATTTATTTATTTTTATTTATAAAACTCAAATTTATATATTATGATGATCTACTTTATCTACCTCAGGACAGCTAAATTCATGTATTTTTGTCAAAAGTTGTCTTAGTCTATGAATAACTATTTTACGTAATACACAAGAAAATAAACAAAACACAACAATGCCAACTTTTGAAATCAGCTTAATATAATATTTTTATTAGTCCATAGACCTTTCTTCTTAATTATTCCCGCAACCAACTGAGAAAAAGGACGCTGCAACAGGGAGCAGTGCATGCCTCTTTATAAGAGTTCCTGCCTTGTTTCTGTTGCGTATCAGAGCAGCTAAACAGAAGGAAGCATTTCTTTTGTTTTGTGGAGCAAGAGAAAACAAGCAATGGCTATGGCAGCCATGATTCGAGTAGTAATGTTAATGGTTTTCTTGCTTCCGTTAATGGCAGAAGCCAGAGTTCGCCATTACAAGTTTAACGTAAGTTCTTCTTCGATTTGTGTAGTTTTTTTCTGGTAATGTCATGCAAGTATAAACTATTGCTTTTACAGTTCATAACTTTTTTCATTGAATTCGCAGATATATTTATCTTGTAAGCATGACTATTTATGTTGCTTAAGAATTAAAAAAAAAAGAAAAGAAAAGAAAATTCCAACCTCATATATCTAAATGCCAAATTTACAATTTACAGAATAAAGTAATACTACAGCTTTTAATTAAAAAAAATAAAGGGAGTTAATATTTATAAATTTAATTTAAAATTATTTTTAATTGATTATTATTTATTAAATTTTAAAAACTTAATTTTTTCATCAAAAATTGTAATATTTCATTTTATATTTTAAACTATAATCTTACAAGAACCTAATATATTAAATGCCTACAACTTATGAAAAAATTGTAAATTTTATATAAAAACTTTTGAATTTTATGAAGAAGTTGTAAATTTTCTATGAAATCATCCAACATTTTTTATTTGAATAAGTTAAATTATTTAAATAAAAATGATTTTAATATTTTTAATATCACAAATATAAAAATGCTTATGTGCAAATTAATTATTATTTATGATAATTAAATGAGAATACGTAAATGTAAATCATCCCTTGCATGAATTGAAAGTTGAAACTCGAAACATATCCAGTGAAGAAAAATTTCACGTCTCATTTCCTCTTACGCATGTTTTTACTAGATGTAAATTTTATCCATCAAAATTAAATGGGATGCTCTATTTCTGACTTGTTTATACATACCAAAGTTTTATTTTTGAAATATAATTAATTTTTTATGATAAATAAGCGCATACGAAAATTTTGGAATTTTGAAGTTGAATAAGCGAATCAATATTTTTTTTAATGGTTTCTATCTTTGTTTTAATAATATTGTCAAGAGTCAATTTCTTGAAGTAAAAACTATTTATTTTTATTTATGTATATATTCAGTTAGTTAAAACATTATTTAAGAGGTGCCTTTTAGTGGATGATTCAAGCAGAACCTACTACAAAGTCCTTTCAAGTTGTGAAAACAACTTCTCTAATTTGTATTGGTTCAGGTAGGCAAACCCACTGAATATGACCCATTAAATCTTAATAATATGTTGGTGGTTGTTTAGCAACCAATGGCTGTTCTAATTACACTTTTGGTTTGATTTTTTAATCACAAATTATTGTAAATTTATTTTACATATTTGCAAATTTTTATATTAATTTATACAATTGATATCATGGTAATGTATCTCAGTCAAAATTACAATTGTAATTTAAAATTATATTATATCCAGAATTCAAATTTAGGACTTAATAAATACGATAAGGGAATTATTTCTTTTATTATTATAAAAAAAATCATAATTGTAATTTAAAATGTTTACACTTTTTTTTTCTTTATCTTCCATGTGGCATATAATACAGGTGGTGATGAAGAATGCCACAAGATTGTGTTCAACAAAGCCCATAGTGACAATAAATGGAAAGTTCCCTGGTCCCACCATATATGCTAGGGAAGATGATACGGTTCTTGTTAAGGTGGTCAATCACGTCAAATACAATGTTAGCATTCATTGGTAAGTCAAGAAAAAAAAATAAAAATCTCATGCAAACCAATATTTCAAGTTTTAGAAAAAGAAAATTATACCGGCCAAATTCAAATCTAAGACTTCTGGTATACTACCCAGATTTTTTATCATTAATCTACCATTTATTAGTTTATACTAGGAAAAAAAAATTCAGATCCATATGTAATATTATGATTTTTTTAATAAAAATTTCAACTTCTCACAATTTTTTCATTAAAATTTATTTTATATAAAATATAAAAAAAATTTAAAAATTCTTTTATGATAGTTTTATTGATAAAATTATATTTTTTTATGCTTATTTTTATGTAAAATTCATACAAAGTTGCAAGTTATGAAAAAGAATTGCAAGATTTTGTATACTAATATTACAAATTTTATGTTAAACATTCGTTAAACTTTGAAAAGTCTCCGCTAGAGAGGCAGTGCTCTTATTATAATCCATACATATTCCTTTTTATATAAAAATTAATGGAAACAAAATTGACAGGCATGGAGTGAGACAACTACGAACGGGCTGGGCTGATGGGCCAGCATACATAACCCAATGCCCAATTCAACCAGGCCAAGTCTATGTTTACAATTTCACTCTCACGGGCCAAAGAGGCACACTCTGGTGGCATGCCCACATCCTTTGGCTCAGGGCCACTCTCCATGGTGCTTTGGTCATCTTGCCCAAGCTTGGGGTTCCTTACCCTTTTCCCAAACCCCACATGGAGCAACTTGTTATATTGGGTAAATTCTAATTATTTATTTCATTTCAAAATTTCAGTATACTCTTAAATCAAGATTAATTTTAAAATTCAAGTGGAATAATTAATTATACAGAACTTGGTTCTAAATTTTGGTTATAGGGATGTTGTGATCAATAAAATTGCAGGTTATGTTGAGGATTGTAATTTAAAACCATACCATATACTGTTATAATTAAGATGTTTAAATTTGGTTCAGGTGAATGGTGGAAATCGGATACTGAAGCTGTTATAAATCAAGCTTTGAAATCTGGTTTGGCTCCTAATGTCTCTGATGCCCACACAATCAATGGCCACCCCGGACCTATCAAAGGCTGTGCTACAGAAGGTAAAAAGGAAAAATCACAAACTTGGTCACTAAGAAAAATCATATGATTATTTAAAAAAATATAATTTTGTATTTTAATCTTAATCATTTAATACGGTGACAATTTATTCCTCACACTTGATATATATATATATATATATATATATATATATATATATATATATATATATATATATATATATATATGATAATGCTACTTTCATTTGTATTTGTTTACACAAGTCATACTTTACTGCACAGAATGTGAAGGTGAGTGTAAGGTCCATAACTAAATGCTAAATGTCTTGGGCCTACAATCATAGTCACTAAAAAATGTGATATATGTATGAGAATGGGGTGGCCTACTTTTTCACACAATTTTCTATTAATTAGATATTTTTTGCGTTAGTATGGGTACAAAGAATGTAAGTACCAAAATGCAATAGTCAAAACAAAGTTTCTGAAATGTTTACAACTCAATCTAAAAATATAAATTTTGCTTAACCACTGAAAACAAATATATAAATGAAATAATGGGAATTCTAAGATTATTCAACATGAGACTACTAACTTACATTCAACTTTTGTTTGTGCGGCAGGATTTACAATACCAGTTGAACCAAGAAACACTTACCTGTTAAGAGTCATCAACGCTGCACTCAACGAAGAGCTTTTCTTTAAAGTCGCCGGTCACCAACTCACCGTGGTAGAGGTTGATGCTGCTTACACAAAGCCTTTCAAAACTGATGCCATTGTCATTGCACCTGGCCAGACCACAAATGTGCTTCTAACAACTAAACAATCTGCCGGAAAATACTTAGTTGCAGCCTCTCCTTTCATGGATGCTCCCGTTTTAGTTGACAACTTAACCGCCACCGCCACTTTACGATATTCCGGGGTCCTCAGCACCGCCACCACCACACTCACCACTCTGCCTCCTAAAAATGCAACCCCAGTTGCCAACAATTTCACAGACTCACTAAGAAGCCTAAATTCCAAGAAATACCCGGCTAAGGTTCCATTAAAAATTGACCATTCCTTGTTCTTCACTGTGAGTCTTGGTGTAAACCCTTGTGCTACATGTGTTAATCGTAGCAGGGTTGTTGCTGATTTTAACAATGTTTCTTTTGTGATGCCAAAAATTTCTCTCCTGCAAGCACATTTCTTCAATATAAGTGGAGTTTTTACAGATGATTTCCCTGCAAAGCCACCGGTAGTTTTTAACTTCACAGGGACACCGCCAACAAATTTTAAAACAATGAGAGGGACAAGAGTTTATAGACTTGCTTACAATTCTACAGTTCAATTAGTCTTGCAAGATACAGGAATGATAGCACCTGAGAACCATCCTATTCACTTGCACGGCTACAATTTCTTTGTGGTTGGAAAAGGAATAGGGAATTTTAACACTAAAAAGGATCCCAAAAAGTTCAATCTTGTTGATCCTGTGGAGAGAAATACTGGTGCTGTTCCGGCCGGTGGATGGACTGCTATTAGATTCAGAGCTGATAATCCAGGTAAAATTTTAAATTACAAAATATGTATGATTGTATTAATATTTTTAGAATTATCTAACTAAAAAGGGAATTTGTTACATCATTAGGATAATGGATTAATAATGTGATTCCAGTGATGAAAAAAAATAATAGCTATATAATATAAATCTAGTCTAAATTAGATGTCATAATCTTTTATTTCTGAATGCAACACATAATATGTGATTCACCGTTTCAATTATCAAATAAAAATAATATTAATAAAAGTTTTATTACACAATTAATGCTTAATAGATATTTTAAAACATGTCAATATATGATTCGTTAATAGTGTAAAAATCTCTTGCAGAAAATAATATCTAAAAATTTAATCAAATAAATAAAGGGACGGGTAAGACATAATTTTATTAAGATGATTGTGATTCTTTATTTTGTAGGAGTTTGGTTTATGCATTGCCATTTGGAAATTCATACATCATGGGGGTTGAAGATGGCATTTGTGGTAGAGAATGGCAAAGGACCAAATGAATCTCTCTTACCACCACCAAGTGATCTTCCCAAGTGTTAAGAAGGGCACCTCTTAACAATCTACTAAAGGATGAAGGCCAGAAATGATTGGAAGCAAATTATTTATGTCAAAATGAAGAAATCATCAAGATTCATTACATGAGTTTTTTTTTGAGAAAGAAACCATTAACACCAGAATAAGACCAAGATATAATCACTCATTTTTCCCTTTCACTTTTTTTTTTTTTTTGGGATTGTTTTTAGTTCTTCTCTTTCTTTTTGATTGGTACTTTTTGATTTCATGTAATTATGCATACAATGGTAGTGAAAATTCAAAGGATTTTTCTTATTGACTTACCATATTTCATAAAATGTTTTATAAGCTTTTATCTTATTGAGTGCATGAAGACTATTTTTTCATACGCAAGTAAAATGAGAATAGATGTATGATCGATACGTGTGGATCCACCAAAATTATTTTACTGTTTTTTAATTAAACTTGTAGCACTAACAAGTTCAAGTCAACCTTGAGACTAGTTGATCTATTTTGAAGGCAAGATAGAAACTAGAGACAGAGAGAGAGAGAGAGATTTTAATTGCGATGCAAAATGAGAATTAAAATCAATAATGGCATAATTAAACAAAGATTGCAGTAATAAAAAGTTTTAGTTCAGAATATTTTCCAATTTTCAATTTGTTGATTTATCAAAAACAAATGTAATAAACTGGCCTTAATTTGATTGCTTAATTAAGAATTGTCCGAAAGCCAAATAATCATTATTTTGTTTATGATATTGATTAATTCAAGCATTACATCCAAATTATTATCTTATTATCACAATCCAAGTTTAAGATCTATATTTAATTAGTAATAGGTATCGGCCACTCAAGGCATGTACACTACAGGAAATTATACTTTTTCAACAACTAATTTTCACGGTCACAATTTACTGTAAGAAAACTATGTAAATTATGCATTTCCCTCTAACCATCAATAATTTAAGTTTTTATTATAATCTCAACCGTTGATTTTGTTATCGTTTACGTTTTATGCATCTAGGCCGTCGATTAATCATTTCAAAGCAAAACACTAATACAGGGTGTTTACATATCAGAGACTACCCGCTATTGAAGCTCCAAGTGGGGATGACAAATAGTTTGAGTAGACCGATCCGAGACAAATTAAATTCAAACTCATTAATCACATGACAGTTTAGATTCATTAATGATTTGGACTTATTAAGAATCTAAACAATTATAAATCATATTCATTTTTTCATTATTTATATTAGTTTTAGAGTAAGTATGGATTGTATTATTATTAATTTTATTAAATAAAATTTATATTATGTTAACTTATAAATAATTATTTAACCATTTATGTTAAAATTAGATATCCTTGCATTGTACAAACTAATATTATAAAATAAAAAAATATTATTTTAAAATATCTTTATAATTTGATGTAAATTTAGATATTTTTTAAAATTATTTATCTTACATATACTATCATAATATCTTTATATATATATATATATATATATATATATATATATATATATATGAATTATAGAATATTTTATTTGAATATATTTAATTTAATATCCAAAAAAAATCTAAAACTAGGGCTAACAACAAGTTAAGTTAACTTGCAAGTGACTCATAACTTGATTTGAGTTTTGGTTTAATAAGTTAAACTCACAAGACAAATAAACAATACATATGTTGAATTATCTTACTCATGTTTGAAATAAATAGACTTTGAGCTAATAAAAACTTTATTTGTATCATGAGCTAGTTTAATATACACATATATAATTAAAAAAATTTATATGTATAAATATAAATATATATTATAATATATATTACATTTTAAAAAATATTTGACAATATTGAATTCTGATCTAAGATAATATATATTTTTATCACTAATATATTACTTCAATATTTTTTATAATAATTTCAAATATTATTTTAAATAAAATATAGAAAATTATTAGATGAACAATGGTTGATAATTTTTTATTTGTAAATTTATCAAAAGAATGAAAATCAAAGACCAAAACTTTATAGATAATTTATTAATTTTAATTTTATAAGTCTAATAATTAGATAAGGTTTATTTTGCACTTGTGATTTCTAAATAAGGTTTATGACTTTTAAATTAGATAAATAAATAAATTCATGAGTAAAAAAAATTCAAATTAATTCATCTATTATAATTTAATTATGGTTGTAATGTAATTTTATATTTTTAGATAAATTATCATTTATATTACATTAAATATATTTATAATTTACTATTTAATTTTTTTATCTATATTATTAAGTTGTTAAAGATATTATCTTTTGAAATTATTTTAAGATAATACTTTATTATTGTAACTTATTTGAGTTAACAAGTCAAATAAAGTTATTCATGAACTTATTTCAAGCTTAGCTTAAACTGATAAAATTAGCTTGCCTCAAGTTTAAACCAAGAATCAAATAAATTTGATGCAACTCGAACTTGAGTTAAGACTAACTTAGCCCGATTCATTGTTAACTTTATTTAAGATTCATTGAATATTTATAAAAAATAGACAAGTATGTGTGTAAATTAATATTAAAGAATATAAAAAAATTAAGATTTATTAAATATTTAATAGTTAGATCCAAATCAAAATTATTAAGCTATAAGCTTAATTTGAATAAAACGATTGAAAGTTTTGTGATTGCTATATCTTCGAGCACAACCAATGGAGCCACTGGCATTGCTTTCACTTTGTCACAGCCATCATTGACCTTTTTCCTTCACTTTCCTCTAATCCTCTTCCCTATTTTTTAACACTTTTTTCCCTTTTGTAGATTCCTACACATCCTTCATTCTTTTCACTTCAGATTTGGTATTTGGTTCTCCTCGCAAATAATCTAAGTTTCTATTTTTCATTTAATTTGCAATCCCAGTCTTCCTTTTTTTGTTTTCAATTTAGAGTTTTAAGTTTCTTCCATAACATTGACTACGAATTCTTATGTATTTCATAATTTTAATGAAGATTTTGATGAGTATGGTTAAAAAAAAATAATTTAGGTATTCATTGTAAGATTTTTCATTCATATTATATTATGTGTATTAATTATTTTGTAATAATTACAATATTTTTAGTTATTGTAATTATTAAATTGAAATTATTTTTAATTAATAAAGTAATTAATATACTCGTCAATGAAAAATTTTATGGTAAATAACTTAATTTTTAATTTTATGATACAATCCATATTTTATATGAACTATGAAAAATAATTATTGGACCTAATGATAGCCTGATGTAATACTACGCTTAATTTGCTTGAAATTCATTTGCTCTTATTTTAGTTGTAGTTTATAATTAGATTATGCCAAATATTTTGTCGAGGAAGAGGAAAAAAATGGTTATGTGAAAATTTTTGCCTTTTTTTTTTATTAAAAATACTTATATCTAGAAGAAAACTTTAGATGATGATAACAAAATAGTTTACAATTGCAAAGGTTTTATAAATAGTTGTTAACTTATATAAATTGTTTAATGAAGAATACCTATTTGCAGAAGGAAAGTTTAGATGATGATAGGATAGATGTTAGAGGAGTTGGGGATTTGTGAAATATATTTATAATGGTAGTTTAGATTTCTTAGTCTAGTAATTGGGAAAGGCAAATTTAAACAAGGCACTTCGAAAAAATAAAGTGATATGATTTGTCAATATTATGAACCTGACAAGCTCTTGATATCAGTTTGCTAACAATTTGAATGTATTTTTATCATTGAAGGAACATAAGGCTAAAAAGCAATGCAAAAATGAGTACATGTTCTAATAAAACATATTTTTCCTTTTAATTTATTCTTTGAGTGGATTTATGTAAATTATTTTATAATTATGCTTCTCTTTTAGAATTTTATAATATATGGATTTGAAAATTTGAATTTGCTCGTATGAAGAATGATATGATCAATTTCTCAACTTAATCACATAACTTAAATAGATTTGGAGTATATTGATGTTTTTGATTGCATTTTTATGTTATTTTACTGAATTTTTAACTTTTTTCCTTCTATTGAGAATTGCTTAGCATCTTCTCTTGTATTATTCTTTTACTTTTAATAATATTTTAATGTTCTATCAAAAAAATTTATCCTTTAATATTGTCATTTTCTTAGGAACAAAGAAACACTGATTGAACTTTCACATGCATATTTTAAGATTTGTTGAACTTTGAATCATAATTTATTTATATGTGGCCTTCAGATATTGGGAAAGGAATGATGTTAAGGGCTCATTCGAACAATTGAGAAGGTGAATGGTCACGCTATAAGCACTTTCTTTTGCTTTTTCCCTAATGTTTTTTTAGGCTTAAAGCATTCTTTTTATCAATATCAGTGATATTGATACCAATATTATTTTTGAGTAAAACATTAGAAGTCTAATATTGCTCTTATGTTATTTTTTTCATTCATGTGATTCCAGATTGTTAATAGAGGAAAATAATTAGCATGTCACACTGGATATATACAATAGCCTTTTGCCATTCTTAGAAACTCTTGGTTAGTTCTTGTAAGTTTCAAAATGGGCTATCTTATTACCTTTTATATACAAGTTAAAAATTTTGGATAATGCTATCTGAATCTGAATGTTTTAGGAGGACACATAATGGGGTGAATTCTAAAATGCCATTAGGGGTTTGGTACCTAGGGTGGTGTGGTAAAATACAGGTCATTGGATGATATTACAAAAATCTTGGTAATGATTTAGTAATTTCATCTAATAGCCTCTATTTTACCACACCACCTCGAGTACCAAACCCCTAGAGGTACCTTAGCAAGCACCAATTAATGGAGTGCATTGATTATTTCACTAGCATCACATTATACATTGTATCATGGTAATTTCTATCACTTTATGACTACTTGATCACATAAATTTAGTCTTTATTGACTATGTTAGTACTATTATATATAAAATATTATGATCTTAGAAGTACAAGTATTATTGTTTCTACATAATTTTAGTTTTCTGCATCCTTTTAGGAAGTTTAATTTTCTAAATATTTTCTAAATCATTTTCCTTTCTTGCATGAATTCATATTTTTGGATAATTGCACATTATATATTGCATAATTCTTGTTATACACCATCAATTGTACATTGGATATTGTTTTGCAATATTTTGGTTTACTACAAATATAAGTCAATTATATATTTTAATTCTAATTTACTATACGACCATTTAAATGATATTTTATAATTCAATAATATAGTACAATGACAATTTTGTACCAATTAAATGAGTTGTGATGATTTTTAACTTAGTTATGCATTTTGGTTATATATTTAATTTGTTATTTGCCACTACTCATATTTACAAGGCTTTTAAAGCATAAAGGAAAGAGTACACCCATAGCATCTTCTAATAAGGAGGTTAAAAATCCATCATGTAACTACAAGACCAGCCAAAACATCAAGTACTTGTTTTAGGTTTCAGTTACTAATTTCAACAAAATAACTTTATCAAACTTAGTTTTTAGCTTATTGCTTACATGTACAATAGATAAGGGATCCTGAACATTTGATTCTTTTGACTTTTCTTAAAAATGATAGTTGAAGAGGTTAGAAGATTAAAAGAAAACCTTTGCTATAGAAAAATGTAAAGCTCTAACTCTATTAGATATATGGACTAGATACTTATAAGTACATGCAATGTGGTTGGCAAGAAGTGTGGATGCAAGGGAAGTATTGTGCCTTTTTTTCTTTTTTTTTTTAATTCTTGATGTAAGGCTAGAGGTAAAGTTTAAAGAAGTTAATAAAACATGATATGTAGGAATAGTCATATAATTTCAAAAGCTTTATAGCCATGTTCTATTGTAATATGCTATATATGTGTCCATAAATTATGCTTTTGAAAAGAAAGATTTATGGATTTAATTGTTAGTGCATGTCATCTATAAGTGCTATCAATGTGCAAATAAATAGGCTTATAAAGGAGCGATGCCATTGGACATTGCCAACTGAGTTCCCTTTGCATTTTTTTAGTTTATTTGCTAGCAGAGAAGAGGACCCTCAGTTCTTGTACAGTATTCATTAATGTAACTTCCATTTATTTGTTGTTTTATGGGAATATGAGTTAAAAGAGAAATTTGCGATTCAACTCTCTATTAATAAGTGTAGAAGCAAAAAATGGATATGAATGCAAATATACTTGTGGCTTGCTTATTAAAGGTAATATGAAACCATCACAAAGTCTAGCCAAAGGCCACCAATTAAGGTGTTCTCTTTTTGCTATTTTTCTAATCTCCATTTAAAAAGCTAAAATAATTTATGCCTACATTGTAGCTAAAAATTGCATTAATTTAAGCTTAAAAATAAATTTAAGTTAAGCACTAGAGTAAGCCAAAATTGGACTATTAATACTAATTTTAGTTTTTTTCACCTAGTTCTCCATCTTCTTAGTCTTTTTATGGTTAGCTCATGGATAAAGAAACAAAGAAAAATAAAACTAAGAATTATAAAAGAAAACAAAGAGTAACGAACCCTAGCAAACTAACTTTCTATCTTCCTTCCCCATCATTTTCATGCTCCCGACATTCTTAGTGCCTAAATTACAAGATAAATCTAAGTAAAGAGCATGTAATTTATGTTTACTAGAGACTACAAATGTCATAATGAGGGGTGTATAATGAATTAGATAAGTCATAATTATGATATTATTGGTTAATATGAACTCAATATCATGAATGAGCTTTTTTAAGTGTTCATAGCAAATTCTAGGATTGGTGGTGACATTTCATATATTATGTTGAAGTTTGACCTTAAATTCCAAGATAATAAAGAATGATAATTCCTTTCTTCAATTATCAATTCATTAATAGGGATCTTTAAGATAACTAATATATATTTTGGAAAATTTTTATAGTGACCCATTTTGGGAATTTGTGATTGCTTTCATGTTTTCTTATGTTAATGATATAAGCTTGAAGTGGAAAAGAAAAGTGCAAATTAAAAATTTTCTTCCACTATAGAATGTTGTAAGTGTAAATAGCCAAAGTATTTCCCCTTCATGAGTTTTTCTTTGTTCAATTTGTTTAATATAAGATTCTTATAATCAATTTGGTCAGATCTTATTTTGATTTGGTATACACTTGAAAGCTTTTCTTGTATTTAGGTCTATGTTAAGATTTAATCTTTATTTTTGAATTTACTGATTTATGTAGTACTTTAAACATACCAAAGTTATGAATGCAAATATGATGGAAGGTATGCTTGTTTATTTAAATTTTAGTCACAATCAATAAATGGTTATATATATTTATATACGTGTGTGTGTATTCATTGGAGCTTATTTTATTTTTTGTTAAAAAAAAATTACTTATTAACAATGGTCAAAGTAAGTTGTAATTCATCTTACATTATTTTTTATTTATAGTCTTTGTGTGTCCTAAAGTTGCAATTTGTATGTCATTAAAGTTAATGTTCATAGATATGATAGGATTATTTCTTTACATACTTCAATGGTCAAGACTTTTGATAAGTATATCAGACTTTTATTTATAGCCATTGATTGTTAAAAATATAATTTGTGATACCATTTGTTGTGACATTCATCAATGATTAGATTTTTGTCATTAAAAATATTTTGGATGATTATATTTTGCTTTGTTAACCACCATGGCTATTGATAATTTTTTTTCCTTATAGTGGTAGAAAGCCATTCATTATATTCAAATCATCTTCCACTACTCTAGCTAGATAAGTATTGGAATAGTTAGTTAGATGAATGACTGCACTAGTTTATTTCAATGGTTTCAATCTCAATGATGTGTAAATGGATAATGGCATAACATTTATACAAACTTCTAAGTCTAGCAATGCATTTTACAATCTATAGGTTCTCATTATGCATGGAATGGTAAAGGTACTAGGATATTTACATCTATGAGGTAATTTCCTTTGAATGACAACATAAACATTTTCCTTATACTAATTTTTTTTTCATTGCCCTTTAACCTTATCATGATCCATCCTAGGACACATGACCAGTATAAGAAGTTGCTATATACTAGCTTATTTATAGGGATAATACAACATGTAATATATGATGACACTATACTTTCAAAAAAGTATAAATGTTAGAAGTAAAAATAAATGGGTACTAATTTATATGCAAGAAGTGTGTGCACATCATTATTTAATCTAGTTGTCTTATAACTTATCTTAATGCTATAATACATGAGTGGGTTCACTTTCATCTCATCAGACAATTACGGAGCACCTAGGAGGAATAGTTTCCTTATAGATAAAGAGAGAGTAAGAGTTAGTTTTTTTAATAACTCAGTAAGTAAGCAAATGTATTATAAAGTAATTAAAATTTAAATAATTCATAGTGTAAGGTTTTTAGCCATTTTCTTTTGTGAGGTGCATCGAGATTCTCTTTTGAAAGAATAAATGATTTTGCTTACCATTGGTAAGGAGAAAAAGAGTGTCCCAAAAAGTAACTTGTTTTTCTAGGTGATATTATAAATGTATACAATGACAGAACCTAATCATAATTATACCACTCATTCTACACTATCATAATCACTAAGAAATATTAATCATAAAGGTAATAAATATATGTCCAAGATTTCATGCTTTAATTAGGATCATTCAATAACCTTCTCATATGTCTAATAATAGTAACATTTCCATCACTCATTAAATTTAAAAGTAATAGTTCAAGAGTTTCTTAAAAGTAAATAAGTAAAAGAAAATGGAAAGTAAGTAAATATACTTATAACTCCAATCCATTCTTATCCCTAACAAAATTATCCTTATCCCTTTAAGTCAACCTTATCTCTCACAAGCTATCACTAGATTAAATGCTTGATTTGCGAGATAACATATTATCCCCATCTCAATTCTCATGAACAATAATACAATAATACAATTCAAGCTTATTTACAACTAAATAGGTTAAATGATGACTTATAACGCATATATTAACAATACCATGCCTCTTTGCATGACCTTATATTACTCATTCATAGGATGAAAATTTAATCATTAACATAGGTCATGTGTCACAACATTATAATACTCTTTGCATAACCTCACATCTTGTATTTTACTTTAACTAACATGTAATAATCAATTTCAATACTATGAAGCAATTAATTATACCTTGACTCTTTGAAATACATAATGTGTGCAACTTTATAGAGTATAATAAACTATATGCTTGACTATAAAAATCCCAAGGGTAACTCTGCAAGTTCATAGTCAACTATAGTTGACTATAAAGGTTCAAAGTGCAACTTTGCAACTTATAGCCAACTATATAGCCCCTAAGAGTAACTTTATAGGTACATAGTTAACTATAGTATACCAAAAGGCAAGTTCTGATGATATGGTTGACTATGTAGTTAATTATGCTTGCTTAATTTGGAGTAAAGTTAACTATATAGTCAATTATAACCTAACTTTCTATAGAATTTTCTTTGAAAAACATTGTACATTTGTGATTCTTTTACCAAAATCTCATTTTAAAAGTCTTAATATATAAAATCATCACACATTGCATCTAGAACATTATTCAAGCTAGATCCAACAAATATTTTAAAAAGAAACTCATCCAACACCATATTTCTTAAGAAATCAAAAAAATAGGAAAAACTAATTTTAATCAACCTTTTTTTAATCAAAGCCTTTAATTTTAAGCTAAAATGCCTATTCACTTTATATGGAGGAGATATTTGCCAGAAGGAATTGGTATTTGATAGCTCCTAACTTTCTAAAATTAATAATTCTGAAGTTACAGTTCAAAATTTCCCTTTGTTGTTACAATGCTTGAATCCTACTAAATCCAAAGGAAGATTGAAGAAAATCCTACCAATAAAATGGATATTGAAGGTTTTTCTTTGGTTACATGAAAAATTTGATAAAGATTGATTTTTTTTTGCCTCAATAGAAGAAGAAGAAGAAGAAGAAATGATGAGAGCAAAGCAAAAGATGGTTTTAGAGATTGTTAAAATGAGGTATGAGGGTGGTTAGCTGAAGTTCAAGGAGAAAAGAAAAATAAGGGGGAAATGGAAAAAATGTCCTAAATTTCCTCAAAATTCACATACTCAACCTTTAAACATTTTAGTTCATCCATTTTTCCTTAACAAGTTCATGTTAAATTTTCATTCCAATCCTATTCAAATAATTAATTATTATTTACACAAATTTTCATCCCATATTTTTATGGTAATTTATTATTTTCTTTGATGTGTATAACTCTTTTTGGAACTTAGCACATATAGGAATCTATTTGATGGCATCTAACAATGGTATATTCACTTTTGCTTTTTTGAAAGAATCTAAAATCATTTTTTCATCTTATATAATCTTCAAATTTACTATTTTTCTTGGAAAATAAAGAGGAATAGAAGGAATGGTAGAAAGAATAACTTGTTATGCTAAATCTCTCTCCTTATTAGACCGGCTAGAATTACTAGTATCTGATTCCACTAGTTTCTTTGTTAATTGGTTTTATTATAATGGAATTTCTAACTCTATGACAATTCTTAAAACTATTGCATTAGCATTTTCTCTAGGATTTATGACTACTTATGATGGAAGCTTGCTATTGGAATACTTTAACTTTAATTTACTTATTGAGGTAGTAAGCTAGCTCATTTAGTTTTCTAAATTCTTGATACAGGCTGTAGTTTTCTTTTTACTAGAATTGCATAATATGTGTAGCCAAAATCTTAATAAGCTCTTTAATAATGTATCTAGTTTGAAGGAATGTTACATCTTTTTTAGAATCTTAGAACTTTATTTTATGAGGAGAATAATTAAATAATCTTAATAGTTATGGACAAGACATTGGATAAAATAGAATTAATTAATTGAATGATATTTGAGATGAGAATGTTGTAAGAAATAGATAAGAGAAGATATATAAAATAAAATGTTTAAAGGTTATAAGTGTTTAATGATAAGTATGTAAGTATAGAGGAAATTTAGGGCACATTTTTGCGAATACCCTTGCATTATTCCCCTTTTTATCCTTTTTCAATCAGTGCTTACTTCGATTTTCCTAACCAAACCACTTTTGCACTTTTATCACATTCTCCATTTCATCTTTTTCATCAATTCCTTCAATCAAACTACCGAGGGAACTAAATTCCATCTAGTAATGAATAGTAAGGGATAAGATTGACCTAGAGGCACAAGAATGAGCTAGTGATAAATAAGGATGGACAAGAGTTACAAGGATATTTATTTACTTTTTTATATTATTTTTTATCTTATATGGATATGTCATGTGTGTAGTGTATTTGAGTTATGGTGCAAATGTGCACACTTAATTATGTGATTGATATGTTGATACTTATAGAATTTGAATCTTGAGTTGTATGATTAATAAAATTACGCATAATGAAGGATAAATTCAATTGGTAAGCTTACAATTGATTTCTATATTTGATGGTACTAGATTTTATACTCACTAAGTTCCAAACTAATACTTTTGTGTTTTATTTTGCAAATTCTCATATTGAACCTTCTTCACCACCACTTTAAAATTTGAATGTTTAGAAAGCTCTTTAGTATTGTTTGGGTAGCTTATGATATTTTGATGTAATTAGGTATTTTAGGCCTTGTCTTGTATAGGTCAAGGGTAGAAAGATAAAAACTTGTTTCTTTTTGGTACAGTTAGGTGAGCTCATCCTTAAGTTTGAATGGATTATAAGTTAGTTTAACTCTTTTTATGTATGAATCATATTCAGTAAATAAAATCTTCTTTATTTCCTTTTATTGCATGATCCTTTCCCTTAATAACTCACATGTGTCTTAATTTTTTAATAAGGAATATAGGATAGGCTAGTGAAAATTAAGCAATCAGATTCCATACTAGTCATGGCTAGGGTTAGGTCATGATAAAATTACATTGGCTAGTGGTTTGGATGAGATAAGAGGTTGTAATTTTTTTTGTTAAGTATTGTACTAATCTTAGCCAAAAGTATTGCCTTGTTTGAAGTTTAAGTGGTTTTCCTAGCTAGGATTAGGAATAAGGATTATTTCTGTGTTAGTGATGCCATGGAAATCTTTTTATTAGATTAGCTTGTTATGATGTATATTCTTCTTACATAGTTAGACAAATATCAATAGGATGTTTACAATTGGAACGGATGTTACTTCTTTAAACTAGATGTAGCCATCTTATTTGCTCTTTTAGATGCAGGGTCTCTTTTATGGCCAAATTGTTGAAAACTAATAGCTATTTTGTAATTAAATTTAAAGTAGCTTCATGAGTCTTATTAACTAATACACTAACATTGGAAGCATTTACCACACTTTTATCTATTGACAATAGTCTTTTCATAAAAATATTGAATCAATAACTAGTCATGTATTTGATAATGAGGATAAGTAACACACGATATTTTGAACATTTCCCCATATTCATATAGACTTTCCTTATTGTATTGTTATATACCATAGATTTCCTTCCCAATGTTAACTATATGGGCAGTAAGAAAAATACTTCTCTAAGAAGAGCTTCTTTATATTATGCCATGTAATAATGGATCGAGATGGGAAGTAATAAAGTTAGTCCTTAAATAAGTCAGCTAAAGGGAAATGAAAGAATCTCAATTTAGTCTTTTCCTCAAAAATCTCCTAAGGCTTCATACTTGAGCAAACAAGAATGAATCCATTGAGATGTTTATGATAATCTTCTACTACAAGATCATGAAAGGTAGATAATATATGGGTTAAATCAAAGTTTAATTTAAATGGAGCATTTAAATCATTATATTAAATGCACAAAAATTGATAATTAACATCATAAGCAGTAAGGTATTCTTTTAATGTCTTATAGTTATTATTAGTAACAATGTTATCAAAATCTAACATGTACTTTTCTTTTTAATTCATATAAGGTTCTCTCAATTTCAAAATCAAAACTTAGTATAATATTATGAAAGGAGTAAGTCATGCATTAAAAATAATAAAAATTAAAGATAAATAGAAAAAAGAAAAAATTAAGAATAATTAAAAATATTGAAAAAATAAAAAAATCTAAAAAAATAGCAAATAATATTTTTTGACTAAAAAATGTTGAGTTATCTGGAAAAGCTAGATGTGTTGATTAAAAGGTTGAAAAGCCCTAGACTACCAAGTTTCATTCCTAAATTTTATCAAAAATTTAGTTATATGACTCCATTAATGAGCCTAAAAAATATAAAAAATAGTACAAAAAAGGTTTAAAAATAAATAAAAATAATCACAAAGTGACCAATCTAATCACTAGTAGTGGTGTCAAAATTTTGATACATGTAATTCATACTAAAATTATACTATTCTTGCTACACCAAGTAGAACTGGTAAGTCCATATTAAACCTAAAGGATTAGAGACCAATAAAAGGGAATGTAATATAAAAGAGGGGTTTTTATTGAAATTTATAAAATAACATAATGTAAATAGTAAAAAAAATTTAATGAAAAAGAGGCTCTAGTTCAATACAATTCTATATATTAATTGAATGATGGATTATTAACAATTGATGAATTATTCTAGAATTGATAACCTAACCATAAATTGTCTAGAATCCTTATAGCAATTATAGATTATTCCTAAAGTTAATTAATTTAATAATCTTCAAATTAATTCCTTATTACTAAATTTAATTTAAAAATTATCTAGAGTTCCTGTAGCACCTTAAATTTATTTAGTAACAGCACTAAACTCTAGAATCTTGCTAAGGCTAAATTAACAATCATAGTCCTAAACCATCAATTTATTCTCCATTTCTTCTAGGAATCTAATGAAAAATGGCTACATAATCATTGAATTCTAGTTGTTTATACAATAGTTAATCATAATAATAATTCATGATCATAAAATAAATCATAAAATCATAATTAATCATCTAGCAATAGATTACTAAATTAAGTAATTATAAAATAGTGAAAATTAGATATTCAAAGATAATGAATTCTAGAATATATTAATAAAATTAGGTCTCACAATCTACGTGAATTAAGCACAGAAGAACCTTGAACTAGAATGTGAAAAATTAACCATACATGGCTTTTAGAGATAGAGAGAAAAGAATTAGGTCGTTGTCTTATATATGTTTCTACCATTGGATACTCTCAAACCTAAATATCTAATCTTCAAAGGGGAAAACCCTACTAGACTAAGTTAGTTGACTTTTAAGATTACAATTATTTAGCCCTTTACTAATATGGAGGTTTAGAGCTTTACTTATGACCTTAAGTACTAACACACCTAAGTACAGTGAAAATCCTAGAACTCAACTCCTAACCCTTTTTCATTATTTAAAATACATTTTTTCGCTATATTTAAAAAAATATAAAAGTTGTTAGGTTGAACTTAGCTAACATATGATTTTGGTTTTGCATGTTTTTCTACCTTTAAAACTTTAATTATGGCCTAAAAACAATGACTAGATCTAGTTGGATAACAACACTACATTAATTTCTTAGCTAGATTCAAACTTGTAAATGTCTAAACTAGAATTTTCTTTTAACATGACATTTATAGAGATACTTCTTAGTTTTCCAAGAATATAAACATCATCCCAATTTTTTGGACCCTAGAACTCAAGATTTAACTAAAAACTTAAAAAGTATGAAATTCACAATATTAACCTAATAATTTAATTTTATTCTAAAATTATGACCTAATTATAAAATAAGTCCAAATTTATCCAAGTAAGCACCTATACATCATAAAATCCAAATATAGGAGAAAATAAAATAGGAAATATTTGACATTTCATTGTTCATCAAAACCTTTCATGTTTCATTCCTAATTCATTATATTTGTAACATTGTTAAGTCAAACTCTCCAATGTCATCTTTCCTAGGATAACTAAACTTTAACTTAACCTCAATATTCATTTCCATCTATTTTCCTATTTTATCCTAATTTTCCTCCAAAGCATACCATCCTTTCAATTGTATTATCTAATCTTATGTACTTTTTGTCCTTATCCTATACCACCTTTTCTTGTTAAAGTACTCAATTCAAATGCAAATATATTGCAATGCGATAACCTATACCCTACTTTAGAAGGATAATAGATGTATTCACTTTAAGTCTTAAAGGTTCTCATGGCATAGAACATATTTTTCAACTTTCCTCTTAATTTCAAGTAGTCCATAACCTCTTAGTATCCAAAATCTTAATATAAAATAATAGATTCATTAACAATCAACCTAAAGGCATCTAGGAATCAAAAACACCATCTTCATATAATCTTTGTTGACTTACTTCATTAGCCTCAATAATCCAAAGCAAGATCTTAATAAAAAATACTAAAAGGAAATTAATTCTTACCTCAATAAGCTTGAATCTCTTCCTATTCCTAAAATATTTTCCTTTTTTCTTACTTCATTTTCATCATTTTTGCTCTTTTTGTTATTTTCATTTTTAATTATTCTTACTTGTTTAAATTTTCTCACTTGATTACAATCAAAATCCTATAAACTATAATGGATAGCCTTAGGAATCCTAAAGAAGACCCTTCTTAAAGAAACTCTAAGGTTACTCCTAATATCTTCATATTCTCTTCTCCTTATTTGTTCTTATTAAGCCAAGAATTTTATGTTAATTAGTTAACAAACAAGTTTATTTCAAGAATTTTGACTTGAAATTCTATTTTTTGACCTATTTACCACTTAAGACATTGTTTACCCTTGTTTAAAACTAGGATGCTATTATTCATTCATGATAGTTTACTTTGAACTTTTATAGATTTGCTACTCATGACTTTCTCAAAATGTTCTATATATACATTAATTTTTCTCAAAAAAAATATCATTTTCTTATTTCCACATTCACTTCATCCTAATGATAAAATTTCCAAGACTTGTTTGACTTGTTACTGTACAATTTGTAGAATTCTTTAATTTTCATGAACTACAATATTTCATGCAGAAATTGTAAGAATAATCATAGAACCAACTTTAGTAAAAAAATTGCTTATAATATCTTTTTCTTATAATTAATAGTTTACAAGAATTTAGTTTTTATTGTTGAGGAAGAAATTAAAAACAAACTATCACCTTCCAAATATGACTTTAAATATTGTGAAACTTTTTTTTTAAAAAAATAATCCATTACATTATTTCAATTGAATTGTTAGTAAGTTAATTTAATTAAAATGATCAAATTACATAAAAATAGAAATTAGTATATACAAAAAGCAAGCACTTATTGTAAAACATATATTAAGATTCTAATCTTTAAAAGTAAAGAAAAATTAAGTTATTAATGATACTTAAAAAGATAAATAGAAATTATATTGCAATAAATTTTATTTAGAATTATATAAATCATTATAGTTTAAAAAATTACTAATAAAAATATGAATGAACAAATTAGAATGCCAATAAACCATTCAAAATTATAGAAAAAAAAATTATGAAGTTGTTTCATACAAAATAGTCCTATAAATATATAAACATCTTTTATTGTTAGAAAATTAATCTTTGAACTAGATAAACAAAAGGATTTGATTGAATTAAATTGAATCTCTCAAAGATCAAGCTGTAAATTAAAATTAAATAAGAATTAAATTGAAAAAACTAGCATACTTGAAGAACTAAAATAGTATTTTAATCAAAATATAGATATTATTGTTAGGAAAGGAATGAACATTTAATAGCTAATTATACTATATGGTAAGGTAAGGCTACTTTGCACCACTCAAAAAGTGGTGTAGATTTGCCTCACCCATTCCATGCAATGTAAACCATTGAGATTGTATAAAATCTTTATTAGCTAAAATGGAAAATTCAAGATTAAGATATGTAACTTATTTTGGTCCTTGATTTTCTTATGTCCTATTTTAACTCTTGAGAAGGGGTGGTGGACATTAATATCAAGTTTACTAATGTTCACTTTGTTTTTATTTTCAGAACCTTCATGCTTTTTCATCTTTAAATCTTTTTATTCATTTTTACAACACTACTTCCAAAACCCTATATTTTTCTTCTTCTTCATACTTTGTTCTTTCTCTTTTTCATTTTTTTTTCTAATTTTGCTATCTCTTTATCTCTTTACTAAAAACCCTAAACCTCATGTTTCTTCCTCCTTTTCAAAATTCTTAAAAATATTGTTTATCTCTTTAATCAAAATTGCTCAATAAACATTATCCACTAATCACTATTATAGAATGTCCATTCTACATTAGTTAATAAATGTTAGTTAAAGGAAAAACTAATGTTTATATTAACATAGTAACATTTTTTAAATTAATGAGATAGCTAAGATGATGATTATTAAATACAATTGATATTTATATTTATGCAATGGTATTTTTGAAATTTATAAGAAATATATAATGATAGTTGACATTATAATTGATGTCTATTCAGATGATTAAATATACTATGAATCTTAAGAAGTTGTTATTTATATTAATTGATATTGAAATTGATGTAGCATTGGTGTTTTTGTAAATATTATTCTAATTTTATATGTTTATTTTGCTTCAAACTACTTTTAGTTCCTATAAACTTTGTTCGTACTCCTTTTTTTATATGTAGCTTGAATTTGAGCACAACTCACTCATTCTTTAGAAATACTTTAAATTTATTAAAAGCATTGAATCCAAGACACTAATCTCTCATTCTTTCAAATATTAGGAGGCATTAAAGTCACAGATGGTATCTTTACACAAATTTAAAGAAAGTTTCAAGATTAGACATTAGTTGTATATGGGCACCAATGTTTAAAGATATATCAATAGCTAACTAATTTTTATATTTACAATAACATATTGGAAAGTATATGTCACGACTCAATTTTAAGGTATTATAACTAGCATAAAGATATTTAATTAATGTAGATCCATTAATCAAATGCCTTTACAAGCATTGACTCTACAAATTTTTTACCACTTTTACTTATTATAATATAGTAGGAAAAATACTTGTAGTTATATAGATATTAAAACACATAGATGTGAGAGAAAATCAATTTGTACCGATACATATGATAAAAATAACATACACAAAAGTTTAGAAAGTATACAAATGTATTGCTATTAATATATACGTAACACTTGAGAAGGAGCACTCCTTGCCAAATAAACTAAATTATCTTAAAAACTTTTATTCTAGTGTGCCTTTACGGAGTGGGGAAAGGATCTAATACATATGTTAATTTGTCTCATTAAGACCATAAGTAGTATCTATAAAAGAACAAATACACACGAGTGTGAATAATAAAATTACTCAATAAATAGCTACTTTCCTCTTTTTCTTAAAAAGTTTTTAGTGTAAAAGTTTAGATATATACCAATATATTTAACTAATTATCACATAATAGATTCTTAATAATATTTCCCCTAAAATGATACTTACTCAAGTCATTAAGCAAAATGATTATAGTTAGTATTCTTGGTTTCCCCTTTGTAACTTTGCTCTCACCTTATACCCGTCCTCTCCCTTATAAATTTGAAGCCGCTTTATGCCCTTCCACCTTAGAAATAAGTGACATTAAGGATGTATATTTTCCCCACAAATTAAATATAGAATAAGCATTCATACTCATAATGAGCAATGGTGAGATACAATTGGCATAAACCATGATGGGATACCATAAGCATCAACCATGCATTTTATTATCACAAATAAGTGTTAAGCTATCACAGGCATTAATGATTTTCCACCTATCTTTCAAGGCATATAAACACTTTCTTAATGGGTAAGGTATAATACTAACTTAGCCATATGTGTTTTATTAAATATTCTAATAACAAAGACAGTATATGATTTTCTCAAGACTAGAAGAAATTTGAATATCAAGTGTATACTATCAATTCAAAACATATTTTATTAATTCAAAAGCCTTATTAAGCCATAAAGAGGTGTTCATAAGTAAATTCCCTTTTTACCTCTTAAACTCATTCAAACTTTCACTAAAAAAGTTTCTAAGGCTCTTGACATCTTATTAACCTATTATGAATCATCAAAGATCAATTAACTTACACGATTATGGTCACCTGGTATTGTTCACATAGAGATGAAAGTATACTTCTCAAATCAGGGCCAAAATGGAGTATCATGTAATGGAAGGCCTTTTTTAATATTCAAAGCACTTTTTTAAATAACCAAATTTTAGCATAATATCCCTAACATGTTAAATAAGGAATAAATTAAGTGTTGTACAATAAATTTCATGACTTTGATTATGCACTAAGGACATAAACTTAGAACTACCAAATTCAAACAGTACAGGAGTTATCATAACTAAATTATCATCTGGGAAACCAAATAAACTCCAATTATCACCAAATTTTGGTACAAGATTATTAACATCCTAAATATCATATATTTAGAGTTTCATAATTTTTATCAATCACATGATGGATCAAATAATTGAAAACCTAAGACTGCATTAACAGGGTTCAGAATCAAGACTGCATTAGAGCACTTAAAATGAAAATTTTTGTTGGATAACCAAATGAGCTTCAAATATCACTAAATTTGGCTGTGAGTTTCATAATATATGAAATGGTAATCACAAAAATTTTTATAATTTTTCTCCCTCATTTGGTTACCCAAATACCTCAAAAACTGAAGCAAATCTTACTAGTGTTCTATTCTAACATTCACTTTTCACTTTTATAAAATTTTCCAAAATTTTCCTTATATATCCTACCATCATTTTTGACATTAAGATACTAAATTAGAGAATTTATCATTTTCTAATCCTTAGTTCCATAGACTGAGAGAAAATAGGGTATTATCCATTCTTTACTAATTTGTTTCTATTATCATCAAGACTTACTAAATCTTCCCCTACCAATCTTAACATTAAAATACCAACCTAATAACATCCTAGCATCATCAAACAACATTCAAAAGAGCACAAAACCATAACCATATTTTCATACATGGCTACACACAAAAATCACGATAATATAATCATAAATCAGTATATTCATCACTTTTCTTAGGAAAACTCTAAAGAAAAAAGGTAATTGCCACTCACCTTGGATTTTTAAAACTTCTAATGTAGGTGGTACTCACTAGGGCAGTTCAACTCCAACCATAATAATAAACACCATTTTAGAGAATTTAGAAAAGAATTTCTCATGAAAACATAAAGAAAGAAAGAAAGAATAAAGTATGTTTAATTTTGAGGTTTTTGTAGGGAAAGGTCTTGGAAAATTTTTATGAAAGAAAATTGAATAAAATACCCTTCAAGGAGGTTGAGAATTTATGGTTTTGCCAAAGAAGAAGATCAGTAAAATATGCTAATTTTGGACCATAAAAGCCTTATTTATATAAATCCTTAAATTGATCTCATTGGTTACTTGTTTTCTTTCAGTTATTTCATAAAATTTGATGATAACTTGCATGTGGAGAGGAATGGTTTCCTTAGTTAAAAATCTAATATTATTATTATTATTATTTTTTGAATAAAATAGTTCTAAAAAATCTAGAGAAATCCTTGATAGAAAATGCCCATAATTTTTCCTCTTTTCCTACTTATGTCCTTGGCCCTTTTTAGGAACTTAAGCACATATTTTTGGGCTTTAGAAAATAGATTTGGATCTTTAAAAATTGGGCTAAACCAACCCAATATCATTCCAAATGGACCAAATTAAATTATACTAGTTTTAAGCCTTTTTTTCTTAATTTTTAGCTTACTTGAGAATTGAAAATTCAATAAATTCCTATGTAAATTTGTATAAAACTTTTATGAGATTTTTAAGTATATTTTTACATATAATAATGTCAAATAAAATTTATATAAAAATTCTAGCCAGATGTATGTCTAGATTTCTTTTTCGATTTACCTAAATTTCATTCGATTATCTTACTAGATTTCTAATTAAGGAAATTTTCTATTTAAATTTTCCTAAACTTATTATTAAGTCTTTAGTTAGATTTTTATCTATTTTAATGCCTAATTAAGTTCTCATAAAAATTTTAGTTAGGTTTGCATTGAAATTACTCCTACAATTCTCCTGAATTTTACCCTATTTTCCTACTAGATTTTTTGATTTGGGGATTTTTTAAAAAAAAAACTTATTTGTAATTTCTAATCTAATTCACTTAAGATGTTTCATAAAAGGACTCCTATGAGTGTTGGGAATTCAGATTATCACATGCAGCGGAATTTTAAATTTTGATCCGAATTCTACCTAGGATCCATGCAAAAAGCATGAGTCAATGATTAGGGTTTTACCTATTGGGCACTCGTGTTTCTACTGATCAAAACTTGAGAGCGGATGAATCAAACGCCGGCCGGAAGGTACAGCGTCTCTACGGTATCCACACGGAGTGAACAACGACCTCTCACCCTCCACGCGTCTGCTAGGATGCGTTTTTATCTCTAAGAATTAGGATTGGATGTTTTCTGAGTGATTTAGGGTTTATATGGAAGCTTAAAACGTGATTATTAAGTGCTGCCCTCAAGTCCCTTTTTATAGAACTTAGGCAAGCCATAATCCTAGTCCTACTAGGATAATGCTTCTAAAATCCTAATCACACTTAACAACTCATCTTATCCTTATCCTAGAGATAATGGGAAGAGATAAGACTTATCTATTAATTATCTAATATTAGATAATGATATTATCTCATAATATAAATATCTTAATATTAGATAATTGCATATAGTTATCAAATATCAAAATAATATTATCTCATAATATATTTATCTAATATCTGATAAGATAATTACTTGATATTACTTTAATATCAAATAATATCACATAATATATATATATATATATATATATATATATATAAAACGTGAATTTATTATTCTTAATAATATATATGCACGAAAATAAGTCCAATTAATTGGATATTAATAAAATTAAAGTCCAATTAATTATTGTCTTATTCCTACTCCTTTTGTGTGACCCTGTAGGTTCTTACTACGTTGAGAATGACTTATTATTGAGCCATAGACAGCGAGCGATATCTAGCAATACATCACTGCCACTCAAGTAGTAAGAATGTCTGTGATTCGACATCCACCTAATACATGATCAATATTTTACATCATAACCCCTTTTTGTAATAATATCCAAATTGAACTGGAGGCATGGAATGTGTCATCCTCGTCAATGTTCAATTTATATTTCTTGATACTGAGTAGACTTAAAATAAATAATTAATATCACATATTAATTCAACTGAGCATGGCCATGCATTTCTAAGTCTCACTCAATCAAGGGGCCCAAGGATATTTCTCTTTTATACAAGAGTAACAAAATCCCATTTACATCACTCACTTCCCTCTGCATGATTTATGACACACCCAATCAATGCCCTACTTGTCACCTGATTAAAGGTGACATAGGACAATATTAAAGTGAGTAATTCCTCATGTAGGGAACCGTAGTGACTTCAGGTCAAAGGTTTATGCGTAGTTGTGATCATATGAGAATAACTTATGACACGTTTATCCATGCAATATTCTCATAGTGGGTCAGTCCAGTACATTGTTCACTAGCAATGTACTCATGTATTGACTTGATATCATATATCCATGATTCGTAATCATCAGTCACTATACATGCTAGTCTCGATGTATTATTACTATCCTTTTTCATAATAATACTTGACTAGGGGCATTTTAGGAATAGCAAAGTTATTCCAAGGATAATTATTATATTAAGTTATAAATTGCGCATAATAATAATAAAAATAAAATATAATAATTAAATTGCCTAAAATAAAATATAATACATTGTGTATAACTCTAATCATCTTATATGATTGGTTCTAGGACACACACTAACAATCTCCCACTTGGACTAGAGCCAATCACTCATGTATCTAATACCAAGTGACATAGTATGACCATCATGCTTTTTCTGCGCTAAAGGTTTTGTCAGTGGGTTGGCGATATTATCATCTGTTGGTACTTTACATATCTTCACATCTCCTCTATCGATGATTTCTCGAATGAGATGGAAGTGCCTAAGTATATGTTTGGATCGCTGGTGAGATCTGGGTTCCTTGGCTTGTGCAATGGCTCCATTGTTGTCACAATAGAGATCCACTGGGTTTGCAATGCTAGGAACAACGCCAAGTTCAGTAATGAACTTTTTGATCCAAACAGCCTCTTTTGACGCATCAGATGCAGCAATATACTCAGCCTCTGTAGTAGAGTCGGCCACTGTTTCTTGCTTTGAACTCTTCCAGCATACAGCACCACCATTCAGGCTAAATACATAACCCGACTGCGATCTAAAGTCATCCTTGTCGGATTGGAAACTGGCATCAGTGTAACCTTTTACAACAAGTTCTTCCTCTCCTCCATATATTAAAAATGAATCCTTAGTCCTTCTTAAGTACTTAAGGATATTCTTAACGGCAGTCCAGTGAGGTTCACCTGGATTTGACTGGTACCTGCTCGTCATGCTTAAAGCATACGAGACATCAGGACGAGTACATATCATGGCATACATGATAGATCCAATTGCTGACGCATATGGTATCTTATTCATCCGGTCCTTCTCATCTTGTGTCGAAGGACACTGAGTTTTGGACAAATTTATGCCATGTGACATAGGCAAAAATCCTCTTTTTGATTCTTGCATGTTAAACCGTTTTAACACTTTATCTATGTATGTACTCTGACTTAGGCCAAGCAATTTTCTTAATCTATCTCTATAGATCTTAATTCCTAATATATAGGCAGCTTCGCCTAAGTCTTTCATCGAGAAACAATTCCCTAACCAAGTCTTTACTGTTTGCAGTGTAGGGATATCATTTCCGATGAGTAGTATGTCATCCACATACAATACAAGAAAAATAATTGTACTCCCACTAACCCTTTTGTAAACACAAGATTCATCTTCATTTTTGATGAAACCAAATTCTTTGATTGCCTCATCAAAACAAAGATTCCAACTCCGTGAAGCTTGCTTTAATCCATAAATGGATCGTTGTAGCTTACATACCTTTCCTGCAGTTTCAGGAATGACAAAACCCTCGGGCTGTGTCATGTACACATCCTCGAGGAGCTTTCCATTAAGAAAAGCAGTTTTGACATCCATCTGCCAGATTTCGTAATCATAAAAAGCTGCAATAGCAAGCAAAATCTGGATGGATTTAAGCATGGCAACTGGGGAATAGGTCTCATCATAGTCTATACCATGAACTTGCCTATAACCTTTTGCGACTAATCGTCCCTTAAAGGTTTGCACGTTAGCATCCATGTCGGTTTTCTTCTTGAAAACCCATTTGCACCTAATGGGTTTTACCCCTTCAGGTGGATCAACCAAAGTCCATACTTGGTTAGTATACATGGAATCCATCTCAGATTTCATGGCCTCAAGCCACTTCTCAGAGTCTGGCCCTTTTATAGCTTCTTGGTAAGTTGTAGGCTCATCTTGATCCATGAGCAAAACATCGCCATTTTGAGTTACAAGAAATCCATATCTCTCGGGCTCATGGCGTATCCTACCAGACTTACGTGGGCTTTGTGTTACTTGAGCTAGTTCCTGACCCACAACATCTTGTGGTCCTTTTCCAAGCTCTATTATAGGTTCAGTGTTATTTTGTGGGTCTCGTACTTCTTCGATTTCTACTTTTCTCCCACAGTTTTTCTTAGAGATAAATTCTCTTTCCAGAAAAACACCAGTTCGTGCGATAAACACTTTGCCTTCAGTAGGATTATAGAAATAGTATCCCTTAGTTTCCTTAGGATACCCCACAAAGTAGCACTTATCCGATTTGGGTCCAAGCTTATCAGAAACTTGACGTTTTACATAGGCCTCGCAACCCCAAATCTTCATAAAAGACAAGCTAGGACGTTTCCCAGTCCATATCTCATATGGAGTCTTTTGAACCGTTTTAGAGGGAACACAGTTGAGCGTAAAAGCAGCTGTCTCTAGAGAATGCCCCCAAAAGGAGATTGGAAGATCTATATGACTCATCATAGATCGTACCATGTCTAACAAGGTACGATTCCTCCTTTCTGAAACACCATTCCATTGTGGCGTTCCAGGTGGAGTGAGTTGTGATACTATACCACACTCCTTTAGATAGTCATCAAATTCTTGGCTTAAGTATTCTCCACCTCGATCTGATCGAAGTGTTTTAATACTTTTACCAAGTTGGTTTTGCACTTCATTCTTGAATTCCTTGAACTTTTCAAAGGATTCTGATTTGTGTTTCATAAGATACACATATCCATATCTACTGAAATCATCAGTAAATGTAATGAAGTACTGAAAACCTCCTCTAGCAGGTGAACTAATGGGCCCACATACATCAGTATGTATGAGACCCAATAGATCATTAGCCCTTTCACTGTGTCCAGTGAATGGTGTTTTAGTCATTTTTCCTAGCAAATAAGATTCGCATATTTCATATGATTCAAAATCAAATGAATCCAAGAATCCATCCTTATGAAGCTTGGATATGCGCTTCTCATTTATATGGCCCAAACGACAATGCCAGAGATAGGTTGGATTTAAATCATTTGATTTAAATCGCTTAGTGTTTATGTTATAGACAGGCATTTCAAGATCAAGAATATAGAGCCCTATTGAACATTTGTGCACTGCAGTAAAACATTTCATTTAAATAAACTGAACAACTTTTGTCCTTTATTATAAATGAAAAACCTTTCTTGTCCAAACAAGAAACAGAAATAATATTCCTACTGATAGCAGGCACAAAATAACAATCCTCTAATTCTATTACTAAACCAGAAGGTAAAGATAGATAATATGTCCCTACAGCTAGCGCAGCAACTCTTGCTCCATTGCCAACTCGTAGGTCCACTTCGCCTTTAGCTAGAGTCCTACTCCTTTGTAGTTCCTGCACATTTGTACAAATGTGAGAACCGCATCCGGTATCTAATACCCAAGATGTAGAAGTTGAAACATTAATTTCTATAACATAGATACCTGAAGCGGAAGTCTCACTTCCCTTCTTCTTTTTCAGATCTTTCAGATAGACCTTGCAGTTTCTTTTCCAATGTCCGGTTTGACCGCAATGGAAGCATGTCCCTTCCTTAGCCACACCCCCTTTTGGTTTCAGTGCAGAGGATTTAGACTTGGGCTTGCCTTTGGATTTGGAATCCTTCTTATTTTTGCCCTTGCCTTTTCCTTTTCCTTTGCCTTTTTGAACCATCATTATGGTATTAGGCTTAGTCTTTTGCAAATTTTGTTCAGCAGTTCTTAACATGCTTAACAATTCTGGCAGTGGTTTGTCAATTTCATTCATGTTGTAATTCATGATAAATTGACCATAACTCTGTGGCAACGATTGCAGAATTAAGTCAGTGGCCAACTCTTGACCTAGTGGTGCACCCAATCTTTCAAGGTTCTCAACATACCCAATCATTTTGAGTACATGAGGCCCAACAGGGGTTTCCTTCTGCCAGTTTGCACTGAAACAAAGCTTTTGTCACCTCAAACCTCTCATGCCGAGCTTGGCCTTCATAAAGCTTCTTAAGATGCTCAAGCATGTCATAAGCTTCCATGTTCTCATGTTGCTTCTGAAGCTCAGAGTCCATGGTAGCCAACATGAGACAACCGACATCTAATGCGTCATCATGATGCCTTTTATAAGCATCCTTTTGAGCTCGAGGGGCAGTAGCTTCAGGTTCTTGAGGAACAGGTCCCTCTAGGACATACATTTTACGCTCATGTTTGAGGACTATCCTCAAATTCCTATACCAGTCCAGGAAGTTTGTTCCATTCAGTTTGTCCTTCTCAAGGACCGATCATAGTGATAAGTTATTTGATGTATTAGCCATTGGTTATCTACGACAGAAATATGCAAAGTAAGTATTAAATTTAAAATATTTAATAAGGTCTTTTATTAAATGTACCTCCCACTATTTCATTCAAATTAATAGCCCTCACTATTAATTCGGAAAGTCATAGTATTTAAGCTTTCTAGTGGGCCAAGATCCATATTTCACCAAGCTTTAAGTTAGCTTTGGCTAATCACTTAAAACTTAGTTATTTAGGTAAGCAACACTTGCCAATTGTATCATATACAACTCTTGGATAGTTGGGTGAACAACATTTGTCCTAGTCCATCTTATGAACTAAAGCCCAACTCTATGCCTCTAGGTCTCAATCCTATTGAGATATCCTACTTAAGTCGGACCCAATATTTGACATTCGGATATCACTATTATCCAATCGCATCTCACCAAGATAAACGAGGTACCTTGCTTTGGCAAACCTACCTTATGTCGATCGAGGCCTTGATGAGTGCCAAATATTGGAAGGCATCATTAATTATTACTGACTTAATATTTTGGATGAGGAATTTCAACTTAATTATTATCAGATCTCATCATAACTAGCCTATTTATTCATGCAATATATCTAGCATATCTCATATATCATATAAAGTAAATGAATAAAATAGACTACCATATATCATATATCATGCAATGAATAGAACTATCACATAGTAGGAACACATTCTATCACATAATAAATGCATGCTTATCAATATCATCACATAATAAAGAAATCAATATGTCGCATAGTATGGCCCAAAATTCTATTTTCTAATGACATTCCTAACTAACTCCTTAGCTTCTCCTTGTTCCAAGCAAAGAATACTCCATTGCAATTACAAATTTACAACAGAAACCCCGAGTTACATTCGGGGGGAATTGAGATGAGAAGAGAATATACATTAGAGAAATAGAGGAAGACATGACACGCAGGTCGTATTTTAAAATCCATCCATTAAAAACTCCAAGGGCCATACTATGCAACACATTCATGCATCATATGTAATAATTGCTAAGAAATATATGTAACCAAGATAAAGAGGATGATTGACATATATATATTTCATAACATCTTTATCATAAAAAATCATGTTTTAAAATGGCGCCTTAAGAACAAAAATAATTTTTGAACGCTACGCAGAGTTAGCACGGCGGTCCCGCTAGCCGGTTAGCGGGTGGGGGTCAAGGGGGCAGCACCCCCTTGCCGGGGGGTGTGGGGGGCGGAGCCCCTCGGGCCAAAAATTGAATACATCTGACATTCAAATTTTGATTCATTTTGCCAACAATTGACACACCCCAAGTCGAACAATTTGACTATATGATTGACATTCAAATCATAGTTTAAAATAGGATTTACGTCCTAAACACTTTGAATAATTTTAATCATATCAAAACAGATCCAGCCATATTCAAATAATTTAAAGCATACATATACCTCATAGACCAGATTCAACTTAATCATATTAAACGAATTTAAACAAGTCTTTACAGATTCAGAATTAATCACATTAATTCTATGCTGACTAGGTTATATGCTTTAAATGCAGAGAACATCACATGTTCAGAACAGATTCTACGCATATATGAAGCAGAAAAACGCATGATCATATTCATACAATTAATCTCATCAATTGATAATCTGATTCAAAATTCAAATCATATATATCATATATATATTTACGAAATCAGAATCATACACGAGTAAACATATATCTCATATCTATCTAGTTTAAACAGAAACTGATTTGATATTAATTTATCACATAAATATTCATCAAAACGTGTAACTTCTGATTTAAACCGAAACAGATTTGACATGTATTTATCATATAAATATTCATCAAAAACGGTAAAACACATAATCAGAACTATATATTTTTGCAAGAAGCTCTGATACCACTGTTGGGAATTCAGATTATCACATGTAGCGGAATTTTAAATTTTGATCCGAATTCTACCTAGGATCCATGCAAAAAGTATGAGTCAATGATTAGGGTTTTACCTATTGGGCACTCGTGTTTCTACTGATCAAAACTTGAGAGCGGATGAATCAAACGCCAGGCCGGAAGGTACAGCGTCTCTACGGTATCCACACGGAGTGAACAACGACCTCTCACCCTCCACGCGTCTGCTAGGATGCGTTTTTATCTCTAAGAATTAGGATTGGATGTTTTCTGAGTGATTTAGGGTTTATATGGAAGCTTAAAACGTGATTATTAAGTGCTGCCCTCAAGTCCCTTTTTATAGAACTTAGGCAAGCCATAATCCTAGTCCTACTAGGATAATGCTTCTAAAATCCTAATCACACTTAACAACTCATCTTATCCTTATCCTAGAGATAATGGGAAGAGATAAGACTTATCTATTAATTATCTAATATTAGATAATGATATTATCTCATAATATAAATATCTTAATATTAGATAATTGCATATAGTTATCAAATATCAAAATAATATTATCTCATAATATATTTATCTAATATCTGATAAGATAATTACTTGATATTACTTTAATATCAAATAATATCACATAATATATATATATATATATATATATAAAACGTGAATTTATTATTCTTAATAATATATATGCACGAAAATAAGTTCAATTAATTGGATATTAATAAAATTAAAGTCCAATTAATTATTGTCTTATTCCTACTCCTTTTGTGTGACCCTGTAGGTTCTTACTACGTTGAGAATGACTTATTATTGAGCCATAGACAGCGAGCGATATCTAGCAATACATCACTGCCACTCAAGTAGTAAGAATGTCTGTGATTCGACATCCACCTAATACATGATCAATATTTTACATCATAACCCCTTTTTGTAATAATATCCAAATTGAACTGGAGGCATGGAATGTGTCATCCTCGTCAATGTTCAATTTATATTTCTTGATACTGAGTAGACTTAAAATAAATAATTAATATCACATATTAATTCAACTGAGCATGGCCATGCATTTCTAAGTCTCACTCAATCAAGGGGCCCAAGGATATTTCTCTTTTATACAAGAGTAACAAAATCCCATTTACATCACTCACTTCCCTCTGCATGATTTATGACACACCCAATCAATGCCCTACTTGTCACCTGATTAAAGGTGACATAGGACAATATTAAAGTGAGTAATTCCTCATGTAGGGAACCGTAGTGACTTCAGGTCAAAGGTTTATGCGTAGTTGTGATCATATGAGAATAACTTATGACACGTTTATCCATGCAATATTCTCATAGTGGGTCAGTCCAGTACATTGTTCACTAGCAATGTACTCATGTATTGACTTGATATCATATATCCATGATTTGTAATCATCAGTCACTATACATGCTAGTCTCGATGTATTATTACTATCCTTTTTCATAATAATACTTGACTAGGGGCATTTTAGGAATAGCAAAGCTATTCCAAGGATAATTATTATATTAAGTTATAAATTGCGCATAATAATAATAAAAACAAAATATAATAATTAAATTACCTAAAATAAAATATAATACATTGTGTATAACTCTAATCATCTTATATGATTAGTTCTAGGACACACACCAACAATGAGATATTACAGTATAAAGAATTGGACATTGGTTGCGTACAAGAAACTATGTCTAAAGATTATCTAAAACAAATTAATTTATATTTACGAATTTGTAATGTTAATAGTCAACTCATTTCAATTGCACTATGACATTTAAGAATGAAGTTCTAATGTTAATAGTTAACTCATTTAAACTGCAATAGGATATTCATAAAGAAAGTTGTAATGTCAACAGTTAAACTGCATTACTATCAACAGTTAAACTACATTACAACATTCATGAATAAAGTTATAATGTTAATAGTTAGTTCATTTAAACCCCATTAACATTCACTAGGTTTTGGGAGATCGAGAACACTTACAACATTGATTGTTTAAGTAATTGATGTGTAAAAGGTATATCAATAGACTTAGTATAAAAAATTCATTATTAAGGCATCGATTATTTGTGAATAACCAACATATAATGTTATGTTTTGCTTATAAATTTTCTATAAAAGGTATATCAATAGACTTAGCATAAAAAATTCATTATTAAGGCATCGATTATTTGTGAATAGCCAACATATAATGTTATGTTTTGCTTATAAATTTTGTTGTACTTTCCATTTGAAACATTTTTGTTATGCCTTAACCTCAATAATCAAACTTTAGAGTTTAGTTTTAATTTAAAGATAGCCTACCTTTTGTCTCATGAATTCTACTTAAAGATGCTTGATGTATATGTCGCAATGCACCAAAATTAGTTAAAAAATACTAGTATACTAAAAGATAATGTTGCATAGTGGCACAACCAGGTCATACCCCTAGCGATCCTTTGATTTTATCCTTCTTAAATGATTTCCTAACAATATATATACAATTATTGAATTATTTATGCAATGGAAACAAAGAAAACTAATGCAAACAAAATGATAATGCAATAAGATAGAATGCTGTGTAGAAACAAAATTCAATGTACTAAATGCTATGTGAAATAGAATGTAGAATGAAAATTAAGCAGAATTAGGGGGAGGGAGGTTTGGTTGCATGAAATTAAAGTAAAAGCAATGAAATAGGCAAGCACAAAGTAAAAACAAAACAAAAATAAAAAGGAAGGATTTCAGTATACGATGATAGCCAATTCAAGGATATGATAACTTTTATTGTGGATTAATCCTAAATTATGAAATATTTGATTATTCCAATTAACTTTTCAACCTTGGATTATCCTGAATTCCTGCAATAATCCATGAATCCTACATTAGACAACTACTAAGAATTTGGTCGATTAAGATTAGAAGATGAATTAAGTAACCACCATAATTCCAAAACTAGATTAAAATTGATTTATAGATAGAATTCAATTAATTTAGGAAATTAAATCAAATACCACTAAAGTAATCCCCTAACCCTTTACCCAAATATGCAAAACCATGATTAACTAATCATAATTTCACATTCAAATAGCAAGAGAATAGAAATCACAAGATTAAGTACCAATTATACTAAATCACCACTTAACACAAGTAATCTCAATAATTCAGCATAAATAATTGGAGAAAGAGAAAATTTAATAGGAGAAAATCAATATTACTAATAAAGATCTCATAATCCTTGAAGAAGAGCTTCATAATCCTTGAATCAATTAAGAGTTTTTAGCCTTCCATGGCTTGAAAATAAGAAAGGAAAGAAAAGAAGAACTCTGCTAAACTTTGTGTAAGGTTTGTATATATTCAACTCTCTTGCCTATTTATATAATCTAATTTACCTAAAACCCTATTGAACTAGGATTAGATGACTCTTAAAATTACAATAATAAGGTTTTCCAACTTTTTAGAAGCCTATACTTGTTTTACAAGTCAATTAAATCCATCAGACAAATCAATGAATTCCCATAAGCTTGTCCTCCAACCAGAATAAGACCACAAAATTGATGAAATCTGGAAGATCCATAAACATGAAAGTTGTAGTCTTATATCTCCTGAGAATTTGGGCGCTGATTTTAAGTTAATCAGACCACTATAGCTGTAGATACGGCCTAAATATAGAAACGGTTTCAACTAGGATAAAAATATGGCTTTAGCTTGTCGGTCAAGTAAAAGCTTGAAGAAATCTGAACTGGACTTTGACTAAAACATAAAAGTTGTAATTTCTCTTTTAGCTTTCCAGCAATTAAATTTTGCATCAATCCAAGTTTACATCAATCCAAGATCCATAGCCTAAGATATAACTGAAAAATAAAAATAATGTCAAAATCTAACGTTTACTGAATAAATTCACAAAATTGTAAAATTGATCCAAAATTATAAAATAAGGCCTATTCTATAAAATTAAGCACATGTAACACCTAAGAAATATAAAATAAGGAAAAATAAAATAGTAAATATTTTTCTTATTAATGCTACAAATCTTATCAAAGGACTTGCCTTTCCTTTGATATCTCAAGTTTCATAGTGTGTGATCCTTTAATAAAAGACAAACATGTGAAACCTAAGTACCAAAGGAGAGGCAAATCCTTTAATAAAATCTACAACATCTCCAAATGGATTTCTTGATATGGAAAAAAAGACTATCCTTAAATTTATTCCAAACTTTAGCATTAGTAATGGCGGTAAATGTATTACTTACATTAATCATTCAATATTAGTGAGGAACATATTAAAGATAAGTTTATTCATTATTGTTAAGATAAAAGTGTGATTCTACCTTGATTTCTTCACGGAGGTTGAGGAAAACTCTTTTTTAAATTACTAAGTTGTATTTATGGTATATAATTGGCCTTCCAACATGTAAACCTTTAAATATGGAGAATTGGCTATTAATTGTATTAGTATTTTAGTGTATTTGTTGATGATATAATGAAAAGTCGGTTATTTAATGTATTTTGTCAATGTAATGATGTAAAAATGTATATGAAAAGAAATAAAATTGGAGCTTAATAATTCTTCATTATATCATAAATTTCTTCATTTACTTTCAATTTGCTATAATTTAGATTTACTTTTTCTGTTAGTTTTTTCTTTTTGACATTTAAAGTGATTTATTTTGAATAGATAATGATTTCATTGTATAAATGCAAGTTAAAAAAAACTCTGTTTCTCTTTAAAACATTTAAAAATAACTATTTTTATTTGATCTTTTTTTGTTGTCATCTTTGATTTGAAGTTCAAAAGATTTCACTATAATGATTTGTTTTGTAAGTGTTTGATGTTTTTATTTGATCTTTTTTGTTATTAATTTTTGCAAAATGAGAGAAAATTAACATTATATTTATTTAATTTAAACATAACTCTTTTCTAGTTATCATCTTTCATTTGAAATTTCAAATATTTTCATGTGCTATTGTAAAAAATAATAATAAATCACATCAATTTCTTTCTTAGAATTGACATCTTTATATTATGATATTTGCTTATTATAATAACTGATGTATTAAGTTATATTTCTTATATTTGGGTGTTGATTATTCAATAATAAAAAATGGAAAACAACATTATTGTTAACTAAAATTTACATTAAAAGAATTCTAAGCAAAGGTAAATCACTTTTTCTTTTCATTTGTATAATGCCTTTTGTAATGGATGTCTCCTTTATTATTTGTTTCATTTATATTGAATCTGTTACTTCTTTGTTTGTTTAATTGTATAACATTACCAAATAAACAGTAAATAGCGAAGGAAAAACCTATCACTAATTTAGGAATTTTTATTTCTAAAATATCTAGTGATAGAATTAGCAATAAAAAGTAAGGAATAAGTAAACATGGCATTGGTAAAATATTAGTGATGGAAAAATTACATTTGTAGCTAATATTTATCGCCATTTTTGTCACTAAATTTGTAGCTTATGATGGGGAATTAGGAATGACAAGTGCAATTTACAACACCTTAATCCATCACTAATATGGATTTTACTAATGAAATGTTCATCACTAATATGTATTTGTCACTTAATCTATCACTAAATTGGATAACTTCTACAAAATTAATGGTATTGTTATAAAAAATCCCTTACTAGTTCCATCGTTAACCTAACAAATGTTTGTTGTAGATTTACTTATTTTGCTAATAAGGCAAATAGCAAATATGTTGCCTTGTATTTGAATTTTTTTTAAATAAGACATGCATTTATTTATATTCAAGTGGAAATTTACAAAATAAAATTAAAAGGCAAGGTTTATTTATATAATATAAAAGAAATAAAAAATAATCAAATCTAATATTTATAAAAAAAATCCAATATAAGTATATAAATAAAAAATATATAATCCTATATGGGTTCAAAATTAAAACTAGTAGTGGTCATCCTAATTACTCAATAATGGCAGAGGTGCTAAACCACCTTATTACACCCTCTATCCAAATCTTTAATCATATCCTATTATATATAATCAAGTTAAGCGTATACTAAAGTTATTATTACACCATTGTAATAGTTTGTCAATCAAGCTCCTTTGTCTATTGCTTGATGGTGTTCTATAACTTCTCTAGTGATATGACCTATAGAGTGGTTCCAATAATTGTAGATGACGACTTGATAACCTTGTAAGCCTCTAATCTCATACTATAAATGTGGCCCTTTTTTTCTAGTTGCCAACTACCTTTACCAAGAGCAAGGTCTCATTGACTTGCATTATGGATGCCTCACCACTATTAGCATATGCTTAAAAGGATTATGACTCCATTATGCTGGAGTACTCCCAAATCTCTCATCTACCCATGTCTAATGGCTCTTTTATTAAGTTAAGTGTGGGTATGGAGAAACATCTTTGGATTTATAAAGATTCAACCTAATTCCTTCACTTGAAAGGCTAATAATTTAAATAAATTATTTAGTGTGCAATAAGTGATTAAGCTACAACTAATTAATATTTTATGTAAAAACTAATGAAAACTCACCATTTTCCTTTTTATATTTTGAAATGAAGATGAAATTACTAATATATATGCTCTTTCCAATTGTAGATGCCTTATTTCTTTTATTGACCTCTTACTTTCTTTTGAAGTCATCATCTTCAACCTACTTCCTGTTAAGCTCCTAAAAAATGTCTTTAGGCATCCACTTAAGCTTGTTTAGCAAACCTTTCTTTACCTAGTTCATCATGTCTTTATAATTAGTTACGATCCTTTAAGCATAATTTTTTTAATCATTTATGTGTTATTAGGATGCCACTTGTACCCAGCTTATAAACATTGAATAATACAAATAACTAATAAATTAAATTATAACTATAGATTAATACATAATGATTAAAATATAAAATATAAATACAAGTTAAAATACAATGTAAACTATGAAATATAAAATTAAATACTACTCATAACTTGAACTAATTATCTTTTAGCTTTCATAAGACGTCGGTATAGGTAAGGACTAGCTCTAAGAATTTCTCCAGAATCACCTTGGTTTTGTTTTTCCTGGGACTATGGATGGAAGTGATAATTAAATTACAACTAAATACATCAGGAAAAATTTACCATAAACATTAAACATTCATAAAATAAATAGAAAAGAATATAATTATTTATTATATGTAAATATTTGAATATTGCACCTAGGGTTAATATTTAAAGTTTTATACATTGTAATGCTTGTAAATAATTATTTTATTTATTGGATTAATATTTAATTTAAAATTTTTCCTTTTTAAAATAGTTCTAGAATATTAAAAATAATATTCAAAATAATATTCAAAATGCATATTTATTTTTATATGGCCATTATTGATTCAAGATTAGTTTAAAATAATTTTTTCAAAGGGTTTCTCGCAAGTTGAAAATAAGATTAGCAAATAAGGATGCAAGGATTTATGAAACAAATCATTTATATTTAATAAATTATTTTTTAGAATTATGAAAGTTTGAAATAAATTTATTTTTAAATGGCCATTATTAATTCAAGGCTTATTTGAATATTTTCTATAAGGATTTTATCACAAGTTAGAAATAGTTTTAGTAATTGTGAGTATAAATATTTATGAAATTCATTATTTGTATTTGATAAACTATTTTTAGAAATTATGGGAGGTTAAAATATTTATTTTAGGACTTTCAAATTTATCAAGTTATATATATATATATATATATTGAAGGAAGATTAAAAATAATTTAGTTAAGGATTTCAAATAAAATGAGTTTTACAAAAATGAGTTGCTAAAATAAATTAATGGTTAAGATGAATTTGAGTTTAAAATGAAGGGTTGAGATCTTGTAATAGAGGTAAGCTCAAAATGCACGAGAAATGTAAGATTAGAGCCCATGGCTCTTTTTTTTTCTCACTAACTCTTTCTTTTTTCTCAATTTCCTCTCATTAATATGCCTTTTTTTTATTTCAGTCTCTCTCATCTAGTACAACCTTTTTCTCCCTTTTTTTTTCTCCTTCCTCTCTCTTCCTTCTCATGCACTGCATTGTGTCACCATTACTTCTAGTGGTTCTATCACTAATTCCAACAGCCATGGTTATGAACGACTTCCTTTTTCAATGTCCAAAGGTGTAATTTCATGTAAAGAATGGTGAACCATGCAGTAGGGATACCAAACTCCTTTCTTCTCCTTTGGCATTCATCTTTTGTTGTCTCTTTGATCTCAGGGCCACCATCCTCTACTTCAGTTGATGCTGTCCTTTCTTAACTAAGGTAGCCATCGAGAAATGCATGAAAGCCCATGATACATGGTGTTAACCCAACAGCTAGGGTTGCTATGTTGCTTCCTCTGTTGACATCTTGTTGTGCCTTCATCGCTAGCAACCTTTAACTTGTCACTTTGAAGAGTGATAAGATGATATGCATTATGAAACTTTAATTTTCATGATGATTTGATGCTTCATCCAAGAAAAACCCATTTTATCCATATTATGGATTCTTAGTAGTGCTTTTGAAAAATAACATTTTTTTTCATAGAATGTTAAGATAAAGTGACTAAAGCTTATTTAAAGTATTATATCTTAGTATTATAAATAAATTGAACTTGATCTACAAAAGCCCCATTTATGAGTGTTTTGAATATATGATAATGGCTTAGAAAAAAATAGAAGTTTTATAATATAGATTGCTAAAATAAAATGGTTAGAATAAATATAAAGCATTAAGTTTTAATATTTTGTAAGGTTCTAACTTGATCCAAGCAAAAAAATTTTTATGTATATTATAGATTCTTAGTATTGCTTTTGAAAAATAATATTTTTATGTTATAGAGTAATAGTCTAGAGTATTATATTTTGATACTATAGAGAATTTGAGCTTGAATCAAAAAGCCTATTTTAAGAACATTTTGAATTTGCAATGCTACTTATGAAAAATATAATTTTCATAATATAGAATGCTAGAATGAAATGAATAAGTCTATAAAAAAAGTATTAATTTCTTTTATTTTAAAAGGTTATATTCATGCATGATGAAAGGGACCCCTAAATGGATGAAATAAACAAATTGATGATTGAGTTGGAATAATACTGAAAATATTAGGAAATAAATAAGTAATCTCATAAGATGATATGAATATGGCATTTTATGGCATAAAGTTTTAATATCTTGATTATTCCATGCCTAGTTTAGGAAATCCTATTTGAGCATCTTATTTGGATATCTAACATAGCGTTGATAAAAGAATAATTTGAGACTTTAGAATATTATATTGGTAAATTTAGATTATATTTATATTATAAAAGCTAATACTTTGGTGCTCAAAATTAATTTAAGTAAATCTTTTAAAGATGGTGTTTGATTGCATAAGCTTATATTAGGAAATACAAGAAACTGATAATAAGGAATATTGTTATATTATGATTTGAAATTTGGATTTGTAAAGTGTTGGTTAAATGTTAAAAGTTATACTTTTATTGATTGTAGAAAATATATTTTCATACTCCCATATATGAGTTTCCTTAGCATAATTGAATAGCATAAATTATTATTACTAAATTATCCTTATAGCTATCTATAAATGATATGGGAATGATATTTGTGGTGAGAAAGCATTTATCTTTTAAGTAAATGTGAAGTTACCATGTTAGCAAGGCATGGTGGTGCTATTAAAATCTATTAACCAATTGTGAGAAGATTATGATGGTGAATGACATAATTGTGTTGTGATTGAATCCATAATATCATATGCATGTTGAAAAGTGTAATATGGACTATATGTAGAGTTGAGTGCTAGTGAACTTATTCATTTTACATTGTATCATGAATGACATTTGAAATGAGAAATGTAATGAAGGCGATAATGTAAAAGTTGGATGGGAAATTCCTAACAACCATCTTATGAAGGTATAAGGCTGGGTGCTTATTTTTTGTTATATCTATTCTTTATTCCCATATTATGAAATGAAAATTTAATCATTTTTAAATACCTCCATTTGATGTGATTGTGATGATTCATTTATGTTTAAGTCTTAATTACTATTTATGGTTCCGATGACTGCCCAAAATAGGTGATGTGATATGATAATGATATCACTTGCCAGCAAATGAATGAGGCTATGAGGATTTGTGATATGACATAGGAATCTAAGTTATGTATAGGTAAATGCCTAATTTGAGGCTGGGTTTTGTACATTTCAAAAATCTAAAAATAGGTTACTTATATTTTTCTGAGTTAATCCATGATTAGCGTGGGACTATTATGTATTTATATAGGGAACGACAAATATATGCTCATTGAATTCTTATAACTCACTCTATTTTATTTTTAATATTTCCAAGTTAAGATAAATGTCTTCGAATTTTATTACATTTGTGGAGAACTAAGATCACCTTGTTAAAAAATTTAACAATTAGGATTAGGGTCAACATTAAATATAGAGATTTGTTGATTCAGTATTAGATGCATTGAATTATTTATTTGGGTATAAATTTGAAATTGTATAGTATCATGTGTATGTTTATCACTTTCACATCTATGATATATACAAGTTTCATATTTTAAGCATGTGGTCTTTAATAAGTATCTAAAAATAAGGGAGACTCTGTCCATTTTTTTGTAAAATTTAAAATGAATTTTAAGTTGTTACGAAAATATAAAGATTTCCATTGGAAAGATTAAAATCAATAATGCTAAGGCTTGTGAAAATCGAGTATCAGAATCCATGATAGTCATGATCAATTTAGAGTCATGACATGCAAATTACAAATAAATTACCCTTTGATGTGACCATCCTCTAGGTCTTTACCTTGGGGATAAGCTAGAGGTTATCCTAAATAAAAAGTTGGTGCTATGTAGCTCGTTAGGTGGGCTTCACAGCATGAGAAGCAATAGAGATATTCTTATCGATCAAAAGTAAGAAGGCCAAGGACTCCTGGCCTAGTAACTACAAGGATATCTATAGATCATGCATGGATGTGGATGTAGATGGACGTAAGCTAATTGTGTCAAAGAAAGATGAAGTTACAAAGGCTAAACCAAGACCTCTGATAATATGGCTACCACTCTTGTTGGGAGCATATCTACTAGATTTGCATGAACCAATTAACATATCATCACATAACATAATAAGTTAATCAATGCCTTAAACTTCTGAAAATAAGCTAAATAAAAATACATAAGTTTATAAAAGCTTTATATTTTTAATACCATTAAATAATCTTTAATCAATACCCTATATGTCTTTTAAAACATTAGTTAACAAATGCTTGAAAAGAAAAGGTTAAAAAAAGCAAATAATCCATCATATTTTATGCTATACAAAAAATCCTCTAAATTTTAGGAAAAAAGGATTTGAAATGGAGAAAAAATTCCTAAAAATTCTAAAAAAATAAAGTCCTAGTGATCTAAAAGATTTAGAATCTAATTTTAAAACTTACTTTCAATGAATATAGCATTTTTGCCTTTTTAAGTCTTAATCAACTATACTAAAAATTAATTCTTCTAGTAATTTGCCATATATAAAAATTTCATCTCCAACTTTCATGAAAATTCTATTGTAATCCTTGAAAATTTTATTATAATAGTTTTATCTATAACTTTTAACAAGTACACAATCTCACTTCCAAAACTAATTTAGTCTAGTTTACTAATAGAAACTTTACTAGCACACATTCTTAAAATTTGAGCTTTATCAGTGCAATAACATTATATCATTCTACTTTAAGAATTAGTTAAGGATGCATAAGATATCATCTTCTCCTTTAAAATCCTAACTATACAATGGTAAGAAAATATAATAAAAATATAAAAATTTGGACATATCATAGTTATTCAATTACTTCATTTGCATTTTTTGCTTTTTAAATTATTCAATTGAAAAGTTGTTTAACCAAGACCATTCTATTTGGGCATTAAAATGAAAATAGGTTTTTCTTGACACTACAAGATGAAGTGATAGAAGGCAAAACTAGATGTTGCTAAGGTATTACATAAATAACTATTGCTAAGGTATTACATGTCATTACTTTCCAAAGTTTTACTAAAAAACTTATCTTCATGAATCTTAATAAGCTATAGAAGCATCCTCTTTTAGTCAGACACAATTGACTTGAATCATACTTAACATGAAGGGTTTTACTTGCAAAATGTCATATTGGATTCAATGGTAGGCTCAAAATATGTGCTAAATAGAAAATTGTAATTTTTTCCTTTAAGTGAAAGACATAATCTATGGTTCTACTTTAATGGTATATAAAGTACATTAGATAAGACATAACCCACAGTTATACTTTAACAGTATATAAAATCTCATCTCCAACAATTCTTGATCAACAAGCCTAACAAGAAATTCAACCTATTATGATATGGACCTTAGATTTGAGGACTAATTAATATGACATAAACTAAAAAATGTTTTCAAACACACTCAAGAATTTCTCACATTATAACTATGATGTTTTATTATCTATCCACGTGAATTTGTTTTTATAATTTTATTAGTTATAATATAAATCACATTCAAAACTATAACTATCACATAGATTTTGATATTATTGGTGGTTCTTATTCTAGTGCCAAATATTTGAGTCTAAATTTGGATAACAAAAACTAAGCAAAATAATAGATTATGTAGTTTCCTAGTTTATATCCTCATGTTTTCAAATGTTATAAACAAATTATATTTTTTTGTTAAATTACACATTCCTTAAATTTGAAAGTGTTTATGTTAACATCATAAATTTAGCTAAAATTGGAAGGGATATTTGGCATTATAGTCCAAATGAATGAATTGACATACAATTCTCACCATTCTTTTACACAAGCTAAATTTTAAGTATTTATTAGATTACTAAGAATGACTTCAAGCTTTATAAATAAAGAAATATCTTCTTGTAATTAGATAGTAAAAGAGACACTAAAATCTTAAATTTGAATTACAAAGGAATGATAAATGAAAGAAAATGGCTCTTAATAAAAATTTTCTTAACGAATCTAAGTTAATTTTCTAAACCCTAAAATCTCCTAAAAAATTAAATCAATTAAAAATAAAGAAAATAATAAAAACTTACTGATTATAAGTGATAGAGGGTAAAATGTTGTGGGCAAATTAAGTGGTAGTAACAATGGTAGCAATAGAAGTGAGCAAGGTCGTAGCTACAAGTAATGGCAATGACGAGAAGCAAATGAAAACTAGAGGAAAAATGAAAAAGGATGGTTTGGCATTATGAATTAATATAAATGCCATTTTAGTGACAAATAATCATGTCACTGACACATTTAAATAAAACAAAGCATTTTTATTAATGATGGAATTAACGACTTGTCCATCAATAAATGGCCAAAAATTTAATTGCACTACCAAATAAGTTTTTAAATTTTCATGTACATGTTTGTCTTTAAGTTCATCATTGATTCAAATTTGGATTTTTTCCATTGCTAATTATGTCAGCAAATTCTACTCATGAATTTCAAGATGGACATAATTATCAAATGGATTATTCTAGAAATATCACAAATTAATGATGGAAATACTAACAAATATTCCACTTCTTATCATTAATTTCATCACTAACATCATGAGATATTTTTAACTCTTCTATTCTCTTTTATCAATTGGTGTTCCATTGCTAAATCCATCTCTAGTATCTATTGCTAAACACAAATTTTCTTGTGGTGTGAGAAAAATGTCGTAATGTAAAAATAAATTTTAATGTTATCAATTTCAATTGTGTTTTGGAATCTGGTTTAATATATATGATATGTATAATTGAATCAATTTTATTTTAATATTAATGTTTATTGTATTGAGTCATTTTGAGATAATTTTGCAAAGCTTTTTGGGATAGTATTGGAATGGTTACGTAAAACATTGCATAAGTAAAAGAAATCTATTTTTTTAGTAAATGATGTTATCTATTATGATGTAAGTTCTTGTTTTGTAATCGATAATAAATATTACTAAATGTGACAACATCTTTGTATTAAAGACATCAGTTTGTTGTATTGACCAATGTAGAAACTTAGCGTTTGGGTGCAAATTGAAAATGGCAAGTTTAAAGCATGATATGAGTTGAAAGTGAAAAGAGTAAAGCATGAAAGTATTTACAAATTTCATCTCGAAAATTTTCTGACCCTCAAATGATTCTTTGTCTAATGAGTTATGCTCTTGTTCCATGCTTAAAATGCTTTTCTTCACTTTTCTATTTTTGCTCACTAATTATTATATAGGGCTTAAAACTCTGTTAACTTATGATTAAATATGTGAGGTTTAACATTCAGTGAAAAAGTATGGAATATAAATATAAAAATTTTTATTTGCTTTTGTGTTTACTCTTACAAGTTTACCTTTTGTTTTCCTAATTGACCCTATTTTTTTCTATTATTTTGATGTAATTTTTATAGGTTTATATAAGTAAGAAATTTTATCTCATTCATCTTCTTTGATAATATTCATTATATTTGTAGGTATTATATTCAAGTAGCTTTTTCAAGGAAGTACAAATCCTTACACATCAAGCAATAAGTAATGAAATATCAATCTTTAATTGGGGTATTTTCATATAAACTTTTACTTATTTTTAATTTTTTATTATTTAATTTATTATTTAAAATTATTTAAATTGAAATTCTATAAAGTTGCAAGTTTTATTTTTGGTTAGAAATATAGGGGAAAGAGGGAGGACGAATGAAGTGAGGAACATTAGGATAGGGTTTGGGTTTGTAACAATGGAGTGAAGAATTAGGAGTGAAATTTTGGACAGGTGGGGTTGTGGGGACATAATATATTGGTTATAAAAATAAAGCACATTAGTAATAAAATAAATCAATATGGTATTATTGAAATTAAACATCAATTCATTGAAAACAAAGCGACATTTAATATTATTTCTCACAATAATAAAAAAATAAAAAATATTGGTTGATTTTGATAAAAAAAAAATCAATTTTATTATTATATTTTATAACAATTTCAAGACTAACGTTGAAAACATATATATATAATAAAATTTAATTAAATGTTGATCAATTTTCAATACATAATTCCCTAAATACTAGACGTCTTTCAATAGAAGTAGTGAATATATCAAACTTCCCCGCATCGGCTTTCCACTCAAGTTTCAGATGCCTGACTAGAAACTTTGACAAATTACAATCAGATATACACTTGCATTAGTCAAGCATATTTTGGAGGAAACGATGCCCCGTATAAAGATATTAATACTATTCTTCCATCAAACATGTTGGATGTAGTCGTTACTGCGAACTCATGGAATATGATTCCTGATATCGTATTCTGGCAGACATTTGAAACTAGTGACAATATAAAAAATTCTCTAAGAAAGTATGAAATTACAGTCAATTTGGATTAAATAAAATCCAATCAGATCACTGGCCATAAGGCAAAAATATCTCTCAAGTCAAATTGCAGTACCCACAAACGCAAATATATGGTTCCATTTCAACCATCAGTAGCGAATTACACTACTTTGCTTGCACAAAATCCTAAATCGGTGTTTAAAAAAAAAAAAATAGGCTTTACTCATTCTGGCCATTAGCAATGAGGAAATGAAGCATTGACTGCGAATCAAAACTAGGAAATAAGAATACGAAATTGCAACTCATCATCAAAATCGCCCAAAGCTACCCCTCGCGGCTTGTCCTTGCTTACGTAGCACACATAGACTATCTGAAAACCCTTGAGCCTTCCCTCCCTCCAGCAGCGGATCTTAAACTAAAATTTGGGAGGTCAAAAATTTTTGGAATTTAAATAATTTAGATAAAATATATTTTAAATAATTTGCATATAATTGTATGAAATTATTATATAGTTTTAAAATCTGGGGTCAAATTCACTTTTATCCCAGTGAAGCTGCTTCTCTCCATTCTTTCTTTCATCAATACGAAGATTCCGGCAATTTTGATCATTCTGATGAACAACAAAAGAACAGTGATGAAGCCATCCAGTCATCCACTGTTTTACAGCCAAATAAATTTAAAAAAAAAATGATTTTGAGGCAGATTCATAATTTTCTGAAACTAATCATTGATGGTGAAAAAGTTCCTCGAATAAATCTTGACCATAGATTTGGCAGTGCAGATTTACACCATTTTTTTTTTGTTTGTGGGGCATCGTATTCTACCCCTACAGGATAAAATACGACAACAAAGGATAAGCATTGCATTGATACAGCGACATGAGCTAGCACGCGCGCACGTGAGTAGTTGGACACACAAACCGAGGACAGCACGCACCGAAACCCCAATCACATTACTGACTTTTCTATCGGCCTTTTACTGGAAAAGGGTAGGAAGCATAATTTAGGAATCTTTCCTTTTATGGAAAGAAGTTAGTTGTGCTAAATAAACCCATTTAATTAATCCTATTTTATAATGAATTTTATTGCATCCATAATTTAAATCGTTAAATTTTATCTATCTTGATAGAATTGTGTAAAATGAATGAAATTCATCGATTGAAATAAGTAATATCCCAAAATTTCTCTTTTTTTTATTAGATTACATTTTGTCTGCAAATTTTTATCTTACTTCACTTAATTCATTTATGTTTTTAAATATTAAAATTCAAACAATGAATTAATTTAATGAAAATATATTAAATTTCAAAACTTTTTAAACCATGTAAAAGCTTTTGAGTTTAGTTTTTAAAAATAATTTTATTGGAAAGAAATTTTCGTTTATTAGTTGAATAAAATTTAATCTTATAAAAAAGATACAGGGATACGGATGTGTAAATTGAAAAAAATCACACATTTTTATTTTATATTATTAATATCTTACTCATTCAAATTTTTTTCATACAACCTTTAACTAACTACAAGAAAAGTACATAGCTTCCATTATTCTCAATTCCTTAATAATTAAATTTAATTTAAAATTCAATTCCATAAATAAATAATTTATTATCAGTAATTGTTTGTTGAATTCCTTTGACAAATTTCAAATTAATATTAGAGTTTGTTAGGTAGGTTATTTTTTAAAATATTTTGAATAAGGTTTAATTTTGTAAAATTGGAGACAATGGAGATGTACGTTGTATTTGCGAATTTGGGACATTAATGGAGGACAGGAGGCAGTGAAACCCTAATCACATTATCTGACTTTTCTATCTACCTTTTTTTTTTTTTTAGTCTGAAAAGGGTAGGAAGCATGATTGGGGAATCTTTCCTTTTAGGGGAAAAAAATTAGTTGTACCGTCCAAACTCGTTTAATATTAGCTTTTAATATATTAATTTCCTTTTCTTTTAGAAACACAAATATTTTATTCATCTTTTGTCACTTTCATCTCCAAATTCCAACTATTGAGGCATCCCCCCAAGGCCACTAAGGGACACCAAGGACAGGGAGGCACGGCCACGTTACCATAACTATACAATTATAGTTCTTATAGTTACATTTTAGTTTCATGGTAACAAATAAGTTAATTCACAAGATAATTTTTAAAAATATTTTGTACATTGAATTATTTAGAAAAATAAGTTCTAATTTAATAAATTATCTTAAATAGTTTATAATCTATAAACTACTGCATTTTCAAATTTTTTTAAATCTATCCTTATTTTTTTTATTAATTTACAACTTATACTCTGTAAATTCAAATATTATTTTTATAAAATATAATCAATTTAATTTTGATATAATTATATTTTTATCTGAAACTATAAATATATGAAAATATGTACATAAATAAATATATAATGTTATAAAATATAATTATGTAATTACAATTATAAGTAATTATAAATTTATTATAAATAATAAAAAATCATGTAAAATAATGAAATATATAAATTTATAAAATATAATTAATTAAGTATTAGATATTATATTTTATTTTTAAACATATTAATTATATTAATATAATTTGATATTTAGATAAATATGAATTATTTTAATTATATATTTATTTTTATTAATATATCCTTTTACGTCATTTTATAATTTCAACTAGTTCAATAACTAATTTTATAAAATATTTTTTAAATAATTAACTAACTCATCAATTATTAACTATTAGTTATAAGTTATTAATTATTAACTAACTTATTAACTACTAGTTATGTTATTAACTATCAGCTAATTTATCAATTACTTATATGAAATGGAGCCTTAAAAGTTTAGGTTTTTCTTAAGCATGTATCTAAAAAAATTTGTGAGTTTTTATGAATTTAACATAAATATAGAGAATTTCATAATTTTTTATATACAATCTAACAATTATTTTTGTAAAAAAATTATAAGTATATGTAAACTTTACATGTAATAAATGCATACATAGTTATAATTTTATTCAAAAGTTACAAATTTTTTTTGAAAATCTTAAAATTTTATGAAAAATGATAAATTTTATATAAAAGTTACATCTTTTAATGAAAAAATTATTTTATTAACTATTAGCTCACTTATAAGTTATTTAATGGAGCTTTAAAAGTTTAGGTTTTGCTTAAACATTTATCTAAAAAAATTTGTGAGTTTTTATGAATTTAACATAAATATGGTGAATTTCGTAATTTTTTATATACAATCTAACAATTATTTTTGTAAAAAATCATAAATATATGTAAACTTTACATGTAATAAATGCATACATAGTTATAATTTTATTCAAAAGTTACAACCTTTTTTTTGAAAATTTTAAAATCTTAAGAAAAATTATAAAATTTTATATAAAAATTACGGCTTTTAATGAAAAATTTTAAAACATATATGTTGATATAACTTTTTTCAAGAGCGCACCAAAACATAATAAAATCAGTAAGCTATAATCACCACTTTAATTAATATTCTATTCAATTACAAGATGAAGTATTATTTTGGAACTTGTGAACCAGACGTATAACGCGATTAGATTGAATTACCTTAAAAAAATTAAGGGTGATGATATAGTAGTATATAATAAGATAATAAAACAAGTAGTATAATATTATTTAATGTCTAATACATAATTATATAAGAAAATATGTAATAGTATATAGTTATATTATTAGTTGCTTGCACTTCTACAAATATATAAATAAATATCGTTATATAGACATTAGCTCAAAGCAAGACTGGTATATGTTATGGATAGTGACATTTTTTAAATTATAAGAAGTTTCAAAATATTAATTTTTATAAACAATCAACATTTTCATTCTTACAAAAATTATAGTCATTAGTTTGCAAAATCGCCGATATCTAAAAGAAATTTAAGACATCAACTTTGAAAGTAACTATTGTTTAAAAATATTGCAACATTTGGTTGGAAAATATAAAATGTTAATACATCAATTTTGAATTGAATTGACGTCTGAAGATATGATAATTAAATGTCATTAGGAAAATGAAAAAAACTTAAAACAACAATTTTGAAATTCACTATCATCTAAAAATATTGCTAACCTCTGATTGAGAAATGTAAGAAAGTTAACTCATCAATTTTATACAAAATTACTATCTAAAGGCATGACAACTATCAGATTATTGAGAATATGAAAATATTTTAAACATTAATTCTTAAAAAAATAATGTATTTTTTTGTGAGATTTTAGACATTATTTTTTACATCGATTCTTAAAATGAAATGTCATGTTTTACTTTTGACAGCAGTTCCTATAAGTGAATTGATGTCTAAAGACTAAATATTATACATTGATTCCTATAAGTGAATCAACATCAAAAGTCTTGCATGTATTTATAGGACCTAATGTCTAAAGTCTTGTAAGTGTTATAATTAAAGCAAATCTTACTTTTTTTTTTCTCATTATCACTCTCATTCTCCCTCTTATTTGGTTCTAAACTTAATTTTTACCTTTGTCCAACTTCTTTTGTAGAATCATAGATCTTATTACACTCTTCAACACATATTAGTGAACTATTGATACTTCTTCAACTAATATCAAATATGAAGCAAATTAAATGTTTCAGGCCATGGGTTCCAAATATAAGACCTGATATTCTTGCTTCCATTACTCCAATCTCCATATTTTCTATTTTTCCAATTATTCGTACAATTTTTTAAGAGAACCTTATATATGTTTCATTTTTTTATAACTTTTAAGGTTATGTTTGATTTTTAAATACCTATTATATATTTAATAAAATATTATAATAGAGTTTAAATCTAGTCGAATAGTGATTAAAAAAGAAATGAAAAAATTCATTCAAACACAACCATTTTTCATGATTCTGAGAGGGCAAACTACTTTTGACATTTTATAGAAAGATAAATCTTGAAAAGTTATATAAAATTGAAAAAAAAATCACTCCATATGAACAATTGAGAGCAAAGTTATAATCTTTTAAAAATTTTAACTCAAAATACATGTTTTTAGTACAATGTTAACTTTATTCAATTTTTATTTTTATTGTAAATATTCTAGAGGGAAAGCAAAGAGCCAACATTAAAAAAATATTATCTAAATATTTCAAGTCAATTTTTTCTTGTAAAAAACCAATGTGAAATGTAAAAAAAGATTAAATAGTTTTAAAATGAAAAGATATCAATTTATTAGCAAAAAAACTAATATGTATTGTAAAAAAAAGGCATAAAATTTTAAAAATTAGAAAAACACATTGATTAAAAAAATGTGGTAATTTTCTTTCATCGGTTAAATAATTAAAGTTAAAAATAATATATATATCATCACTCGCTTAGACATAAATTGAAAATTGATGTGATTTTTATTAAATAATTGACATATATTTACATTTTTATAATTATGTTAATATTAGATGCAAATGACATGGATAATTTAAAACATTTCTTTAACAGAATTACCCTTATGTAATATTTTTATTCATGGAATCATACATCTTTGAGAATAGCAATGAATGGCAATAGTGATAGTAGGTGGATGTCAATGGTAATGATGATAAGGAGAAATGATCAACTACAGTAGGTGATAACAACGATAGTCAATGGCAAAAAGTGGCTGTAAACAGTGGTCAATGGTAAAGAATGGTAGCAAGCAATAATCAATGGTAGAGGGAATAAGTCAATAATGGTAGATGGTAGTGGAAAACATAAGGATCACAAATCTAGTGGTTAACAATGATGGCTTAGTGATGGGTGATGATCAATAGTGGCAAGCTATAGTTAATGCTAATGGATGGCAAGGCTAATAATCAATGGTGTGGGTTAGTAACAATCAGTTACTATTTTATAAGGAGAAAGGTTCAGGAATAAGAGGTGTAAGAGCATTAATGGAACCCTTGGGGTGGCATTCAAAAGGGTTGAAAGATAATGTCATGCTCACCTAACTGTGACCAATATGGTTCCTATTACTGGTTACCATCAACGTCATTAACCTAATTTTTAGTATCATCACACATAACAATTAATCTTTTTGTAGTCAACAAAGTAATTAATAAATTAACATCATATTTATATTTTTCAAAATGATATTTATAGTGGAGTTAAGTTTAAATATATTCTTTATTTACAATTTCTCATAAAAGGCCCTATTTATGGTTATTCTATTTTCATATTCTAATCATTTTAATCATGGTTGCACTCTATAAATCTACCCTTAGGTAATCGATAGTAGCTATAAAGCTTCTTATTGAATACCTAAAATCATTTAAAAGAAAATTAGTGAGACTCGTGGTCCTAATAAGCAGGTAATCTACTTATAGGGTAAGTATGAAGAATTTTAATATTCACAAGCATCAAGCAAACTATCAAACAAAATCAATGATAGTAATTTCATCTCATGTCTCATAACATCATTCACACCTCAACCTTATCCCTTCGCATATAATTTTCCTTATATAATAATCATACACATAATTCGGAACCAATACATTCAATTTGATTCATGTTAATGTCTCATTTCACAATTTAAATACACATTGTTTATAACACACATACAATAACTATTAAAACAATTAGCATATTTTGATTATTCTATTATGTGTCACTTGTGAGAATAACCAAATTCTATAATCTACTTATCATTTTTTATGCCAATAAGCTTATACCTACTTAAAATCTCATTTTCTAACATACTTTGTCTTGTTAACTAGAAATCTAAGAAATGGGGCAAGATTATTTGAGTACAGTACTTGAATATAGGCCAATTCTATACCAGTGTTTTAAGTATTATACTTGAGCATTTAGAGCTAGTAAATTTAGGCCTTCTAGTACTTCAGTATAGTATTCTACTAGTAGCCATTTTTTGCCAATACTCAAATACTATGTTTAAGTACCTTTTTGGGTTTTCTAGAAAGCAATTCAAAAATGCAAAAATTTAACTTGCTTTATCATCTAATTTATCACCTAACTACCACACATCAACATGCAAATTCATATGTATTAAATTCACAATTTCCTTAACTCAAACTATACCTATTTAGCTCAATGTCAACATTCCTCCTTCAAAGATTAAAAATTTATAACTTTACCCTATAATCTAAACAAACCTATAGTTTACTCAAAATTAAATGAGTAAATTATTATGTTAATAAAAAGTGGTAGAATGGATAACTTATAGAGTTTGGAACCTATTTCAAATTAATATACTAATCATTCAATAATCCCTAACTTCTTTCTAACTAACTTTTAACAAAATCACTCCAAATTCTCATCTTGAAAGGCTATTACTTTAGCTCTTAGAGATGTTAATGACAACTTCTAGTGAGGATAATCTTGATTCCAGCTAAAATTCCCTAGGATGAGTTACATCATTGCTAAAAGTAAGATAGGAGGAGCAATAGTTTTCTTATTTGAAGAAAACTATTGCTCTAATGGCTTATAAAGCTAATAGCATTTTAAGTAATTTTAAGGAGTCTCAAAAGTATTTTAGGAACACCAAACCTAAATTTTCTCCATATGACCTATTTCAATTCTAATATCATATGATAATATACTTAATCATGTTACACTTATTTTTGTACTTGGATTTTATATTCTATATTTGATTATCTACCCTAAGGCTATTCATAACTTTTCTAATTATTGATAAATTTATCAAATTACTACTTTAAAAATTAGAATAAGACTCTATAATTTTAGGGATGTAACAATTCTTCCTCCCTTTAAAGAATTCATTCCCAAATTCTTAAGTGTTAGTATTGGAAGAAGTAAGATAGTTAACTAATAAGCTTACTAAAGAGATACGAGTATTTTCTTTTCATTTCCACTTCAGGTTCCTATGTAGCTTCTTTTATTTTGTATCTTTCGTAATGGATTTCCACAAAAGGAATTATTTTACATCTCAATTTGCAAATTGGCAATCTAAGATTTCAACCAATCGTTCTTCAAATGATAATTTAGAATATAATTGGAGTGATTCATATTGAATGACATAAGAAAGATTAGCTAAATATTTTTGCAGCACTGAGATGTGAAATACTGGACAAACTAAACATAATTCACTTGGTAAAACAAGACAGTAAGCGACAAAATTAAAACATTAAGTGATTAGAAATAAACTAATGTAATGTAGAGCTAGTTTCTTTCTTTTTTTTTTTTTTTGCCAAATCTCATCACTCCCTTCATTAGGGAAGCTTTCAAGAACACAAGATCTCCTATCTAGACTCTAATTCATTTCTTCTCTTGCCAATATATGATTTTTAATGCTCTTGCATAGTTTTCAATCTATCCTAAATAATCTTCACCTTTTCAAGTGCATAAAAAATGAGATAAGGACTAAGTAATTTGGCTGCTCCTAGTATAAACTATCTTAGTGAAAATTTACAATGCTTATTATTCAAAGTGTCATACGGAGCCATCTTGATGGAAGATTGGTAACTATTGTTATACATGAATTTAATTAGAGGTAAATATTTCTTCCAACTACCCTCAAATTCAAGGGTACATGCATGTAGCATATCTTCAAGCATTTGAATTGTTTTTTCAAATTAATTATCTGTTTGAAGGTGAAAAGTTAGACTAAAGTGTAGCTAAGTACCAATAGCTTATTAGAAATATGATAAAAAATTAATTGTGAATTAAGTACCATGATTAGAAATAAGAACAAGTGAAATTTCATACAAGGGAATTCTTCAATCAAGATACAATTAGGCATATTGGACTATAGAATAATTGGTCCTAATAGGAAGGAAGTGAGCTATCCTTGTCAATTACTTAACTAGATGAACAAGAAAGTTTATAGTTATGCTTTCTTACTTCCATTCAAGGATTAGAAAGGGTTGATATCACTTGATAGGCTTTAATATTCAACTTTAACTTGTTGACAAGTGAGATATTTTAATACAAATTCAAGTACACTATGTTTCATTCTTCTTCACTAAAAGTTTTGTTACAGATCATGGTACAATTTAGTCTCACTCAAATGCATTGTATATGAAGAACTACGAGGTTAATAAAGTAGTATTCACATGTTGGAACCCATAACCATTGTTGGAATCAAATTATGCCTTGCTTATTAATTACTAGGTTATAATTTTGATCTTCCATCACTTCTTCTTTCATTAAAAGATACTAAGGATCTTGCTTTTACAATTTTCTAATTTTTCTATTAATATGGATTAAACTACTACATGAGTGAAAATTATTGCTTAATCATTAACTTAGAGATTGGTTAAAGTTCTTGATGAATTCTTGCTTAAAGCATCAACGAACACATTCATTTTTCCTAATGATAATGGATAGTGCAATCATAATATTTCACTAGCTCTATCCACTTATGTTGTCTTAAATTCAAATATTTCTAAACAAAGATGTATTTCAAGTTTTTATGGTCAGTGTATATTTCATAAGATCCACCATATAGGTAATGGTGCCAAATTTTTAAAGCCTAAACAATTACAACCATTTCAAGATCATGCGTTAGACAATTCAGCTTATGCTTCTTTAATTATCAAGATGCATATGCAATCACTTATCCTTTTTTTATCAAAATGCAATCCAACTCAATTCTAAAAGCATAATAATACATAAAGAACCTACTAGATTCCATAAGAAGAGCTAAAATTAGAGCAGTGGTTAAACAAGTTTTTAATTATTGGAAGTTGTTTCACAATTATTTGACCATTCAAACTTTACTCCTTCTGTAAAAGTTTCATCAACAGGGCAATTATTTTAGAAAAATCTTTGATAATCCAATGATAATATTTGGCCATTTCGAGAAAGCCATAGATTTCCAAAATAATGAAAGGTTGAGGCCAAGTTTAAATTGCTTCTATCTTCTATGGATAAACTTGAATAACATTTTGAAAGATCACATGTCCTAAGAATTTTACACTACAAAGTTAGCATTCACATTTCAAGAATTTTGCATAAAACTAATGTTTATAAAAGGTTTTTAGGATAATTTGGAGATTTTTAGCATGTTCTAATTCATTCTTAGAATAAACAAGAATGTCATCAATGAAAACAACTATGAAATTGTTAAGAAATAGTTTAAAAATTCATAAGATTCATAAAAGCTATAGGAGCATTGTTAAAACCAAATAACATAATAAAAAATCATAGTGATCATACTGAGTTTTGAAGGCTATTTTAGGAATGTCTTCTTTTTGAATTTTTAATTGATGATAACCAAAATTCAAGTCAATTTTGAAGAAACATTTAGTACTTTGCAATTAATCAAACAAATCATAGATTTAAGGTAAAGAATATTTATTTTTAATGGTGACTTTGTTTAATTGTCGATAATCAATACAAAGTTATAAAGTCCCATCTTTCCTTTTCATAAATTGGATAAGAGAAAAACTAGGATGAATCAAATATTAGCTCTTACAATTACTTCTTCAACCTTTTCAATTCACCTAGAGCCATCTAGTAGGGAAGATTAAAGATAGGATTAGTATCAAAAGTAATGTCAATATTGAATTTAATTTCATGATCTAGAGGAAGATCGAGAAGATCTTCTAGGAACACATCAAGAAATTCATAAATAACTAGAACATGTTTAATATTAGGAGAAGGATGATTAAGATCTTAAATAATAGCAAAATAAATGATGCATCCACTACAAATAAGTCTCTAAACCTTGAAACTAGAGATAATTCTAGTGATACTATTCCTTGAAAGGTAATAGAAAAAGTTCCTCCTACAACAAAAGAAACTATTTTATTAAAATAATCCATTTAAGCACAATATTTTGATAACTAATCCATACCTAAGATAACATTGTAATCTATCATTTCTAAAAGAATTAGATTTACAAGCATAATTTGATTATAAATGCATAAAGGATAATTTCTTATGAACTAAGCAACTACCAAAGTCTTATTTACTAGTGTTAACATAAATAATGAGTTAAACAATTTTCGAGAAGGCTTGTTCAATATTACAACAAATTTTACAGAAATAAAAGAATGTGTAGCGATAGGATCTATCAAAACATAAACAAACAAGTTTTTAATAGAAAAAGTACTTGTAATGATGGCATTAGAGGCTTGAGCCTTATAGCGGATCAAGGTGTAGACTCTTGCTTGATTTCCTTTTTGATTTTTCCTTTTAAGATTTCTACCACCACTTAGATTTTAAGGCATTTAAGGCTAGAAAAAAAAATTAGCTAATTTATAATCAAATTTTGATGAGGTGTTGGATAATTTAAATTAAAGCTTGGAGTGTTAATTAGGCAAGTCTTTCACTTGCAGCCATACTAACGACATTAGAAATAAAGTATATTCATCATGTTGCATAGACTAGGGTATCGATTGCCACACTAACTGCATTAAGGCCTTTCCCCATAGAAATTAACTTAGTTTTCAGTTATTCCCTTACCAAAGTTAGCACAAACACTTGAAAAAGAGGAAGGTGACAAAGAGAATTAGCCTTTTCCTTTTGGAGGTGCAATAAAAGCTCTTTTGGGATGGAATGGCAGAGCTAGTTGATTTCTTTCAATTCGAAAAGAATAAGGTGGAAACATTCCTCTAACACTTGATAATTGACTAGATCCTCGGACTTATTACATTTCCTACTAAATTGCACTCTTATTTCATCCCAATCTTTGATCCTATACTTGGCTTTTACTGCTTGATCGATAACATTTTGAAGGTAATATCCTTTAAAACATATGTAACATTGTAGAAATAATCATAAAGGTTGTAGAAAACATGCAAACTTTAGCTCTCTTGTTAAGAATAATATGCCTTGCATAGCAAGATAAACTAAGGAACTGAGTCACATATTCATTTAAAAACATAAAGCCTTACTTTAATTTTTTCAAATTCATAAATTTTAACTTCTTTAACATTAGGAGGTAGAAACTGATCAAGAAACATTTTTTAGGAATTAGACAACATCAAGGGTAGTAAGGAAGGATCTCAATCTTTTATTATACTCATAGACTAAAAATGAATAGCATCTTTTAGCCTATACCTAATAAGTTCTATCATTATAGAATTAAAGTTAGTCACTATTTTACAATAACACTTAATTTAAGTGAGGAATTGATGAGGATTAAAGTTAGAGTTAGATCCAAAGAAATGTGGAGTCCTCAATCCATTAAACTTATAATAAATTGAAAGTCTATCGACAAGGATGGTTTTAAATGGAGTTATTTTTTGTTCTTTTTAATGATTGAAGGCTTGGTCTTCTTAATTTTGATGTTATTCTTGCTCTTTCTTTTCACTAAGAATCTAAGCCACATTATTCAAGAGTTATTGATTGAAAGCAATAACCTATGAACATATATTTTATTCATCATTACTCTTATGAGTACCACTATGAGCTTATGACCCTTTAAATAACCCATCATACCCTAGATTGCTAGCCCTATGACTTTTTAAATTTGCCATAACATCTATCAAAAGGAAGTTCAAATGTTAGTTAACTTGACATTTCTATACATAGTTATTTTAATAGTTATCCTTATAAAAAGGTCTACCATCACCAGTCCACAAACTTTAGAGTTCAATAAAATGTTATAAGTGGTACATGTTCCTAGGCATGCATGTGTTATTGATACAGTTTCGACTAATACCTAATTAAACAGCTAGACTCAAACCCATTCATCCTATCTGAGCCCATTTTCCTACTTAACTCCTAGGATTATGATCTAGTACTAACTTTGCCATAACTCGCTTGGCCGTGATCAGTATAGTTTCCATTATTAATTATCATTAGCTTCACTAACCTTATTTTTTATATCATCACATGTAATAACTTATTTGTTTGTAGTCAACAAAGTAATTAATAAATTAATATCACATTTATATTTATAAAAAAAATATTTATAGTGGAGTCGATTCATATATATTCTTTATTTATAGTTTCCCCCTAAAAGCCCTATCTACAACTATCATTTTCTAATCATGGTTGCATTTTATGAGTCTATCCTTTTATAATCAGTGGTACTCTAATTGCTTGAAATCATTTAAAAAATAATAATAAGACTCATAGTCTCAATAAGCAGATAATCTACTTATAGTACAAGTATGAACAATTTTAATATTCATAAGCATCAAGCACACTATTAAACGAAATCAATAATAGTAATTTTACCTTGTGTCTGTTGACATCAATCACACCTTAACCTTATCACTCTAAATATCATTTCCTTTAAATAATGATTAAGCACATGATTTAGAATTGATGAATGCAATTTGATAAATGTTATTAAATTCATATCATTTTGAGCACACATACAATCACTATTAGAAAAATTAACTTGTTTTGGTTATTCTATTATATGTCACTTATGATAATAATTAAATTCTATAATTTGATTATTTTTTATGCTAATAGGCTTATACCTATGTAAATTCTCATTTTTCTAATTTACTTTGTCTTGTTAATTAAAAATTAAGAAATAAGGTAGAAGTATTCTAGTATAGCACCTAAATATAAGCTAATTTTATGTTAGTATTCAAATACTATACTTAAATATTTAGAGATAGAAAGTTTTGGCCTAATAATACTTGAGTATAATATTCAACTACTGGCCATTTTTAGCCAATACTCAAATACTATGTTCAAGTACCATTCTAGGTTTTCTAGAAAGCAGTCCAAAATCATAAAAATTAAACTTCTTTTATCATCCAATTCATTACCCAACTACCACACATCAACATGTAACATCCTATATGTCAAATTCATAGTTTTACCAACTTAAACTATACCTATTCAGCTCAATGTTAACATTCCTCCTTCAAATATTAAAAATTTATAACTTTACCTTATAATCCAAACAAATTCGTGGTTACTTAGAATTAAATATGCAAATTATCTAATTACTTCTTCATATATGAATAAAGAGTGGTAAAAAGGATAGCTTTTAAAATTTGTAACCTACTTCAAATTAATACTCTAATTATTTAGGAATCCTTAACTTTGTTATAGCTAACTTCTAACAAAATCACTCTGAATCCTTAACTTGAAAGGGCATTACCTTAGCTTTTAGAGATGTTGATGACAACTTCTACTAAGAATGATCTTAATTCCAACTAAAACTCCCTAAGATTGAGTTACACCATTGTTAAGAGTAAAATAGGAAAAGATATAGTTTTCTTGTCTGAAAAAGAGAGAAAATTGAGGAATATAAAGGTCCTTTAGTGGTTTGTAAAGCTAATGACATTTTAGGTAATTTTAAAAAGTCTCAAGGATATATCGAGAAATACTCACCTTAATTTTCTCCACATGACCAATTTCAATTCTAATTTCACATGATACTATACTTAATTAGATTACACTTAATTTTATATTCAAATATTATATTTTATATTTGATTATCTACGTTAAGCCTATTCACAATTTTTCTATTTATCAATAGATTTACCATATTATCATTTTAGAAATTAAAATAAGATTTATAATTTTAGAGGTGTAATAGATAAGCACTCTAGGCTAAGGCTTTTGAAATGGGACAAAAAGGGCTTTTTTCATGTGGTTTTTAAACCTTCAAGGTATGTTCTGGTCAAATTTTTGCTAAATTACAAGAAGACAATGGTTTTTTAGTGGTGATGAATTTTACCAACTTATTGTTTTCCATTTTTTTTAAGTTATTTATAAAGTGATGGTATGCTGACATGGTATATAGATTGGGTGCTAACAATTTAGTACAGAGGGTTAATCTTTATTAGGGACATAAAGGATAAAAGGTACACTATAGAGTGAAACAAAAGAGGTTTGAGCATTATGGTGGAGATGCTACCATTGAATGGCTAAAGATGCTAGTTATATGTTAGAATAATAGAGGTTTTAGTGTATCACAATAATGATAATTCCACTAAGTAGTTAAAAGTACTACTATGGTTAGGTTTTGTCTTTTTATAAGTGGTCTAAAGAATGAAAAAGCCTTTCATCCATTTTAATCTTGAGGGCTCACAGTGAGTTAGGTAAAGCATGACATGCCTACCTCTCTTATAAACCAGGTTAAGGCCTTTATTTTAATTCTACTAAGCTACACACCCTTAAATATGCCTAAGTTAGTGGGATAGAGTTTCTTTGATCCTATAGTTAAAGCAACTTATGCCTAAGAATTAGATGGCCACTAACTAGCTTTTACCTCTATAGGACCCTATTTGTTCAGACTTCTACGATAGTAATAGTGTTGATAGAGTAGTAATCAAGGCTTTTTTTTCTTAGTTAGACTTGGGCTAGGGAAAAAATAACCTTTTATAAGCCTTTTTCCAAGCCAAATATGTTAAACTTCTAAGACCTTAGTAGGATTGAAGTTTGGTGTGCCTCGTTAGTTAATTTTCTATTGAAAGTACAGTAGTCTAATGGATGTATTGGGAACTTAGACCTTTTTAAAGGCCTAATAGGTTCTTTGCCTTATTTTCATATTTATGTATGAAAAAATTATTTTCCAAAGTTAGGCCTAGTAGCCTAGGTAGTAACATAAGATCCTCTACATATGGACTGCTATGATGCAAAAAAAAGCAAGAGGCATGCATTATTACTATGAGGCATTAGATACTTTTGCATAAAGTTAAAATAATCTTTTTAGCTTGCATTAAATTTCAAGATAAGTTTCTTTTAGAAGCACATCTCGTGAAATGAACTGATTAATTAAGAATCATATTTTAATGGCATGACTTGGATCAATAATTTGGAATGATTTGAATGATAACTACAAGAGGCACCTTGATTATATGCACATTATAGATGTAGTTAAAATTTTCTTATGGACATACTTTCTACTTTTCTAATCAAAGATTCTCAATCCAAACTTCAACACCCTCTACTTTAACTTTTAAAAATAAGTCACTCTAATATATATTCTAACTCCTCACACAAGTATTACAAATATGGTTAAGATTTTTATAAGCGTACTTTCTCCTTCTCTAATTAAAAATTTTCAAATCATACTTTAGTGCCTTTAACTCTAACTCTTTTAATAAAAATGAGTCACTTTAGTGCAGGTTCTAACTCTTCTATGAATGGTCTTGCCATGAACAACCATTTAGAGTACTCATTTAGGGGTTCTATCATGGTAAAAGATTCATGTTATTCATTGATAGTGACATTAGCTGGATCTTAAAGGAATTGTGGCATGGCTATGACTTGGTAAATCATTTTAGAGATTCATTATGGAATATTTTTTTCCTCTACTTTATTTATTAGGTGATCATTCTTCTAAACCTTCTTCATGAAACCTAATTAGTCCCTTTTTTCATTTGCCATTGTGAAGACATCCTCGACTAAGGTCTTTTAGAAGGGCATTTATCTTTACCCACAAAAGGTCAAGCATCACATATTGACCCTACCCTAAATCCTTAGTGCCATATATCTTTATGGCTCTAGGCGAACGGTATGTAAGTAAGTAGGGTTGACTTTAAAGTCAACTCTTTAACATTGTAATTCCTAAAAAGGTCTTCTTGTTTTTCCCTCTGTGACATTCATAATGACACCTCTTTACATCCGAACTTTTTGATAGTAGTAGGGAAATACAACATTGGGCTTCACACCTATTAAAATCATATACAAGTTAACTTTAAGCAATAATGGGTTGATCCTATTCATCTTAGGTAGTATTTTGAGCTAGTAAGCATTGGCAATTAGAATTCCAAAAGAGCAATTCACTTGAGCTTTCACATTTAGCGACAAATATGATAATGTAAAACCATTTATTAGTGTTAAGTATCATTAAGACTTCTCTTAATAGAAGTCAAGCTAGTATTATCACTAAAAACTTTTCTTTCTCTAACATATTGAGGATCACGCCTAAGACATTCTCTAGTGGGGTATGGATTCTATAGAATCGAGCCAAGATGGCCTTAGATTGTGATTCTAGAGGTGCCAACTATTTTAATAGGGCTATCATTGCTAAACATAATTAATTTTTTCTTTTTCCTTTATTTTGTATCCTTTTTTCTCTCTTTTTTTATATTTATACTTTCTTCATACTTTTTTATTTATGAATATTAATGGAAATACTATTTTTGTATCCTTTACTTATTTTAAGGGGATTTTTGCTTTTTGCCACTTCATTTGGATCATCTTATCCATGCCATTTTTAGTCTAAGGTAGGTGTATGATTGAATTAATGAACACTAACTCTTACTTTAAAACCTATCCCTACTCCATTATTGAATTATGCCTTAGTATCTCCCATGTAACCTTTTTTATGACTTAATTTTCCTGAGGCTTTCTTGTAATTTCATTAGCTTCTACTTCCTATAAATGTACATCTTTTTGATAAGGACATGATTAGGTCAAACTAACTGACCAAATGAATAAGGCACACCATGATATAATGTCTAAATTTACGTATGGCATGGACAAGATAGAATAATATTTTTCCATAGGAGAATATCTCAATTCTAACCCCTCAAGCAAATGATTGAGATAATACATAAGTTTTTCCGCCAGATTAACTTCTTGGGTAAGCAAGGCTCTAACAAACCTTGCAGTTGAGGTTAAATATAGTTGTAAGGGTGGTCCTTGTTAAGGATTAGTCAAGATGCAAGTAGAACTCAGAACGCACAATATTTTTCTAAAAAGCCTATGGTGTTCTTCTATCTAGCGAAAAGTATTCTTTTCCTTGAGTAAAAGTTTGAAAAGGGATATCAACTTTAACAACATAGTATAAACATCTAAATGTAGGATACTTTACTTAGAAATCCTTGCAATTCCTTGAGATCATGGCATCTTTTTTATTACTCTTGCCTTCACATTGTCAACTTCAATTATGTGCTTGCATATCTTGTATCCTAAGAATTTTCTAAATTAGACTTGAAGATGCACTTTCACGAATTAAGCATTAGGCAATACTTATTATACCTTTTAAATATCTTTCTTAAATGCCTAATATGGTATTCCTTCTTTTTTTACTTAACTATAATGTTGTCTACATAATCTTCCACAAAGTCTTGTAACAAATTATGAAAGATAGTCATTATGACTCTTTGATAAAGGCCTAGTCGTTCTTTTAAACAAACAACATGATAGTGCAAAAAAGTTACCTATGGGAGTACAGAACAACATTTTCATGGCATCTTGGAAATATGTCATGACTATGTTATATCCATTACATTCATTAAGAAGCAAAACCTTTCATAACTAATTATGGAGTCTACTAGAGAGTTTTTGTATCAAAAAATCATCTTTAAGGAACATATTGTATTCAAGTCTCAAAAGCCTACACAAATATAAGCTTATCCATTTTTCTTGTTACTTGGGGTAATGTTAACAAGCCATGTAAGGTGTTTGATTAGTTTAATGAATCCCACTTTCAGAGGCTTCTTTATCTTTCCCTTAATCTTAATCTCTATGTCTAGATAGAACTGTTACTGAGGTTGTTTCACTAGTTTTTTGACAGAGTAGATGTCTAAGTGGTAAGTCACTAGTTTTTTTGATAAAATAGAATTGTCACTGGATACATCCTTGAATTCTTTCAATAGTCCAATCAATTGTCCTCATTCCTCTATTACAATGGAAATGCTAATGAAAGTTAGTTTATTTTCACCTTTTTCCCCTAAATTAACTATTTTTAACTCTTCATCTAGCAATTTCAAATTATCTTGCATTACAAGTGTTTCTTTTTTTACTTTTTCTTCTAACATAGGTACCTCTTGTTTTACCAAATTTGATGATCTAAGGTAAGGGGTGTGAACATAATAATTGTTATAGCTCCTTTTTTGGTCCTCTAAGACCTTAGTCCTATCAAAAGTGATAGATAACTTTTCCATATGGTCTCTTAGTGAATAACCATAGATTTTTAGCTTTAATTTTTAATAGATGATTGTTATTTTTCTATCATTTATTAAAATAAAAGTAATGGTTTCTTCTAACAAAGCTTTCTTAAATTCACTTGATAAGCCTTTTATTTACTATAGTTTAGGTTCTTTTATGCTGACTATTAGTGTGTGTCCTATGAACTAATCATACAGATGATTGAAATAATACACAATGTATTATATTTTATTTCAGGCAATGCAATTATTATATTTTATTTTTAATTTTTGCATAATTTATAACTTAATATAATAATTATTTCTGGAATAGTTTTACTATTCCTAAAATGCCCCTAATCAAGTATTATTACGAAAGGGATAGTAATAGCATATTGAGACTAGCATGTATAGTGACTGATGATTATGAATCATGAATATGTGATATCAAGTCAATACATAAGTACATTGTTAGTGAACAAATGTACTAGACTGACCCAATATTAGAATACTACATGGATAAGACTTATGTCATTAGTAGTTCTCATATGATCACAATTACATATAATCCTTTGGCCTGAAGTAACTACAGTTCCCTACATGAGGAGTTACTCACTTTAATATCATCCTATGTCACCTTTAATCGGGATGACAAGTAGGGCATTGATTGGGTGTGTCACTGAATCATACAAAGGGAAGTGAGTGATGTAAATGGAATTTTGTTACTCTTACAAAAGAGATATATCCTTGGGCCCTTTGATTGAGTGAGACTTAGAAATGCATGGCCATGCTCAAATGAATCAATATGTGATATTAATCATTTGTTTTGAAGTCTACTTAATATCAAGAAATATAAATTAAACTTTGACAAGAATGACACTCTCCATGCCTCCTGTTCAATTTGGATATTATTACAAAAGGGATTATGATGTAAAACATTGATCATGTATTAGGTAAATGTCGAATCACAGACATTCTAACTACTTGAGTGGCAGTGATGTATTGCTAGATATCGCTCACTAGTCTATGGACTCAATAGTAAGCCATTATCAACGTAATAAGAACCTACAGGGTCACACAAAAGGAATAGGAATAAGATAATAATTAATTAATATTTTAATTATATTAATATCTAATTAATTGAACTTACTTTCATGCATATATATATATATATATATTATTAAATAATAATATATTTCTTACGTAATAAATATAATTATTATTATGTGATATTATTTAATATTAAAGTAACATCAAATATTTACATTATCAGATATTAGATAAATATATTATGAGATAATAATATTTTGATATTTGATAACTATGTACAATTATCTAATATAAGATATTTATATTATAAGATAATATTATTATCTAATATTAGATAATTAATAGATAAGTCCTATCTCTCCTCATTATCTCTAGGATAAGGATAAGATAAGTTATTAAGTTTGATTAGGATTTTGGAAGCATTATCTTAGTAGGACTAGAATTGTAGGCTTATTTAAGTTCTATAAAAGGGGACTTGAGGGCAGCACTTTTAGACACGCTCATAACTTCCATAAAACTCGAAAATCACTCAAAAAATATCCAATCCTAAATCCTAGAGAGAAAAATGCATCCTAGCAAATTCGTAGTGGGTGAAAGGTTGTTGTTCACTCCGTGTGGATACCGTAGAAACGTTGTACCTTCCGACCAGCATTTGATTCATCCGCTCTCAAGTTTTGATCAGTAGAAACACAAGTGCTCAATAGGTAAAACCATAATAATTGATTTATGCTTTTTGCATGGATCCTAGGTAGAATTCAGATCAAATTTGAATTTTCACTACATGTAATAATCCGAATTCCCAACATTAACAACTTCATTCCCTTTCTTTTTCCTTGTGCAAATAGGCACTCCTTAAGGCTTGGTAACCATGTTGGTGCCAGATTGAGATAATTTTTAAAAAAGCATTCCCTTAATGAAATGAGACTTAACTTCATCAAATGGTATAACCTTTGGAAGCATAAAGTTTGACATTTTTTCATATGAAATTCAGCTTGACACATTAGTGTAGCATGGATAGTACATAATTATGAGCTTGAATCCAAGGCCATCCTAGCTATATGTGGACACTCAAGACATTTTCAATGACATAAATTTTACTAGACATCTTCATAGGTCTTACACTAAGATTAAGGTGCACATTCATGATAGTCTTTATTAGGATTCCTTCAAAAGTGTTTAATATAAATGGAACTTTTTTTGATACAATTCTTAGGGAAATTTATTACTTAGAGAAATAACATTTAGACAATGTTAACTTTGGAACCATTATTTATAAAATATTATGTGATCCTTATTCCATCCACAGTGGTTTTTAAAAAACAAAGGTTAATTATGGTTAACATAAGTGACCTACTTATCCATCACATAGAACACTATAGCTTTGTTATAGGCCTTAACCACTTTCATCAGGCTCTAATTTATTATGCAATAACTTCTATCATGGTCTTGAGAGGTCTTTATAATGCTAGTGAGCTTTACACTTTCCTTCCTTATTAAATTTGATTAAGTTAAAGAACTATCAAAAGTTAGGATATTTGATCAAGGCTCTAGCCATAAAGACATCTAAGGTTTCTGCTAAGCGCTTCTGCCTTGAAAGGTGTTCCATAATCATTTTGATAACATTATAAGGGGATGAGACGATGTTAACACCATAGTTTAACAAAGGTTGTCATTCTATCTCTTCTTTTGTAAACTACAATGCTTTTTTCTTTATCTTCCTTTGGAAATATGTAATAATTAATAATTACATAGGCAAGAAACTAATGATAACAAAAAAACTATGGGCTATTCCTTTGGCCTTTAGTGACAATTCCTTTTAGTTGAGTCAGTTTTCTCTTATCTTCCATTATTCATATGGTCAAGACTATATAAACTTTTTCTATTGAATAAGGGAAAAAAGGTGGTGGATTTCCTCTCCATGCTGGGGATCAAACTTAGAGTTATTAGCTCAATAATCACTAAGCATCAGAGTTTAGTTATAATCCTTTCCTTTTTCAATATGAAGTTAAAATTGTGAGCCATTTTTTCTTACTTGGGAGCTTCTATTATAGTGACTTTGGCTCTTTTTTTCTTCATATGGCCTCATTCACCTAACCTATTACTTGAGAAAGGTTGAGACTTTTCCTACCCTAGTAATATGATCATTAAAGGTTTGGATATCTCTATAATGGAGATATAGAGTAATAGGATTCTCTTTATTGACTATGCAACTCTAAACTAAGGCTGACTTTGAGATTTCCTCTTAAAAGTCTTGAGCCTAATCACTTCAGAGTCTAATAAAGGTCATATATCTTCTTTTTTCTATGTCTTAATCTTTCAAGGTCTATCAAGTGAACACTTCCTTTAATAATGAAATTTTCTTACAAGAAGTTATTGTCATGTTGTCTTAAGTATAGATTGATCGTGGTGGTAACTTTGTATACCAAGAATAAGTTTACCTACCAAAAATTTTAGATAACTTTCTCAATTGCAGATCAAGATCATTGTTGAAAACACTAATATCATCAATAAACTAATGGACATGCTCTTTAGCATTTTCTTTTCCATCAAAATTTCTAAAAGATAGCAATTGATATTTGAGCAAATATAGGTAAATTGATAAACTATAAAGGAATGATGGTTGAAAGTCTATCTCTATCATCACTTTATTCTTTGCTTCCTTTAGAAAGCATTTTAGGTCATCTTTTGCAAAAGAAAATTAATGTTTCTATTAACATCATGCTAAGTCCCATTCTTAAGATAATAGTGCTCCTGCTAGTCTCTAGTAGGCATTATAAAGACCTATTACATTATAGGTATTTCGCCTTCTGGCAACAAAGGTTAAGTACATTAAAAAGGCATCCAAGTAGATGAACCAGTAAAAAAGGAAGCATTTCCTTAGGTGAGACATCCAAAAAATGAACCTTTTTCGTAAAAACTTGAATCCTCTACTATTATTTTCTAGAAAGGTCTTGCAATATGAAAGCAAGTACTAGGATTGTGAAAGGTGCCACTATCATGGTTTCGAGGATTTCTACAATGAAGTTGTATGAGGTAAGGATAATATTTTGATCAGGAATCAAAAAGAGCTACCTAAGATATAGATTTCTAGCATCAGTTCTAGGGATTTAAGAAACTTAGGGATTAAGAGTGTCAAGGTTGGAATCTAGAGGCATTTTATAAGGGATCACTAATGAAAGTAAAACTAGTTTTCATAGGATTTGTAAAAGTGCTAGGATCCATAGACCCTTATGTATCTTTTTTAACCACTTATTTGCTAGACACCATCACTATATACACCTCCTTAGCAAAGTCACCAAATGTTTTAGTTAAAGTAGGGTTCAAGAATTAGAGGTGTAAGTACAACAATGGAATCCTTTGGTATGGCATTTGAGAAAGGCAAAAAATAAGCACTTTGGGCTAAAGCTTTTGAAACCAAGCAAAAAGGCTTTTGTTCACATGTTTTTTGGATCTTCAAGGGTGTGTTCTCATTGGATATTAGCTAAGTAATAGGAAAAAGATAATGTTTTTTAGATAGTGATGAATTCTACCTACTTGTCATTTTTTGTATATGGTAAGGTATTTATAAGGTGAGGATATGCTGACGTGGAATACATATTAGGTGCTAAAAAATAGAAGGTACATTGCAGAATAAGACAGAAAAAGTTTTATTCATGGTGGCAGAGGTGTCACCATTAAATTGCCAAAGATGTTGGATATATCTTAAAGAAGTGTAGGTTTTGACATACAACGATAATAGTAATTCCATTAAGTGGTTAAAGGTATTGCTATAGTCAGGTTTCACCTCTTTTTAAAATGGTTTAGAGAATATGAAGGCTTTTTGTTCACTATAGTGTATAAGACTTATGGTGAGGAGAGTGAAATGTTACACACCTGCCTCTGCTATGAACTCGAATAAGGCTTTTATCTTAATTCTACCATGCCACATACCTCAAAGGTTTCTCGAGTTAATGGTTAAGAAATTCTCTACTTCTATGATCAAAGTAACTTTTACCTAGGAGTTAGATGATCGCTAGTTGGCTTTCCCCTTTATGAAACTCTATTTGTTCAAACCCCTACAATAGTTTTCTTAGTCAAACTTAGGCAGGGGAGAAGGTAGCTTTCTATGGACCTTTTCTCAAGCTAGGTATATTAAACTTCTAGGACCTTGGTAGGATCAAAGTTTAGTGTATTTCATTGGGCTTATTTTCCTTGAGATTATAGACCTTTTCAATTGTCTAATAAATGTATTAGGAACTTGGACCTTTTCAAAAACCTAATAAGTTCCTTGAGGTATTTTCGTATTTGTGTATGCTATTTTATGAAGTTAAGCCTCACAACCTAGGTTTTAATGATAGTCAACCACCAATTCATAACCTTACATTTATCGATAACTTCTTACTTTGTTTTGCAATATCATCATTCAAAATTACATGCAAAAGGGAGCGAAAAAACTTTTATTCTTATCCTATTAGCTCATATGATGTCTAATTGAAGATAATAATTTTATCTTATGCTGAAAGAATATAACAAAAATGTCTTAATTAGATTAGATCATGCTATTTGATAGATGCACCAAGCATCTATCAAGATAGAACATTTTATACTTATATTATCATCCTTCTTTATACTATGCTTTAAATAGGTCTTTATAATATTGCATTTATAGAGAACAAATAGTCATTTGAAAGAATTTACAATAGAATAAACTATTAAACCAAAACCCGAGAATTTTACAATACATCAAATTAATATTAAAAAATATCCTAACATTAATTTATATAGTATTAATTTCAAAAATTTTACCTCAATTTAATTTAGTACTATCTCTAAATTTAATTAGCTTGAATATATATATATATATATATATATATATATATATATATATATATATATATATATATATATATATATCCATTTTCATTTGACACTTTTGCTTTTCTTTATTTTAATAAAATTATTATTCAAATGAAATCTATGAAAATATGTCATCTATGAATTTAGTTAAAAAAGAATTAAAAATTTTGAAATTTCAAATAAAAGGCTATGTATAATTTTTCTAATACAAATTTTTCAATGTTTTAATCAAAACTTACGAAAGATAAACATTGTACACAATTTTACCTATAATTGGTTATCTTAATGGAACAAGTCGAATCCCAAGAGAGTTTTGAGTTTGATCTTTGGAGGCATCTTTGTTGGAAGACATTTACTACTTACTACTCCTACATTTGATAGAGATTAGTCTCACACTTAATAAAAAAAGTGTAAAGATATCTTAAGTGTTAGAAAAAAAATACAATGGACACAATTTTATTGGATGAGAGAGTATAACAATAATATTAAATTAATGTAAAATTTAGGAAATTGATATTAAGTTGATTAATTGGATATCTTGTTAACCTTTCATATAGTAACTTTGAAATTATATTAGCATTTTTTTTAAAAAAAAAGCATACTAAAATATTTTGTATTTCTTTTAAAAGTGGTAACTTGAGATATGATTATATGTATAATATAACCTTAAAAACCTATTTTTTTAATTAGAAATTGACCTCCAAATTTGTCCTATAAAAAAAGTATCTAGTCACTTCTAAATTCTCCTTTATTGAAATAATTAATGTCATTATGAAAAATTAAATAACAATATTGGATTATATGTTAAAGTTTCTTTATGGAATATTTGGTTATGAAAAACATGATATTCAATGATGTTATTCAAGTGCTTTAGCCTTTTTTCTTTCCTTTTTTGATCTCTACATTTAGATGGGGAATTAAAAGTGGGGGGAAAAGTAGGGGTGAGAGTTATGGGGAATTGAACTTCTCTTTTAAGTGCCATATTCCTAGAGGATAATAAAATTGCCATTACGATCAAGCCCCCTAAGGTAAATGGTTTGGCCATTGGTCTTCTTTCTAAGTGTTGGTGAGAAAGTTACACCTAATATTTTTACTATACAATTTAAATTCTTTAATAATATGTTTGGAAGTTAGAAAGAAAGAAAATCAATGAATAAGAATGGAAGAAAATGGATGGTTAAGGTTAAGCCATGACATTTCTTTCCATTACTTAAATGTTTAGAAAACCTTCTAAATTAAAGGGAAAAAATATTAAGCAATGGAGACTTTAGAGGAGTTTTAAGGATTAATGATAAACTTTCAATTTCCTTCCATATTTCAAAACCTAAAAAAAAAATTGACTTATGAAAAATTGACTTTATATTACTAAGAAAGTGTTAATTTAATGGAAGGTATGATAACCCCAAATGAACTTTACCTATCTTTAATCCCCAATTTAGGTATCCCACTTGGTGATTAGGTCACTACTACAAATTTGTATATAGCAATAAATATTTAGTGATAGATTCAAAGATGTTTTTCCATTGATAAATGAAACTTCAAGAATTTTTGTATGGATTTAGGGATGAATTTTTCATTTTTTCCCTAATTCCATCACTAGTTTTTTTTTTTAGATTTCTAGAATTTTTGTATTTAAAACTTTATTTATCACTAATTTTGGGAGATAAATTTACTAATGAAGTTCACAATGAAACAAAAACATTAAGGTTTCATATTACCGATGAATTTAATGAAGGATTTTTGCACAAAAATTAAAAAATTTATTTGTTAGTTGAATGATTTTTTTTAAAAAAATTAGCAATTGAAATTGGTAAACCCATCACTAATCAAAACACAACATTAATTTGATACTAATTAGTGACAGAATAATATATTTCTTATTTTGTTGCTAAATTGGATTACATATTAGAGCCTGATATCCAACCTCCCAATTGTCCTTCCCCTTTCTCCTCTCTTTCCCTTATCCTCCAATGCCACTACTTTGGTAAGTTGCTTCTAGTTTTTGTTCCACCTTTGTCACCACCATTGCAATTGACTCACCCTGCTAAGCATTTTAATAAGTTAGTTTTTTTCATTTTATGCTATTATATTAGTTTTTATCTTTTTCTTAGGATTCAGTTTTTGTGACTTGTAATTATTTATGCAATGTAGTGATATTTGTTGTATTATTGAATATTTTGGTGTTTGATTATTGTATTGTTAATTATTTTATTAAAAAAATTACTTTCAAGGAATTTTTTCATTACAAAGTTGTATTTTTTTCCCTTTTAAAGTTAGTAAAAAGGAGTTTCATTTTACAAATGTATTGTATTGTTAATAAAAAAATACGTTTTTGTTCAATGATTTGGTATATCATGAATTGATTTTTTATAGTTTTAGAATGTGTAACTTTTAGATGTTAGCCTTAAGGCTTCATATGATGAGTTTTGACGATGACAAATAGGTGTTGCAATAGCATTGTTTATCTTATACTAAAGTGATATATTATATAAGCTTTAATAGACATACTATGTTATGGTTGATGCATATATGATACAATGAATATGCTTGTTCTTGCATGATGAGAACTAAGTATTTGTAATAGCATTGCATGTCTTAATACCAAAATGTTATAAAATCTTCAATAGACATGTTATAGTATGATTGAAATAGCAATGCTTGATTATATGCTAAAAGAGCTATATTATAGACAAGCATTACTAAGCATATGATTAATTAAGATATATAAAAAGATAATCATGCATGAACTTGTGTTAATTGGTTTTTATATGAATTATGCATTAATATCTTGATATATTAGATTGGACTAACTATATTGTTTGCAAGGTTGATGAACTTGTATAAAGGAAAGTCCAAGATGAAGAAGAGTGAGCATTAAAGCAAAAGAATGGAAGATCACATCATGCTCAACTCAAGAACAAGAAAGAAATGCAAGAAAGGAGATGTGATTTAAGTATTGAGATTGAGAAGATCAAAAGCTTAGAAGCATCAAGAAAAGTTAAGGAACTTCATTAGTATAGTATCTCACTTTAAGCTTAGACTTTCTTGTAAAATAGAGTATTTCATGATATAGAGCTCAAACATGTTTTTCATATTCTTAACTTGATTAAAATTTTTTAAAAGATAGCCCACAATCACATTTTAACAAGATAGCTTATGGGGACATTTCAAAAACTAATGAGATATGAGGTTTTAATATTTTCATTTCTTATCTCTAATAATTCTTTTAATCATATCTCATAAAATACTTATGATTTGATTGTCAAACTAAAAATAGACTCAAAGAGCTTTCCATGGACATATCATTTACTTAAAATGATCAATATATGAATGAGTTATGATCTCTTCAAGTTGAGTCTAAAAACCAGCTTTCTACATGATAGTCATTTCTGACGTGTGCTTGATGTTTTGATCATATCTTGAAAAATACAAATGATATGAGCACAAAACTATTTTTATATAAAAATAAACTTAAAGGGATTTTCATGTACTGGTCATTTGCTTAAAATCACTAAGATATGAAAGAGTTATGAATTTTATAAATTGAGTTTTAAAATCATATTTTCACTGATTCACTGTTTCTGACCTTTACTCATTGTTTTGAACATATCTTAAAAATGACATCATATATGAGCATGAAACTAGTGTTATTTGAAAGTATACTTAATTATCTTTCCAATGATAGGTTATTTGCTTAAAACAAACTTAAAATAAAGAATTTATGACCTTTTAAATTTAAGTCTGCATTTCTGTCTGGGTGAATCGATTCTAGAATCAATTCTAGACATCCAGAAAGCACTCTGGACGTCCTGAATCGATTCAGGACTCGATTTCAGCCATTCTAATATGTAAATAACGGCTAGTCTTCATTCCTAACAACCCCAAATGGCTATATTACTCCATGGGCTTTATATATAAGCTAAGAAATATGAAAAACAAAAAAAAGAGAGCTTGAACATCAATTATAAACATCATTTTACATCCTTCTTCATCCAAATCATGATTTTAGCTTCAATTTGTGAAATTCTTCGATTATAGAGCTTCATTTATTTCATCTACTCTATAAGAGAGTTTGTTTAAGTTATTATTCATCTTTTTATCATTTCCAAATTATAAAAGGGTGAGGTATCCCTTGGAAATTCTTTGAAAAGGTGAGGTATCCCTTGGAAAAACTTAGAAAGGGTGAGGTATCCCTTGTAAGAGAGTTTTTGCTCAAGGAAGAGTAAGGATTGTAAGGCTTCTTCAAGTGTCATTGAAATTTGAAGGGATAGTGGATTAACACAAGCTTGTAGAGTAGATGTACACCTTGGTGAGGATATCCAAGGGAGGAACCACTATAAATCCTTGTGTTTGATCTCTCTACCCTTACTCTTTATTTTTCTACAACATTACTCTGCTTTTACTAGTTTATGCTCTGTTTTGTTGATGCTGTTAATTAATATATTGTGCTCTAATATTAATTTTGTTGCTTGGATAATTAAATGACTAAAAGAGACACTTATCTATGCATTACCTTCTTGATTATCTATCTATGCATAGTTAATGATCACTTGCTCTATGTTTGTTTATGTTACATGTTGTGATCCAATACTTATGATGAAGTATATATGACTAAATGTGCAAAAAGGGTATATATCTATGCATTGACTTATTGATTCCTCATCCTTAGTTGAATGAGTTGTTTTGCATAAGTGAATTAAAATTGTTATATCTTGAGTGCAAACACATTCATAAAACTCTCTTAGAATTGATTAAATTAAGATTATTCTCATGACTTTTAAAAATCAAAGGGTTTCCAAAAAGAGTTTAAAAAATAAGAAAAATTTTAAAGACACCTAATTCACCCTCTCTTGGGTGTAGGTTGCCAAGGCTAACAATTGGTATCAAAGCTATGGGCTCTTGTTTAAAGGACTTAACCATCTCAAGAGGATCCGTGGCAACCTTTGATGATAACTCTTTAAAAGAAAATTTTAATACTTTAAATGCTCCAATGTTTGAATATGTTAATATTTTCAAACCTCTATTCTTTGATGGTTCATATTTTAAAGTTTGGAAAGGAAAAATGGAGTATTATATAGAAGCCTTTGATATTGATGCTTTGGATATCATTGAGAATGGTTTTACTTTAAAACCAAGAAGTGAATGGGATGATGATTATAAAAAGAAATTTGCTTTAAATATCCAAGTTATGAAAATTTTACTTAATAGTTTGAATGATGTTACATATGCTATAGTGTCTAAATGCTCTAGTGTTAAGGAAATTTGGAACACTTTTATTGATTACTATCTTGATAGCCATATTTCTATTAATAAGTGTGTTCATGTTGAGCAAGAAAAAGAAAAAGTGCAAGAAAAGGTTATCTCTAAGGAGACTCTTTAAGAGGATGTGCAAGAGAATGAAATATATTTAACACCTCTTGATGAAGAATTCAAAGATGAAAGGAAGGATGAACAAATTGAGCTTCAAATGGAAGATTCATACCCTATGGCTCAAAAGGACTTAGAGGTACATGATTCAAATTTTAGTACTAGTCCTTGTATTAATGACCTATGTGCTTTAAATGAATTGCATAATGATAGAATTTCTATGCAACTTGATTGTTCAACTTCTTGTGACTTTGAAATTGAGAATGATTTATCTAGAAAGGAAGTTGAACACTTAACTTGTGCACTTTCCAAGTCTTTAAATGAAGATGTAGATTTTCCTTTTGGAAAGTTAAGAAAACCTCTTAGCAAGTTTAAATCAAAATGTCATTTTCATAAAAAAGCCAAAGTTTTCTAAGGATGTCTTACATGAAAAATCAAATTTTAGAAAGAATTCTAACATTTGTAATTATTGTGGTTATGAAGGTCATATTTCTCATTTATGCCCTATTAGAAGAAAATCTTGTGTGAGAAAGAAGGAAATTTAGGTTCCTAAAGTTTCTAAATGCTTGAGTACTAACGTTCAAGGACTCAAAATGAAATGGGTACCAAAATGCCCTCTTAGTGATTTAATTGTGCAAAAAAATTCTTACAAGGGGAGGCAATTTGATCAAGAAAAGAAGAAGCCTTCAAGAGCTTCTCTAAAGTTGAGGATTAGACAAAGAAGGCTTGACATGGCTAAAGCTTCTCAAACATAAAATAGTATTTTTTTCAAAGCTCAAACCTTTTAGAGAGAAGCAATGGGTAAGAAAGAGTTATCCTTTCATTGCAAAGGATAAGGTATTAATTTCTAAAACCTCTTATATTACTCCATTTGATATTCATTGAAAAGAGGTTGTTAATTTCAAAGCATGAGCATGGCTTGAAGGTTATGATTCACCTTGATTAAAATCATGCATGCATATAAGTTATTCTTCCATGATTAGAAATGAACATAAGCTCAAAATTCATGATTATGGATCAATTAGAATTGAAAATAATGAATCGAGAGCTTTTAGTGAAAAAAATAATTGAGTGGTTAATCAATTCATTAGAAACAAAATTGAGTGAATCGATTCCGAAATCGATTCGTGAGATGAAATTGGTCTTTAGAGGTTTAGAATTGACTCGGCAAGCGATTGATAGCATGTGGAGGGAATTTCTAAATTTGAATTTTGACCATCATGAATCGACTCCCGAATCGATTCACAAATGACAAAATTCATATATGAATCGATTCCCGAATCAATTCATAGGGAGGCCTATTTAAGTGACCATGCACAATGACAGGCTTATTTTTCTCTACCCTTGTTTCACTAAAATTGAAATCTAAATGCATGATTTATTTTACCTTCATATGTCCATAAGCCCTTGATGATATAACATAATATAAAGGTATGCAATGCTTAGTATATTTTCCATTGAGTTTCATTGTTTATTGCTTATAAATGGAAAATGTGCAAATGCTTTGAAAATGATTCTTAAGAATATGATCATTATGCTCCCTTGTTTTGAATTGATTAATCTTTCATGAGCATATTACATTATTATTCATCTAACCCCCCATGCATCCAAGTCTCAGTTGGATACCAAAGAAGTTATCTAGAGTTTCATGTAGGAAGGAAATGTGATACTACCTCAAGCATAGTATGAAAATGAAAGAGAAGTTCAACTTGAGGCTAGATCAACTTAAATTTCATAACAAGGACAACTTCTACAAGAGGAATTAGATTCAAAAGATTGGTATAATCTATCCTATCTCTATGCTTAACTTGCTTTATATATCTCTTGAATATGGATAGTTAAGGATTAGACATATCATTGTTATGATTGCCTTTATCTTTCAAAATGATATGTGATGTTTGTGCTAAAGGAAGGTTATATGTTGCTTATGTTTCAAAATTTGGAAAAATGACTAGCTCCATATTTTTAATGGTTTTCCTTATAAAAGTTTAGAAGGAGCTTGTTTTATTAAAATTACTTATTATTGGTGATTATATGCATTCTTATTGGCTAGTCATATCTTTTTCTCTTCTATACTTGTTCCCTTAAAATGGTTTTATGAGTTTTATGATTTAAATGTTTGCTAAAATCATAGATCATTTTTTAGTTTTTCAAAAATCCTCATTAGTTTGAAAATGTTTTCATTTGAATTTTTTTCATTTGAATTTTTCTTATCTCCTTGAAAGCTCAAAGTTACATGATTAATGATATAATACTTGCTAAATACTCTCTATCAATCATGTATATGTTCGAAGAAGTGCTAGAATGATGCTTATAGCTAACAATTCATTAGAGAATGTTTAGAATTTGTTTGATATATCCTAATCTCCTATCTTGAATTGTGATATCTAAAAGCTTTACTGATGCTATCTTTTCCTTGAGATGTCTTTAGAATTTGATTTGTATCATTCTAATCTCCAATCTTGAGTTTTGTGCTAAAAATTTTGCAAGATTCTTTAGGAGATCATTCAAAAGATCATCTTCAGGTGTGTGAAATTTTGAAAAAGGTGAAAGGTCATGCCTTGATTAAAGATGTGTTATAAAGGATTCAAATCCTTCTCTAAAAGCAAGCACATGAGGAAAAAGTCATCACTCATGAAGTTTATTGATGTTCACCTTACAAAATAATGAGAAAGAAAATTACTACAACTAAGGAGCACCACATATTCCTATAATCAATGAGTATCCCTATCCTTATTCTTTTCTTATGGATTATAAATGTTTGGATTGCATGATACTCTTTATTTACTTACTCTTAGTTAGATAGATAGAATATGATTATGAAAAATATGCTTAGTTGTGATGAAAATGTGCTTAATTATTTTATGATCATTGTCATCACTATAGGGAAAGTTTAATAGTTTTTATCTCTTCTATCCCTATTGCATATTTTTTTCATGTTGTAGTTGAGTTAAGTTTCTTGATTGCTTGGAACTTATGCTAATCCTACTCTTTCATAAAGGAAACTTATTAAGGAGATATGCATGCATTTGATTATTTCAAATGATTTCTTTTTCAATTAGTTTTAAAAAAAATTCATTGATTTCAAATTGTTTAAATGTTTTATCATCATGATATATTGTTTTCAAATGACTATGTTTAAAAATTTTTTTAGCTTTAACAAAGTATTTTGAAAAGGGGAGCAATTTAAATGCATTTTTATTAGATTAAAAATGGGGTTTATGTTTGGCTTGTTCATAAATATGACTATATACCTTGGTAGCCATACATGTCTTCATCCTTTATGCTCTTCATATTTCCAATCCATTTTAAATCTTTTAAGAGGGAAGTATATTTTTGAAAGCTATGAGAAAATCAATATTGTTTCATTGAGGGGAAGCTTAAAAAATGATAGCATGATTTGAGGGGGAGCTTTACTTATATTTGATCTATGCTTTGGCTCACACATCTCTTGACATGAAGGGCTTCAAATGTTTACACATATTACATGTCTATTCATGCTTACTTAAAGGAGGAAGGTAAAATGCTATTTCCTTTGACTTATTTATTTAATGAATATTTTTCTTCATATGATCATGACATATAATCCTTGATAATCTTGTTAAAATCATATGACATGAATATGCCTTTGCTTACAAAAGATAAATAATGTGGTTTTTAATTATGATTATCTTTTAAGAAAATAAGGGGATAAGAAGATGATAATGAGAAATAAGAGGAGAATATCATGACATAAATTGCTTCAACATGTCACTAGATTAGGGGAAGAAAAAAAATGAAAATAAGAAGAAGAAAAATATGATATCACTTGTATAACATCATTTGCTTTCATATAATTAGTTATCCTTTTTGTTAATGCCAAATAGGGGGAGACGAAGAAAAAGAAAAGAAAAATATGCTATGTGCTTAATGTTTGATATCATCATATGCTTAACTAGATTAAATCATTATCCTAGACATATTTTCCTTTGGTGATTTATCATCATCAAAAAGAGGGAGATTATTAGCCTTAAGGTTTCATGTGATAAGTTTTGACGATGACAAATAGGTGTTGCAATAACATTGTATGTCTTAAGCTAAAGTGATATATTGTATAAGTTTTAATAGACATACTATGTTATGATTGATGCATATATAATACAATGAATATGCTTGTTCTTGCATGATGAGAACTAAGTATTTGTAATAGCATTGCATGTCTTTATACAAAAATGTTATAAAATCTTCAATAGACATGCTATAGTATAATTGAAATAGCAATGCTTGATTATATGCTAAAAGAGCTATATTGTAGACAAACATTACTAAGCATATGATTAATCAAGATATATAAAAATATGATCATGCATGAACTTGTGCTAATTGATTTTATATGAATTATGCATCAATATCATGATATATTAGATTGGACTAACTATATTATTTGCAAGGTTGATGAACTTGTATAGAGAAAAGTCCAAGATGAAGAAGAGTGAGTATTGAAGCAAAAGAATGGAAGATCACATCATGCTTAACTTAAGAACAAGAAAGAAATACAAGAAAGGAGATGTGATCCAAGTATTGAAGATTGAGAAGATCAAAAGCTTGGAAGTATCAAGAAAAGCTAAGGAACTTCATTAGTATAGTATCTCACTTTAAGCTTAGACTTTCTTGTAAAATAGAGTATTTCATGACATAGAGCTCAAACATGTTTTTCATATTCTTAACTTGATCAAAATGTTTTAAAAGATAGCCCACAATCACATTTTAACAAGATAACCTATGGGGACATTTCAAAAACTAATGAGATATGAGGTTTTAATGTTTTCATTTTTTATCTCTGGTAATTCTTTTAATCATATCTTATAAAATACTTATGATTTGATTGCCAAACTGAAAATAGACTCAAAGAGCTTTCCATGGACATATCATTTGCTTAAAATGATCAATATATGAATGAGTTATGATCTCTTCAAGTTGAGTCTAAAAACCAGCTTTCTACATGATAGTCATTTCAGACATGTGCTTGATGTTTTAATCATATCTTGAAAAATACAAATGATATGAGCACGAAACTATTTTTATATGAAAATAGACTTAAAGGGATTTTCATGTACTAGTCATTTGCTTAAAATCACTAAGATATGAAAGAGTTATGAATTTTACAAATTGAGTCTTAAAATCAGATTTTCACCAATTTATTATTTCTGACCTTTGCTCATTTTTTTGAACATATCTTAAAAATGACATCATATATGAGCATGAACTAGCTCCATTTGAAAGTGGACTCAATTATCTTTCCAATGATAGGTCATTTGCTTAAAATAAACTTAAAATGAAGAATTTATGACCTTTTAAAGTTAAGTCTGCATTTCTATCTGGGTGAATCAATTCCAGACATCCAGAAAGCACTCCGGATGCCCTAAATCGATTCAGAACTCAATTTCAGCCATTCTGGTACGTGAATAACAGCTAATAACAGCTAGTTTTCATTCCAAATAATGCCAAATGGCTATATTACTCCATGAGCTTCATATATAAGCTAAGAAATATGAAATACAAAAGAGATAGAGCCTGAACATCAATTGTAAACATCATTTTACATCCTTCTTCATCCAAATCATGATTTGAGCTTTAATTTGTGAAATTCTCTATTATAGAGCTTCATTTGTTTCATCTACTTTATAAGCGAGTCTGTTTAAGTTGTTATTCATCTTTTTATCATTTCCAAATTGTAAAAGGGTGAGGTATCCTTTGGAAATTCTTTGAAAGGCTGAGGTATCCCTTGGAAAAACTTAGAAAGGGTGAGGTATCTCTTGTAAGAGAGCTTTTGCTCAAGGAAGAGTAAGGATTGTAAGCTCCTTCAAGTGCCATTGAAACTTGAAGGGATAGTGGATTAACACAAGCTTGGAGAGCTTGAAGAGTGGATGTACATCTTGGTAAAGATATCCAAGGGAGGAACCACTATAAATTCTTGTATTTGATCTCTCTACCCTTACTCTTTATTTTTCTGCAACATTGCTCTATTTTTACTAGTTTATGCTCTGTTTTGTTGCTGCTATTAATTGATATATTGTGCTACAATATTAATCTTATTGCTTGAATAATTAAATGACTAAAAGAGACACTCATCTATGCATTACCTTCTTGATTATCTATCTATGCATAGTTGATGATCACTTGCTCTACGTTTGTTTATGTTACATGTTGTGATCCAATACTTATAATGATGTATATATGATTAAATGTGCAAAAGGGGTATATATCTATACATTGACTTATTGATCCCTCATCCTTAGTTAAATGAGTTGCTTTGCACAAGTGAATAAAAATTGTTATATCTTGAGTGCAAACACATTCATAAAACTCTCTTGGAATTGATTAAATCAAGATTATTCCCATGGCTTCCAAAAATTAAAGGGTTTCTAAAAAGAGTTTGAAAAATAAGAAAAGTTTTAAAAGCACCCAATTCACCTCCCTCTTGGGTGTAAGTTGCCAAGGCTAACATTAGACATTTCACTTATAAAAGACCTTTAATTTGAATGCAGTAAAGATATTGTTGTATATTTTTGTTTCTTTCAATTTTAAATCTCTAAACTATAAGTTTCAAGTCTAAGAGTTGGCATGTACGGAAAGATGTGATTTTAATCTTTTTACATGTTATTTTTAATATTAGAATCTTTTTAGTGCCTTGTGTAACATTGGAATATATCTCAATTGGGAGAAAGTGAAAAATATATATTTATTTGGATTTTATCCTATTAGATGTGGCAAGATAATATATTTATTTAACCAATTACATTAGATGTGTAGGGTCCTAAGGATGAATTTTATAGCTTTGTAATTTAGTTTGCTCATTTTCCAAATTCATTAAGTTTTATTGCTATAGTTGTTATTGTTGTTGGTGGTGGTGGTGGTGGTGGTGGTGTTGTTGTTGTTGTTATTAGTTGTTTGATTACTTTAATTAAATTTTTAAATGAATTGTAAAATAGGTAGTAGTATAATGAGTGCTTACATTTGATGTCAATTACAATTTAGAGTTAGTTAGTAAATAGTTAATTTGTGCATTTCTTAGTTTCCATTCAAGTATTCTCTTACTTAAGTTAGTATTTAATGCTTTCTCTTAATTTTTGCCCTAGCTACAATAAGATTCTGGGTTATAAGGTTGAAGTAATTCATTCTAATGCAGTTTGGTATTGTATTTAATGTTTTCCACATACTATCTAATGTTTCTTAATTGATTGTTATTGTTAGAATGCTTTCATTTATTGCCTTATTTCTACCTAACCTGATAAAATTCAAAGGTTTTTTTAGTTTTTCCTTTTGAACTTATAGATTTTTAATGATTGTTATAAAAGTGAGCTATAGTTACATAAAATCTTTGTTTTGTTCCAAGGTGTGTCATTGTGTGACCTTATTTATGCTTCACATTAACTTTGAGTTTTACCAAGTATTATTTTCTTTGGTGATAGACACTTGGTAGTTGATAATTTGACTTTTTAAAAAGTCTTACTTACAAAATATACACATCTAATATAAGTTATAATATTCTTCAAATGTAAATTTAATGATAAGGGAAAACATAGGTTGCTATTTTCAATGAAATTGATACAAATCATTATATCTCTTATTTATCGTGATATTTTACATTTTTTAAATTTCTTACTATAGTGAATGAGTCAATATGTAACTTATGAATATTATCATGGGTTTTCATGATATGTTAGCTTAGGCATCCTACTATCTAATTATATTTCTTTCCTTATATCAATTACCATGTACATTTAAGCCAAAAACATAGTTATTATTGGAACTTTATTGCATTGTGGTTAATTTTAAACTACCCTACCATTGTGGATTTCATATTCCATCTTTTATTTAGTTTTATGCTTTGTTAGTAGACATGAGAGGTTTATGCTTTTTCTTGAGTATATTATAATTTACCAAGTTCAATTTCTTAAGATAAAATATGTGATGAATCCCTAATTAATACTAATTCCGTATACTTATCTACACTTAATTTTTGTTTCAATTCATTTAATGCCAACTTAATGGAATGAATCTAAAAGTATTGTTAGGAATAAAGAGTACATATTTCAATGAAGGTTTCTAATAAATGCCTTAAGAATTAAAATTGTTGTCATAGACATGAAAGTAAGGAACTGCTTCAAGAATACCATAGTCTAGAGGAATTTTCATCATCATTCATTTCCTTCATTATACGGCCAGATCCAAATACCTTATTATCATGCACCTTTTCTTTATAATCATAAGACTCACATTAAGTTCTTTAGCTACTTGTGTTATGAGCATATAAAAGTGTGCTCTTCTGCCATAATTAAGAAACCATTATAGAATCATGGTGAAATAATTTAAAATACTATTAAGCTAACAAAAAAATATATCATCTATAATTTACTATAATGTAGAAGATCTTTGCCTGCAAAAGCATTATTTCTTTTTTTCAGCTTAAATGTACTACTTGATATCAAGAAATGAGTGACCTCTTTTATTATTGCTTCCTTTGCTCCTTACTTTTTGCTAGAAATTGTCTCACTAAAACCTAGTTTCCATATTTGACAATATAGGTTCAACCTAACTTAGTTCTTTTAAAAAAGAGGTTGGACCTCCTTTCCCAATTTTAGTGGTAGTAAGGATAAAAGTTAACTTAAGATCCTCGTTGGGTTGCTTTCGGATTGTAGTTATTTTTTAATAATGTAAAGCTTATATTGTTAACTAATAAGTACAATCCAAATGTATCCTAAAGAGGATCTTAGTTCAGCTTTTCTCCCTACCACTACTAAATTTCGCAAAGATTTAACCTAATTTTCAAAAGAACCAATAAGGAAAACTTGTATTACCAAATATAGAAATACTAAGTATTATTGACATGACTTCTCCTAGTAAAAGGTAAGGAGTGAGGGAAGCAATAGTGAAGGAAGTCATTCATTGCTTAATATGAAGTAGCACACTTAAGTTAAGAAAAAGAAGCAATGCCATTATAGGTTAGAGATTTTTTTTTCATTATATAAGTTATAGATGATATATTTTTTATTAGCTTAATGGTATTTTAAATTATTTCATTATAATTATTTAATAATTTTCTAATTATAGGAGAAGGGTGCATTTTTACATCTCTATAACATATACAACCAAAGAACTTAATATGGATTTCATGGCTTTAAAGAAAATGTGCAAGACAATTAGGTATTTGGGGTGGCTATATATAGAGAAAATGAATAGTGATAAAAATTTTCCTACACTATGGTATGTTTAAAGTAATTTCTTCCTATCATGTCCATGACAACACTTTTAATCCTTAAAACTATTATTAGTGAACTTTCATATAAGTGTATGCTCTTTCTTCCTAGCAATATTCTTTGATTCACTCCATTGATTTTATAGTAAATGAATTAAAAAAGAGTTACCTTTATTTATTTTAAAAGGGTAATTTAACATAAATTGTGGCTAAAATAGGATGACAACCCAAGAGTAACAATTTGCATCTCAAAAGTTAATGATCAAATAACATGAGTGCAACATCAATGTGTTCAAGAACTAGTGATTTAAGGGTTTGTATTTTTATTTTCATATGTACAAACCTCAAACATCCATTATATGTTTAGGATATATATTGAAATTTATTGTCATTATTGTCTTTTTTAGTTATTATAAATAAAATAGGAAAATTTATATTTTATCCCCTTCAACTATGAGGTTGTCGGATTTTACTCCCTTGAACTATTAAAAATTGAATTTTACCCCCTTTAACTTTATAAAACTTGAATTTTACCTCCATCATTATCAACTTAACGGAATCTATTAGGAAAACTATCACTATCATATTTCACTTAGTAGTGATTAAAAATCATTGCTATATTCACTAATTTTTGAAAAAAATTTCACTTATCGATAATTATGAACCACCGCTAAGAATGATGGCGTCGGTTTCTAACCACCACTAAATGTTATGACCATTAACTTGGAAGAACTAATGGGTCCAACTCAACTTAGCCATTAAGTTTTTCCATCCTTTTATGATAAAAGGATTAAATTTTGAGATGGACTTAATTCTCAAAAACTAGATTGATATTAACTTTTAGTTATGGGCAAAATTGATAGAAATTTCATCTTATAAGGATCAAAATTAGTATTTAATCTTTTAGTGTGAGAGCCTAACATAGCCTTTATTAAGGTGATGTCACCATTTAATGGTCTATAGGGATGGCAAAATTGCAAGGCAGATACTTACCTCATGGATTTTGCCTTGAAAAGGCTCATATATGGTAGGATATTTTGCTCCATAGAGCAAAGCGCAAGGCAAATTTTTGCCCTAGAGCAAATTCGAGGCATAGGACAATATTAGTACAATTTGCCCTACAAAACTTTACATATGTAAAATTATAAATTTACCTATATAAATAATATATATTATATATGTAGGCTTTTTATACTTTAATTGTTTAAAATGCTTTTAATAATTTTATTTTTAATTTAACTATTATATGAAAAAAAGTAAAATTTAGTGCTTCTCTTAATTTATGCATCATATATCTTTATTAGTTTCCTTGTAATTTGAGATTATTAACTAAATTATGTGTACTTCTAGATTTATGTGGTAAGATTATATTAAATATTATATATTATTTCTATTTATACTTTAAATATATAAAATTTAATATTTTATCAAATTTTTATCTTTTTTTCATTTTTTGTAGATTTCCTTATGGTCCACAGTGCCTTAGGGATTGTGGGAATGGTACCCTAACTTGCACCTTCTTATGAGACAAGGCAAGTTCAAGGAAAATGGTGAGGGTGCATGGCAAGACAATTTGAGGTAAATATACCCCCATTTTGTCTCACTACCGTCCTCTTGGACCACATGAACTTTAATGATGCTAAATAAGTAAGGTTGTTAATTCCTTTTAACCTAGACTCAAAAGTGACTAAAACATGGAATGAATTTAAAAGTTAAGATAAATTTGATATTAATTTACCTTAAATGATAAAATTGATACAAACTCAATGCTACAAGAATAAAAAAAGGTTTTAAGCAATTTCTTTATTCATATTTAAATTTGGTCACTAATTTATGCATGCACAGATGGAGTGCTTGTTCTTTTTTGTAAGCGAGCTTAGAGAAATACTTAAATGTTTAACTATGATATGTATTTTTATTTATATTCAATAAGGACACATGTGATAGCCATAAGATATAAGCATTTCTCATGACTAAAGGCAATCCACTAATATATGAACTTTCCTAAAAGCTTGTGTAGATGATATTATAGTATGAGATATGATAGAATAACTTAATAAGATAATATGGGATAAAATAATGAAAAGATAAAATATAATCCTATTCACTACTTGATATATAATTATACAAAAAAATGATATATATATATATAAAGTTATACTATTAATTGTTTGTCATCTAATATTGTTTGGTTAAAATTACCCTTACTCTAACTAGTTAATTCTTCAATATTTTTAACAACTATATAATTCTTTTCCTTACTCTAATTAATTAGTAGATAACTATTTTCTCCTGAACTAATTAATTAAATATACCGTTTTTATATCAAAACTTTCTTCAACACCCAATTTTATTCATTTTCATTTTTTTCATTTTTTTATTTTTTCCATTTTTCTATCCTAATATTGACCCAACTCCCTCTCACTCCCCTTCTGAACCCTTCCTCATCTTGCAGAACCTTTGCCTCTCTTTCTCTTTCTCACCAACCTCCTTTTTCTTCCTCAATGGAAGCATGAAAATGGAAATGAAATTGGAACAAAACAGAAAAGGTGGCACTAGCATCGTGAAGGTAGGTTTCGATCTTGGTGGTATCTTCTCAATCACCTAGGATAGTGGCTTGACCATTTGAACTTGGACAACAACAATGAGCAGCAAGATCACCTAGTTACGGTAACAAAAATTTGACAACCTTTCATTGGTAGAAAGGATGGGAAGAGAGATTTTTCCTTTATCCTATCCAATCATATCCAACAACAAATGATGAAAGGATAAATTTATAGGTAATGTTATAAATAGCTCAACTTCTTAAAAAATTAGGTGTTTTTATTACTGAATTATCTTTAATGTATTAAATTTTGTATTTTTAATTTTAATTAACTTATTTAAACATTTAAAAAAATGTAATCCACTAGTGAAATATTCCACTTTTTAATAAGTTAAGCTCTTCATAATATACCCTAAATTTATATTGCACAATCAGATAAAATGCTTCAATATAATACTATTATCCTATCATTTATTTTCCTAAAAAATTAGTTATGACCTATAGTATATAGTTAAATTACAACATCCTTCTTATCAAGCCTACTAAATATGCACGCCCTAAGTTTAAAACCTAAGCGAAGAAAAATTCCAAAAATTTTAATTAAATGTCACTACATTAATAAAAATGCGATCGTATATAATGCATGTTTATTACATAGAGCTTCTATATTTTTTGCTTAATAGGCCGCATATGATGGATATTCACACAACGTGCCTAGTTTGATCCACAATCTTGAGTCGCATGACACCACCAACTATGATTGCGTTGTTTTAATAATTAAAATACCTTGTATTAAAAAAAAACCCCTATTGCAAGATAAATTAGTTTGTCAAAGTTACTTACATCCTTTCCTTTCCATAAATCTTACATATCTCTTAGTGAATTTTGACTTAAGCGTTATTAAATATATGCACAAAACACTTAATTTTATTTTGATTCCCCTAGCTTTTAAATTGTTTGCATTTTTTTTTTTACATAAGAATGCAGAAATTGCTAGTCTCCCACAAGGAAGAACTTAGAATCAAATTTAAATTATAAAGAGAAGCAAAACCTTCCAAAGATTATCAAATAATACTTAACTGCTTTTAATTATCTTTAAATATAATATTCTATTTTAATTTCTTTAATAAATAATTGCAACAAATTTAATCCTCACTAATAGCTTATTTTAAATTAAAGATTAAGGATCATCATTGTCATAATGAGCTTCAAGAGGAAAACGTGATAGGCAAAAATTGGAACGGAAATTAGTGAGTCACGTGATGTTAATGACTAAAAGTTTGTTTCTTTTTTGGACGACATTTTTCGTAGAAAAATTGTATATATTTTTATACAGACGAATGGGTAATATACTATTTTTATATCTTGTTATTAAAAAAATACTTAAAATCATAATAATAGAGAAAAATAATTTCTTCTTTAAAAAAATTGTCTTCCTTCAAATTTCTTAAATTTAACTTGAAATATATAAAATATTTTTTATTATTTTAGCAACTTATAATTATACTCTTACCAGAAAATTTTTCACCCACCAAACCGACCCTAAATTAGGAAAGATTTTGCATAGTGAGTGCGCATCATTTGTCGTTTTATACCGTGATCATGTAAATTTCACTAATTTAATTGTCCCGTAATTGTCAATTTAAATCCTCTTTAGAATTTTGTATGTTAATTACGATAATCAATTTTTAGGTCATTAATTTGATTCAACTGAGAAAAGAAAAAGGAATTAATGAAGAAAAATAAAGGTACAAAAAGAATATTCTATAATTATTTATTTTATTTAATTTAAATAAGAAAGGGAATCAAATTCTCCAAATATACTTTACTAATAATGGTTTCACTGAAAATTAATTTAATTTTAATTATAATCAAATTATTATTATCTTATTATCTTATTATTATTTATTGATATTATTTTACTAATATTATTATTACTATTATTGATATTTTATTATTTTACAATTATTTGATATTAATTATTAATATTTTGTTAATATTATTTTCATTATTACTTCTGTTATTATTAATTTATTTTAATAATTATTATTTTTATTAATATTTATTATTTTCTTAATTATTAATATTACAATATTATTTTTATTTTTATTTTATTATTTTTATTACTATATTAGTATTTATAAATATTATTAACTATTCTCATCTTTATTATTATAATTGTTATATGATTATTATTGAATTGATATTATTATCACCATTAATAATATTATATTTTTATTATTTGTTATTATTTATTATTTATTATTTTTATTTTTATTATTAATTATTATTTAATAATTATTTTTATTTTACCTTTTAAATTACTATTATTAAAAATGATAAATTTAGAATTTAAAATGAGGAAATCAAATTTTTTGATAAATTGGGAATAAATTGAGAAGAATTATTATTCTTTTATTTGGAGTAATTTGATTAAGAAAAAATGCAGAAAGGAAATTAATTTTTTTTAAACTAAGCATATAAAAAAAGTAAAAATTTATCACTTTCTTCCCCTTTTCCTAATTACTCCAATCAAGTGGCCTTGTAACGTAACAGATTGGATCAAATATGGTTTAATTTATATATTAGATAGACTAAAAAAATTAAATGCAATCAATTATATATTAAAAGAGCTAAAAATGTAATTAACCTCGAAACCAAATATTTAACGTATTGTCAATATGGTAAAACCCATTTATTAAAGGTCCTTAAAATTTTTAAATTCTAATTATCAACAAATCACCCTTTAATATGCAATTATTGTCATATATTAGTCAAAGCGTCCACTTTCTAAGCATAGTCCACGTCCTCATCAAATGTGGACCATTAATCAAGAAATGTTAGTTCGGGTTTCATTTTGGAGTTAAATGTGTGATGTGATTTCATATTCTTATGACTCGTTTAGTTCGCAGCAATTATGTGGGAAATGGAACTTCCCAGGAAATAACCGACCATCGAGTTGTTTGGTTGCGCAAATGGGAGGAAATGGATCTTCCCGGGAACTTGTATTTCCCATAAAACGCAGGAGGTCACTTACCTACCCCCCTCGGTAAGTTTTATTGCCTACGTTTTTAATTAATTTATAGACAAAAATGACCCTGTTAGAATTACTTAATACCAATTTTGCCCTTATTATTTGAATATCAGGGTTCACTTTTTCGTGTATGCTGTTGTTTCTCGAGTATCTCCCGTCGCCTCTCAACCCTAGCAGCAGTCTCCAGCAACGATACTGGCGTTTTCTGGTTCTCGAGCTTCTGCTATAAAGAGGAGGTGGGCTTACTTGTGGAATGACCCATTTGTGCGAGTTACTGTTTGATCTTGTTTTAGGCGTCCGATATCGAAAAATGATATTACCCGGTTGTTCACAGTCGTTTGGTGTCTTTTCTTGCTGTATTTGGCGATGATTTGCACGGTAGTCTTCCTGCGTCTTGAGATCACTGGTACTGAGCTTTGAGATGGAATGCGAAGTGTTGTTACTAGTTTCTGCCTTTTTGTGCCCGCCGAAACACCCATCGCGTGTCGTTTTGTATTCAGGCCATTGCGTTTTGTCACTTCGATGTCGTAGTCCTTTCATTTTCCCGCTTCGGAGAACAGTTTTTTTCACATAAAAAAAATTGAAATCAATTAATATCTTTTAATGTATTACTTTGGAAGATATTGTGATCATTTCATTGTTATATCGTAGGAAATACAGAGTTGAACTAAACAAAAACATAGGAAGTTCTTTAGTGGGAAATGGAACTTGCTGCATGTCAACCAAACAAAATTTGAGATATCCCAGGAAGTTCGTACGGGAAATCAACTTCCTATGAAATGGAATTTCTCATGGAAACTTAGTTCTCGTATGAACCAAACGAGTCCTTAGTCGGCAACTTCAAATTTCTCCCTTTGCTGCAATAAGCCAAATTTGTCCTCAAACAAGTAGGCTGATAAGCTACTACCACAAGAACTACATTTAAACGGTCACTTTGGTTTCAAAACCCAAGTTTTCTTTGTGGCATTGAACGATCCGTGATCTAATTTAAAATGTATAACACCTTTATTTATTTATTTTTGGCGAATATATGAAATCAAATCAATTTAAATTGAAGTTGCAAAAAGTAAAAGTTTTTCCTTAATTAATTTTTTTATATGTTGCTTTAACAAATTAAGAACATATTAATAACATATTTAGCGTAATTAATATTATCATCCTTAAATTATACTAACTTTCTTGATTTCAAAAAAAAATTATAGAATCATATTATAAAATTTTCGGAACATCAAATGCTACTTAAAATAAATGTCCACAGCTCATTGTTCAATATTTTAATTTGATGCAATTGGATCACATTACTAATCAGCCTACTATTACATAGCAAAAATGAATCTTGACCTTGATGTTAAAATAATACTATGGAATAGGATTTAAAGTAAATAAACCCGTTGACGTAATTTAGGCCAATAGCAAGCTTACAAAAGGTAGATAAAATAACATTGTTTTTTTTTTCCTCTTGGCAATACAACACAATTTAAAGGCTCCATTTTCTTTGATGTTATACTCTTATTTTATTTATGGAAAAAAAAAAACTCAACTCTTTCTATGAAAAGTTGCCTATAAGTCTTATTGTATGTTAAAGAAAATTTAATCAGTAAAGTGAAAATTTAGTGTTTATTTTTGCGTTCAATGTTAGTTGAATTCTAAATATAATTATTATTTTATAATTTTTAATATGACTCTTGTCCTCTTAGAACAATAAAATATATGGTAGATAGAATATCTGTTGGTTTTATTTCTATTGAAAATATTTTTAATTCATGTACAAGTGTTAAACTTAGTGTCTTGGGAATTTAAGAGTGTATGGTGCAACAATTAGGTTAATTTATAACATATTAATTTTATTAATAAGTAATAAAATAGTTTCAAAAGAGATGCTTTCTATGTTATGGGTATGTGGCAAAAAGCAAGCTATTGGATGAGTGAAACCATTGAATTGGTTAACTCATCCAATGGCTTGAATTTAACCACATCCCCATGAGTTATAAACTCATAAGAGTAACATAGAATTCCCCTTCAAAAGATGTTCCATATAGTTTATTTAAAGTAATGTACTTTTATTTAATAAATTTCATAAGGTAACTTAGAAGTTAATTCCTCTATTTTTTATTATTTATCGCACTCAACCAATTTTATAGAAATAAAAAAAAGTAGTTTACTTTATTTATTTTTAGTAAATTTTCAAAAATATCCTTTAATTTAAAATTAAAATTTACTTCATTTTTATTTCTCTCTTAAAATTTGTAATCAAACTTCAATATACATATAAGTCTCTTTCTTTGTCTCATTTCATGCATAAATTCTAACATGGTTAAAAATGAAAAAAGAATGATTGAATAAATTTGTTGAGACATTTCAAGATGAAGGTATAGAATAATAAAATATTTATTAACAAAAAATATGGATAAAATTAAAAAAATATATTTAATAATTCATTGAATTTTTAAAATGATAGATAAAATGGGATAACAAATTTAAGAAAGATGTGATAAATAATAAAAGACAAAGGAAGTAGTAACTTTTCAAAAAAATTTAAAATTTAATCCTTTTTTAATTAAATGACAATTTATATCCTAATTATATAAATAAATATTTTACAAATCATTGTTAATTCAATATAAATAAATAAGTAAATAAATATATAATATCATAAAATATAATTAATAAAATTTTAAGTTCTTATGTTATTATCTAGAATAATAAATAAATGAATAAATATGTAATAACATAAACATAATTAATTAAATTTTAAGTAACTAGATTCTTATTTTAAATAATTTAATTATATTAATATAATTTAATCTTAAAATAAATATTAATAATTTAATTCATATATCTATTTATATTAGCAAGTTATTTTATATTTTTAAGATAGTACAACAGCTATCTTTATCAAACACTTTTTATACAAATAACTAGCTTATCTTCTATTAAATAACTTATTAATTTCTAACTAACTCAAACGTGGATCTTGTATTGTCCCACAAACAATTTTTTTTTATACATGTATATATATTAATGATATATGTTACCCTATAAATTTAAGTAAAATTTTCCTCACAACTTATTTTTATAATAATTGGAAAAGAAAATTTTTATTTTGAATAAATATAAAAATATTTAAAATTCATTAATTACATTCAAGGACACACATAAAAAGAAACATTAAAATAAATTAAATTTTATTTATATTTAAATTTTTAGAATGATTTTATTTTTATTTAATATATAAATATTGCTTCTACAATTTAAAATTTCTAATCTGCTGCTAAACTAATTAATTAGTTATTAGCTAAACTAACTAGCTGTACCAAACAGAACCCAAGGAATATAGAACTTATCATACGCAAAAATATCAAATACAACAGTTTTTTTTTTTTTGCAATGGTGTAGAAATTATTTCATTTAAATTAAGATTTTATTTTAAATGTTATTCATCTATTTCTCATGTCATTTTTTAAAATTCAAATGAAAATTATACTAAGTCGTATTAATTTTTCATTACTAACTTTATAAATTAGGTAATTCAATATCCTAATCGATTTAAATTAGAAAATTAGATGATAAAATTGAGATGGTAAATATTTAAAGTAGCTATAAATAGAGGCTGAAACAAGAGCCAAACCTAGTTTCAAACTTATAGAATATGATTCGTTTAAAATAGAACGAATTCGAACTGTTGAGTTCAAATTAATATAATATTTAATTAATTAAATAATAAATATATATTTTCAAATATATATTATTTAATATGATTTTAAATATTATAAAATACCAAAAAATTATAATTATAAAAATAAATTAAATTTTTAATTATTTATTATATTTTATATACAACTATATATTAAAAAATTATAATCAAATTACTCAGAAAATAAATGACTCGAGTAAGAACTTAATTGAATCTATCAATTATTGAATTGAATTAGACAAGCAATCAATGTAATTAACCCAGGTGTTGTGATAATTCAATTAACATATACATGAATAATTTTGGATTTTAACTCCATGATAAAGAGTAAAGTACTTAAAATAAAAAAAAAATTAATTTGATTATAATATTGAAATTCTTAATATTACTTTATATTATTTTTACAAATTAAGAATTACTTCTTTAACTTTAAAAATCATTCTTCCACAACTTTAAAATTATTAATTTATCTGCGACAAAAAAATTATTAATTTATCTAAATATAATAAAGGTAATGTTGAGAGCTTTTAATTTAAGTGACATTTGATATCGTTTAAAAATTTTGTACTTATCATCGCATCCAGAATTTAATTTTTAATTTTTACATGTGTATTTAGTAGTTTAACTCTTATGGCTATATATATAATAAAGGCAATACAACAAAATTGAATTTTTCCCTCAGTAACATGCGAATGTTATATTTATTTTCGTTGCTTTGACATTTACCGTTACCTCGGTAAGTACAATGTATTTAGCATTCCACAGCGTGTTCCCGCTGCCCATACCGTGTAACTAAAAGTGCACTATCTGACGCGCTGCCTTGAAGGGCGTGACCACATCATTGCCCTTTCTCTATCCGCTAACAAACAAGTGTCTTCTGTTTCCTGATCTGACCCAATAAAAAAAATAAATATAATTTTAAAAGAAAAAAAAAATGTAAGCGGTGGATACAGGTCATTGGATGGCTGGTGCGGCTGATCGTGTACGCTCGCGACCATTATCCAGAACTCGCCATCTTACGTGGATACAGGTCATTGGATGGCTGGTGCGGCTGCCTGACCCAATAAAAGGATGACACGTGGTGAGATGTTGGTTCTGGATGGACCCAGGTCCTAGGGATCGTAAACCCACAATTATTTTGGAGGCTGGCCAATGGGAAAGCTTCAGTATGCTTAACCGTACCTGGGTCCCACTGCATCCACTTGCAGGTGTCATTTACTGTTGATGATCTGAACCGTTGCTTTGGCGGCTTTCTTTGGGATTACCGAAATGCCCTTTGTAAAACAATTAGAATATTAAATTACGAGAAAAATGCAAAATACCTCAATTTTAAAATAGTTAAATTTTACTTTTAGAATTGGCAATGAATCAAGCCAAATCACAAAATATTTAGAAGTTCAATTTGATTTTTAACTTAATAAGTCAAATTCATGAATCAAATGAATTATATTCTAATAAGCCAAATTTCAATTTAGAAATGCTTAATTTGATTGTATCATAGGTTAGTTTGAATAATATATATAATTTAAAATTAATTTATACAAATATATATATAATAACTAGAAATGCTTTTGTGATATATATATATATATATTAAATTGAATACTTATTTAAAAAAATAGTAAACATAATAATTAAAATTTAATGTTTACATTTGAATTTAAATTATAATTAAAATATAAAAATAGATAAAATTAATGATGGATATTATTAATATTATTCTTATTTTAGAATTAGTTATGATTGTGATAAATGTAATTTAAAGTTATTTAAAAAGGATTGAGAAAGCATGAGTATTCTCTAAACAAAAGTCTACATTAAATATTATAAAGAGTAAGTATAAATATTTCACACTATAAAATGGATTTGAAAATGTGAAATTTTAAAATTATAGGAATTATAAGATAATGACTGATTCATACCTATTAATCAGTTTAAGATCAATTCAATATTTTTTATATAATTTTAACGGCTTCTAATTTTAGTAATAAGCCGAATCAAATCAAACATATGTTCAATTCATGAGTTTTCTAGTTAAACAATATAGTCCAATTTGATTTGTTAAATACTAATTCAAGTTTATCTAATCGAGTCAAATTGATTATAATTTTAATTCAAGCCAAATTTGAATAAAAAAAATCGGTTGAAATCAAATTTGAACTAAATTTTAAGCCTGAATTGAGATTAGTTTAACTTAACTCGGCTCATTATTAATCCTATTTTACTTTATTTAATTTTGAAAACTTGAAAATCATCCTTTTTAACTATATAAAACTTGAAACAAACATATATGGTCAACTTAGTTTATCATTTTATTAAATTATATAATTTTTATAATATTTTTAAATAATAAATATAATATTATAATAAGTTCGTTTATCTTTTTTTTTGCAAATAGTTTTATGTTATATAGATATATAGATTTTTAATTAAATAATAAAAAATGAGTTTTAAAATCATGTGAACAATGAAAAATAAATCAATATACTAAATTGTTGTGAGATTCTTGTTTAAAAAATTTATTAAAAATAATATAATTTGATAACATAATTAATTAAGTTAACAATGGATGTTAATTTCAAGTTTTATGAAGTTTAAAGGAATAGTTTTTAAAGTTTCAAAATAGAAAGGAGCAAAATTTAGCCACATTAAAGTTAAAGAAATTACATTTTACCTTTACAATATTTATAAAATGAATTTATAATAGTAAAATAATAAGTGTAAAAAATGATAAAATTATTAGTTTTACTACGGTAACTACCTGAAAAAAATGCGAATTTTTATAAATTTTGAATGCCAAAATCCTAAAATTTATAACTCTTTACTTGTAAAATCATATAACATTTTTATAAAACATTATAAGTGTGTAAAGGTTTCCTATGGATTTTGTACTTACTTTCTAAGTTACAACAAAAAAAATTGGAAAAGAATTTGAATTTTTTTGAAAAATTATAACATTTAATAAAAAGTAATAAAATTTTACAAAAAATATGTTTTTAATAAAAAATTATAAAAATTCCTAGTGATAAAAAAAACCTAGTGATATGACTTTTTAAAACCATTATTCAACTTCTAGGTAGATCTCAATAGTTTAATAGTTTAAAATTATCTTTTTTATATTTATTTTTATTTTTAATTGAATATCTTTTTATGACTTTTCATGAGTTTCATAGTAATCTATAAGGCAAGGTCAGCAATCGTTTTATTGTATGAATTCATTCTTGAAAATGTGAGTTTTCCCACCGCTTCTAAATTTCTCAAGTGGAAAATAATTTAAAAAAATAAAAATATATTTTTATAGAAGTAAGTTATTTTTGGAGGAAAGCATGCGTCATATGTAATTATTAACAAATCATTGTTTACATTACATGTTTTAATTACTAATAAAATCTAATATTATAGTGATGAATATCTGATATATTAAAAATAAAAAATATTCACAATATTATAATTCAAAAGTTTTTGAACTATAGAAATTTAACTAAAAATTAAAGGTAAGAGCACATTTTTTATCCTTTAATTTTTACTAAAGTTTCAATTCTATTTCTTAAGTTTTATTTAAAATAAATTTATTTTTTAACTTTCTAAAAAACATATTTTGAACTATAGAAATTTAACTAAAAATTAAAGGTAAGAGCACATTTTTTATCCTTTAATTTTTACTAAAGTTTCAATTCTATTTCTTAAGTTTTATTTAAAATAAATTTATTTTTTAACTTTCTAAAAAACATACAATGGTTATCAACAATTTATCTTCGTTAAGTTTTTCAATAGATATACTTAAATGGCATCTCATTTGGTATTTTACATAATTTGCATATATCATATTTTCATATTCTTATAATAAAAAGATACTATTAATTCTCTAGCTCTCATTGAAATTTTGATCTTTTCTGTTAAATTTTTTTCAAAAGCAAATTTATCTTTCAACTTTTCTCCTCTTTGATTATGTATCTATCCAATTCTTCATATTCATTTGCTAGCCTCTAACTCCATTCTGCCATTTCATCATTATTACGTAGTTTTGCTTGATTTATATTATACAGAATTTCAATTTGACTGTTAAAAAATTAGTTGGTACTCGTATTAATAATGATTCAATTATAATCATCATTATTTGATATTTTCTTTCTTCATAATTAGTTGGTACTTGTACTAATAATGATTCAACTTCCTTATAATCATTATTGTTTCACATTTTCTTTTCATTATCATTGAAGTAAATTTTAAGTGTATTATCTTTCTTGTCTAGCTTAAGATCTTCTTCATGCACAACCTCTTCATCAACATCTTCTTTTGAAAAGTTAGATGGTAAGGCTTTTGCAAAGAAAAATATTTAGATGACAATATTGGAATTTCAATTAAAGTAATCAAAAGCATATTGTTTAAATAAAAATAAAAACTGGAACTTCAATTAAAGTAATCAAACGTATATTGTTTAAATAAAAATAAAAATAATTTATGTGGACCATCTAGGATATTAAGTTAGATGCCCCATGAGTACTTTTGTTAAAAGGAGTACTTTTGTTAAAAGTTCTAATGCAGTTAAGTTGTCCATTAACATTGCACCTTTTCAAAAAGTTAAAAGACAAATTTAATTCAAATAAAATTTAGGAGATAAAATTAAAATTTTTGTGAAAATTAAATGATAAAGTACATTTTTGCCAAAAATTAAATAAAAATATATGAATTACTAATACAATAAAAAGAAAATTTATTATCACAATTGACAGATTAGGACTTAATATTTTAAGGATTAAAGAGTAAAAAAAATGGGATAGAATGATTTATGTAAATTTAAACAAAAATAATCTTACATAATTATATGAGACTGATATATAACTTAAAAATTTTCGAGGCATGCACAGTTTCTGCTGAGTTCCAACCGGGAACAACAATCTAATTAATCCAAATATTTAATATTATTTTTAAGAATAAGAAGTCATATTTCTATAATTTAAATTTTAAATAAAACAACCAGTGGGTGTATTATGCGGAGTCTCATTGACTAGTGCAGGACAGGTGAGCTTCCATCATTCATGTTGAGCTGCCAGTCCCTGCTTCTTTTACCAAAAAAAGAAATAAAAGCTTACATCACTAAAAATAAAATTAAATGAGTATTTGGAAATGCACGCATAATAAAAAATATAAAAATTATTTTTTATTTCCTTTCCTCTCCAATTTTTCCCAAAGTATAGTCAGAAAACTGAATGTGCAATATAATAAGAGGGAACTTTTTCCATAGCTGCAGAATCTACATACACAAACCCCTCCAATCACAGCTCAACAGGTTCAATCTTTGCTTTTATATTCTCTCTCTACTTTGGTTTCTCATAGAGAAAACAATTAACATTGGTTGCTTAGATTCATTCCTTCTTCAAGCTTGGTAGCTTGCTTCTCAGCTATATTTTCTCTGCTTTTCTTTTTGGGTTTCACTTTCCCTTTCTTGCTTTGTTTAAAATAACTCTCTTTCTCTTTCTCTCTGTTTCTCAGGCATCAAGGAAAAGTGAGAGAAAGAACATATGATTTTTCCCTTCTTTTCCTCTCTCCCCGCTCAGTATCTCATAATTATGAGTCTTTCTTGATGATTTCCCAATTGGGTCATGCTAAAGTTTGAAGCTTTTGAAAGAATCATCGGGTCTTCTCAATCATAAATTCTGATTTCATATAATTTCTAAACAGTTTTTTCTTTTCAGTTCATCTTTTCTTGATTTTATCTGGGTTTTTCTTGTTTTTCAGTAAGGTCATTTGGTTCAGATCTTTCCAGAGCAATTAACCAGCAATTCTCAATTTCAACTTGGAACTTTTTCTTTGATTTTTTTCATAAAGGTGGTCTTTTTCCAGATTCCTGAAGAGTATTATTATTATCAAAAAGCTATTCTGATTCCTTTCAAATTGCTCGTGATATTTATTGCTGCAAAAATCCTCACCTTCTCTCTCCTCCTCTGTTTTCCATCAAATTTCACTCTTCCAATCCAAATCCTTGTCCTCAGAGACGAAAAAAGAAAATCAACTGGAATTCATCAATTACATGTTCCATTAGTCTGTTCTTGTAAATTCTCATTTCATGAAGTGGGAAATGGAAATCCTGTCACCTGCACCTTATGTTTCCCAGTCAAATTGGCTTGTGGAAGAGAGCAGAAGCAAGAAATGGACTCCCGAGGAGAACAAAATATTTGAAAATGCCCTTGCCATCTACGACAAGGACTCGCCGGACCGGTGGCACAAGGTGGCTGCAATGACTCCCGGGAAGACAGTTGCGGATGTGATCAAGCAGTACAAGGAATTAGAACTAGATGTCAATAAAATAGAAGCTGGTTTGGTCCCAATTCCTGGTTACAATATTGCTGCACCTTTTACCTTAGATTGGGTTAACAAACCTGGTCATGGGTTTGATGGATACAAAGGTTTTGGAGGAAAGAGATCTTCTTCCGGAAGACCTAATGAGCAGGAGAGGAAAAAGGGAGTTCCGTGGACAGAAGAGGAACATAAGTAAGTTCTCTTTTTTTTTTTTTTTTGCTGTTTTTTACTTTTCTTTGATTAATTTAGTGTTCTTTTTAATATAATGATGTTGATGAACCGAATATTTTATTTAATTTTAAAAAATTAAAACATTGCTATCACTTGTAAGGAAAACAACAGATAGAAACTAAGCATAAGTGAGCCTTATTTGTTGCTTTTTCTCCCTTTTTTCCCCTCTGTTTTATTATGTTGGTATTCTTTTAATGGTGATTTTTTTAAAACTATTATAAATATTTTGAAACATGGTTATAAGCGAAAATTTGTTTTCCTATCTTGTTCTTCTTATTATAAATATTGATAATTTTGTCAAATTATTGTTATTGTAAGTACTTTCAAGCATGGTTATAAAGGAAAAAATGGATAGTGGATGCGATTTATAGTCTAAAGTTTAGACCTAGGATCAATGGTTCTTTTGGAGATGATTTTGGAGTTGTGATATTTCAAATTGCTTACTAATTCAACTTTCACAACTAGAGGAAGTTATATAGTAAAAATGTAAAGATTATTTGTTTTTCTAAATTTAAATCTTTTAATGTTATTTTTCTGGGTTTGAACTTGTGAAATTGTGCAGATTGTTTCTCCTTGGCTTGAAGAAGTACGGCAAAGGCGACTGGAGAAACATTTCCCGCAACTTTGTCATCACGAGGACTCCAACTCAGGTGGCGAGCCATGCTCAGAAGTACTTCATCAGGCAACTTTCCGGCGGAAAGGACAAAAGAAGAGCCAGCATACATGACATAACGACTGTTAGTCTCGCAGACACAACAAGAACTCCATCTCCTTCCTCAGAAAACAGCAAGAAATCCATTTCTCCACAGATGCTATCGCAGCAGAAGCAGCCGCCTTTTCAATGGAACCGGACAAATACGGGATTGACTACGGCTCCTCAAGAGAAGATATTCTTTTCTTCATATGGGGTGGGTTCTTATGGGATTAAAATGGAGTGCCAAAATCTGCAAAGTGATCTTCATAGTGATTCTACTTACTTGGGAAGTCAGACTCAAAACTTGGTTTTCCAAATGCAGTCCAAACAGCAGTATTGATCGATTCCATATGCAGGATATGGTAATTTGTATTGAATTATTGTAATGGTTAATTGTCTTTTGTTCGCCTGTTTAGGGTAACTGTGTGTCTTCTTAAAACATCCATGTGAATATATTTGATGAACTTGAAGGCACAGAATAAATACAGGCAAGGAGCCTTGCAAATTTGGGTCTAATAATGATGGGTATTCAACCAAGTTTGGATTGGATTGAGAAATTTGAGAAGAAAGAGGCCTTTTTTGAAATCTTGTATGGGATGAAATTTAGGTGGAGGATGTTAATGACAATGTTATTAAAAGCCAAATATAACTTAATACAATTGCACTACAAAGATACCGGCAATCTTTGTATTTTTTTTCTCTAATATCTAAAAATTTTTATTCTTCTTTTTTATTTTTTTCCGATAAATTTTAATCTTTTTTTTAATATATGAATGCATTTTACGTCATCACATAATACAAATTTAATTACATTTAGGTGCAATAAGTGGAAATATTTTTACACATATCAATTTAATATATATTTTTACTCGCATTTAATAAACAGAAGTGAATTATCAATTTTATTGCTTATATGTCTATTTTGTACTATAACTTATGCATAATGAAAGGTATGGAAATACCCTGAATGCAGCATGCAATGCGCCTACATGTCTTCCGTTAGTTGAAATGTGTAGCACAAAATGCGCAAGCATAAAAGAAACTCTCGCCGACAACGGTAAATTAATATTGCTTGCAACTTTGAACCAGCACATTGTTTAACATTTAATTAGAGCCCGATCTCTATTGAATTTCCAAACCGCATCAAGAATAGGAAAGTAGTTTACGGAATTGGCTAAAAAAATGGCTACAACCTCGTAGTGGTTTAAAAAGATTTGCTAGCATGCATCGATTTTTTTAATAAGCATTTAGTTCACGTGTAATAAAATTTGTTTTTATTTATTTTTAATAATTTTTCATATTTGATATCCTTTATTTTCCTAAAGTTTCAGGTTATGAAAAATAAAATATACTCCTCTCACTACTATCATCTACAATTACTACTAGTATCATCATTGTGATGAATACTGCTATTGATACCGTTGCCATTGTTGTTATTATTACTATCGCCACACCACCGTCAACTATATTATTGTTATTGTTCCTACTGCTACTACCATCATTATTACCGCAATCACCATTATCATTAATGCACCACCACCATATCAATGACATTACTGTTACCATTAATATACCATTGTTGCATCATTAATACTACCACTATCATCATTAATATTGTTATTATTATCACTTTAACACAATCACTATTATGCCATCACTATCATTATCATCACACTATTAACATTGTTGCTACTACCACTCCCACCGTTATTACTACCTTCACCATTGAATTTTTGCTATCAACAGCAATACTATTAATATTGTTGCTATTATCGTCCATATTTTTTAACTAATAAATCAAATAATAAGAAAGAAAATTATAAATATGATGATTTTATTACCTTAGTGAATTAAACAAATTAAAAAAAATTCCTTTCTCTCACTCCCTTTTATTCGTTTCCGTTCTCACAAATTGATTTAAACACCACTTCCAATATATTAATTCCTATTACAAACTAATGCTTTATTTCTTCTCTATTTAATGCTATATTTTTCTTCCGATTTAGAGGACATGGTAAATATATACTATCGCTCGGTGCAATTGAGAATTCGTCAAAATATGGAGTTTGCTGAGGGTTTTTTGCCTATCTCCATTGACACACTTTCAAGGAGGCCTTGTTACCACTATAAATAATTTTGTATCCGGTTATTTTACCAAAAGAAAATATCTTTCAAGATAAAGTATAATCTTATTTACTTTATGTATATGATTATAAAAGTTAAATTTGTAAAGAATATTTATTCAATGTTATATGTATAAAATGTGATGGAAAATATATTTATAATTTTAAAAGAAAAGCTATTTTCTTGCATTAATATAACATTTATTATTTTTATAAAATATATAACTAACAAAAAAGTGGTTTAATTGTATGAAAATAAATATTTTTTCCCCCAAAATATGTTTTGGGACAAATTAAAGGAATTCTGTTTATGTTGATTTATAACACTAGATTTTAATGCTTTTTACCTTGCTTTTTCGATATTATTGTTTCAGCATTTTTTTTTTAAATACAGTTAGATCATTAAACATTTATATATAATAGGAATTATTTTTAATATGAAAAAAAGATATAAAGTATTCAAAAGACATTTAATACTAATTAAACTAAAGAATCTCAGTCTATTTCAAATTTTTGTACGCAAAGTATGTCAAAGTCGACTTGGTTTGACTGACTTCCAAGTTTAGCCAATCATCGTGTAAATTAACCCTTACTTCTACTTTATGAGATAACTGTTGATTTTTATGAGATATTTCTTAATGGATTTCATTATCAGGAAGTGCATCTCTTCTAGATTTATTAATTATTAATAAAGAAAGATTCATGTCGGCCGATTAGATGGCTAATATACTCTTAAAGAAATAGCATCTCTTTAGATATGTTTACGATCCACTGTAAGATTCTATTTTATTTTTATAGGCCTTTATAAAAATTCATGTCTACATGCATTTTTACAACATTTTTATTAGATGTTACAATATTTCTAAAATTTTAAATGATTGGTTCATAATTTTTTATATTTTTAATATAAAATTGAATTTAAATTTAATTCATCGTCAATGTAAAAGATTTTATATTATTAATGAACAAAAAAATACATCATTAAAAAATAAATAATAACTAAGAATTTTTAACTATTGTAAAAAAAATTTAATAATTTTTATTGATATAATATTACATCGGTAATAGTATAAAATTAATTTATAATTGATAATATATCAAATTTAAATTTTACAAAATTTACATACATTTATAATTTTTATAAAAAATTATGAAAATTTATATAAAAATTAGAATATAATTTTTCGTTAAATTTTCACATCAATTTGCATTTTTGTCCAAAGATATAAAGTCAGAAAACTCTTTTTCTAAAGTAAAAGGGTCAAGTGGCTATAAATTTAACAAATCTAGATGACTTTGGAAGGGGCGTCCGAAGAGAAATTGATACGTAAAATTTCCAAACTCATATCTTCATCAAACATACTAATTTGACATAAATTCATTTACTAATTGAACAGGCTCATTCATTTATTAAATTGGAAATATTTTTGGTTCAAATGATATTGAAAGGCTATTTTTTTTTCTTATTTCGAGTTCAATCCTTAGTCTGTACGTGTGAGTTTAATGGAGCAAATTTTGACTTAAAATTTTAAAGGTTAAATAACTTATATAAAAAATATTTTTCATAAGTTTGTAATATATTATATAATATTAATATATAACTTTAAAAATTTTCGGAGGTGAAGCCCTCCCCTAAGCTCTGCCCGTAAATGGATTCCTTATTTCTACCGTAATAAGAAAAAATGACGATTGAAATTTAAATCCTTCCTTTTAACTTGTTTAATTTAAATAATCTAAGGAACAAAATGAGAATCGATCAATTTAGCAAGACATATATATACATGAAAAAAAATCAAATATTAAGTCTTCATTTATTTTGTAAGAAAATAATTTTTTTAGGAAAATATCATATATATATATATATATATATATAAATGAGTGATGTAATAAATGAGTGATGTGTCACTTGAATTGATGGTAGGAGAAATGATACCAAGAGATATGATAATGGAAAAAAGTAAATTTTTTTTAAATTCTTCATATTTAATACTAGATAAATAAAATAATTTTTTTATCTTAACATTTTATAACTACAAAAAACCAAGCCTAAAAGTCTTATATATCATTGGTTAATTAAAATAGATATATTAGTGATTTTAAATTATTAATTTATTAAACAAAAACAAACTAAATCATTATACAAGATTTAGTAACTCATAAATCAATGATCTCTTGTAATACTTGAAATAATATTTAGAATTTTTAATTATTTAAATGCTTGGAATATTCATTTTAAACAATGAAAATAGTTAAATTGTACTTATTTATGTTAAAGTAAGACTTGAATATTTTAAATTTTTATTGAATATATATCATTATGATTTTATTTGATGGAAGCATAAATTGAGCATATTTTTATACAATTAATTTTTGAGATACTTCAAAGTTAAGAGTGCAAAAATTTTTATATATGCATATTAGTTTCTGTAGATGATTTTATTCATAAACTTATAAATTTACAAGAATATTTTAGAAATTTAGGATATGATGAATTATGATATCTATATATAGCTATATATATATATATGTACTATAATTTAATAAATTGTTCCTCTCATACTTATAGAGTAATGAAATATTACATTAGAATTTTAATTGAGATAGGAAAAGCAATTTCATAAAAGAAAAGTGAATTCTTTGTAAGAAAAAGTAGAGGGTTAAAATTGGTTTAATATGAACTAAAGAGTAGGGATTAAAAGGGAATCGAGCTCATATGATGCGAGAAGCACCGAATCAAAACTCAAAACTTTTTTTTCTTTCTTCCCACATTATTCACATTTTCTCCTCACCCCTCTCTTTTTTTCCCATGGCTTCTCCTTTGCCAACCATTACTGCTACTATTTCTAGTGCCAACAATGGTGCCATTGCCGCTCACTGCTACACTTCTCTACCTATATTCATGCAACAAAGCGTCAATCGAAAGGACTAATGGCACAATTGACTGGTTTAGCTAACTTGTCTCTTCCTTCGGTGTTCCCTAACTTCGTCACCGTTCTGGAAGCTATCACTAGTCATTGCATTCCTCCTTGACTAATCACTGTCACTGTTGGCACACAAGACAACCGTAAAGCAGAGCATTGGCTCTATGGCAGAAAGTTGTTGCTCTCTCTTTAATTTGTCAACATCCAATGCTCTTTCACCATTAATAAATTGATGACAACCCTTCTAAGCTATGGTAAGTAATTCTATACAAAAGGCCTTTACTAATTTTAATGATTTAGGTTGATGCAAAGAAATCCTTTTGTCCTTTTGTGCATGTTTGAAATTATATGTTGATACTTATGAAAATGAGCACATATAAATTTTATGCTATAAAGTGATCAAATAACATGATTAGAATCATTCAAGAATATGATACAAATAATGTTTTCAGCGGTAGTTTTATAATCTAGAAAACCTATGTTGTCAATAATTTTAAATACACAAGGATGGCTTTTGAAAATAGGACTTTATGATATGGAATGCTACTATGATATGATTAGAATATTTCTGAAACACGATATTTTGATATCTAAGTTAATTGAAGATTATTTCAGAAAGACTCAATTTTATAACCGTGTTTTAGTTACTTAATATAGAATCAATAAAATAAGAATATTATACTCTAAAGTGTTAGGATAGCACACGTAGAATATATCCAAATTGTCAAATGTAATATTTTTTATAATTGGAACTTGATTTGGGAAGTTTACAATAAACATAATTTTCTTATTCTTTAAAGAGGAATTAAAAATGTAAGGAAATAAGTGTATAGTTTTATACACTAATGTGAGTAAAGCCTCTCTAGAGCTTAAGATCATAGTATTTTGATTGTTTTATATTTTAATTCGAAAAACTAGTCATTTATGAGAATTTATGAATTTTTTTCAATGATAAATTTAAAAATATAGAAAGCAATGATATAAAATGATTAAGTGGCATAAAATAAGCTTTTTAAAGTGTCAATTTCTAATATTTTTATTTGTATGGTTTTGAACTAAAAACCCCTCAATAATGGCATATTTGAATTACAAGTTAATATTAGGAAATATAAAAGATAGATAAGATGGAATACTATTACATTATGATTTAAATCTATATTTTTAATGTTTAAAAAGAAAATAAGTAATGTATTTATAAATTCTCATTATAAATTATGAAGTAGGAAGAAAAGATTAAAAGATGGTTATGGATATCCTAGGACTTTAAAAAGTGAATAGGTGTCCTCAAGTTAGTATATATCTCACCTAAATTTAATGTTTTAAATATATTCTATTTAAATATTATAATTTAGACTCTTCTTATTGATGATACATATTATATATATACATATTCATATGTGAATTCTTAAAGTAAAATCATGTAGCATAGATTATTATTAAATCACCATTGTGGTCATGAATAAGTGACATGGAATGGATATCCACGGTATCGGTGTGATTACTTATTTAAGTGAATATTGATTAATCATGCTTAGAAAGCATAGTGGTGCTACTTCTAACTGTTGATTAATTGTGTTTGGGTTTACCTTGTGACCTGAATATTGTCTCCATGTAGGAGAGTGTGGTAGTATTGGTGTGTGTGTGTGTGTGTGTGTGTATTATGCACTTTGATGTTGCCCTTTGATGATTAATTAGCTATTTTGTGTTGAAATCACATTGTAATTGTGATATGTAGAGCTTGAGCTCTAGTGTGTATTATATTATAGATTATGTTACAAGTAGCATTGAAATTGTGAAATGTGATGGGGGTGATGATGTAAATATTAGATGGGAAATTCTTGATAACATGCTTGTGGAGGGTATAAAGTAAACCTGGGAGGAATAAGGATGGAAAGCTTATAGAGGGTATAAGATTGACTTAAAAGTCAAAAGGTGGATATATGTATATTTATTATAAATTACAATGAACTATGTTGTAACTTTGAGATCTAATTGATTGGAATATTTCTTTTTTATGTAAGTGTAAAGACTTGATTGTGGTTGAGCGTTATTAACTATTTAAAAGTTTGATAATCATCCAAAATGGGTCGTGTATGATATAATGATGATATTATATACAAATGAATAATTGAGATTATTATGAATCATGATGTGAAACAAGAAACTTAAGTTATGTGTAGGTAAATATATCACCCGCAAATTGGTACCTAAAATCAAAAATCAAGAAATTAAGTTCATAATGGTTTTCTATATTTACTACTTAATCAATATTTAATTATTCTAGTCATTGGAAACTAATGATAGACCAATAGATATATATTTACTGACTTTATAAAACTTATCCCTTTCTTTTAATATTTTCAGGAGTCAAATTGAGAAAGAGCAAGTTATATAGCTCGTGTAGGATTTCAAGGCAATCCATCGAGAATTTGATAATTAGAATTCTATTAGGACCAAATTTTAGGATTAGAGATATAGATTACATTGATTTTGTATTTAATATGTTGAATCATTTATTTGTATATGTGTTTTTAAATTGTTATTAAGTTGTATATAAAACAAGTTTTATGGTCTAGGTTATGTGAACTTTAAAAAGCATCTAAAAATAAAAGAGACTTTGTCTATTTTTTTCTTAAAAAAAATAAAATATAATTTAAGTCACCATGGAAACAAATAGATTTTTATGGTAGAATCAGTATAATTAGTGTTGAGGCTAATGCAAACTAAATAATGGGATCCATGCTAATCATAATTGGGTTTAGATTGTGACATCTCCATTATTTATATACAATAATTAAGTTAGAGCCCAAGCTATGTTTAGCTTGGGTGTAATTTTAGCATTCAAAGTTTGAAACTTTATTTTAAAATTTTTATATAAATATTTATTAAATTTGGTATTAGTTTCCTAAATATTGTCATTTTAATTGTTGTAAAATGGATAGTTTTTCAAAAGACTTAATCTCACATTGATTAAAGAATCATTTGATTCACACAAAAAGTTACTTCCCATAAGAAATTAATTTTTTTAGGAACTAACTTTTTATATGAACTTATTAGGAAGCATTCAAAATTTTTTGTTAACATTAAGGAAGTGAAACTTCCTAAAAAAGTAATTTTCTATTTTTTGTTTGATTTAACTTTAAACTTTTTGAAAATGCTAATAAAATGACTATTAGATTCTCAATGTTATTATAATACAAAATAATGAATTTTAATTGTCATTAATTAAATTCAATTAGGATAATTTTATTTTTATATTCATAAATAATATAGAAAATAGAACTTACATGAAGGGAAGGTAGGTAAGCAACTTTCCATACTTTATGGAAAGTAGAACTTCTTGAGAAATTTTATTTTTTTTCAATTTGTTAGATAGTGGCCAATTGAAGAACCTCCCCCTTTTTTGTTTTCCAAAAAATTATAAACTAAATAACCTCTAAGTTAGGTTTTTTATGATAATAAATGGATGAAAGGCATGTATATCCATAGTGCTCATTTTTCCAATTATAAAATATAGCTAAGCAATCCTACTCACATTGGATCTAGTGCCTAGTTGGTTTAGCCAATAATGGAACAAGAAATATTGAATACTGATGTAGGTGGGAATTTCTAAGGAATATAAATGGCTACAATCAAAGCACTTGCCTCAAATTAACTTCTATATCATAATTAGCACTTATCCCAAATTAACTTCTAGAAAAGGTTTTATAAAATATTCTAAGGGTTTGTTGAGTGCATAACTATTATGTCAGAATAGATTCCAACACTTGCCTTGGATTGACTTCCAAATCAAAGTTGTTCTAATGAATAACTAAAGAAAATAGATAGATAGGAGGTAAAAAAAAAGAAATTAAATAAAAATATCTTTCATAAGTTCATTAATTTTTTTTATGTTAGCAGATATCTTTGTATGTGTCATCTAGAAAAAATAGGACTCAATGATTATTCATTCACCAAAACCAGAAGTAAAAATTTTGGTAGAAAGGGATCCTATCAAAATTTCTTTCAAGGAATATGCTAAAGTCGGTCATTTTTCAAAAATAGTAATTAAAGGACCTAATACCACTACTTAGATTTAGAACCTACATGTTAATGCTCATGATTTTGATGATCATACTTGTAGAAAATTTCCCAAAAATTATTTAATGCCCATTTTGGCCATCTCTCCATCATCTTTCTTTGGTTGAATGACATGTATTTCCATTGTGCTTATTTTTCCAATCATGAAGCATGGATAAGTGATCTTACTCACATTGGACCTAGTGCCCAAGTGGTTTAGCCAATAGTAAGCCAAGAAATATTGAATGGTGATATAGACAGGGTTTTTGAGGAATACAATTAAACCCTAAAAAAAATTCATATCTTTTTTAAAGGTTTAAATTTAAGATTTATCCTATAAGTAATTAGCAAATAAAGAAAGTAATAGGCTTGCACACACTAGATAGGCTAAACCTAGTGTAATCATTGTAGTTACCCCCTATGCATACAAATAACATGGGAAGATTGATTCAAGTCTATTTTAGAAAAAGTAAAAAATAAATATTTTAAAATAAATAAATCTTGTATGAAAAATCAAGAATTTTGGTCCATCAAAATTAAAAACATATTGTTAAATCATCAACTTTATCCTCCATATATTTCTTAATTCATTAGTCTTATTTTTCAACTAATTACAATATCATTAACCTTACTTACCGCCTAATTTCAATGTCATTTTCTCCAACATTAATATCTAGAACCTATCCTTGGTGACCTATAAATACTAGTTTTTTGTTTCTCATCTCATTACAAAACAACATAACATAAAGCTCTAATTTTCTTTTTACTTCCTCTCAACAAAATCATCTTTATTATTATTGGGTCTATACACTTCCTTGTTGTCTAATCCTATTTTAATCATGCAATTAAAGCAAAAGAATCTGTTGAATTTTAGCAAGATTGTTATGGCAAACTTTGCACGAAGAGATAAAATAATCCTTCAAGATAGTAAATTTACACATCTCAAGCTGTAATTTTATCAACACTAACTCTATCCCAAACTCATTGTTAATATATAGTTTTGATTACTATGGTTATTCTTTTAAGCAATATTTTAAATTTTGAATTAATTATTAAACCAATAACAAATAATTTAAAATCCAATACTGAATGAATTAAAATTAGGGTTATATTGAGATTTTCATATGGATATATATATATATATATATATATATATATATTTATATATATAACGATAAAAATAATTTAACCATTACATAAAATTAAATTTATATATATAAGTGTGTTGCAAACTTCCATGCCCGGTAAAAATATAGGGTGAATTACTCTGTTGTGTTGTTTAGTTGTATGCCATTTGATGAGTTGATTTGCCCAAAAAAAAAAAGAAATAGGAATTTTTTACTACAATTGGAAAAAAATTAGTTAAATAGGTTAGGTAATAATAGGTGAAAATTATGTTTAAGCCAAGAAAAAGATGATAATTATTAAAATACCTCACTTAGGAAAAAGAGGTTATTTATAAAATAATTCTATTAGTGAAAATTAAAGTTAAAATTGATAAATTTTATTAGTTAATCAATATATTTTTTTAATCTAATTGGTATAGTATTTTTAAATTTAAAATTATAGTGGCAGGATAGTAGGATGATTGTTAATTTGTAGCGAGTTAAATAATCATTTCAATAAATTAATATTTCTAATATTACAATAATCGTGATGTTATCATTTTTGCATTATGTTATTCTTAGAGGAAATACATATACATTACATATTATTTTTTAAAACAAATTCCTTCAACCAATGAATATTGTATTATAAAAATATTTTAAGTTAAAAAAATTAATATATAATGCATATATTGATTGAATTAATTAAGTATATATCCCATTTAACAATAAAAATTTTTGAAGACCAAAATTAAATTCAATTAAAACTTATCAATATTTTCTTCATATCAATTTTAAGTATTATATTTTATATTAAAAATACAAAAATATAAATTTAATCAAAGGTTCATAATTCAGGTACTTTTTTATTTTATCTATACAATTATTTTTATACTTTATTACTATTATTTACATTCAAACACTATTGAGTATTATAGACATAACAATACATATTTTCTTTTAATTATAAAATAATGAAATTTTAAACACCTTATTTAATTGAATTAATTTATTATATATTCTATTTTTTAAAAATAAAGAATTTTATACATTTAGAGTGGGTTGTAAAACATTGACAAGATCCAAATTTATGTATACTTAATTTGAAATATAATCTATGAGAATTAATATTAAGAAAATATTGAAAATATATAAATAAATAAATTTGGTTTTGATTTTTAATATTTTTATTAAAAATATGATAATTAATTAATTAAATCAACTAATAATTTCTATATTAAAACTTTAACTTATTTTCAAAATATTATAATAAAAATAAAATATATCATATTATATCTTTACTATTTAATAATATTAGCATCTAAGTTGTAAATAATAGAAATAACATATAAAAAGATATGTAATAAAGTGATAAAAGTTAAAAATAGAACATGTGGTCAATTAATTTACTTGAATAAAAATTTAAATTTATTTAAAATATCATTTAACAAAAATATTTTGTGTCATATTTATACAACTTAAAAGATATTGATGTTTGAGTTGTAAATCACAAGAGTGAACAGGAAAAAATATGCAATAAAGTCAATTATTATTTGAAAATTGATATAAAAATATCAAATGAATTTAAATAAAATAATTTGATTTTAATTTTTAAAATTTTTTCTCAAATTAGAATATGTAAGTAATTAATTTAATTAATACTTTCTATATGAAAATTCTAATTATTTAAATTATTTTTAAAAAAATAATAGAAAAATAATATATAACTTTATATTATTAACATTTGGGTATTAAACAACAACAATGAAAATAAAAATTAAAAAAATGTATTACAATGAATAAAAAAATGCATAAATCAAAAGGTAATAAGAGTTAAAATAGAAATATATAGTTAAGTAACTCAAATAAATTAAATAACTCTATTTTATTTAAAATATTTTATATAAAAATTATTTTATATATTTATGCTGCAAGATGATATTCATATCTGAACTTTAATTAATAGAAGAAAACAAAAAGGAGAAAATGTAATATAATAGGTAAAGAGAATTGAAATACTACGTGGAATGTAAACCCTTAACAAAATTGTAATTAATGCATATTTAATTTAAAATTTAGTACTTAAAAATTGATATAAAAAGTTCTGAATGATTGAAGTGTTGGAATTTGATTTTATTTTTTAATATTTTTATTAAAAATAGATATTTAATTGATTAATTGAAATAATAGTTTACATATTAAAATTTCAAGATATTTAAAATGTTTTTATAATAAAAATTTATGTTATAAGTGCATAATTTAGTGATATTAGCATTAAGTTGTAAAAATCATGAGTAAAAATGAAGAAATTAAAAATAAAAAATATTAAATAAATAAAATAAAAATAATATATAAGTTATTAAGGAATAAGAGTTAAAAATAAAATATATAATTAAATAATTTAATTAAATCAAATCATGATAAAAAAATGTTGTATTATATTTGTACTATTTAATGATATTGATAACTAAGTTATAGAATTCTAGACGATAAGAATGAATAAAAATAAAAGTATATATAATGAAATAGATAAAACAAATAACATAATGCATGAATTGTAAAATTTTGAGGAATGTTATTAATGTATATTTAATTCAAAATATGGCATCAAGTAATTTTTAAATATTTTTTTGAAATAGAATATATATATAATTATTTTAATTAATATTATTTTATTAAATTTTAATTTATTTTAATTTAAAATAGTCATATTAAAATTATGAAAAAGGAAAGAATAAATAAAAAGTGAAATATAAGGAAGAAGATAAAAAAAGGAAAAAAATTGGGACAATTTTATAACTTTAGGCGAAAAAAGTGTTACGAGGAAATGCTTTCTGTTTGTAAAAAGTACAGAAAACTAAATTTTCAATAAATAGATAGAGCATTAATATAAATGGTAAATTATATTTTGAGCTTTTGTCATAAAATCAAAAAATTGTGGAATTAAAATATAAAATAGCATATAATAAAAGTTTTTACTTATTATCATAGGTAAGTCAATTAAAATTATTGAGTTGGGTAGTATACCTCACCTCCTTATTAGGGTATATAAGTTTATAAATATCATGAAAATAACTCAAATAATATCACGTTATTTTATACCTTCACAAATTATAATTCAAATTATCACATAGAACAAACTTATATTGAACCATTTTTTTTCTAGTGATTTTTGTCCAGAAAATGAAGTTATATTTGACTATTTAGTGTATAAAACTTTCAAAATATATCTAACATTAATCGAAATAATATTATTTATAAAATGAAAGAAAAGTTAAACAAATCAACCAAGTCATGTCCATGAATTGTGACCAACCTAAAGGATTATCTAATTTATCATGTTTCATTGATTTTTTTATTGATTTTTAAAAGGTCAATAGAATTGACCTCATGATCATTAACTCATAATTCACTTTTTGATTAAGTTGATAAATTTAATCCAATTTTTGTAATATATATATATATATATATATCAAATCTTGAGAAATTTAGTTGTGGTTAATATTAAAGTCGTGGTCAACTTCTAAGTAAATATCAAATCTTAAGAAATTTAGTTGTGGTTCATATTAAAGTCGTGGTCAACTGTTAGCTGATGTATAGAGTGTCAGACTCCTAGTGCTAAAAATTGGCAAAAGTGCAAAGCATTCTAAAAGCCGTGTGCAATCAATCTCTCTCACTCACTAATCACCCGAGACGAGCTCACAATCTTTTTCTTTGGAAGGAGAATCTTCAAATTGATTAATTGTACAACATTGATTCATCAGTGAAATGGGTACGTACAAAGCAGCAATAATTGATTACTAATGCAAATTAAATAATGACACAAAAACCTTTTCTTCCTTGCAATAACTTCATTTTAACCACACTCTTTTACTTTTGAATTTTGATGAATCTGAGGTTTTAGCATATGATGATACTGTGACAATTTTTTATCTCAATCAATTCTAAGCATCTGCTTCTCTCTCTTTACGTTGCAAGGATTTTGACTAGTTTCAACTTTGACGAAACATAATCAAAAATCGTATACGAAATTGGTTTTGTTGGCAAGTTTTGTAATTTTTAAATCATAACTCCTTTAAAAAATAATTTTAGTATAGTACGGTTTAAAAAAATGTTGCAAGTTGTTATCAAAGTTTAATAGAAAAGTGATAAAGTTTGTATTTTTTTCCTAAAAAATTTTACAATTTTTTTATAAAAAGTTGCAAATATATACATATTTTATGTGCAACAATATAAAAAACTGCAGTCCTATTACTCAAAATTGCAATTAATATTTTTATTTTTATGAAAATATTTCTAAATTTTATATAGAATATTATACAATTTAAATTTAATATACTATCAATATAAAAAAATTTATTATATTAATAATGAGAAGAAAATACATTATCAAAATAATAATAATTAAAAATTTTAATAGTAGTAAAAAAATTTAACAGTATTTTATTAATATGACAATACATATATGAGGGATATTGTAAAGTTAGTTTACATTAATAATAAATTAAATTTAAATTTAATATTATAACCTTTTAATGAAAAAGTTACAATAATGTTATTGAGGTATATCAAAACATAGCTCAATTAAAAAGTAAGAACTTATTTTCAACAGAAACAACTCAATGATTGAATATTGAATTTTGGATATTTTTACAGCAAAGTAAGAGTTCAAAGTCACATATACTAATGATTGGATGCATATGTGTAAATGTTTGTCTTAATGGTGTCACTTAGCATTATTGTAAAGCCTTAGAATATGTCTCAAAGTCATACTAACGGCACTTTATTTTAAAAAGTAATAATATTCTTCATTAGTTTCTTTTATATTAATTCGGTTCAGATATTTTTTATATTAAAATAATCTTTCAATTATAACTGTTTAAGCCTTTTTGCCAGTTTATTATTTACAGCATTGCTATGAGTCCTGACAGTGGGTAGTGGCAAGATGTTCCGATAGTTCTACGACCATTGGATTAATACATTTTCAAAGTTCATGTATTATATTAATGACAGCAGATGTTTTTGAAATTTTTGGAGTACAAAAAGCAGTACATTTAACATTTCCTATTATTTGTATATTCAAAATAAATAATGAGATAACAACTAATTTATTGACAATAAAATACAATGTTAATATATTCTTTTATTATTATGTCTTTTTTAGTTAACAATAGGAGCAACTCCTTTATAAAAAAAATAATAGGAGAAGTAAAAATTTAATATCAAATTTAAATTTAAAATTTAAAGATATACAAAATCTAAGAAAACATCGAATGTGACTTAAATTAAATAATTTTTATGTACATCTATTATTTTTATCCCAAGAAAGCTAATTATTATATCAAGAATTCCATTCATTACTTTAATGAGAGATTAATACAAAAATTTGACTGGGGATAATTGAATAACTTAAGGATTGAGTTGATGCTAAATTAGTGAGATTACACTTCTTTGAAGAAGAAAATTGATACAGACTAAAAATCAAAATAAATGTTTTGTCAACAAATTTTTAAAAATAAGTTGGTGCTGTTTATTTTCTTGCTTTAATTCCATAATCTTTTTTATTCAAAAAAATTGGAAAATATATGAATTGTGTGTAAAGTTTTTTTCTTTTTTTGATAGATAGTTCATTTAACAAACATATAACATTTTAAATTTAAACATAAAATACTAAAATTCTGTTTATTTCATCAAAAGATATTTTTATTAAAAATTTATTTATTTAAATATAAATAGAGCTGTTTCATATTGTCTACATTTCTTGTGATTTAAAAAAAATATAAGGTTATAATAATAAAAATAATTTTATTTTTAAGATAAATAATTATATTTTTATCATATTCTTCATATTTACTATTAAAAAAAGAAAGTATTTTTTACCCCTTAATATTTTATAACTAAAATATAAATAATATTATTTTTAATATATTTTCATTAAAATAAACAGAGCATTTGAAAGAAGAAAAAAATTTAAAATAACATCTTTTGTCGATCAACTTGATGGAAAAGCAAATTACAAAAAAAAAATTAAAAAAGGAAAACCTTGGTGGAAAGGAAAAGTTCTCTAGCACCGCATCCATGTCAATTTCCTTTCACATATTAAAAGAAAAATTCACGTCGGTAGAGCCAAATGGCCTCCCAACTAGCTTTCCTACGTCACATGAAAAGACCAATCATTATGTGTTTTTAAAAAAAGTAAAACCCTTTTTTCGCAAGTGGAATGAAAATTAAAAAGGCACCATGGCCACTTTATTCTTCTAATTTCCATTAGCAATTGCCATAGTTACCAACAAACCACGCCTCTTGTATCGTAGTGGGGGCTCAAGCTGCGTACCAAGGGAGGAATTGAATCAACCCCTTTTAATATATCTATATTAACATGAACTAAAATTATGTAAATAAAAATATTATTTCTCCGAACTCTTTTAAATTTCAACGAGATCCGTTTGATTTAGGAAAAAAATTATTTTTTAACTTTTTATGCTTAGAGCAAAAAAAAGTTGATTAATGATAAGTAAATTTTACTGAATAAAAAATAATAGTATGTTTTAATAAAATAATTTCTCCTACCAATGAATTATCTTACATCATATAATCTCATACTCTCCTATTATTTCCCTTTCTTCTCTATCTATCATTCTTTTTTATCATTTTCGTCTTATCTCTCTCGCACTCTCTTCTATTCTTCTCTTGCTTTTTTCCCCTTTTTCCTTTTCCTTTGTCCCATTTTTCTCTCTCTTTCTCTTCTCCACTCCTCTACTTGCTAATTATCTGTCAATTCCTTCCTCAATCGCTCTCTCTCGATCACCTATTTATTTACAAATGTAATAAATATTATGTTAAAAAATATTTTGAATAATTATGAAAATTTTATAAGTGTGATTATAAATTTTAAACAAAATCAAGTGAGTATAAATTAATTTTATAAAAAAAATGAAGAGAATTGAAATAGAAAATTTTTAAGTTGTATTTGGATATATTTTATTTTGTATTTTTAAAAATCGTATCTTAAAGGTAATTTTTTAAACACTTTTTCTATTTTTGAAAAATATTTTAGATTTAAGAAAAATAAAAATCATAGAGAGTGTTTGATGCAGTAAATAAGAATTTTTTTTATTTAATTACCAAAAACTATCACAAACAAAAAGATGGATAATTAGGAAAACTTCTAAATATTGTTTCTATTTTTTTAATTTTTATGTTACACATTTATCTTTATTTGGAATAGCTAAAAATAAAATTTTATTTCATTTTTCAAATGAATTCTATTTTTAAATAGTGTTTGGTTTTAAATAGAAAAAAAATTTATTTTATCTTGTTTTATTTATGAATCCTGTTTTAATTGAATTTATGCCATTAATCCATTAAATTTACTAGGAATTTCATTAAAATTGATTTCATTTAATATAAAACACATGTTATATCAAAAGTTTTGCTCTTTCTCTAACATTATATTTGCTATATACTATCAAAATCTACTTGTTAATTGAATTATATGTATTTTTCAATATGTTCAAATAAAATAATTCATTTGTAATTAAATTGAAATAATTATTATTAACATAATTACCAAAAAATAAAATTTATTTATGAATAACTTAAGATCATTTCTACTAAAATAAAATAAAATTAATTTTAAAAAAATTTGATGCCCCTTAAAGTTAATGTTTTTGTAAATAGAATATAGAAATAGTTATTAAATAGAAACTTTTATTTTTAAAAGTATAAAAATAAAAAATTATTTTTAAAAAATAGTAAACAAGCAAATCTTATTATTCTTTGGATGTCATTTTTATATATATACTTAAATTTTAATTTTTACTATTAAAGATTTGTTGATAACATTTTAATAATAAAATGATTATTGCATGGCTTAACCTTAAATTTAAGATAACATTTGTATGTTTAACGATATTTTGATAAAAAAAATAGTTTCTCTTTAGTCACTAAATAGGATAAATTATTCTTTGTTACATTGCCAAATAGTAGAAAATAAATTCACTTTCTAGAAATATATTTTTCTAAGGAAGTACTTTTCATAAATTTCATTTTCTGTGCAAAGACACAAACCAACCTAAATTATAAAAAAATTATATATATATTTGGTAAGGGACCTTCCACAATCAAAATAACTATTAATATTAGTTACTTAACGATGAACAAATTTATTTTTCAAGTGTTTTTTATTGTATTTGTTAGCCTTACGATTTCATGTGATAAGTTTCAATAATGACAATTGAATGTTACAATAACATTATATGTCTTGTGCTAAAGCAATATATTGTATAATCTTTACTAGACATACTATGCTATAATTTATGCATATATATGATATGATGATTATACTTGTTCTTGTATATGCATTATAACAAATGAATATTATGACAAAATTGCATGTCTTTATACCAAAGTGTTGTAAAATCTTCAATAGACATGATATATTATGGTTGAAATAACAATGTTTAATTATATGCTAAAAGAGCTATAATATAGATAATCATTACTAAACATATAATTAATCAAGATATATGAAAGGATGATTATGCATGTTCTTATGCTAATTTATTTTATATGAATTATGCATATCAATATCTTGATATATGAGATTGGACTAACTATATAATTTGTAAAGTTTATAACTATTATATAGGAAGGTCCAAGAGAAAGAAGAGTGAGCATTGAAGTGAAGCAATCAAAGATTTTGTCATGCTCAACTCAAGAGGGAACAAGGAAGAAATAAAAGAAAGAAGATGTGATCCAAGCATTGAAAGTTGAGAAGATTAAAGTGTTTGAAAGCTTGGAAACATCAAGAAAAGTTATGGAACTTAACTAGTATATTCTTTTTATTTTAGATTTAAACTTTCTTGTGAAATAGAGTATTTTATAATAAAGAGCTCAAATATGTTTTTCATAATCTTAGCTGGATCAAAATGTTTTAAAAAGATAGCTCACAATCATATTTTTACAAGATAACTTATTGGGACATTTCAAAAACTAATGAGATATAAGGTTTTCATATTTTCAATATTAACCTTTGATCATTATTTTAATCATATCTCATAAAATACTCATGTTTTAATTATCAAAACTTTTCTAATATAAAAATAAACTCAAGGATATTTCCATGGATATATCATTTTCTTAAAATGATCAATATATGAAAAAGTTATGATCATTTCAAGTTGAGTTTAGAAATCAGTTTTCTGCATTCTAGCCCTTTCTGACCTATGCTTATTTTCTTAATCATATCTTGAAAAATATAGATGATATGAGCATGAAATTATTTTTATGTAAAAATAGACACAAAGATATTTTCACAAATAGTCATTTTCTTAAAATTTCCAAGATATGAAAAAAAGTTATGAATTATACAATTTGAGTCTAAAAATCAAATTTTTAGATTCACTATTTCTAACATTTGCTCATTGTTTTAAACATATCTCATAAATTTCATTAGATATGAGCCTAAAACTAGTCCTATTTGAAAGTAGACTCAAATATCTTTCTAATAATAGGTCATTTGCTCAAAATGAATTCAAAATGAAGAAGTTATGACATTTTAGAGTTGAGTCTGCATTCTATCTGGATGAATCAATTTACTAATCAATTCTGGATATCTAAATAGCACCTTAGGTATCCTGAATTGATTCACCAATTGATTCTAACTATTTTGGTGTGCAAATAATGGCTAGTTTTCATTCCTAATAACCCTAAACAGCTATATTACTCCATGGGTTCCCATATAAGATAAGAAATATCAAATATAATCAAGTAAAAGCTTGAACCTCAATATTTAACATCATTTTAATCCTTCTCTCATCAAACCAGGATTTGAGCTCTTCTTTGTGAGATTCTCTATTCTAGGAGCTTTATTTGTTTCATCTACTCTTTAAAAGAGTTTGTATGAATTGTTATTCATCTTCTATCATTTCTTAATTGTAAAAAGTGTAGTATCCCTTAGAAAATATTTAAAGGGTGAGATATCCCTTAGAAAATCCTAGAGAGGGTGAGATATCTCTTATAAGAGGAAAATTTGCTTAAGGACAAGCAAGAGAATTGTAAGGCTTCTTCAAGTGCTAATTGAAACTTGAAGGGATAGTGAATTGATACACAAGCTTGGAGAGCTTGGAAAGTGGATGTACACCTTGGTATGGATATCCAAGGGAGGAACCACTATAAATCCTTGTGTTTGATCTCTCTACCTTATCATTTTATTTGTTTGCATCATACTCTATTTATCTTGTTGTATATACTACTTTTGCTATTATCTTTTGTTGATATTTATGTTGTAATGTTTATATTGTTGCTTAGATATTTGAATGTTTAAAAGAGAAATTCATCTCTATTTTGCTATTACTATTTGTTAAGATATAGTGTTGTATGCTCTATTCTTGATATTGTTAATTATTGAATACATTATGCATCAATATTAATCATGATCTTTAAATGATTTAATGGTTGAAAGAGAAATTCATTGATGCATTGGCTTCTTGATTCTTGTCTATGTATAATTGAATAAGTTGCTTTGCACAAATATATTGAATTGTTATATCTTGAGTGCAAACATATTCATAAAGCTTTCTTGGAAGTTGTTAAATTAAAATCATTTTTATGACTTCTCAAAATTGAAAGGTTTTCTAAAAGGGATTTCAAAAATAAGAAAAATTTTAAAAACACTAAATTCAACCCTCTCTTGGGTGTGAGTTGCCAAGGCCTACAGTATTAATTAATTTTATTTAAGAGTGGAAATAAGTTAAGTCAAATTAGAGTTTAGCATAAATAAGTAAAGCTTATTTCAAAAATTTCCAGCCTAAGTTCAATTTGTGACCTATTTTTTTGTTACATCTTCCTTAGAATTTTAAAATTTTAAAATATTACATTATAAGGAAATAATTAATTAATTTTAACAACAAAAACTTAAAATGAAAATTTTATATAGAAAGGGACAAGTTTTGATTAAAAAAATATGAGTAGGAGACATCAAAGAAAATAGAATTATTTAACTAAATGAGTTTTAAATAAAATTTTTAAGTAAATAATAATAAATTATTTGAATAACTTTGAAATTAGAAATTTGAAAGATTTAATTGAAGGAAAGTATCTTGAATAAAAGAATTAAAAGTTATAGATGTTCAGAGGTAAATATAAAGGAGGTTTAGGGTGAAATTTTGAAAATGCCTTACCCTTAATAAACCCAACTTCAGCCCATTTTCCCTATTTCACTTCATTTCCCCACATTCTAACTCCTCTCTCTACTTTCTTCTTAGTCTCCTTCCCCCTCAAATTTCTTCTTCAATCAAACAATTTAGAAGTTAATCTCTATCATATTCTTCACATAAATAAGATAAAATCTCCATAACAATTAGATTCTTCATTATTTTCCTTAAATTTGAAGGGATGTGAGCATTTAACCTAAAAAAGATAGAATAAATCTTAATATAGAAACTTTGAGATTTTGGATTATTATGGCTTGAGAACTACTCTTTAAGTAACCATAGTTGGCTACTTCCTTACAATATTGTCTTCATAATCAAAATGATTTTAGTTGATTATAGACAAAGGATTTGCCTTCTAGAAGATTATAACCAACTATGTTATCAGCTATCAATCAGGATCTTGCTTTCTAAAGGTCTATAGTCAACTATGAGTCATATGCTAAGCACTTATATTTGAGTACCTAACACTTAAATCTAGCCTAAGACCTCTTATAGTCAACTATATAATCAATTGTGCACCTTTCTTGCTGTTGCATAGCTGACTATATAATCAATTATTTTCCTTGTAAAGTTTAAGATGATGTGATATGAAAAAAGATTTGAATACTAAGTGTTGTATCTCATTTTGTCTAGTTTTTATGTAATGTATGGTGATAAAAATGAGATGTATAGCCATACAAAGAGGCATGGAATGATTGTGAATTAAAATATGTGATTTTCATAAGAAAGATTATGTTGAATCATGAGAAATATGATAGGATGACATGATATTCGAACACTAAATCTAGTAACTATTTGTAAAGGGATAAGGCAAACTGATAAGGCACAAGGATAGGCTAGTGAGGGATAAGACTTGATAGGAGTCACAAGGAAATTTAGTTTTTTAATTTTGTTATTTTGTTTATTATATGTTGAGATTTTAATATGAATTATATGTATAATTGAATGGCAATACTGATAAGTGCTAATGATTATAAATGAATGTAATAATGCTAATAGGAATTATATTAATACATGTATGGTTTAAATGTTTAGGTCTATAAGAAGGTAAATTTAGTTAATAAGTTTATAATCATTGTTTCTATTTGTTCATTAAACCCTATAATTACCCTCCAAGTGCTTATCTTTATAGACTCTTAAATTGAGTTATCTCCACCACCACCTTGGAGTTGAGCTTTCATGAAGCTATGTAGTATAGCTTGGGCAACATATGATATTTTGATATGGTTAGGAGTTTAAGGCCTTATTATGTATAAGTTAAAGGTAGGAGAATATAGCCTATTTTTTTACGTTAGTTAAGCTAACTTATCCTCAAGCTTGACAAATTATAAGTAAGCCTAAGTCCTTTAATAATTGAATTATGTTTTGCTAAATAAAACTACCATCCTTTTGTTTTAATGTATAAAAACTTTCCTAAATTACCATGTATGCCTTATTATGTTAATGAAGAATGTAGAATAGGTTGGTGGAAATTGAGTAATAGATTCCATCTTAGACATGATTAAAGACAAAACGTGACATTTGTATGTCAAAATTTCAATCTAGTCTGACTTATTTATAAAATTTAGAGAGTCCTCTCTAACTTAATAGCCTATTTAAACCTGTCTATAAAAATCTAAATAAGTTATTAATTGGTTTATAAACATGAGAAAATATGTCATAAATAGGTCCCTTAGTGAAATAATAAAAATAATCTTGTTAAATGAATAAGTTATTAAACAAAAAATTGTCTTTATTTTTATAGAACTCTTAATGATTTCACATTGAATTTAAATTTGATTCATTGTCAGTATAAATCATTTTTACATTATCATTTACACATGTGTTGCCATACTAATGCAAATTGTGATAATATTTTTACAATTAGTAAAAATTATTTATTTTTTTAATAATGCATTATTTTTGTATTTATTAATAGTATAAAAAATAACATAATAATAGTGGATCAAATTCAAACTTTTCAACATAACAAACTATAATCATATTAAAAAATAAAGAACTAAAGCTCAAATGTAAAACTAGAAAAAGAATGGAAAGGGAGAATTGGATGGGAAGTAAGAAAAGAAGTTAGATGCCTAGATGATCTCATGAACTGAGCATCATACTTAAAAGTTATTTTGCTTCAAGTATCAAACACCCTTGCCTTAGCTTAATGGACACTAAAAGGTAGGAAATAATGATAAAACTATTTAAGAAAGTTGCCTAAGTTATAAGCATAAAACACAAATCCCTATTCTCTATAGCACTTGTAAACCAGTAGTATGCCATGTTGTTCAATTGGTATCCTATAAAATCTATTAGTAATGGGTTAGAGTATCCTAACTTTTTCCTATAACTTTTACTTGGTTATGAAAATGTTATGTATCTATTGTGGGATTGACACCACATGGATTATCCAAAATTTGTCTTTGACACCTTTTTCAAGAGGGTACACTTTCTTTCCCATTCCATATCATGGTTATAATCCTTATCATGTTCATCTTGGTCTTTCACTCGATCATTTCAATCTTGTTACAAACCACCTTATTCGCGATTAACATGGAGCTTGTTAACCAGTCTCACTAACCTCTTTAACTAACTATGCAAACTTTAGTTTATTATTCCTATAAGGACTGAAAAATGACTTAAATCTTTAAGAAAATGAATGAATAGAGTATCCCCTATTTAAAAACTCTTACAAGGGATCATTTTTATAATAACACAACCTATGAATCTATAAGAATCTAACTAGAATTATATACAAATAGAAATTTTACCATTTACAAATAACAACTACTAATACAATATCTATTACTAATAGCAATACCTAATTGTCAAATTCTTTAGCCAATGTACCTCAAACTTTCATGAAAGTAACTTAACTTGAAAATTCAAGTTAAACTTGAAAGTGTTATAGACAGAATAAAAGAATGAGTTTTATAAACTCAGTGAATATATATCTACTAAAGAAATTAATATTCAAGATAAAAGGGAATAATTTAAAAAAGTAAATAAATTGTTAAATGAACATTAAAGCTAGGTTTCATACTTAAGCTCACTAACCTAAAATCATTTACTTACTTAAAGAAAGAAAAATAAAACTTAAGGAAATACCATTGTTACTCCTTTAATATCCATCCTCATAATTAAAGGAAAAACAATGCAATACTTGCTTATGAAATCATTTCAAGAAATAACTAATTCTACCATCAATCAGATAGATTTACAAAGTAAAGATATAAAGCAATAAAGAAAATAATTAAACCTCTTTGTGACTTTCAAGTTAACTTTATCCATTTATAAACTCATTTTTCTTTCTTTATGGTTAACCTTATCCCTTCACATATATTTTTTGGATTTGGTACTATTTACATTAGCATATTTCTCTCCCCTAACATATTATATCACATGCATGCCTATTATCATCTTTCATACCACAACATAATTCATAATCAACCTTTTAACACAAATTAAACACAATAAAAGTAAATATAAATTGGCAACTATACCATGCTTTTTTAGCATGGCAAAAATTATTCATACATCATCATTTTATAGTTCTGCATTCTCATAACTAAGAGATGCCACAACTAAACCACAATAATAATATGTCTTCATTGATAAGTCTCATTGGAACTTACTACTGGCATTTTACAAGAAAGAACATATTTACTTCAATTATGAATACAGCACATTATTAAGCATTTCAATATGTTAAAAAGTAATAGAAAGTAATATTATAGTTTCCCTAAATACAATAATAATGTGTTTATCATTACAAGTAGAAGGCTACATGAATTCTTAAATTCTATAAACCACATATATATAAACATATATACACTTATATTAAGAGAAAGATACATATTTTAGTTAAAAAATTAATTTAAGTAAGATATATACTCACCTTAATACACCAATTTTCCTTTACAAGTTACTAGCTTACAGATCTAACTCTACCTCTCCTCCTACTAAGCAAATAAGAAAAATTACTGTCTAATATTTTCAACTCTATCCTAGAAAATTAGAAATTACTTAAATTTAGGGATTTTCTAATATCAATCTAAATACTTAAAAAAATTAAGGATTTAATGTCTTATGGGACTTATCTTCATCCATGAAAGCCACTAACAGCATGCTAGCCCTAAGAACTATAATGGAGCATTAGATAGCAAAGGAAAAGTGAGTGACTTAAACCATTGTGAATAGTTACTAAAACACAACTCTTGCTCATGCCACCAGATAATTACCACTTGAAGATGTTGCTCGATAGTGACAAAATCATACAATGGCAACCTTAAGAAAAAGAGGGAGAATAAAGATAGGAGGAGAAAGAAGCATAGGAACAATTACCTAAAATAAAATAAAAAAAGGAAGAATAAGTGAAGTTGAATAAAAGCCTTAGGGAAATATAGTGTGTATTAGGTGTATCCTAAGCTCATGTTCTTATGTAATATTAGCCTTTAAGGCTTTCATTTAGTTAAACTTTTTATGTAATCTAAGATAGGATGTGTGCAATAAAATGGAAGATGACCATGCAATAAATTCAACCCCTATTCATATTGATTCTAATCCTATTAAATTAAAACTTTTCAATACAAATTTTCATATTGTTAACCTCTCAATCAGTCTCATAATAATATAAAAAATTTAGAAACTCATAAGCAATTATCTAGAATTTTCTAAATCTTAAGGAATCCATTCATAAAAATATACATATACATTTTTGTAAATCAATATTCTTATAAATTACTTAATACTCATTATTTTATGAGAAATATACCTTAGAAATATTTGAAGCAATCCCAAAACAAAACATTAACTAAAGAAATAAAATTTTATAACTATTTGTAGAAGTATGAAACTTTTAAATTTCATTATATAAAGTATGATAATTAATGTTTTATACAATAATATATAATTATTTAATTTAATTATTCAAAATTTAAGGTAAACAAAAATATTTTAAATAATGCAATTATTTATGATAAATACTAATAAAATGAAGAAACTTAAAATATTAGTTCGAATACTCAAGTTTTTCTCTCCTTAAGAGAATTCGTCCTCAAATTCTAAAAATACTATTCAAGTAGGAGAGTCAAAAGAAGATTATATAAGATAAAGATAAACTATTTATAGTTAAATAAAGATCATTATGAGTAAGTTAATTTTTCTACATTATTCTATTCAAGTTAAGTATTTACCCTATTATAGGTTTTTATTGGCAGTGTGATATTCAAAGTATCATATCCTCAATCAAAAGTACCACCACAGTCGTTTATCCATATTTGGTTTATCATTGATTCTATTTATTCCTTATTACAATTTCATTTCTCAATCACATTTCTATGTAATATTTAATCTCACCTTAGGATTTCATCTTTCAAATCACTATTAAATATATACCTAGTCTAATCACTTTCATGAACATGCTATGTAACTAAACTAACCATAAATTGTTTAAGTTTAAACATGATACAAAAACAACTAGAAGTAATTAACTAAAATAGTCAAGTACAATGTTCCAAAAGCAAAATTGGAACTCATATTTAACTACGATGGTTGAATACTATCATCTAGAGTAAACTAACTTGATTATATTTAACTATGATAAGTGATTATGGCTCATGGAGTATAATTCCTTATGGCCCTAATCGCACACTATATCTAATTACTTATAACCAAAGATGAAACCTTTATAGGATCTTCAATTATAATGGTCAAATATGGCTTACTAGGAATAATTCCTAAAGTTATATTCAATTACTATATCTAAATATAAGCTAGGCACTCCAGCTCTCATGTGAGTTCTACTATACTAACAGTCATTTTTTCACTATTTATCGTCATATAACAACATTCATTCAAAAATTTCAACAAATTAACATACATAACCATTTTCCAATTAAACTATAATAAGAATTTCATTACAAATATGAATTTGCATGCTTAACCAACAATCTAGATAGACTCATACATAATTGAAAAACATAATCAACTATAAACCTTTGCAAACTCCTTACCTAAAGTATTTATTCATTTTCTTATATGTAAGTGTGTTTATGTGTATGTGTGTATATATTCAAAGAATCTTTCATTCATTTGTTCCATTGTTAATTTCAACCTATCATACCAAATAATTTCTTTCGCACCATTTACTTATCTATAGAGGGTCTTAAAATACCCATTTGAGTCCAACAAAATTTTTAATCACCTAATAGTTAAATCTAAGTATTTAACTTATAATAATATTACTTTCTCAACCTAATTTAGAGTTGCTTTGAAAGTTTCACCATCTTTACATTTTAAAATTTACAAACCTCACGAGTAATTTGGTATCTAAATTAGTCTCATAATTATAAAGGTCTATCAGTAGTTAATCTTCCTAAAATTGAAAGTTAAGCAACTCAATCATCATAATTCATTCATGTCCCTATTTCATATAAATAAACTATCGATTAGATCTAATGATTAACAATATTGAACCATTGCCTTATGATTATCTCTTATAATTTCCTAAATTAATGTCTTATAACTCTTTTCATATCATGCTAAGCTTAATTTAATTTCAACCTTATTTATTTTATTTTCATTATATATATATATATATATATATATATATATTTAAAACTAATAGTTCATTCCTTGTTAAGTACTTAATAAACCATATGCACTTATACAAATTACCATAGTCATCTAGGGAAATCATATTTAGATCATTATAAATTATCAAGATTCAAAAGTCCTTAAAACATAAAGTAAAATGTTTTATAAGCTAAACACATTAGTCATCTAAATCCTTAGCTTTAATAGAATAGATTATTAGCTAGAAACATGTTGTTAACAACATGTAGTTGACTATCTATACATAAATTATAACCTACAATTAGTAACATACACATACACATACACATACATATACACATAGTATATTGGCAAGTATATATATCAATTCTAAAAATTTAATGGAAATATTCAAGTATGCATAGTACTTGAATATATGGTTATTAAATATTATATTTATGTACCTATTTGAATATATGTCTCCAAAGGCTACAGATATCATCATACTTGATTATGGTAGCTGAGTATAGACTATTAGGAAATAATTCTTGGTTCATACTTGATTACTAGTCAAAGTATTGTCTTACAAAGATGAGCTGTGGGGGAGAGCACTTAACTATAATAGTTGAATGCAACTTAAGGAACTAGTTTCCAAGCTAACACTTGATTATCATATTCAAGTACTGATTAGATTCTCCAATTTTTTATGATTTCTACAGTTCAATAGCCAGTCTTCATCATTTTAACAACATTACTTAATTAAAACCCCATTTTTTTCTTAACATTACACAAACATTTCAACACTTTCACAATGATAGTTAATTATAAAATTATACTAACACATAACTAAATCATATTTACTTCATCAAAATGTCCATCTTACATCACTTTGAAAAAATGGTGAAAGACTAAACAAGTAATTAATTTATTTTTCAATTCTACTTACTATGTGTCATGAGATTCCTACATAAGGAGTACAAAAGTCATCTCCTTAATATCAAATTGTCTTTTGACTCACTATAGATTAATCACTTCATGTAATCTATGGCTAATATTGATGCTTTTTCTAATTCTAATTATTAATAATATTGAAAAAAAAATAAAAAGTTTCTCACACTCAACCTATATTGATAAGACTAAAGACAAAAGATAGATGTTTCATTTTATTTACAAGTGTTCACTTTTAGATACAATAATATGTAATCAACCATGTATGCATACCAAACTCTCTTAAATTACCATAGATATTGTCATTATTCAATAAATCAGGAGCTAGTAAAATTAAGATACTATAAAATTAGACAAAGTTTATAAAGTTATATACACCACCTTAAAAATAACCATTCAAACTAATACTTAACAATTCAAAAGCAAATATATATGCAATACAAAGTATTATCAAATTGCTCAAATCATTGATACTTATATCCTAAGTAATAACATATAAATTCCTTTACCAATTTCACAATCTATCAATTATTCGTAACTATATTCCTATATAAATGTGTAATAGATTTATAGCCATTTCCTAGGTTTTAAGTAATAATTTATCTCAAAAGATAAATTATAAGAAAGGCCAGTATAAACTAAGATATAAAAGTAAGTTAAGCTATAAAGATTTATGAAAGTCCAAAGACACCTCCTAAAAACAAATTTTATCATACTTACAATCATAATTACCAGTCATACAATCATGAATTTGTATGTCTATCCTAGTTTGACAATTAGAGATTCCTAGGCTATACATTGCAAAGTGAAGACTATATTTTGATATTAACTTTATCATGACCCACCTCATTCATAACTGACATGAAGCCCATTAATCGATCCAACTTACCTGGTTAACTTACTATGTAGACTTTGACTCAATAAGAATGCTTTTATTCCTATAGGGATTAAAATGTGACTTAAATTTTTTAGAAAATGAATGGATTAAGTTTCTTCTATTTAAAAAACTATTGTAAAAGATACTTTCCTTGATAGTGAAACCTATAAATATATAAGAATCTAGATACAAACTATAACTTCACTATTTATATACAATGACTACTAACATAATATTTATCACTAACATCAATACCTAACTATCAAACTCTTCAGTTAATATGCCTTGGACTTCTATGAAAGTAACTTAATTTAAAATTTTAAACTAAACTTGAAAGTATTAAAAATAGAATGAAAGAATGAGTTTTATAAAGTTAGTTAGTATAATTTACTAAAGAAATTAATATTCAAGTTAACAAGGAATAATTCAAAAAAGTAAATAAACTTATTAAATAAACATTAAAGCTAAGTTCCATACCTAAGCTCACTTACTTTCAGTCATTTACCTAAGTTAAAGAAAATAAAATGAAACTTAAGAAAATACTATTACCAATCCATCAATATCTATCCTTATAATTAAATGAAAAATAATTTAATGCTTAATTGTGATATCCTTTCTAGAAATGACTACCATAAAGGACATCAATCACTAAATAATCACATTAGTTTGGGATATTTAATTATTAGTAAAAGTACATTTTTATACTACTATTAATCAGGAAGACTTACAAAGTAAAGGTATATAGCAATAAAGAAAACAACTAAACTTTCTTGTGACTCCCGTGTCAACTTTATCTTTTTACAAACCCATCTTTATTCTTCTGGTGCTAATCTTATCCCTTCACAAATATTTTTCAATTTTGGTACAATTTCATATTAATATATTTCTCTCCTCTGATGCATCATATGACATACATGCTTATTGACATCTTTCATATCACAATACAATTCATAATCAATCTTCTAACACAAATCAAACACAATAACAACAATATAAATCAATAGCTATACCACACTTTTTAAACACATAGCAAAAAATTATCCATACATCATTAATCTACAATTTTACATTCTCACAACTATAAGATGCCATAACCTAACCACTATAATAATATATCTTCATTATGTAGTCTTATGGAATTGACTATCAACATTATATAGGAAAGAACATATTTACTTCAATTATGAATATGACACACCATTAAGTATTTTAGTACATTAAAAAATAATACATACTAATTTTATAATTTTCTAAATATAAGAATTACAAGTATTTACAATTACAAGTAAGAATCTACATGAATTCTTGAATTCTATTAACCACACATAGATAAACATATATACTTATATTAAGAGAAAATATAGATTTTAGTTAAAATATTACTTTAAGTTAGATATATATTTACCTTAATACATGAAATTTCATTTGCAAGTTCCAAACTTAAAGATTCAACTCCACCTTTCCTCCTACTAAGCAAATATATATAAAAAAATACTATAAGTGTATATATATATATATATCAACTATCTCTTCTAAAAGTCTTTATTCTACTATTCTATTAATCTAGAGCAATACTCTCTAAATACTTTCAACTTTATTCTTAGAAATTAGAAATTACTTAAATTTAGAAAAAAATTTATATCAGTCTAAATACTTAAAAAAATATTAAGGATTTAGTGTCTTATAGGACTTACCTCCTTCCATAGAAGCTACCAGTAACATATCAACACTAGGAATCATAGTGAAACATTAGAAAGTAAAGGAAAAATGAGTGATTTAAACCATTGTGAATGGTTGCAAAACACAACTCTTCCTTGTGCTGCTAGATGATTGTTAATTAAAGGTGTTAGTTGATAGTAGCGGTGTTATGCTATGGTTTGTAAGACAAAAGTAGTGATAACCTACAAGGGAAAAAGGAAGGCAAAGATAGGAAAAAGGAGAAGTAGAGGAAAGGTCAATCAAAACAAAATAAAAAAGGAGGAATGGGTGAAGTTGAATAAAACCCTTAGGGAAATATAGTATATATTAAGTGTATCCTAAGCTCACATTTTTGTGTAATCTCATCCCTTCATTCTATTGAATTTCTTAACCATTTTAAATAATTGAAGATAGGATGTGTTCAATAAAATGCAAAATGAACATGAAATAAATTCAACCCCTGTTCATAATGATTCCAATCTTATTAAATTAAAACTTTTTTCAATACAAATTTTCAATACTTCTAATTTCCTAGTAGATCTCATAATAATAGAAAGAATTTAGAAAATCATAAGTAGTTATCTAGAATTTCTTAAATCCTATGCAATCCATTCATCAAAACATACATACATGTTTTTGTAAATTAATATTCCTATGATCACACAATATTCATTATTCTACAAGAAAAAAAAATTGTAATCATATAAATAAAATTTTAATACTATTTATAAAAATATTAAACTTCTAAATTTCATTATATGAAGCATGATAATTAATATTTTAAACAATAATATATAATTTTTTAATTTAATTATTTGAATTTTAATTAAATAAAAAATTTTAAATAATATAATTGTTTATGATAAATACTAATAAAATGAAAAAAAATTAAAATATTACTTTGAATACTACAAATTTATATAACATTCATGCCCTTGATTCTAATAAAGGGCTTTATTGACCTAGTCTAACACTTGTTGCATAAAGTTTGCAACCTATAAAGAAAGTAATTAATTACTACCTTTTTTATTCGCATTCCTACTATCTAAAGCTTGCGAGACTATATAAGACTCTTTATTTGTGTTCACCATTGCCCAATTCAAATAATAATTGAAGCATTCAGACAATAATTAAATCAACACAACAATTATTAAGCGAGTCACTAAAAATGAACTCCTCCACTAATTTCAATAGGCACTATAGGATCTATCAAAATGGTAGTGGTGATATATGATCCTAAATGCACATACATCACTAATACAATTTTCAATCAACACCTATTTAAGCAATATATAGATATAACCTAAAGGTCTCATCCTACTAGAAGCGTAGGCCATATTCTAATACCACCTTTGTCATCACCTATCCTTAGTTTAATCCATATTTCACTCTAACATGAGAATGGATACAAAGGAAATTTAGGGAAAATTTTCATTCATTTATTGAAGAAAATGATAATTCCATTTAGCATAATATACTTTCAATTTCAAAAAGAGTCAAACTTACCTATAACCTATCAAGCCTGAGGATAAGTCAGCCTAACTAACTTCAAAGATACAAGTTAATGTCCTTATATCCTTCCTACTCTATACAAATGAAGGCCTAAGTTATCTACAATAAAATATCTAATGTTGCCTAAACCATATTAGATAGACTCTCAAGAGCTTAACTTTAAAGTAATGGCAAAAGCGAATTAACTTGTGAGTTTACAACAATAAAACATAGAGAGATAAGTTTAGGCTTAGTAAGTAAACATCTGGCATAAACAAATATAAAGGACAAGCATAAACCTACTAACTAGATTTATCCTTCTATTTGTCTAAACATTTAAATTATACATTTTGTAATATAATTTTCATTAGTATTAACATGTTCGTTAATAATTACATATACTTATTTATGCCATTACTTATGTACACACATATCCAATGTACACAAATAATCAAAACGAGGAAAACAAGTAAATTTCCTTGTTACTCCTAGGTCAATCTTATTCCTTTACAAACAAGTATATAAATCTGGTGCATTGTATCACTTTTCAAGTTTTATGATGATAATCTCATGAACTTCCAACACTATGGCCATTTTAGTAAGATAGTTATTTGTGAGCTTTTGACACTATTTCATACTTATGGCCTTCCAACATTATGGTCACTTAGTGAAGATAGGCTTACATAGGCTTGCACATATCATACCACCCCCATCATATTTCTCATATATCATTTCTTATTCAATTCTTAATTGAACATATAATTCAATTCACAATATACACATGCTTTTTGCATAGCTGTATATCTTAATTCATTCCATTATCAATATAATAAAATGATTTACAACATAATTTACACATCATATGCCTTGATGCATTGCCATACATCATGTATCTAATTTGTACAATATGAATATAACATCCAATATCATATAATACGTATGAATCAAATATGTAATGGCTTTAACATTAATAAGGAGTTAAGGCATGCTATTGTAAGCAAATAAATTTAACGTGAAATTAGGATTATCTTGATTTACTTTAAGTCATTGTCATTCCATGGCTAATTAAGGCCTTGACTAACTCATTGAGAAATTTAAAAATAGGTTTTATTTCTAATTAGCTCATCATCGAGGATTTTTTTCAAAATTTTTCTAAGCTTAAAGCCTTATATAGGGAGCTATATAAAATACATATTATTTGAAAAAGAAAAATATTAATCTTAGTTAATTTGACACAAGTCAATCTAAGTAAAATTTTTAATAAATTTTTAGAAATCCTCAAGTGGCTTTTTAATGAGATGGAAAATGATAGTATTTTGAAAATTTTGTCATTTTGAACTAAAATTCAAAATCTAAATTTTTATTTTTTAGAGTTTTCATTTTTTGATATTTTATTTGAATTCAAATGAGGGGTATTTTCTTATTTACATCTTTGTATTAAGTAAATGGAAACTAAAATATAAATTATAGATAAATGAGAATATTTACTTAAATGACATAAATCAAAATAAGGAAATAGTATAAGCCAGTCAACCTTATGTCTCCAAAAAGTAATTTTGGCACTACAAAGACAATAGACAACCCTTAGAAATAAGGAAATAGTGCAATTTAGTTAGCCTAATGTCTTTAGAGAGCAATTTTAGCACTAGAAGGACAACACTTAATTGTTTTTGGTCTAATGGTCAATTAGAAAGCAATTCTAGCATCGGAGGGACAAAAATCAAATGTTTGGGGTTTAGCAATTAACTATTAGCTTTTGGTTATGAACCTTAGTAAATCTCTAAACCAATGGTTGACCATTAGGATCTAACAATCAACCACTAAACTAGGTTTTTGCATATTGCCTAATGTAAAACACTATTCATCTACCATTAATTCCGCCCAGAATTACTTAATACACAACCAATCCTTACCAAATCATAAATACATGTTCAAAACACCCTATTTAAGCCTTATTCATCATCAATCACATACTATACATCACAAATCTTCACATATTCCATACAATCATTAAAGCCTAGAACCTAAAACTTAGACCAAATAAAACCATTCAAATGCTTAAAAATGAAGTTAAGATGTTCAATCATTTAGTATAGAGGAGGATTTGGAAGGTTGGATATGTTGAATCTTGGTCCTAATTAACCAAAATTCTAAAGATTTCCACATTAGGGTTCATTTGCCCTAATCCCCTCAAATTTAAAGATATCATTAAAGAATCAAATGGTCATAGAGATCTTACTTTGTTTGAATGAAGAATATGATGAAGATTAACTCCCTTTTAACTTGATTGAAGAAGAAATTGAAAAGGAAGAAGAAAAGGATGAAGAGGTTTAACAAAGGATAGAGTTAGGATTTTGGAAAAATGAGGAATAGTGGAAATAAGGGCTTAAGTTGGGCTTATAAGAGTAAGGGCATTTTTTAAAAATTTTGCTTTAACTCTCCTTTATATTTACATACTCACTCCTAATTATTTATAACTTTTAATTCTTTTATTCAATACACTTTTTCTCCATTAAATCATTCAAGTTCTTATTTCAATCCTACTCAAACAATTTATTTCTATCTACCAAAAATTTTTATTCAGAACTTATTTTGTTAATAAATTTTCTTGTAATCAAATTCTTATTCATATTTCTTTTATCAAATTTTGCTCATTCCATTTATAAATTTTGATCTAAATTTCACCACTAAAATTAATTAATTATTCCTAATACAAAATAAAATTTTAAATTTCTAAGTGTGACATAACTTATCAACTATTAGTCGAAAGTTAACTTATTGCTTACCACCTAACTTATTTGCTATTATCTAGTTTATCAACTACATGTATTAAACAAAGCCTTGGACATAAAAGTGATTTTGAACAGTTAGTCTTTGTGCAACTAAGAATGCTAAAAAAATTAACAAAACCCCCTTTTACCATTAAAGATGTTGAAGGAGAGATTATGAATGGAGGTATTTTATTAAACATTAAAAGTACATGTGGGATAGTATAGAAAATTCGCGCGTATTTTAGTCTTTAATAAATTATATTGTTTTGATGAAGATAATACTTATTATAGGGAAAAAAATTAAAACAAAAAAAAATCTGAACATCAAGAAAAATAATAATTAATATGATTAAAATTAATTGAGAATACATTTATCAGCATAATTTTGCCTCCTATTATATAGGTTTCAACTATAATAATTTTAGTTGTGAAAATAATAATACATTACATTTTTTAAAATAACACTTAAATATTTCATGAATAGCTTTCAAGGAAAAGATGATAACACAAGTACGATTCAGTTTGTGTATTGTTAGGGACTTAGCTTATCATGCTACAATAAATAAAACTATAAGTTGCTCACTAATTACCTTGATTCGTTATCTAACTTAAACATATAGACCTATTAGGGAACTA